>CAWUFW010004468.1:417500-1017500 GCA_963921515.1 Calotriton arnoldi
CCAGCCAAGCGAGGGGGGCTCCCCGGGCACGACGGAACCCCGTCTCGGACCTTTGGCAAAGCGGCAGGCTGGGGGACGGGGCTCAGGGCTGGAGCACCCGACCCGGGGCCCGGAGGGGACCCTGGACCCAGCCGGGGCTCCCAGGCCCGGAGGCGAAGGGGAAGCCTCCCCGGGCCCCCGTCCCGGGCACCCTGCCACGCAGCAGGACCGAGGACAGAGCCCGGGGTGGGGAGGCCACCCTCCATGGGGCTGCAGGGAGCCCCTGAACCCAGCCGAGCAAGGGGAGGCACCCCGGGCATGATGGAACCCCGTCCCGGGCCTTTGGCAGGGCAGCAGGCTGGGGGACGGGGCCCAGGGCTGGAACACCCGAGCCCCTGGAGCCAGCCCAGCAGGGAGAGGCTCCCCGGGCCCGCCGGACCCCATCCAGGGCAGCCTGCCACGCGGCAGGCCCAGGGACAGATCCAGGGCTGGGGCGGCATCCTGGCCCGTCCAACTGCTGGCGGAGGACCGCTAGGCCGAGAGGGGTCCCAGAGTACCTTGTCCCTAGTAATCCGGAGGAAGGCTACCCCCCTTTCTGGTAACCTGTGCGCACCGCAAGACTGAGGGGACCCTATGCGCGGACGCGCCCGACCTCCTGGAGCCCTCGCTGGTATCGGGAAGGCAAATGAGCCCTCATTGGGAATTCGAGGGCGGCCCGGCCAACTGGTCGCCCCATTGGAAAGCATTGCACGCGACCAGATGGCCGAGAGGAAAACGCTACCTGATGGCCAGGCCCGTAGGAGGCCAATCTGCCCGTCCCGAGACTTCGCCGGAGGGCTCCCGCCTCTCCATACAGGGCTCGGGGGCTCTGCGTCCCGTGGGCTCGGGGGCTCTGCGTCCCGTGGGCTCGGAGACCCTGGCTGGGCCTCACACAGTGGGTATGCTGGCTTAGCATCCCTGCCTGCTCCCAGGGCAAGCAGACTCAGAGAAAAAGGACCATCGGCAAGGGGCTGAGAGGCAGGCGCATACCCGGGCCCCTGGGGGCCCAGGTGCTGCCTTCCCCGTCTCAGCATCCCCGGACCTCACGGGGGTCTGACTGAGCAAACTCGGAGAAAAAGGACCATCGGGAAGGGGCTGAGAGGCAGGTGCGTACCCGGGCCCCTGGGGGCCCCAGCAGGCGGGCCCGGGTGCTGCCTTCCCCCGTCTCAGCATCCCTGGACCTCACGGAGGTCTGCCTGAACAAACTTGGAGAAAATGGACCATCGGGAAGGGGCTGAGAGGCAGGTACATACCCGGGCCCCTGGGGCCCCGGCGGGCAGGCCCGGGTGCTGCCTTCCCCCATCTCAGCATCCCCGGACCTCACGGGGGTCTGACTGAGCAAACTCTGAGAAAAAGGACCATCGGAAAGGGGCTGAGAGGCAGGTGCGTACCCGGGCCCCTGGGGGCCCTGGCGGGCAGGCCCGGGTGCTGCCTTCCCCCGTCTCAGCATCCCCCGGACCTCACGTGGGTCTGACTGAGCAAACTCGGAGAAAAAGGACCATCGGGAAGGGGCTGAGAGGCAGGTACGTGCCCAGGCCCCTGGGGGCCCCGGCGGGCAGGCCCGGGTGCTGCCTTCCCCCATCTCAGCATCCCCGGACCTCACGGAGGTCTGCCTGAACAAACTCAGAGAAAATGGACCATTGGGAAGGGGCTGAGAGGCAGGTACGTACCCGGGCCCCTGGGGGCCCCGGCGGGCAGGCCCGGGTGCTGCCTTCCCCATCTCAGCATCCCCGGACCTCACGGGGGTCTGACTGAGCAAATTCGGAGAAAAAGGACCATCGGGAAGGGGCTGAGAGGCAGGTACGTACCCGGGACCCTGGGGGCCCCGGCGGGCAGGCCCGGGTGCTGCCTTCCCCCATCTCAGCATCCCCGGACCTCACGGAGGTCTGCCTGAACAAACTCGGAGAAAATGGACCATTGGGAAGGGGCTGATAGGCAGGTACGTACCCGGGCCCCTGGGGGCCCCGGCGGGCAGGCCCGGGTGCTGCCTTCCCCCATCTCAGCATCCCCGGACCTCACGGGGGTCTGACTGAGCAAATTCGGAGAAAAAGGACCATCGGGAAGGAGCTGAGAGGCAGGTGCATACCCGGGCCCCTGGGGCCCCGGCGGGCGGGCCCGGGTGCTGCTTTCCCCGTCTCAGCATCCCCGGACCTCACGGAGGTCTGCCTGAACAAACTCGGAGAAAAAGGACAATCGGGAAGGGGCTGAGAGGCAGGTATGTACCCGGGCCCCTGGGGGCCCCGGCGGGCAGGCCCGGGTGCTGCCTTCCCCTGTCTCAGCATCCCCGGACCTCACATCTGACTGAGCAGACTCGGAGAAAAAGGACCATCAGGAAGGGGCTGAGAGGCAGGTGCGTACCCGGGCCTCTGGGGCCCCGGCGGGCGGGCCCGGGTGCTGCCTTCCCCTGTTTCAGAATCGCCGGACCTCACGGAGGTCTGATTGACCCTCTCCCTAGTAATCCGGAGGAAAATTACCCCCTTTCTTGTAATCCGTGCACACGAGGTGACAGAGGGGACCCAAGGTGCAAAAGTACCCGACCTCCTGGAGCCATCGCTGGGATCGTGGAGGCAAATGAGCCCTCATCGGGACTTCCAGGGAAGCCCGGCCATCTGGTCGCCCCATAGGAAAGCATTGCGGGAGACCAGATGGCCGAGGGAAAGGGGCGACCAGATGGCCGGGCACGAAAGTGGAGCCATCTGGTCGCTCGGTGCCCCAATGAAAGAGTGAGCGGGTGCCGGGGCACGGGGGACCGGAGGCCCAGGGCCCAGGGCCCACGGCCCCAGCTGGGCCCCAGCCATGGAGGCTGCGAGGGGGAGCCGACGGGCCCTCCGACCTGGGGCCCGCAGACACCTCGACAAGCAGGCGAAGCGGGGAGGTCTGCACGGGACCGACGGACCCCCGTCCCGGGCCCTTGGCATAGAGGCAGGCCGGGAGACAGGGCCCAGTGCTGGAGCACCCGACCCGGGGCCCGGAGGGGCCCCTGGACCCAGCCGGGGCTCCCGGGCCCAGAGGCGCAGGGGAAGCATCCCCGGGCCCGCGGGACCCCGTCAAGGGCACCCTGCCACGCAGCAGGACCGAGGACAGAGCCCGGGGTGGGGAGGCCACCCTCCCCGGGGCCGCAGGGAGCCCCTGAACCCAGCCGAGCAAGGGGAGGCACCCCGGGCACGATGGAACCCCGTCCCGGGCCTTTGGCAGGGCTGCAGGCTGGGGGACAGGGCCCAGGGCTGGAACACCCGAGCCCCTGGAGCCAGCCCAGCAGGGAGAGGCTCCCCGGGCCCGCCGGACCCCATCCAGGGCAGCCTGCCACGCGGCAGGCCCAGGGACGGACCCAGGGCTGGGGCGGCATCCTGGCCCGTCCAACTGCCGGCTGAGGACCGCTAGGCCGAGAGGGGTCCCAGAGTACCTTGTCCCTAGTAATCCGGAGGAAGGCTACCCCCTTTCTGGTAACCTGTGCGCACCGCAAGACTGAGGGGACACTATGCGCGGACGCGCCCGACCTCCTGGAGCCCTCGCTGGGATCAGGGAGGCAAATGAGCCCTCATCGGGACTTCCAGGGCAGCCCGGCCATCTGGTCGCCCCATTGGAAAGCATTGCACGCTACTATTCCAACACCTTCCCTACTGGACTTGCTCTAGATGGCGCTCCAACCTAAGGAATATTCCATCACCTTCCCTACTGGACTTGCTCTAGAAGGCGCTCCAACCTAAGGAATATCCCATCACCTTCCCTACTGGACATGCGCTAGATGGCGCTCCAACCTAAGGAATATCCCATCACCTTCCCTACTGGACTTGCGCTAGATGGCGCTCCAACCTAAGGAATATCCCATCACCTTCCCTACTGGACATGCGCTAGATGGCGCTCCAACCTAAGGAATATCCCATCACCTTCCCTACTGGACTTGCGCTAGATGGCGCTCCAACCTAAGGAATATCCCATCACCTTCCCTACTGGACTTGCGCTAGATGGCGCTCCAACCTAAGGAATATCCCATCACCTTCCCTACTGGACATGCGCTAGATGGCGCTCCAACCTAAGGAATATCCCATCACCTTCCCTACTGGACTTGCGCTAGATGGCGCTCCAACCTAAGGAATATCCCATCACCTTCCCTACTGGACTTGCGCTAGATGGCGCTCCAACCTAAGGAATATCCCATCACCTTCCCTACTGGAATTGCGCTAGATGGCGCTCCAACCTAAGGAATATTCGAACACCTTCCCTACTGGACTTGCTCTAGATGGCGCTCCAACCTAAGGAATATCCCATCACCTTCCCTACTGGACATGCTCTAGATGGCGCTCCAACCTAAGGAAAGAATAGTTTTGGAATTCTCAAATTGCAATTCTCTAAAAATCGCTATTTGAGAATCGCAAAACTATTCTTTGATACATCTGGCCCCATGTCCCTAGTAATCCGGAGGAAGGGTACCCCCCTTTCTGGTAACCTGTGCGCACCGTGAGACTGAGGGGACCCAAGGCACGGACGCGCCCAACCTCCTGGAGCCCTGGATGGGATCGGGGAGGCAAATGAGCCCTCATAGGGACTTCCAGGGCAGCCCGGCCATCTGGTCGACCCATTGGAAAGCATTGCGCGCGCGACCAGATGGCTGAGGGGATTGGCGCGACATAGATGGCCGAGGGGATAGGCGCGACCAGATGGCCGAGGTGATAGGCCAAGCATGGGGAGGCTCGCTGGGCACAACGGAACCCCCGTCTCTGGCCTTTGGCAGAGCGACCGGCCGGGGGACGGGGCCCAGGGCTGCAGCAACTGACCCGGGGGGACCCTGGACCCAGCCGGGGCTCCCAGGCCCGGACGCTCGAGGGAAGCCTCCCCGGCCCTGCGGAGCCCGTCCCGGGCACCCTGTCACTTGGCAGGCCCGAGGACGGAGCCCGGGTTGGGGAGGCCGCCCTCCCCAAGGGCCCCGGCCGGAGCTCCTGAACTCAGCCAAGCAAGGGAGGCTCCCCGGGCACAACGGAACACCGTCCCGGGACTTTTGCAGAGCGGCAGGCCGGGGGACGCGGCCCAGGGCAGGAGCACCCGACCAGGGACCTGACGGGGCCTCTGGACCCAGCCGTGGCTCCCAGGCCCAGAGGCGCAGGGGAAGCCTCCCCGGGCTCACCGGACACCATCCTGGGCACCCTGCCACGCAGCAGGACTGAGGACAGAGCCCGGGGTGGGGAGGCTGCCCTCCCCGGGGCCCTGAACCCAGCCAAGCAAGGGGAGGGTCCCCGGGTACAACAGAACCCCGTCCCGGGGCTTTGGCAGAGCAGCAGGCCAGGGGACGCGGCCCAGTGCCGGAGCACCTGACCCGGGGCCCGACAGGGCACCTGGACCCTGCCGGGGCTCCCAGGCCCAGAGGCGCAGAGGAAGCCTCCCCGGGCCCACGGGACCCTGTCCCGGGCACCCTGCCACGCGGCAGGACCGAGGACAGAGCCCGGGGTGGGGAGGCCGCCCTCCCCAGGGCCCTCAGGGGCCCCAGCCGGAGATCCTGAACCCAGCCAAGCAAGGGGAGGGTCCCCTGGACCCAGCCGGGGCTCCCAGGCCCAGAGGCGCAGGGGAAGCCTCCCCGGGCCCACGGGACCCTGTCCCGGGCACCCTGCCACGCAGCAGGACCGAGGACAGAGCACGGGGTGGGGAGGCCGCCCTCCCCGGGACCCTCAGGGGCCCCGGTACCGGGGCCCCGGACGGAGCTCCTGAACCCAGCCAAGCAAGGGGAGGGTCCCCGGGCACAACGGAACCCCGTCCCGGGGCTTTGGTAGAGCAGCAGGCCAGGGGACGCGGCCCAGGGCCGGAGCACCTGACCCGGGGCCCGACAGGGCCCCTGGACCCAGCCGGGGCTCACAGGCCCGGAGGCGCAGGGGAAGCCTCCCCGGGCCCACGGGACCCTGTCCCCGGCACCCTGCCACGCGGCAGGACCGAGGACAGAGCCCGGGGTGGGGAGGCCGCCCTCCCCAGGGCCCTCAGGGGCCCCGGCTGGAGATCCTGAACCCAGCCAAGCAAGGGGAGGGTCCCCGGGCACAACGGAACCCCATTCCCGGACTTTGGAAGTGCAGCAGGGTGGGGGACAGGTCCCAGGGCACCCGACCCGGGGCCCGACGGGGCCCCTGGACCCAGCCGGGGCTCCAAAGGCCCAGAGGCGCAGGGGAAGCCTCCCCGGGCCCACCGGACCCCATCCTGTGCACCCCTGCCATGCGGCAGGACCAAGGATGGAGCTCCAGGGTGGGGAGGACGCCCTCCCCAGGGCCCCTGGGAGCCGCTGAACCCAGCCGAGCAGGGGGAGGCTCCCCAGTCCCGCGGGACCTCGTTCAGGCATCCTGCCACTCAGCAGGACCGAGGACAGACCCTGGGGTGGGGAGGCTGCACTCCCCAGGCCCCCTGGACCCAGCCCAGCAGGGGGAGGCTCCCCGGGCCTGCCGGACCCCATCCAGGGCAGCCTGCCACGCGGCAGGCCCATGGATGGACCCAGGGCTGGGGCGGCATCCTGGCCCGCCCAGCTGCCGGCTGAGGACCGTTAGGCCGAGAGGGGTCCCAGAGTACCCTGTCCCTAGTAATCCGGAGAAAGGCTATTCCGCTTTCTGGGAATCCGTGCGCACCGCGAGGCTCAGGGGACCCTGGGCGCGAACGTGCCCGACCTCCTGGAGCCCTGGCTGGGATCCGGGAGGCAAATGATCCCTCATCGGGACTTCCAGGGCGGCCCAGCCATCTGGCCGCCCCATTGGAAAGCATTGCGTGTGACCAGATAGCCGAGGGGAGAGGTGCGACCAGATGGCCAGGACCGAAAGGACTGCCATCTGCCCACCCCGAGCTGAGCCATAGCGGTAGGGCTCCCGCCTGCCCTTGCAGGTCTCCGGGGCTCTGCACCAGGGACCCTTGTCCCGGGCAGATGGACACTTGGCAGGCAGCAGGACGGGGGCTCCCAAACCCCAGGCCCTGACCGAAACGCAGTCCCCGGGGCCGGTCCCTGCTTCTCAACCCAGCCAGGCCGGGGAGATCGGGGAGCCTGCCCAGGCACGAGGGACCCCTGGAGATCAGGGAGCCTGCCCAGGCACGAGGGACCCCTGTCCCGGGCACACGGACCCTCAGACGTGCGCTCGTTTTCCACACATTTTTTCCAAAATTCTGCATAGTGGCGCTACGCCAACTACGCCCAGCCCTACCCCTGTCCCGGGCACAAGGACCCTCAGGACGTGCGCACGTTTTCCACACATTTTTTTTCCAAAATTTTGCGTAGTGGAACTACGCAAATTCCGCCCAGCCCTAGTGATGACGTGTGTGAGAATGACCATCACAGCCAGAAAATTGAAACAGTTTGTTGTAGTAGCTGCAATTAGTTAAGGTTTGTTTTTTCAGTTGCCCAGTGATAATCCGGGTCAGACTGGCCTATTGGGCAATCAGGCAGCGCCTGAAGTGCTGATGGCCAGTCCATGCGCCTTGTTTTCTAGCTGTTTGTAGGCTGACTTTTACTGTTAATTTCCCTGATATTGAAAAAAGATTGCCTGTGACAACCTCCAGTCCACATAGTATTCTATAGCTTGCAAAACAATTAGACAGTGTGTCTTTACAAGTTTAAAACTGCCCCATTTTGCAACCGTCGGCCCCTTTTTAAACCATTTTATTAACTAATGAGGGCCACTTTTATTTTGGTGCCTGGGCCTATTTCCTGTCCAAGTCCCACCCTGTTTGTTTGTTTAGTCTAAATGTGTTCTAATCAATTTATTTTGTATTATATTTGACCTAAATAGGATGTCGAGGCATGCATATTGTCCATGCTCCACAGTAGAGGGATGTCAGCATGTGTTGCAACAGCTACTGAGGTCTATTAGTAACAAGTATTCGGATTTTGTCATTTGTACAGCACTCTCAGGCCTGGTTAACAACGCAAGTTTATGGGTATCAACAAACCGATTGCAGGTACTTTCTCACATTGAAACGACAAGGTTAATTCTTGCCTCAGACAGGAGTAAATTGCTTGGGACTGACAATTGAGAGAGAGACCTTCAATATTAGTGGAGGAACAGAAGAAGACATTTCTTCACAGAACGAAATATATTCTCCATAGACAAAAAGTGTTAAACAGTGTAAATGCTCTTTTATATCACATGTAGGTAAGCAAGCATGTAGACTTGCAACATTACCTTTTCCACGAGTGTTCAATTCGTGTGAGTACTCTTGGGAAGCTGTAACAGTTGCAACTGCTTAGGAGTTAGTTCATTTGGGGTGATCTTTTCCCGTATTGATGCTTGTTTGTGAATGGATATGGTTTTAGTATTTTTCTGAATTTAATGAGATTTTGGCTCACTGAAATAGGGGTTAGTAAAGCATTACAAACTCTAGGACCAGCCAAAACATGTATTCATCTTGGCCCCCTCCTCTGGTAATTGTCTCTTTCCTGTTTGTTGCTAACACATTGTGTTGGGTGCAGACTGGAGGTTTCATACTGATGAGATCTGATCTTTTTAGGATGAATGTATCAGACAGCAGAAGCTGTCTGGTTGCAAAAGACCTGCTGTCATCTTACCAAGAACTTAAATTGGCTTACAACCCAAAAAATCAGTTTGTTTTATACTGTTTCCAACGCCTGAGTATCCTGGATATTGCACACAATTTATATTCTGCACCTATAATAAATGAAAAGCTTTACGCATATTTAAATGAATCCGCATTGTGGAAAATTTACATGGGCGGTTCCCTTTTGGACAATCTAAATAACTCAGATTGCAACTATTTAACAATACAATTTTTTATGTTCAGTAGGTGTGAGTTGCTCCTGTGGTATATTCTCTCAAAATTATGGACATATAGATTAGCTAGGCTGGAGCACAGGCACTTCTTCCATGCTGGTTCCTCTTGTCTGTAGGTAAAAGGCATATTCACATTTAAAAAAATCTTGGTCAGTACTATAATTGCACACTCCATTACAAAGATAATTGGGATATCAAAGGTTAGTAGGCTAGACTAATTTTAACATGGTCTGATCTCGCAAGGAAGGGTTCATATCTATTGGTTAAGACAAAGTCCAGTCCTCTCTTCAATATGTTTTTCACCATGTATCGTAAAGGGATTTAGGAGAGGTTGACGATTAGATTAGGTTCTAGTTCTTCTGCATTCTTTTCCTCTGTTCTCTGTCTATAATTTCAGTTTTTTAGTTTTTGCCTCTCCCCTTACTTGTCCTTTTCCTAAAAAAAAATAGACCTAAATGTCTCTATAGAGAACACTTTCAAAGAGGCAAATTTTGTCCAGACCTGTACCTGTTGGTAATTTTTCATGCTATTATTGATTCCTTCATCCCCTTTACATTCATGCGCAAAGCTAGAAGCCCAGTTGCCCAAAGTTTTTTTTTTTTTTTTTTTTTAATTTGTGTGGTTGTTGAACAAAATTCAGGGCCAGTGTCATAATTTTCCTTTGTATTACAATTAGTTTTTTCATGCGAGAAACATGTCACATCCTTTTTGAGCTTCACTATTTAGATTGTGGTAAGATAGCCTTTAATGTCCTTCATTACTGTATTTATTTATTCCAAGAGTTTTTTTGTGTAGGTTCATGTGCAACATGCACTGGTCCCACTTGCTAATATTACTTCATTCATTGCATCTGATACCCTTTTGGCTGTACCAGTTATTTAGATCAATCAGTCCCCAGCACACTTCCATGCAATGTAGGACAAGTATTTTCTAAAAAGAAGGCCCTCTAGTAAAACCCTATACTTATTGGTCACAATTTGTCCTTAAGGATTGGATTTTCTTCTCAGATATTTGGTCATAGTGGTACCATGAAATGCCATTCTGATTTGGTTTTCCTTGGTGGAGGACAACACCTGCCAGTCATCTACATGACGTGAGACTTGGGGGATGTTAGAATCCCCCAGTATGCAAGTTTTGGACTGCTTATAGGGCCTACTGGACTCTTGCGAGACTATACAAACACGAGTTCGACATTAACTAATTGTTGGCACTGTTACCACCCCTCAGGTGACCTTGATCACTTACTATTTTATTCTAAATGTGTGCGACCTTTCTGGAGGGAAATTGGGGAGACCCTGAACAGCATTTTTGATATCGCACTGCCCCTAAACTACCTAATAGTTACACTAGGGATACTTGCTTGCTCTGACAGCTCTTTATTAAATCCTCTAAATAATGATATACTGCTCCCTACAGGCATAAAGATCATCCTTTCCAACTTGAAAAAATTAGAACAACATCTCACATCATGCATGGTGGGCCTGGGTATGCTTTATTAGAAGTGATGACAGCCTGCATAGTGGTGAATCAACAACAACAAATCCGCACGCTTACTGTGGTCGAAGCTAGACTTGTATCTACAAAAGATTAATCCCGCCTATACCTGATATGGTTGTTTATACATCATTTTACAACACCAAATCTTGCCTCTCTCCTTCGCTTCTACTTTCTAAACTTCTCTTTCATACCTTTTCTTCTCCCCCTTGTTTCGTTTTAAGGGGCTTGACATATATTCTTATTTGCTCTAATTTTGAATGAATCGACGTTTGTGACTCGATTCTTTCCTTTTCTTTTTTATTACATCATGAAATTTAGTTTTAGCTGTTTGATTGATCTGCACTTCTCATGTTTCTCAATATTATCGTAACATCTGCTGATGATTCTCTCCAATTAAAACATGTTGTGAAGAAAAAACATAAAAAACAAACCCAGCATGAAGAGATTGCTAATAAGGTTCGGGTGAGGAATTAGAATTTCCCCCCCTGCCTGAGACCTGTGTGGTCCTAAGAGGACTGGACGTTTCTAATGGTTTTTGTCCGACTGACATCTAGACATTAAATTATGGTAGACAAGGTCAGTACTATTAGAGGTGTTAATAAAGGGGAGGTGGTTGGAGATGCAGCACAAAAGGTATTCTTTTAAACACATCTTTAGAGGCACATTTTTTTTATCCTTAGCGATGCTAATAAGAAGAAATGTGAACATCTTCAGTAAAGTGGTCCAGCAGGGGCACAGTATTAAATCATCAGTTGAGCAGCCATGAAGCATTTAAGGCAGCTTATGCCCCATGATCTCCAGTTTGTGATAGAGATCAGTCTGCAGCTGAATACTTCTCTCTTCCTCAGATCTTCAGCCTCATGGATTTTAAATTTGACAGTCTCTTAATCTGGCGCAGACTGCCCTCATAGCCACTATACCTTGTGCTGCAGCTACCTAGATGCTTCATTTCCCTTGCACTCACCCTCTTCTCCCTTGGAGGAAGTCTCTGCATGCACTGCTCTTAAAGCCTTTGCATCTGCTGTACAATAGCAAACTGATCTGTCCTGCCACCAATGTCCTGTCATCTTGCAAACCCACTGCCCCAATAGTTGGGAATCAGATAGGCATCCGGAATAGGTCTACTGGAAATATGCATCTGAGGCAGAGTTTGTGTGTTTCTGAACAAGGGGAGTACACACGAATGGGATATGTCTGTGCAGCAATATGTGTTTTTTGCATGCCGGGGTGTGCCTGTGCCAGGGGGTGTGTCAATTCATGTGTTAACTCTGTGTGACTCTACAACTATGTGTGACTCTACAGATTATGTGTGCAAAGTGTGTGAGAGTGCGGGGAGGAGTGTGCCTGTGAAGGGTCAGTGTGCTGGTTGTATCATTGCAGAGTATGTCTAAAGGGGATGTGTGTCTGTGCTGGGGATGTGGGTGTCTGCATGTGGGAGGTTGTGTTTGGCAACGGCAATGCTTCAGTGTGGGGATTGTGTTCTGTCTCTCTGCAGGGAGGGTGCGCTGTAGGAGGTATTGTGAAAAGCAGCGAGTCTCCTGGGATCCCCAATGCTGCCCGGCGCAAAGTCAGCTTTAATCCACTTTGGATTCACTATCTAAAATAACGAGGCAGGCGCTGGAAGGCAAGAAAAAGGTTTATTACTCTTAGAGGAGACCACGTCAACTGCTGACACCAGGATGTCTTCAGGGAGGTGTTCTACTGGCAATGCTTCTGACTCTTCCTTTTATACAGTTTTACACAATGTATTTGTTTCTTTTATCATGGTTACAAGCTTGGAGTCTCCGCCCCGGGCAGGTTGTCACACAAGCCTGACATTGTTTTATCAACATGGTTACACAAGCCCAACATTAACTCTCCTCCCACCCAGGTCAAAAACAGACAATTTAATTGCAGCTGTACCTTGCTTCAGGGTCTAAAAACGAGTGAGACCGGCCAGATCTAAGAGTCCGTTCTGTTGATAAGAACAGGTCCCATTGTTGGCAAAAAACCAGTCTTGCTGTGTGTAGTGCAATAAACCATGTTTGCAAGAGTCTGTTTGGTATTTGTAACCCGTTTGTGCAGGGATGAGAGGAAAGACGAGTTTGAGGCAGCAGGTGATGTTGATGTTTGTCGTGGAAATAGTTTATAGCCCCCAGCACACATATCAGGTTTGGTCAGAGAGTCAGAAGGCTGCTAGAGGACAGGGTGAAATGAAGGTGACCAACAGAGTACAAAATGGCTGTGGTAAATCAGAATGACTGTAGTTTATGTGCACGTAGGAACTTTCATCAGACAAGATGGCGCAGAATGTTCATGATTGTGTTTTGTTCTTAACAGTCGCCCCTTTGAACATAACTAGCCATCTTGTCAGTCTATTTCGATCTCCATAATGTCCTCTATTTCTTGTTCATACATTACTCTCATTTTTGTTAACTGAGTGTCCATAGTCTTAGGGCGCAAGGCACTTATGCAAAGAGAACACAAAGGTGGTATACAGTGTACACCCAAACAGCAACCACATATTGCCAATACTGGGACCAAGAGAAACATTGATATTTTCCAACCCCAGTCCTTTAAGATGCCCCAAAGCCAACTTCCAATTGTCTCTGAAGGGGCTGTGTAGGTCGGTGGCAAAACAAAGGCGATGTAGCACGTGTCCCCCCAGTTTCTTGGGAGCCAGGTGTAGGCTTTGGTTCCACAGACAAAGTACATATTGGGTGATGCAACAAATGCTGGAGGATTGGCAGTGTTCAAAGTCCTTACAATGTTACAAGTGCTGTGACCCACATTCTTAGTCCCACGGCCTTCAATGCATACAAGGCCAGAGATGTTCACCACAGATAGGGCCACAGTCAGTGTTGCAGCAGTTCTTTTCTTCAGGTAGGAAAATGTGGCTCTGACAGGATTATTGAACACTTGTATTTCCACTGCTTCTTGGAGGGGACATTCATTGGGAATGTCGTATTGGAGGTGTGAGGGCAAAAGGGAGCTGCTGTTCTTCCTGTTTGGTTTAGCCAGAACTCGTTGTAGAACTGAGCGATTGTCCCATCGGAAGTGGCATTGTCTTTGTAACTTTCTTGTAGGAGCATCATCCAGGCAAGGCAAGATCCATGAACAGAAAAGGGTGAAGGGATGAAAGGGATGGAATGTTCAGTGGCATGTGGTAGCAGCCCACAGACCCAACAGTTAGTGGCATTGGTGGCAAGATTGTGCTGGTGCAGCATCTGTACGAAATAATTATTCCAGAATTCTTTGCATCGTTCTCGGAGATGTGGCGGTAGTGATACCAGGTAGTGTTCTTTCTTTGTGATTGGTTGCATGGTTGGTGACAATGTTCTGTATGCAGGTGCATTCTCTTCAATGATCCAGAGTGTGACCATTAGCAGGAGGCAGGTGAGAAATGCAGCTACAAGTGCAATTGTCTTTGTACTGTGCAGTTCAAAAGTCTTGGTGTCTTTGCAGTGGCTTTGCAGGTGTTCCGTTTCTTCCATCATCTTCGAGGAGCTCACCAACTGTTAGGACCACAGACTTTTGTCTGGTGTTTTTCCTGGTAGCGTCGTTTGGCTGTGCTACCGATCTGAGACTCTGACTCAGTTAGTGTCCTGGTTGTTGGAGCTCCCCCTTTTCGTCGATCTTAGGTTGTACCCTTCCTTGGATGGCACCGTGGGGTCGGGAAATTCAGACAGTTGGAGGGTGTCTTCTTGTGGGTAGCAACTCAGAGCTGGTCGGTCTTTTGCGAGTACTTCCTCTTGCACCTCCACCTCTTCACAGGTTGCCAGCGTTGGAGGGACTTTCTTGCAGTGGTGGGCGTGCAGCCAATTTTTTTTTCTTCCACTCGGAGGGCAGTTCGAGTGGTGATCAAGACTTGCCAGGGGCCCGTCCACCTGGGCTCCAGATTCTTCGTTCTTTGGAAGTTGCGAACTAGGATGAAGTCCCCAGGCTTTATCACATGTCCTGGGCCCCTGGATATGTCAGGCAAGGCTTGCTGCACCTGTTGGTGGATAATTGTTAGCTCGTTTGTCAATTTATGCAGATAGTCTGACATTAATATGTTCGGGACATCGTTAATGGAGGTGGGTCTTGGTGCCGCCCAAATGTTCATAGGCCTGCCGAAGACCACTTCATACGGGGTCAGTCTGTGTTTGGTCGGGGTGGAGCGCATTGATAGCAATGCCAATGGAAGGGCGTCGGGCCATTTCAACCCGGTTGTGGCAACTATTTTGGCTAGCTTTAGTTTCAATGTTGCATTGTGTCTCTCTACCAGGCCCGCTGATTGGGGGTGGAAGACGGCATGGAATTTTTGTTTTACCCCCAACCCTTTCAGTATGTTCTGTATCACTTCGGCTACGAAGTGTGGGCCGTTGTCGCTCCATAAAATTCTGCAAAGGCCGTACCGGGGAAGAATTCTTTCAACAATACTTTTGCAGTGGCTATGGCAGTATTGTCGCGGGTGGGATATGCCTCCACCCATTTGCTAAAAGCGCACACAACCACCAGGACATATTTTAGACCATGGCATCTCTCTAGTTGGATGTAATCCATTTGAAGGACTTCAAAGGGGTGATCAGGGACTCCAAACCCTCCCCGTGGTACTACTGTCCCTTTCCCTGGGTTGTGTTGTAGGCATACTATACATTGTTGTACTAGGCGCTTTGCAGATTCTGTTATCTTGACATTATGCCATACTCTTGTGATTAGTTCAATCATGGGGGTGGAGCCTATGTGTGCTGGTAAATGTGCCATGGTCAATATGGGGATGAGGTAGGCATTGGGTAACAGCCATTTATTTCCGTCTTTAGTTCTCCAGCAATTTTCCTCGTCTTTTAGTCCCACCTTTTCCCACTCGGTCAATTCGTCTTGTGTGCCTGTAGTCTGTATGTCCCTTACAGTGGTCCTAGCATCAGTCCATTGTTCAGCTTGTGACCTGGTCACATACATTCGTGTCATGGTTCTGTCTTCTGCTGTGGCTCGGGCAGTAACGTCTGCTAGCGCATTTCCCTGTCCAATGAGATCTGTCACTTTCCTATGTGCTTGGCATTTTATCACTGCTAGCTTTTTGGGGAGGAGGACTGCTTCCGTCAAGGCGGAGACTAAATCTCCATGCAGGATGGGTGTACCGTGTGAAGTCAGGAACCCTCTTTCTTTCCATAGAATCCCGAAATGGTGAACCACCCCGAAGGGGTATTGGCTGTCGGTGTATATGTTAACTGTCGTGCCAGCTGCTAAAATACATGCTCGTGTGAGGGCAATGAGTTCTGCTGCCTGGGCGGAACGTTGGGCAATACGGGCTGTTTCTAGAATGGTTCGGGCTGTGGTGACAGCGTATGCAGCTGAGGTGGTGCCGTCTGGGAGTTTGATGCACGAACCATCCACCCATAGTTCTCCATCTGGCTCTAGAAAGGCGGTGTCTCTGAGGTCTACTCTACTTTTTGTTTGTTCATCGGTTAGTGTCACACAGTCGTGTAGTGGAGCCACGTTAGAATCGTTCTCGGGTAGGGGTAACAGTGTGGCTGGATTGAGGGTGGTGCATCGCTTTAGGGTAGTGTGCGGTGCTAGCAGGGTCAACTCATATCCTGTCAGTCGGGCGCTAGTCAAGTGTTGGGTTTTGGTATGGTTCAGTAGTGTGTCAACTGCATGGGGTACTAAAACAGTGACTGGATTGGAGAGCACTATTCCTTCGCTCTGGCGTATTGATACCGCTGCAGCTGCCACAGCGCGCAGGCACGCTGGCAGTGCTCTGGCTACTGGATCGAGGGTGGCAGAAAAATATGCACAAGGGCGTTGTTTGTGACCAATTGATTGTGTTAGGACAGACAATGCACATCCCTCCCTTTCGTGTGTGTAGAGGAAGAATGGTTTGGAGTAATCTGGGGTTCCTAGGACTGGTGCTGAGCAAAGGGTATTGCGTAGTTCTTTAAAGGCTGTCTGGCATTCGGGGTCCAGGGGAGAGGTGAGGGGATGTCCTTAGCTAGGAGGGAGAGAAGGGGTTTGACAATGAGGCTAAAGTTCGGTAACCACTGTCTGCAAAACGAGGTGAGGCCTATCAAAGAGCGGACTTGCTTCTGATTTTTGGGGACAGGGGTGTCTAGAATTGTCTGGATCCTGTCAGGCGTGAGTTTTCTCCCTTCTTTTGATAAAAGGTGACCCAAATAGGTCACTTGTGATTTACAGAACTGCAGTTTCTTTCGGGAGACCTTGTGACCATTCTCAGCAAGGAAATGGAGTAGTTTGATGGTGGCTGTGACGGCTATTGGTATGGTGTCTGCTGCTAGAAGGATGTCGTCTACATATTGTATTAGTGCCACTCCATCTGGCAATTGTATGGCGTCCAACTGTCTTTTAAGCGCCTGGCTATAGATACTTGGGCTCTCAGTGTACCCCTGAGGTGCTCTACAAAATCTATACGAACGGGAATTTAGGGTAAATCCAAAAAGATAGCGGCTGTCCTCGTGTATAGGTATGGAAAAGAAGGCGTTCTTGAGGTCGATCACAGTGAAGGTGGTGGCAGTGGAGGGGATTAAAGTCAAAATTGTCGTGATGTCGGAAACTACTGGGTATTGTGGTACTACGATTTTGTTTACCTCCCGCAGGTCAATGATGAAGCGGTAGGCTTTCCCATCTCCCTCTCCCTGTCTCTTTACAATCGGTAGTATGGGACTGTTACAAATGTTGCTCACTACTTCCTCTACCACCCCTGCCTCTACCAAAGAGTGTATGATCTCTGTTAGTGCTTTCTCACCCTCTGGCGATATTTTGTACTGCGGTACCTTCGGTAGGGTTGCGTCCTGTCGTATTGTTACGTGTACTGGGTCAATCATCATTCGTCCTACGTCTGAATCAGCCCTAGCCCATAAGTGTGATGGCAAAGTGTCCAGTAGGGATGTGTCAGTCTCAGAGATGGAAAACATGTGCTGAAAAGGGTTCTCTCTATGGCGTTGGGGGTTGTCATACAGAATGACACGCACTCCGTCTGGTGAGCATCTGATAGTCGCATGGAAGTGTTTCAAAAGGTCGAGGCCCATAATGGCGTCTGGGGTGTTAGATGAGAGGAGGAATGTCGTTTCGACGCCATTGCTGTCAAGATTAAAAGGGATGGGTCGGGACAAAGGGTTGGTGGAGGGCGTACCGTCAAATCCTATTGAGGTCACATGTGAGCCTGACAAGGGTGCCCTTGGAATCAGTCGTTTGGATAGTGCACTACGTGTTGCTCCTGTGTCTACCAAAAATGGCGACCTTGTGCCCAGGACCTCAGCGGTAACATAAGGGCCTTGCTGATCAACGCAGAGCTCGACTGGATCCCTCCCTTGCCCCTGGCTGTCCTATGCAAAGTCGTACGTATTGTCATAATCTGTCTGTTGGTACTGATTCTGTCTGGGATGGTCAAATGCGTTCACTCTTCCTGGCCTTTCCTCGCTTGCTTCACTCGCGTACCCTCTCCCACGTCCTCTTCCTCTCTGTCCACTTGCTATTTCCTCGCCCCTCTGCCCCTAGCAGCTCCTAACAAAGCCGGGCATTGGGATTTCCAGTGTCCATATTTTTTGCAAAATGCACATTGATCCTCTCCTAGGTCTTGGCGTCCTACATATGATGTAGATGGATTGTTCCTAGGTGGCTGTACTCTAGGGGTATTCTGCTGGTTTCCTCCCCTATATTGCTCCCCTCCTGTATTCGCCCCTGGAGTTGTGCTATCATTACCCTTTCCTTCAAGTCCTTCTTTTTCCTTTCTGTAGCCCTGTCATTTTCGTTTCTCTGATGCTCGTAATACTGGGCCATTTGGAGAATGGCCGTCGGTTTAGATGCTGCCCAACTACTTTCGCTGGCTTGTAGTTTCTGGGATACATCTGGCAGTAATCCTTTGACGTAGTTCTGCACAAATAAGTGGTGTCCGGTTGCTGTGGACATGTCTTGTCCACTGTAATCAGAGAACACAGTTTCAAATCTGGAGAAGTACTCTGAGACGTCCTCTTGTGGTTTCTGGCGGCATGCGGTTACTATGGACCAGTCTATCTTTTTCTCTGGGATCAGTGTTTTCACTTTCTGCACTATTTTGTCAGGGAGGTCTAATATTGCTTTAACTGGTTTTTGACCAGGGTTCCGCTGTTTATCTAGTGTGTCGAGTTGTTCCCAGGTATGACCAAACAGTTCGGTATGGTTTACTTTCTTAACCTGTTTCCACACATCTGCTGGCAAACATAACCCGAAGAACAAGTCTATGTCGGCAAGTGTCATTATTGTTGATCCCAGAGCGGTACCTAGCTCGGTGTAAAAGGCGGTGGGGTTCTTTCGTAAATCCGGCAAAGATTTACGGAAGGTCAGGATGTCCTGTCTGTCCCATGGCTGATACACCCAATTGTAGACCACCCTTCCTCTAGCGTCTTGATGGTTTATATCGTCATTAGTCCCTTGTCCTCTAGGAGGTACCCAGTAAGGGGCAGCTTCTTTTATTGGCATCATGCTATCTGTTTTTTCCACTGGGGGTCCTGCTACCTTAGTTGTCCTGTCCCTATCTATCTGTCCTTGTTCTATGAGGTGACGCAATACTTCTAGTGTGGATGAAAATAGTTCTGCAACATCGTTGTCGCCTTCATCTCCGATGTCTACCTTCCTGTAGTGAGCCACTAATCACTCGGGCCCTACGTTTTGGTACTTCTCTTCATATGCAGTAAGGGTGTGGTAACAGAGACGTACAATAAAGTATCGTTTGCGGTTTTCAACATAGGAGTCGCATATGTCTGTTACGTGTTCTTCTGTTTCTTTCCTATCTATGAGGGTTTTAACTATTTTATCAATGCCTGCTCGCTCATTTTTACTTAATCGCGGGACCCTGGGTGCTCCTATTTCCTTGGTTCCTACCTCTATTACTGCCTCCTTTGATGAGGCATTTGGTGTGGGTGGCTCGGTGGGAGCAGAGGCGGTGGAGACTGAGGCGATCGTGCCATCTCCAGCTATACTTTGGGGGTCCTGGCGTTGTACTACGGGATGAGTAGGGGCATAAGGGGGTGGCATGTATATCATTGGGGGACCTAACAATAAATCATCATCTACCCCCTGTTTTGCTGGTAACTCGGGGTAAAGAGTTAAGGGCGTTCTAACAGGGCATTGACCTGATATTTTTGATCCCTGTTCCTTTTTATCGATTTCCTTTTCTTTTAGTTCTTCTTCTAACTTTTTACAGGCTTGGTAAGCTGATTTTCGCGTTTCTTTATCTTGTCTAGCTTCGTCTCTTTTCTTTCGTTGAGCTGCTTCTCGTCGCCATAAACCAAAACTATCAAACATGGCTGGTCTAGCTTTCTTTTGTGGAGAGCTAATTCTAACGTTTCTATTTTAGCGGGATCGAAAGATCCCGTCAGTGGCCACTGATTTACCCGGTCCTTCCTAGTGTACTTATGCCATAGTTTGCTATAAGCTACGGTGGCTAATCCATATTTTACGTACATGTCCTTGTTAGGGTGCCTTCCGGCGGTGCCGGATGACTGACCTCTAACAAACGGTCCGGTCCAAAACAATCAAACAATCTAGAGAAAACAGGCATGACGTATTTAGCGGTCAAAATGAATATCTCAATTAATGTTAGACAAAAGTCTGCACTACCTGTCCTTCGCTGTCTGCAAAGAGAGAATATTCATATTCTACGTTGTTTGCAAGCAGGGAATGTCTCAAATAACTCAAAAAGGAATACTAGTATTTCTATCAATCAATCAATTTAAGTCATGTTTTCTCACGACCTTACCCGGACCGTATGGACAGTTCTTCGTATTCCCTTCCAGCGCCTGGTTGTCCTCTTACTCCAACAATCAATGCGGCGTTCCTGTAAGGCCCCAGTCAGGACCGCAGGTCACTCGAGAGAGGTCCGTTCGGAACCGGTGAAGTTCAGTCAATTGGCAGCCAGACGAGGGTCTCTTTCAGGCAGGTGCACTCCAATCATTTAGTCGTTCACTCCGTCGTTAGGACCTCTCTACTGGACCCACGTGTCTCTGATGGGCCCCCGTTGGGTCGCCAATTTGTGAAAAGCAGCGAGTCTCCTGGGATCCCCAATGCTGCCCGGCGCAAAGTCACCTTTAATCCACTTTGGATTCACTATCTAAAATAACGAGGCAGGCGCTGGAAGCTGGAAGGCAAGAAAAAGGTTTATTACTCTTAGAGGAGACCACGTCAACTGCTGACACCAGGATGTCTTCAGGGAGGTGTTCTACTGGCAATACTTCTGACTCTTCCTTTTATACAGTTTTACACAATGTATTTGTTTCTTTTATCATGGTTACAAGCTTGGAGTCTCCGCCCCGGGCAGGTTGTCACACAAGCCTGACATTGTTTTATCAACATGGTTACACAAGCCCAACATTAACTCTCCTCCCACCCAGGTCAAAAACAGACAATTTAATTGCAGCTGGACCTTGCTTCAGGGTCTAAAAACGAGTGAGACCGGCCAGATCTAAGAGTCCGTTCTGTTGATAAGAACAGGTCCCATTGTTGGCAAAAAACAGTCTTGGTGTGTGTAGTGCAATAAACCATGTTTGCAAGAGTCTGTTTGGTATTTGTAACCCGTTTGTGCAGGGATGAGAGGAAAGACGAGTTTGAGGCAGCAGGTGATGTTGATGTTTGTCGTGGAAATAGTTTATAGCCCCCAGCACACATATCAGGTTTGGTCAGAGAGTCAGAAGGCTGCTAGAGGACAGGGTGAAATGAAGGTGACCAACAGAGTACAAAATGGCTGTGGTAAATCAGAATGACTGTAGTTTATGTGCACGTAGGAACTTTCATCAGACAAGATGGCGCAGAATGTTCATGATTGTGTTTTGTTCTTAACAGTATGTGTGTCTCTCTCTACGTGGTTGTCTACAAGGCTGGGTTGCGCTCTCAGGTGCTGTTCCTGGCCCGAGATTTTCACACAGTAGAGGTCAACAAGCATTTGCAATGCTATAGGTCTTGCATATGCTAGAGTTTGAGCTATTGGTATTGTAAATGACAATGCCTTTTATTGATGTGTTTTGAAAGCCTGCAAGTGGTGCGTAAACACTCACTTTGTACTTATAGTCCTTGCCTACAAGAAGCAAGGCTAGCAGTAAAAGAGGTGCAGTTACTGCCAGCCTTGCTTCTCGTAGCATTGCAAATGCTTGTTGAGCTCTGAGACGGAGGCGGCAGCAGCCATAGGAAGACAGGGACCGTGACACCAGGCTGTGGGTTTCAAAAGCAGGACGGAGCAGGAGGCAGCTGTAGCCAAAACAGACCTCAGTTTGAATGTGCAGCAAATGTGACAAGATAAGAGCAAGATTTACAGCCCTGTTTACAACCAAGCTTTGTTCTCCAGTGCTCCATCTTAAAGAAAGAAATAGTGCTCACAAGCTCTGAAAAACAACACATGTAACAGGGGCAGTCCTTAAAAATGGGCAGAGCTTTTAAAGACCATATCCTGAATACAGCATGTCTCACAGAGACCGCGCAAGCGCTGCCTAGGCGAGACCTAAAAACAGCTGATGATGATTGAGTGGAACTCATTCCATGCATAAAGGGAAGCAACAAAAGAAAACTCGAGGGAATAGGAAAGTAGATTAAAGGTTAAGAAATGGAATAAACTAAGACGGTGGCATAGTAAAAGAAATGAAGGGGAAAAGCAATGAAAATTAGAAAAAAAGATACCCAAAAATAAAACCGGGAAGGAAAAATAATTCAGTCTCCATACCAGTGAACCACTGTGTGACTAAAGGGCTAAAGAAGCAAAGAAAAAGGAATGAAAAAGAATGAATGATAGTTTATAAGCTAACAGCTACCCAACTTAGGGTGTATCCCGGCACTCAAAAAAAAAATTAGGCTAAAAGAGCATGTCTGAATAACCACATTTTGATTTGTTTACAGAAGAAAGATCTGATGGGAAGAAGGAAATTATTCTAGAACTTTGCATAAAGATACAAGAAGGAACAACCTTCTGCTTGAGATATTTTCACTTTGGAAATGATAGTTAGACATTTTGAAGCTGAACATAGAGTATAACTTAGATTACAAAACAAAATACGAAATTGAATGGTAGTCGGTCCCATACCAGCTGAAGCTTTAAAAAATAATGCACAGTGCCTTACAAACAAATCATTTCTGAATTGTAAGCTAAAGTAAATTACAGAGATGGTGAGAAAGGAAATGATTTACAGGAATTCACAGCAAGAGCCTAGCTGTGCTATTATGCATAAGCTAAAGTCTGTCCCAAAGCATGACGGATTTAGTGAGTAATCCAATGAAGATAATATCATTAATTGTATTTCTGATTTATAATGTTCGTTAGTAAGCAAAGTCAAAACTTTACACGTCAACCCTAGATAATAAAAACTGATGGCGCTTAATCTATTTACATGAGCAGCAACTGAAAGAGCAGAGCCACAGATCACACCCAATAATTTTGCAGGCACTGAAGATAATGACAGTTGGCCTAATTCTTATGGCCAACAGCTGGAAGACCAGGCAGAGGAGGTCTGCCAATAGCACCTCTGTTTTGTCACCATTCAACATAAGGGAGTTGTCTTTCGCCAATTTATCTACCTCTGACATGCATAATGGAAAATTGTCAGCTGAACCTTGAAACTCTTATTTGAATGAGATGATAATCTATGTATCATCAGCATAAGACACCAGATGAACTCTAATAGACCAAATGAGAGAAGCAAGAGGTGAGACATGCAAACTAAAAAGTGGAGGGTTCATTGAGGAGCCCCGGGAGCCCCCCGCCCTTTTGTAACTCATGGAGAGGAGCGATAACAGAGGAGGTTAACAGACTGAGAACGGTCAGACAGCCAAGACGGCCACCCTAGGACCTGCCCTCTAATTCCAAGAATGCTCAGATGCTGTAGTAATATGATATGAGAAATAGTATAAAAAGCTGTGATCAAATCCAAAAGAGACAATGAAGCTTTTTTGCCCTGATCCAGAGTTTCACAGAGAGATTCAGACACCTAGAAGAGCCAGTTCTGGACAACAAGGGGCTCTAAACCCAAAATGTGATAAATCTGACAATCCTGCAGTCAATGAAATGAGAAATGTCTATTGACCTCCTTTTCCAGATCTTAACAGGGAGTGGCAGTAGAGAACTAGGTTGAAAATTGCAGACTGTTTAAGTTGAGAAACTAACAAAGCATGCTTCCAATTGGAGGGACCAATGCAGATTTCAGAGATAGATTGCAAATGCCAACCAACCTAAATGCACAAAATATACCTTTTTTACATTGTATGTTTAAATGATAGGTCCTGAATGGATTGTGATTATTGCAGAGTACTATGTGTAATGTGCAGTTCACTTGTTTGAATTCTGCTTGATAGTTCATAGAGCTTATGGCAGAAGACAATATATTGGCCACAGTTTTCAATCAGAGTGCTCAATAAGTGTGTAAGGTCTCCGGTTAGAATATTTTGAATGACCTATCTTTCAGAGGTCCCAATGCTAATGATATAGCTCCTGCCCAGTAGCGCACTGACAGTTTGAGTTTTACAGCTTTAGAATAATGGACTTGAAAATCAATGTTTAAATGCCCATAAAAATCACAATTTGTACCGAAGACACCATATCACACCCAAGACAGCCTCTAGCTCCCCCACAAATATTGTGCATTAAGAAAGATATGTTTTACTTTAAGCTTGATATGCCCTTGTTGAACCTTCAAAATGATTCAGGGAAGAGGTGGGTCAAGTAAAGTTCTTTACAAGACAGCTAGATTTCAGTAGCATTTTGCCCCATGGACAAGTAGATATTTTTGTAATATTCCACAACCGTTTAGTTTCTACAATTATTTATGCAGGCAAGTGCATTTTTTTCTGTCAACTTTGTGAAGGCTTGAGACTCAAGGTGAGGTGTAAATAAGAAAGCAGAGTTGTTCCTGAAACAGTAGATTGGTCTCCAAATAGCATAGCTGTGATTATAGTCCACTATGGTTCCATGGCTGAGCTGACGGTAAAAGGATTACCGTCCAATAGCATGATTTATTCATGTCCTCTGTAGGAGACCGTGGCTTAACCATGTTCTTTTGCAGTCTATAGATTCAATTGTCAACAAGGAGGCTATATATGCCTTTTTCATAGTAACTCCTTGTTCCCAGTTATTGCTCTCACGATTGCTATTCTTTCTTGCCTGCTGAGGAAGTTTTGCAGTTTCTGTACAGGCTTTTGAAATATTGGCCAGTTTAAGCAGTCTGGAGTACCAGATTGTACCTCTGGATTTTAAACCTTGGTCTGAAGGAGAAATAGGAATACTATAGATAAATACTGGTAAGTTGTGCATTAATACAGTGGCGAAACGAAACTTGAGGGGTGGCCTCCTGCAAAGCACATGGAGGGCCCCTCCCTCATCCTCCCGGCGGCCCTGCCCACCCCCTGTTTTATCAGGGGGCCCCGGAAATTCTGGGGCCCTGGCCAGAGCCCACTTTGCCCATGCCTTAAAACATCTCTGGATGGCATCTGCCTTTAATGGATGCAACAATCTCCCATCCAGTAATGGCCGCTTAAGTGGCAGCAATTGTGACCTGGGGAAAGTAAAGGAGGCCCTTGAAAGAGGCGATCCCAAGGATATGGCTTGACAAACATGATGCGTGGCAGAGCACTTAGAATCAGGCCTGGGCCCTGGCATGGAACAGGAGCTGGGAATTTACTGTGCGTAAAAGGAAGTGTAAGGGAAGATAGCAGCCCATCACAAAATGGTGGGCATGTAAATGCAGTAGCAGGGTGGCCAGAGACAGTCTTGCAGGCAAAGGGGCACCAAAACCCATGCACATAAATAATTTGAAAAGATGTCTTGCAGCCCCTCGCGTTAGTTCGCAACTTGGAAAACCAAAGGCATGTACATTTTAGTAAGAAGCATCCAAATCTGCTCAAACGGCACATAATTTCAAACAAATAGTAGCTAGTTGTTAGTTTGTTTTTAAAATATGTGCAAACATGTTTTTTTCCATTACACTCCATTCCCATATAACAGGCCTGTGTGACCAAGCACCACTCCCCTCCCCCACACAAATGCACAAAAGACATATGCTGAGGCGGGGCCCTCCGATGGAGCAAGCAGTCAGTAACCCCCCAAAAAACAGGGGTACCCCAATAGGAACTCCGCCCCAACTCCTCTCTCCCCCTTGCAGCGACTGGAGTCACCGGACTCCCCATTAAAGAATCAATCAATCCAATGCCCTCGCTCACAGGGCTGCATGAAGACCGGCTCGCAAAATGCATTTCCAATATCGTGTGGTAAGGACAAGTTTTATTAAATATGGCTGTTGCTGAGTGACCCGAGTCTCGCGACGCAAGCAGGCCGGGGGCTGTAAATAAAAGCAGCCCCCACCGCAGAGAAGTAGAGAACATTCCAACTAGTACTCAAGTCAACACTACACGAAATAGTCAGTGAGGGCATGGGACTACTACTATTTGTCTCGTCGTCTCTGGGGGTCTGCAACACCTGCCCCATCACATCCTCTAGTGGCAATGTGTTGGGACTGCATTTCTTGACTCTCTTATCCTATCATTCGTGGCCAGCTGCGCACCCTGGCCCTCCAGCATTGAGCTGGGAGCATGGATGCCCGTGTCTATGTATCCTACCCTTCTCCTGATAACTTCAGATGCTCCTGGGCTCAGTCCAGAGGCACTCTCCCAGTCTGCTCATCACACATCATTACAGTGATGACGTGCTGGCAGGCCTCCCGATATTGAACAGGGCTACTGAATCGGTCGGGCCATTTAAATGAACATGCAGTGACAGGGTGTGCCCAACCAATAGCCACCCTGCGGGCCTCTCTTCTCCAAGATATGGCATAAGCCTCATGCAGCTTCATATGTTCAAGCCAGGGTATGCAACCAGCATTAGAATCATTTTAGGGTAGCACCTGATACCCCTGGCTTGTCCCCTTGCTACCCTGGCCTGTGCCAGTCAGTTTGTCTCTGTCCGAGACTCCGACTCATCTGAGGCCTGCAGCTTAGGTGGCACTGGCAGGCACAGGCAGGCGGCAGAAGACCGGGCTAGCAATTATTAAATTGCCTCACGGTCCCTATACCCATGTGTCTTTGAAAGTGAAGCTTGTGCCGTTGTTGCAAGTGTTTTTGTGTTCTGCAAGGAGCAGAATATTGTCACCATCCAGATGCAAGAATATGAGAGCTAGGACAACAGTTCTGACGTTGTTTCCCAGGAGGAATGCGTCTTCAGGAGAGACAGTAGAGAACATGTTTTCCAAGGGTGAGGTTGGCTGTTATACAGGGTGAATCGTAGTGACTTGTCATTATATGAATGTTGGGGTTTGAATCTATTTAGCTTCTTGCTGTTGATATAGTAGTACCTTCTGGTTCTTAACGAAAAGTAGTGCCCTGAGAGATTCAGGGTGCAAGCAGATTTCAGCAGCGGGAGCTTAACTCATCTGCGTTATCTGACCAGTTATTAGACTATTAAGACAATTACAAATTATTCTAAGAAGGGTTAAGGTTACTAGAAGTATGCATTATGAACTATGGATGCAGTGCATTTGGGATCACGCATCCGTATGTATTTCATGAGTTTCAAGACTTTGCTTAAGGAAATAAGTTTTTACTTAATTTTACAAAATATCTGAAGCGCAATGGAAAAAGGCAAATCCAAAGTACTGTAAATGTTCTGTTTGCACTGGAAACACCATAAAAAAACCAAATGGAAATACATTAGACCGAGCAGTTTTATGACTGACAAGCATAAATATATAATGTCTCTATTTCCATTATTTCCATGTTGGGACACCCTTCAGCAAAAACAGTACAGCATGCTTCAACTTACTGGATTCTATTCTTAAACTTCCAGAGCAAACGTAAACTCCCGCTGACATAGTTATGCATGGGAATGTATGCTTTAGAACGATTAATGAAGAAACTGCAAGTAAGACTTTCGTTTTAAAGTGAAGTTGTGCTCTGCACGCTGGTGCATGATGTTAGAGCTAGCCTGGAACAATGCAGCATTTTTGTGCACAGGTGTTTGGTCTCATTAGTGAAAAGAACATGGGGAATATTCTGAAAGTGGTCTCATCCCATGAGTTCCATGTGTTTCGTGAAACCTCGACTGGCAAATGTAAGCCTGCACTGTGCTCAGTGTCATGAGTTTCGATTGTGCAAATCTGACAACAAAACATACATGGTACCTAACCGTGGTTACAATGTTGTTGATATTAATAGACCAGCAGTGCTAATTATCGAAAATAATGACTTCAGAAGCAGAGCCTACAAATTGGGGGGGGGGGGAGTAGAAAAGAAGTAGAATCAGAAAGGGTAGAATAATGAAGGACTGACCAATAGCCTAAGTTCTGTAAACCATGTGCAATATTTTTGCAAATTCTGCCCTCTTCGAAATTGATAAATCTGCCGACTGGCAGAAAGATTAAAGGAAGTCTTACTCGTCTGACAAATAATTTCCTGCCCTCCATGACTGACTCCCACGGCACTGATGGCAGCTGAGTCCTCTGCCCATTCACGGATTGGCATAGCTGCCAAGATTTCAGATTGCCATGTGACATTTTCATAATTTTAGTGAAAATATGAGTGACATTTAAACAATTGTGAGTGACATTTTCTCACAAGCAAAATTAAGCAACGAAGACGAGGAAAACGCATAAATAGCAGAAATGACACCCATTTCAGCAAGAGAAACTCTAACAAGATCTTAGTCCTGCTGCAAAGCACAAGACATGGAAGGGCAGGAGAGGCTGCTAGAGCCCACTCACAGCCTAGGGGTCACAGCCAGGTCGCAGGCTCAAACTGAGTTAAAAAGAGACACAGACTGAGTAGTATAATAAGAGTATGTTGCACAGGCTACTAATAATAAAAGCAAGTAACACATAATTTGTGGCACAAATAATGTTTACTTAATTGAATTAGGACAAATACCCTTTACCAGCGCTCACTCTCTCAGGCACTTTTGCAGACTCCTCGTCACTGCAGCTGCTGAGGCGGTCCAGTGGGCTGGGGTGTGGTCCGGTCCCTCCCGCTCAAATGTGCAGTTGCGCTGCCATGCGACCTATATGTGCTGCATTATGGCCTGCTTCATACTGAGTCACTCTCAGCCGGCGTTGGTGGGCCTGGGGTCGAGTCGCGCGGGCGGCATCCCATTTTCTGGTATTAATAATTGTATTACTGGCCATGGCGTTGGTGAGCAGCTGTTGGCTCTGCTTTACCGTGGCGCCCAGCACTGCAGGTCGGCCTCGCCTGCACCAGACAGCGACCTGGCTCCCCACTGCGGTGCGAGCTGCAAGGTCGGAGGAGCTGCTGCGGTCGCCCTCTTCTTAATCTATCTTGAAACTTCAAAGTGCAGCCGAAATTTACTTATTCTGCCTGCTTTTTGCACCGCGGGCGGTAGCTGAGCAGGAGGGCAGACCTGGGACCCTTCCCTGTTCTGTACGGTTCAATCACTCAACCACTGGTGGCGCCGGTCGTTGGGTGACCCGATCGCAGGATCTCCATTAGATAATTTCCTGTGGCACATGCGGTGCGAGCAGCGCTACCATTGCAACTGCAGCCTGTAACTTTATTTTCCTGAACTGCACCTGCGCAGCGGGCGGCAGCAGCAGGACGTCCTGTCTTGATTACATGTGTGAGTCGTGGCCTCACGTCGACGTAAAAGACGCGCAGGGCAGTGTCGAAGGAATATTGCTACATTGTGTCAAAGTCTGGACTCTGAGCCAGCCCCCAAACATGCCGGGAGCAGTGCGGCGCGCTGCCACTCCAGTTTATGCATGAATGCTAGCACTCCAGCTTGACAGCTGAGGAGGCTATTATGCGTGACTTTGCATTTCAGTGCAGTGGTGCGACACCACACTGAAATGCGTTAGTCTCACGCCTGATGCGGGGTACTTGGCAGGGCTGGATTGGCTTTGCCCCTTGCTACCCCAGTGGCCATCACAACTTGACCTAAGCCTCAGAAGTGGCGTGGGTAACAATGCAGAGAGGCTGAGGCGAGAACAAAAGTCCTGAGTTGGCTGGGGGATTGAAACGTCCCCGACGTGACCCTCTTGTGACCCAGTAGGAGACTGGAGTGCACAAGATTTGACATATTTACATTGACCTCTTTCAGGAGTAGAGATCTCTGGCTGGCCTCGAGTCAGTTGCCTTCAACCCTCTTGCTGCTGGGAGCTCAGGTCACCTGCACCAACCACACGCACACACCATTTAATTTATGAGGCAACTACTGAACTGGTGCAATGCCGGCGAGAGTGTATAGTGCTGTGTGCGCTACAGCAACTGCGCTGATTGCTGAGGGGGGCCCTGGAGGCTGGAGCACGGGGGCTGCGGAGCCTATGTTAGGTTTTACGCTGCTCATGATGTGACTGTGACATGTCTAGTATGTCTGCCCAGCCCACCCTCTGACAGAGACTCCGACGGACTCACCTGAGGCCTTCACTGCAGCTTAGGTGGCAGGCGCAGGCGGCAGAAGCTCGGGCTAGGCTAGCTAGCAATTATTAAATTATGGCGCAGGGTCCCTCTCAGGCGCCTTGGACGTCTCGCGTCACGTGTACTTTTAATTGCGCTTGACTGTGCCACTGAGCGCAGCCCCACCCTATGCCCCACCCTAAGCGTGAAGATTACCACGCAAACACTGCCGCATCTGCGCGCCGTGCACAATTTAATTTATGATGACTGATGAGGCGAGGTCAGCAGGGTCAGGAGAAATGACTGCGAGTGTAAGGTAACCACAATACACATCCCAGACGGACGTGTGTGGTGCTTGCTGGCTGCGCGGCCACGGGGGGGCCCCTGGAGCGCGCCGTTCCCCACCCCCCCCAACGTGGGGGCCTATGTTGTGCCCCTGCATTAATAACGTGTCATCCCCCTTAAAAATGAATAACTCCAGGGCTGCTCAACTTTTCTGTTCTGTTTCTAAGCTAGAAAGTGTCTGGTGATGTGATAGGCCACCAGCATGTGTGCACATTAATTATGCTTGGACAGCCATGCACTAGGCACATGGGTTAGTATAAATGCACTTGAAGTTGTTGTGAACACATTTGTAAAATAGTTAGCCATTTGCGACCACAAACATGTTAACTTGAAATGCTTCAATGAAGACTTTCACAATTGTACAAGCCTCGGTGAGGATGAAGTGCATCAATTTCCTACAACACATTCAAATGGAAGAGCAGCGAAGGAACTGCATCAGGTTACAGAGTCCCCACTGTTGTCCCTGCCCTGGCTCCGCACCTCAAAAAGGGATCTAAAAATGGTTATCTTCAAGGACAGATTCTGTCTGCAAACAAATGCCACATGGACCCACACAACACACAGGACCACATACAGCACCCTGATGCTGAAAATTAATTTACCACCATGGACATGCCCTGAATACTGCCTTGCACCCTGTGAGTAGTGCACCATCCCCTGCACCGGACAGACTAGTTATGTGAACTGTACATGTAGGCAAGTTACAAAACCAAGGAAATATATTCGAAAATGAATTCCAGATAACTTTTCCTTCTGCTCCTCAATTTGACTGCAGGATTGTGTGCGTAGATGTAAAGGAGAGAAATGTTGTTGAAAACTCTTTTTAAATGGCCACTAGAAGGAAATAATGTACTGACCAAGAGTTAATGTTAGATTGTGTATATGGAACCTATGTGAGGGGATAACTCATAAAATTTTTAGGAAGCCCTCCTAGTTTCACCAGTCACTTCTAGTTCATTAGATACTTTGTGTTTTCTGCTGTGCAGCCCACAGTACATTCATCATTGCATCCTTATTGTGAGGCTTTGTGCTCATTATTTATAGCCTAATCTTGTTTTTCTTTTCTATGCAGCTTTTATTTTCGTTTTTCTTTAGTGTTCTGGTGCAGGTGCAGACATACTCGTGTCATGTTAGTTTTGTTGGGTGAAATTATACCACATAAAAGTGTTTTTGATTTTAAATTCCTCACAGACGTTGCCTGTCTTCTCAAGCTTTATCTTTTGGGGACATATGGCTTCTTGTTCCTACTCTAGAGTACAAGCCTTCTATTATTTTCACCCTGTTTCACACTTAGCAGCAGTGAGCTGGTAGTCAACCTCACTCTTTTAATTGAATGTATGTGGCAGTTACTTATCTGTATAGTGACCGATGACAGGGTTGGACATGTAGTCCTATCGGCCCATGGGTTTCTTTCCAATCAAGACTACAAAACTGGTCAAGCCTATCTTATAGAGTTTACTCATCCGTCATGAGTTCAACTCACTTCTTTTAAAACATGGCCTTGTTCTTAGAGCGGTTTCAGTTGGCCTACAGAGCCATACCTGGATGCAGGCCAATTGCTTGAAACAGCCCAATTAAAACTTGTCACCAGAATCCATTGCTCTCAACCTGTTGGTGTAGCTTGTCAGGGAACATGACTTCCGGGTTGAACAAATGCTCCTTGTCTACCCATGTGAATGCCATGGTTTGTTTCTTCTGTTCCAGCTCAGTCTTAGGGTGAGTTTTCCCTCTTCTGTAATGTGTCTCTGTGGTCATGATCTTTTCATTGGAATCATTCAGTAGCGTGTACTTTATACAGAAGCAAACAATGTTCCCAGTACTAAACTCACTGCACTGGCTTCCAGTGGCACCCAGAGTACAGGTCAAGACCCCATAAGCAGTACTGTATGGGTTACCATTGCAGCCATGGTCAAAACTGCTTGCATTCTCTATACGTCAGTTGGTATACATTTCTTCTTCGCATTTCAGGCTTTTGCCAAAAAGTTATCAGTGTCTATTCGGCATTAAATATGGATGTCAGTCAGCAATCTTAACGGGAGAGCTGCCAAGCCAAAAGTATTACAGGTGGAGTCTTTACACTTACAATTAAATGCAATTTTGATAAAACATTTTCCTTTAATGTCCTGCCAGTCAGTAAAAGCAATAGATAACATCTGTTTCCTAGAACACCCTCTACATAAATATCTTTCAATTATACAACATTGGTTGTTCAGCGAGGTGTTGCCATACTTTGTAGTGCGGAAAGAGTAAAGACTCTTGCTCGCCAGCCTGCTGGGTAAACATGGCTCAAACAGCTATACTGTGTATGTGGCGAGGAGGAGTAAAGCAGCACGTCGCCATCTTCTTTTCCCAGATAAAGTAACTTTTACTTGTCGCTTATTTCTTCTAAAACTGGTTAAGGAATTAAAATGTAGAAATTGCACAAACAATAAATGATTGATCCTTTCAATGAACTGCCTTCACTATCGTGCTGCTTGAACGAAGATTCCATCAGCCTGAGTTTCTTACAATTCGTAGGAGTGATGATCTTATGTGAATCTCCATCAATCTCCTCTGCCGGCACTTCTGGTGACTTACACCTTTCAAATTTCTTTTGACTTCTCAAAGGCTTTTTATGGTCTGGCATGAAAGTGCAGCTTTCGCCAGACAATTATGTGAGCATTACTAGAGATGGGCTTTGGCTCACCCACATGCTGGGAACCAGGAGTGCATGTTTTGATTGGGAAGAATTTGTGAGCTTCCACAAAAAAAGTGCTTGCCCTTCACATAGCTGTGATCATTTTATTTATCCAGCTGCCTGAGCTTGAGATTTCAGGGGCACACACATTACATTGAAATGCTAGTAAAGTGTTTAGATAACTAGATGATTTGTTGTTTTTCTCTGACAGCACAGGTGGGAGAAGGGCAGTCATTAACCTACATGGAGTTTAGATCTGTCTTTACAGTTCAACTATTATCTCACCTTTTAACCTACAACAATATTATTCTACAGTTCTTTGAGTCCACACAAATACATATTAATTCCCATGCTATTTACTTGTAATGCTTCATATTACCATAAAACATTCTTTAAAGCCAGACCTATTGGCATTAATAAATGCTTGTTAAATTTATTTGAATTCTCAGTGTTTAAACACATAAAACAATCCCCTTCTTTCCCCTCCTCAGTGTAAATGAAAACTGACAGCGGTCTGGTCTGATGCTGTTAGCCCCCATTTGTTTCTTGAACTCCTTTAGGTCTCTTTAAATATGGTAAATGTATCATTATTTCCTGGTACATCCATGTGTTGAGGTTATGTGTGTGTGGATGTGGTTCATGATGAGTTTGATGTACATGTTGAGTAGCAGATTGAATATTGTGGATCTGTGTAGTACCCTGCAGTTGATTATTCTGGTTGGGATCACCTAGTTTTAATATCTAACTGCGGTGCAACCGGAATGAGTTTATCCATCTGGGAGCATCATCAGACATGTTATCTAATTAATGAAACCAATGTAGCAGGAGTTCTGTGGTCTATGTTGTTGAATCTGGCAGACAGGCCTGTGACGATGTGCATGCTTCTGGATCCCCTGGTTGAAATGCGGATAGTGGATTGTGGAAGGTTTCTGCATATGTGGTGGCGGTGGCAGCTAGGCATGGGTCTCCAAAGTCCCTGCAGGTCCTTAGGACTTTCTATTGATTTATCAGGGGCTGGTTGTGTGAATATGACGTCAAGAAGTGGTGTGGTGGCATGCCAGTGATGGTGTCCGCTGCGAGGGCAGTATGTGAGTTTAGTTTCTGTACTTTATTGATTTCATGAAGGGTGTACGTTTATTGCTGAGCTCGTGTGTCTGATATGACAACAGTGGTCCACTGTGGTGTAATCTTTGCACTATTGTGAAGCGCTCATAGAGGGTGTTGATACACTTGACCAACAGATGGACAAACTCTTTTTGCCTTTAAGGATGGGCTTGTGTTTTAAGATGTGTGGATGTCTGAGGGCATAGTTTCCTCTAATGTAGAACACGCATTGTAAAGATATATATAGGTGCACTTAGTATCTGAAAGAGACACGTTAGTGATAGATTCCTTACCTTAGAATATCCCCAGGCGTCAGGCTGGATCCGGAAAGTTTTGCGTAGCAGTACCCTTGCGCGTCGGTAGGCGGCGTCGTGCGGCTCCGCGTCCGTCGTCTGCGTCGTGATCGCCGGGATGACGTCGCGGGCAGCACTTAGGCGCCGCCCCTGCGCGCTGACGTCAGTTCTTCTTTTTCCGCGCCAGCAAGCGCAGATCCGGGAAGAGCAGTGCCCTGGTCAATTTTTGACCATTATTTTTGGTGATTTTTTCACTGTTTTTTCCATCTTTAAGGTGTCGTAGGGATGCCCGGCTTCAAGCGATGCGGCGCCTGTGCGCGGATGATGTCCATCACCGACCCGCATTGGGAGTGTCTCTTCTGCCTCGGCCGAGGCCACGACACCGAGTCTTGTCCCGAATGCCAGGCCCTCAACCCGAAAGCTTTGCGAGAGCGGTCTCGAAAGCTCCTCGAGGCCCGGCATTCGGCTCCACGGAGGCCCTGGTCGCGTGAGAGGTCCAGGGGTCGCTCGCGGAGTGCACACCGGTCGCCGGCGTCGAAGTCTTCTTCGTCCGGTAAGTCTAAGCACAAGAAGTCCAAGAAGCATCGTCGCTCTCGGACTTCGCCTCGCCGGTCTCGCGACTCGGCTGAGGCCCCTCCCGGCACCGTCCCCGCCCCGCGGCCCCGGACTTGCCTGTGGAGTCGCCCCCGTCATACCCGCCCTTCCCGGGTTCGGGGCGGATCCGGCCAAGGTACAGGAGTTCCTGTCGGCCATGGCCCGCCTCTTGGGCCTTCAGGCCCCTCCGGTGCGCCTTCGGGCCCCGCGGGCCCTGATGGGGTTGCTCCGGCGTCGCCGGCGGCTCCGGCGCCGCCCGAGCCTCCAGCCTCGATCCCGGCTCCGGCTTCGGCCCCGGCCTCGATCCCGGCTCCACAACCCCCATCGACGCCGGTCGACCTCACGACACCTCCGCCGGCGCCGATGTCTCCGGTGCCGTTCTCGACGCCGCCCTGGGCTCCGGGCGGCGTCGTCCCCCAGTTCCTTCCGGCTCCGGACATGGACCCGGAGCGACGCCGCCGACGCCGGCTCCGGCGCCGATGGGACCTTGGGTCCCAAATGTCCCTCCTCCTCCTTATTTTGCACCAGAGGAGGACCAGGAGGACTGGGAGGGGTCTGATGACCCTCTGACTCGCAACTGTCAGTATGATGAGGACTGGACAGAGAGTCTAGGGAGGCCAGTGGTCTGGATACTTCTCCTGACACTGGCATGCTGTCTCCTCCCGTGGCTACGGAGGAGGGGGCCAATTTTGGTACGGTGTTGCGTAGGGCTGCTGGGGCCTTACGTCTCCAGCTCCCTACTTTGACGGTCAAGCCTAACATCTTGACAGAGGTGCTTCAGCCGGCAGCCTCCTCTGCGGAGACTGTGCTGCCGTTTAACGACGCCCTCACAGACGTTCTTTGGGCGCCTGGTCCAAGCCCAACACAGGGGCTCCTGTGGATCGGAACGTGTCACGACGCCATCGCCCCGCTCCGGGCGACTCCCTGTTTCTTTCTGTCCACCCCACTCCTGAGAGCTTGGTTGTCCAAGCCTCCGCTTCCCAAACCGCCTTCCCTACCGCTCCTCCGGATAGGGAATCCAAACGCCTGGATCAGTTTGGGAAGAAAGGTTTTTCTTCCTCCAGTGCTGGCTTGCGGTCCGTTAACACCGCTTGTCTTTTGGGCCGATATACCCACTCTCTGTGGGATTCGGTGGCGGATGTTTTGCCCCAGTGCCCTGAGGAGGTCCAGGCACTGCTTTCCCGCGCCATTGCGGAAGGAAGGGATGCGGCCAAATACACTATCCGTTGTGGCCTTGACACCGCCGACTCGCTGGGCAGGTCGATTGCAACGACAGTGGCGCTCCGCCGCCACGCCTGGCTGAGAACCACTGGTTTTTCAGGGGATGTCCAGAATACTCTCATGGACATGCCCTTTGATGGAGTCGGTCTTTTGGGTCCAAAGCAGACCATGCGTTGGAGCGCTTTAAGGACTCACGGGCTACTGCCAAGTCCCTGGGCCTTTCTGCTACACGCCCTCCGCTGCCTTCTGCTTTTCGCCCCTATCGTGGCCACGGTAGGGGCGCCCCTTCACGTCAGCAGCCCAGCCACCGGCCCGCGCAGCAGGCGTCTTCGCGTGGCCGAGGACGTGGATTCCGCCGTGGCGGATCGGGCAACCAGCGTGCGGGTCAGGCCACCACCTCCAACCCGTCCGCGGCCTCCAAGCCCTCCTAGTCCCTCCTTTCAGGTGCACGGCACGCCAGTAGGGGGCAGGGTCCGCCATCACCTTCCCCACTGGCGCACCATCACCTCGGACAGGTGGGTCTTGGACATTGTCCGAAGGGGCTACTCCCTCCCCTTCGAGACCACCCCCAGCCATGCCACCTCAATTCCACCGCATGTCAGGGGATCACTTGGTGCTTCTACAGAAGGAAGTCACGGCCCTCTTGACCAAGAGGGCCATCGAGCATGTTCCGACCCCAGAAGTAGGGCGTGGTTGCTACTCCCACTACTTTCTGGTGCCCAAAAAGGACAAGGAGGACATGCGTCCTATCTTGGACCTCCGGAACGTCAATCGCTTCCTCCGGAAGGAGAAGTTCAAGATGCTCACCCTAGCTCAGGTCTTGACTGCCCTCGACCCAGGAGACTGGTTGGTAGCGTTGGACTTGCAGGACGCGTATTTCCACATCCCTCGTCCTGCCGGCCCACCGGCGTTACCTTCGGTTCACGGTAGGCCCCAAGCATTTTCAGTTCACCGTGCTCCCTTTGGCCTTACAAGTGCCCCTCGGGTGTTCACGAAAGTGATGGCGGTGGTCGCAGCTCATCTGCGCCGGGCAGGGGTTTCAGTCTTCCCCTACCTCGACGACTGGCTGCTGAAGGCGGGCTCGTCCCAGGCAGTCGTCTCCCACCTCCAGACTACGGCCGAACTCCTGCACTCGCTGGGGTTCTCCATCAATGTGCCGAAGTCGCATCTGATTCCTTCTCCACAGCTCCTTTTCATCGGAGCAGTTCTGGACACGACGCAGTTTCGGGCCTATCCTCCCGAACGGCGAGTCCGGGATATTCAGGCTATGATTCCGATCTTTCGGCCTTTATCCTGGGTTTCGGTAAGGATGACCCTGAGGCTGCTGGGCCTCATGGCCTCCTGCATCCTGCTGGTCAATCATGCCAGATGGCATATGCGGGCTCTGCAGTGGGACCTGAAGTTCCAGTGGGCGCAGCACCAGGGCGACCTGTCCGATCACGTCCAGATCTCGGAGGGGACTGCAAAACAGTTGCAGTGGTGGCTCTCGAACCGGCAATGGGTCATGGGCAGATCCCTCTCCCTTCCCCAGCCAGAGCATACAGTTGTGACGGACGCGTCCCTTCTGGGATGGGGCGGTCACATGGGAGAGGCGGAGATCAGAGGCCTCTGGTCTCCGGCGGAGTCCCGGCTCCATATCAACCTTCTGGAGCTCCGGGCGATCCGGCTTGCACTCAAGGCATTCCTTCCCTCTGTCAAAGGGAAGGTAGTGCAGGTGTTCACAGACAACACCACCGCCATGTGGTACTGCAACAAACAGGGCGGGGTGGGGTCTTGGACCCTTTGTCAGGAGGCTCTGCGCCTCTGGACATGGCTGGAACATCAGGGCATGTTCCTGATGGTTCAACACCTGGCAGGTTCTCTGAACGCCAGGGCGGACGAACCTGCAGCCGCAGGTGCATGATGGATCACGAATGGCGTCTTCACTCGGAAGTGGCGCAAGGACTCTTTCTACAGTGGGGAGAGCCTTGGTTAGATCTATTCGCCACCGAAGAGAACGCGCAATGTCATCAGTTCTGCGCGTTGGAATTTCCAAGGCGGCACTCGCTCGGCGCACGCTCGTCGCAAGTGGAGTTGCGGTCTGTTGTACGCCTTTCCGCCTATACCACTTCTACCCAGAGTGTTGAAGAAGATTCGGCACGACCGGGCCCAAGTCATTCTTGTGGCTCCGGACTGGGCTCGAAGAGTTTGGTATCCCGAGCTACTCAATATGAGCATAGATCCCCCGATCCGTCTGCCTCTTCGGGAGGATCTTCTGTCGCAGCAGCAGGGGACGGTCCTCCACCCGAACCTGTCCAGTCTACACCTGCTTGCGTGGAGATTGAGCGGCGGCAGTTGATTCCTTTCGACTTGCCTCCCGAAGTTTGTGATGTGATTCTGGCAGCCAGGCGTCCCTCCACTAAGGTGGTATACGCCTGCAGGTGGAACAAATTTGTGGCATGGTGCACAGCGAAGGCTGTGGATCCCCTTTCTGCCCCTCTTTCTGAGGTCCTTCTGTTCCTTCTCTCTCTGGCCCAACAGGGTTCTGCCCTGGGTACCATCAAGGGTTATCTTTGTGCTATCTCGGCCTTCCTCAGGCTCCCTGATCAGCCCTCCCTTTTCAAGTCCCCTGTTGTTAACAGGTTCTTAAAAGGCATTACTCACCTCTTCCCTCCTGTTCCGTTTGTAATGCCTCAGTGGGACTTGAACTTGGTTCTTACCTTTTAATGTGCGCTCCCTTTGAGCCTCTGCATAACTGTCCTCTTCGTCTTCTGACTCTAAAGGCAGCCTTTCTGGTGGCCATCACCTCCGCTCGGCGGGTGAGTGAGCTCCAGGCTCTTTCTTGCAAACCTCCCTTTCTGTCTGTTCATCCAGACAAGGTTGTTCTTCGGACGCGTCCGTCCTTCTTGCCAAAGGTGGTTACTGCTTTCCACATTGGGCAGACCATCACTTTGCCCACCTTCTTTCCGCCTCCGCATCCTTCCAGAGAGGAAGAGAGGCTCCACCGTCTGGACCCAAAACGTGCGCTCTCCTTCTATATCGACCGCACAAAACACTTCCGGGTGGATGACCAGCTCTTTGTTGGCTACGTGGGCGCCAAACAAGGTCGGGCGGTGCACAAGAGGACCATCTCCCGCTGGGTTACCTTGTGCATCAAGACCTGCTATTCTTTGGCTAAAAGGAGCCTCCTGTTGGGCTGCGTGCCCATTCCACCAGGGCAACGGCTGCTACCACGGCCTTGGGCCGCGGTGTTCCGCTGCCGGTTATCTGTCAGGCAGCTACGTGGGCCTCGCTGCACACGTTTACTAAGCATTACTGCCTTGACAGTCAGGTCCGGAGGGACGGCTTCTTTGGCCGTTCTGTCCTCCAGGACTTCCTTGTCTGATCTTTGTTCGCAGACCCACCACCGGGGTTGGTATTGCTGGGGTATCTATTCTAAGGTAAGGAATCTATCACTAACGTGTCTCTTTCAGATGCACAAGTTACTAACTTGTGTAACGATATATCTGTAAGAGACAGTAGTTAGTGATAGATTCCTTACCGCCCACCCATCCTCCCCGTTCTGCGAACTGATTTCTAGGGTTAAGGACATCCCTTTCAGGGCCCTAGTATTTTTCAGACACCTGTGTCAGCTTCTTGCATGGCTCTGCGTTCCTGGCGCGGAAAGTCGTGTACAGAACTGACGTCAGCGCGCAGGGGCGGCGCCTAAGTGCTGCCCGCGACGTCATCCCGGCGATCACGACGCCGACGACGGACGCGGAGCCGCACGACGCCGCCTACCGACGCGCAAGGGTACTGCTACGCAAAACTTTTCCGGATCCAGCCTGACGCCTGGGGATATTCTAAGGTAAGGAATCTATCACTAACTACTGTCTCTTACAGATATATCGTTACACAAGTTAGTAACTTGTGCGTTAGTGTAAATATCCACCACTAGGCTTATGCATTGAGTGTGCAAAACAATTTATAGATGTAGCATTAAATCGTGCAGCTTTGCCTTCACTGGGCACTTTTAAATTGGTGTTGAGCAGATTAGCTGAGTATGTTCCTTGAGCTTGATTGTTCACACTCTTTGGACACTGATACGCCCCGCTTCGTGAGTTAGTTACCTCATGTCTGTGGGAGAATTGATTCATAATTCCAGGCACTTGGCCTGTACTGATTTTCTTTGATTGTTTTACAGAATATTAAGTAGACGAAATCGAATGGTCACAATATCCTGACCAGAATATGGGGAATGAAATGTTGAAGTGGTAAGTGCACAAAGGGAAAATATGGATTTACTGTTCTTAAATCCACATCTACGTACCCTGAAGATATATATAGCACGGTATGTATATGTGGAGTTAGGAAATCTAAACTAACCTTTCAATATTTTGTCCCTCCGTATTCCAGTCACGATATTATGTTGATTCTATATTGTCCTTGATAATCCTGATCTATACCATTTTCTTTAAATTGGCATTGGGCATATTGCAGTCTTATGGTGAAAGCAGAGTTAGCCATAAAGATTTTGTGTCCATTTTAGTGCTTTTCTGATGAGCTGAGGGCATATCGGCCACAACGTACTTTGCCCAGAAATGACAGAGTTTAAAGATGACCAGACCACTACCACAGCTGACTCCCATGCCTCCAGCAGGTACCAAGCACTATTGCAGAGTGTGCAATGACAAAAAAATACATTTCATAACATAGGACGACCATCACACCAGGAAATAGACATTGCTGCTTGAGTAGGAAATCTGATGATCTTCCCCATAAAGTGTTGTGCTTTTCTTGGTTTTCTCCACCTTTAACAGCTTCTTCATTCAGACCTGTAGTTCATAATTTTTAGATGGTGCAAACATGTTGTTTCCTATTTAGTAAAGGCATTTTCCAGTAACTGTAGACTGTGACTAAGACGGTATTGTTTGAGGCATCCTGAAAGAGAGGTCTTAAGTTTCAGGGAATTGGCATACACCCCCATACCCTCCTGCCCCCCACCCCCACCAACCCAGGACAGTCAGAGGTGGCAGCTGGTGAACTTTGAAACTAGTGGGGCATTAATGACCACCCCTTATTTTGCTAAGAAACATGTGAATAGCATGGGAGCCTAACCTCCTTCAGTAGGATTTCCCAAGAAAAAATGCTCCCACATTGTGCAATTTAGAACACATTTTGCCAAAGAAATGGGCTAAAATCCATAGACTTCCTAGGCAATTCTGAAAAGGAACTCTTGAAATCTTCTAATATGTTAAGGATCACCACAGTAGAATCCCATACATGACTTTGTCAGAAAGAAAGCTCTGAACCCAAAATAAACACAGAATGCTGCACAACTGTATCAATCTTCTCTCAGTTTGGCAGTCCCTGAGGTGGGCAAACAACGTTTTGGGGTCTGATGTTAGGAGTGGATGGCTAGTAACAGAAATCTTCCCTTTGGAGAAAGAGTGTCTGCTTCTGCTGAGGCGTGCAGGCCACTACAGTGGTATTTCTGTTAGTTGAAGGAGAAGCTCTTTACTCTGAGGTATAGAGACCATGCATTAAAGCACTCGTGTGAAAGCTGAAAGCGTTTTAGGATAGTGAAGCTTCCCACTTCTGGATGGTTGTCATTTCGACTTGAGTTAAATTGACTGAAAGAGTCAAGCCTACATTCAGAATTCCTATAGTTAAGCATAGGGCACTAATGAAATACCCTGATTAATGTGGGTCGATGTTGTTAAAGGTTGGTAAGAGTCAGACCAGGGGCTGCAAATGGAATAAAGAGTGACTGTAGGCGAGAGTACACCCGTGTGCGTCTTTTTTATGGGGGGCAGTATTTGGTGAACTAGAAATTGCATGAATAAGAGACAAATCAAGCAGGTTCTTAAAGGCATGGTACAGTGCAAAAGAGGCGGAAATCTAAAGAAAATTATGACAAAAATTGGTCTTCATTAATAGTCCAAAAACACCATCTTAGCCACTGACTTTTTTCCCAATTTGCTGAAGTGTAAAGGTGGAACTTTTGATCTGGAAATTAAAGCAAATGCTGCTGAAATGCAACACTTTTTCTCTTCATATTCTTTCTAGACAGTAGATTTTCTTAGGTCCAGAGGTGGAAGAGTGCGAATGAGGCAGAGTGAATCGTGTTTTCACGATAAGGAGCCCCATCCTCAGGTGGTTGGATGTCTTGGGAAGGATTTTACAACTAGTTCAAGAGCCACCTTTTTGTAACAGCACATTTTAAGAACACACTGGAGCAGCAGAGCAGGGTTTAATTTTCTGTCCTTCTTTTCTTATTCCTTTTCATCCCACTTTACAGTCACTCCTTTATTCACAACATGAATTCAGTCTGTCCCCAACATACTGAGGACTTGCACAAGCTTTGGTAGGTTTGAAGGCACCAACTGTATAGATATGTCCATGAGCACCCACTGATCCAGAGGAAAGCCAGCACTATCTGCAACAATATCATAATTTATAAAACCCTACAAGTTGTCAGAGACATTTTAAGGCATGGGCAAAGTTGGGCAATTTTCCAGGGCCCCCACCTTCCAAGGGCCCACCGGAAAAGTAAACTTCGTTTTTATTTAGCTCACCTGTGTCTATTTCTACATCTCACCCTCTCTCCTCTTTGCCTACCTCTACCTCAGAGTCTCTCTTGCTTTGCCCAGTGGCATCTTAATGATATTTGGGGACCCTGGAAAGACGTAATTCAACTGTTAATCTGTGAACTCGGTTTCTGGAAGTTTGTTTGGTATCTTGGGGGCTTCAATGTGCAGAAAATGGGCAGTCAAATTCCAAACAGGGGGCCCAAATTTCTTGCCAGAAATCTTTAAGACAACACTGCATGTTGTGACCCTTTATCCCTCTTTTCACTGTATCTTAAAAACACATTGGTAGTGTAAGCACCTGAGAGAAGGCATGCGATGATGCGCTCTCCTCCATTAACTACCATACTTTTAAAAGGGCCCAACATTAAAGCAGCTCCTCGCTTCAGGTTTGTTAAGCTCACATTATGTAAATGTATTTGATGCGCCGTTTAGGTAAGTTACTACTACAAAATGAAGCGCAGCCAAAATGCGTTACTTACAGCTTACCTTTCTTCTCGTGGCAGCGTGGTTATAAAAGCCCAGATCGTACTCTGGATGCACCCTGTTGAAAAATTGGGTGCAATTTATTGCAGCATCATTTTTTAGGTTTAAATCTTTTTATTGATTTTACTAATGAGCTAAGCAATACAAGGACTCTCTCACCTACATCCACCGACTGGTGAGAAGCTGTATTTAGAAGAAAAGTAAAGAAAAAGATAGGAAAGAGGGATATGATAAGAAGGAGAATTAAATATTTTATCTGAGTGTAGTAATGGCTTTCAAAGTGTAAACACACGGTATCACCAACGGGTTAAATGGAGAAGGGTGTAGTGCCAGTGCCCAGGGTGGTCAATCAACTATTTGAGCAGCTGGCTTAAGATGCAGGACGCGTAAATATTTCAGGCAGGTCAGCTCCAAAAACTTCTGCAACGGGAATCGTAGGCGCGGTCCCCACATTTGATCAAATTAGGGCATTTTATGCTCTACGGAAGCAGTTAGCTTCTCCATGCCAAGGAGTTCCCAGATTTTGTGGAGCCAGTCTAAATGGGTGGGTATTTTGTCAGTACCCCAGCGAAACAGCAAAACTTGTTTGGTAGCACATAAGGTAAGAGTAATGGCTCTTCCATGTGTTGATTTCAAAGGGTATGTCAATGCATTCGGGAGGCCTAGTAGTATGTAGCTTGGGAATCTGGGAAGCTGAGTATCATACATCTGATCAATGCTATCCAGCACTTTAGTCCAATAGTGTTGATGCATCCGGCATTGCCAAAGAAGATGTGTTAACGTTCCCTCCTGTCCACAACCTCTCTAATACAGTGCGTCCCCATCTCGCTTCCATTGAGCTGTTCGTGCGGGGGTATAATACCAATAGTGGACTATTTTGAGGAATGTTTCTTTACCCTACGCATTACGTTCAGAGGAGTGAGCTCACTTATGGATGTCTAACCAGTCCTTGGATGTAAAGGGACCTTTGTATTCTTTTTCCTAACGCAGCTGTGCCGCAGATTTAGCAGGGTCTGAGGAGCATTGAGAAAGGCGTAAATATCAGAAACAAGATGCTTATCTGTATTTCTAGTGAGAAGCCATTTCTCAAATGGAAATTGGGGCCAGCTTGCATGTGGACGAATGGCAGGTTGGGTAATCCAGTGGTGGATAGCTAAGTACTGCCAATGAGCAGCAGATGGGATACCATAGTGTTGCTGTACTTGGGGGAAGTCCAATGGTTCCATATGATCGAAAAAATCGCCTATTCGTTTGCAATTGGCCTGTTGCCATTGTACATAGCTAGATTCTAGACAATGCCGGTGGAAAGTCTGGATTGCTGATGAATGGTGTTTAAAGGGTTATGTGAGTGCATAGTCTTTTCGGTATCTGTACCTTGTCCCTGGTCCCAATAGTCGCTCTAAGAACCAGTGAGATGTAAACCCCGGATGGTCTGTGACATTTGGGCTGCCCGGGTATCTTCCAAATGTGGATGCCAGCCACTGCTTGATCGATGAGGCACCAGTGCTTCTCCGAGCTAGGTCTGGTCCATTCAACTATATACCGAAGCTGAGCAGCCTGGTAATAATGCGTAAGATGTGGAACCCCCAAGGCGTGTTCTGCCTGGGGTGGGTGTTTCAAGGCTATCATGACGTGTCAGCGTAGAGAGCCAGTTTATGATCCCTCCCTCCTATGGTAATCCCTGTTATGGTGGGATTGCTACGGATTCGTCCGCTAGGGGCTCAATACTAATGTCTAGAGAGTAATGGTGACAGGGAGCAACCCTGTTGGGTGCCTCGGGTAATTACAAAGGAGGAAGAAGTCACACCATTTACCCAAACTGCTGCTCGAGGATCTGAGTAGCTACATCCAACCCAGCGTCAAACCGCCCACCAAGGTGCACCACCTGGAGTACCGAAAATAAGTAGGGCCAATGTACCCGGTCAAATGCCTTTTCGGCATTCACTGATAATAGAAGTGCAGGGACCTTGGAACATTGAGTTTTGTCTAAAAGGTTACACAAGCACTTAGGATTGTCGCTGCAATTACGTTCGGGGATAAATCCCGCTTGATCTGGGTCTACAAGGCCTTGAATATATGGTGCTTATCTGTTCGCCAATATAGTGGTAAAAATCTTGGCATCGACATTTAATAAAGATATTGGCCGATATGATGAGCTATGTAATGGGTCTTTGCCTGGTTTAGGCAAGACCGTTATGGTAACTAACTTCATGGTGTCCGTTAGTGAACCCGCAGTACTGAATCAGTTGTATAATCGAGTGAGTATGGGAGCAAAGGAGGTAACAAACAGCTTATAGAAGTCAGGAGTACAACCGTCCTGCCCTGGTTCTTTGCCCGATTGGAAATGAGAGATCGCTGCCAGCACCTCATCCATTTTAATGTCCTGAACCAGTTGAGAGGCATCATGTGGGGATAAGTGTTCCATAGTGGCAAGCGTTAAATATAGGGCAGAATCACCCTCTGCCAGTCATCAGCTAAATAGAGTGTTGTAGAAATGTTCAAAGGATTGGGCAATTTGCTCGTCTAGAAGTAAGCGTTCGCCTGCAACCCCTCCATTTAAGTTATCCGCTGCCTAACTGCTTGGACTCGCAGGTGGTGTGCCAAGATGCGCCCCGCTTTATTACCCCCTACTAAGTACTTCTGTTTAGTGCGTAGGAGGGTGTACTCTGCCCTATCCATGTCTAAAGCTGCAAACTGTTTGCATGCAGTGGTGAGCTGGCGATGAATTCTATGTGAGCCCGATTGTTTATGCACCTCTTCCAACTCCTTCACCTGTTCCTCTAATGCAGTTCTCTTGTCCTTTCTGTCCCAATTTAAGCAGCCCGCTAACGCAAGCAATCTGCTGCAAAGGGCTGCCTTCATTGTATCCCAAAGGAGTGGTGTAGGAGTGTCTGAGTTATCATTAGTGTCTAGGAAATAGTGGATTGCTGCCTTTATCTCTGTAATGTGGGCCTCAGATGCAAGGAGTTTGATTGAGGCGCCAGGTACGATGTTGCGGGATGGAGACTGGCAACCTCAAGACAACAGTAAGTGGGGCATGATTGGAGAGAGCAATTGTATCGATATCAACTACAGTGTTGGATGCCGTAAGGCGCGAAGTTGTGAAAAAGAGGTCAATCGTGGCATACACCTGATGCGCAGCCTGTACTTAATTTGTGAAAAGATATGTGCCAGGGCTCTCGTCAGGAAACCATTACAGCTTGCACCACACATTGCCCATGCCAAGCTTCCAATGAAAGTAACAGCACAACTACTAACCATCACACTCTTCTTACAAGTGTGACAGTTTAGACTTTTCCAGGCCCCCAAAGCTAAAAGAATGGCTTGAGCGGTCATTTTTTATGTATATTGAATTAATAAACTGTTCTTGTAGTAATCTCTAAATTAGCCAGACCACGCCACCTTGTGGCAGACTGTCACAAGCGCCAGTGCTGACAATTAAGTGCCGGTGCCTAGCACCGGAAACCACTGGCTCAAATTAAGCACTGTGCACAGCCAAAAAGGTGGTATAGTCCCTCTCTAAAGGATGATGTTTGCACTAGGCATCTGTAAGCCCATGTGAGCAATGCTTAATTTGAGCCGGTGGCACTTAGTTGGTTTCCGGTGCTTGACACCGGCACTTAATTTTCATCACCACACTTATGACACTCTGCCACATGGTGGCACTGCTCATCTAATTTAGAGATGGGCATAACAACGGTTGTTTATGAATAAAATATACATTAAATAAAATACTAATACCTGCCTCCCCAGCCATTCCTTTAGCATTGGGGACCTGCAATAATCTGAACTTTCGCACTTGCAGGCGATAGAGATGGTTAGTAGTTGTTTTGGTACAGTCATTGGCAGTGATGATGGGGCAAGGGTTGGTGCAAGCTGCAGTGGGCCCCAGGTCAGGGCCCTGGCACTTATTATTTTACAAATTAATCACAACATTAGAGGTCAGTTGGCCTAGGCCCTGGGGAGAAAAGGAACAAGTGTGTCCCACCTGTTGAATGGACAGGTCTAGATTAGCGAGAAGAGTGAGATTAAAATCTTCCCCCAATGAGGACATCAGTGTCGGCAGCAGTCATTATCTGACCCAGCACATTGAGAATAAAGGCCACCTGATGATCATTCGAGGCATATGAGGTGGCTAATGTGAACGTGTATGTCTGTATACTAAGGCGAAGGTGCTAGAAGTAAACCAGGGACTTCAGCCTGCTGGGGAAGTGGGAAGCCAGGAGAATTGGCACCCCTGCTCGTTTTCCAGTGCCTGAAGAAAAGTATTGGCAGTCAAACCACCTAGAGCGCAAGCGCCTCCAAACTGTCTTAAGAAGGTGCATCTCTTGGAGTAGACATTTGTCACACTTTGATTCCCTCAACATAGAAAGGAGAGCTAAGCATTTTGATGGTGCATTGATGCCTCGAATGTTAGAGCTAATAACTTGAATCATCAATCAGGCTATAAATATAGGCAACTAAAGGGCACAGGTATGGCAAGATAGTCCTGAACAGAATGTGTGGTCCATGTAGTGTTAATGCATGAAGGCTGTAGCCCGTAATGACCCTTAGATAGATAGGGAGAGTAGGAATAAGGAGAATAAAAGAAGAAAGAATAATAATGAACAACAGAAAAATGCGGTCTCACTCCGAGATCGCAATCAGCAATGCAATTGGGGTCCATGTCGCAGGAGTCAGGAATGGTCATACATCGATCTCCGCAGCAGGGAGCTCCACCGCTGCACAAGATAGTCAGTTTGCTGAAGCTGTAACCAAGAAAAATCGCAAACCAATACAGGGAAGCATTCATTCTTATAGTTCTCTGCAATGGAGGGGGTACAAAATATCTGTATCTTGGGAGGGGGACGATCAATCAGTTTCTAAGTCGGATGTTTTCTCCTGGTGCTTGAGATGACAGATGAGGGCCTCTCTCTCGGTGACTTTCCACAACCGAAGGCTTGACCGTTTTTTTTGTAGTTGTCTTTGTTCGAGTGGAACATCTTGAATTTGTTCAAGAGTGTGAGGGACTGCGCTGAGGGGAGCAAAATGACTCAGTCTCTTGTAGTGTATCCATGTTCAGCAGGGTTTTGGCTGACGCTAAGGTACGCACGTTGTGCGTCTCCCATTCCACATGAAAGTGAGACGGAATGGGTGCCCCCATCTATAGCGGATTCCCTTCCCTCGCAGAAACTCTGTGATAGACCTCAGTAAGCGGCTACGTTGTAGAGTGATATGTGAAAGGTCTTGATACAGCCAAATCTTGTTGCCCTCAAAGTCAATAGCATTATGATCTCGTATGGCAGACCTCATGGTCTCTATCTGTTTGTAATAATGCAGGCATGTTAATATATCTTAGGGGCATACCAGGGGATTTAGCTGGATGACCTGCTCGATGTGTACTATCCAGTATAATATCTAGTTGGTCGAGATCTGGCGCAACATGGTGAAAGAGCCTGCTAACGTAGTCATCAAGCCCCCTGCTGCCGTCTGGAGTGGGACACCTTTAATTCGTATATTCGCTCTCCAAGACCTGTTTTCAAGGTCTTCCACTTGGTATCATAGCTCCTCGCTCTGGTCTCATAGTTCCAGCAGTTCTCTCCGATGAGCTTCCAGCTCCTCATCGTGCAAGTCATTTGTTTTTTCCATGTTTATCAATTCTGCTACCCAGTTCACTCACTTCTTGTGTGAGATCCTTGTCATGTTGCGCTTGAGGGTTGCAATATCTGTCCATAGAATGCCAAAGAGGTTCTGCAGAATTGCACGGGTAACTGGTGCATCTCCGCCTGCTTCAGGTATTGAGGTAGGGGTAGCTTCCCCGGTATGTTCTGATTTATTTGCACGCCGGCTTGGGCAAGAGGTCCTTAATGGAGGCATCTTTCTTGGGATTTCGCTGGCCCACCATGATGTCACTGAAGTTTAGAGGGTGTCAGTTCAATGCCGTGGTAAGTGAGCAATTTGGCCAGAGAGTCAAATGAGACGACCACTTACAGGTAATAATGATTAAATTGGGACCCCTCCAATCGAAAGTTGTTCCAAGCGGCACCCTCCGGAACAACTGTCACCAAGGACATGGTAGTCTAATCAGCTGCAAGGGAGAAGGCCCTGCGCCACCAAGCCGACCGGTCCTCTCAATCAGGCGAATAGCTGAGACAGGACGCACACAGCCTAGATGAGCACCAATAGTTCTGCGCCATCTCCAGTGAACAAGCACACTGCGTAAAGGGTGTTATTTATGCCCAGAAATTCCTGAAGAATATTCCAGTCTGGGCGGCCAATGCTATGTTTTTGTCTGTTAGGGTGGCAGCGACGCTCACCGGTGGTGGAGCCCAGCACCAAGCAACACTGTTCGGAGGAGGAGGTGGATGTCGGAGGGGGCCCCGCTCACCTTGAGTCTCTGATTAGTGGTGTCTGGTCCTACGCCACGGGCGTTAGTGCTTGGGCGATCGCATTGCAACAGGTATAAAAAGCAGCCTGGGCCCTCACGCCAGAAACTCGCTTCCCGTCGATGGCTAGCCCATGCAGGCATCCTCACCCTCTCTAGGAATCATTCTCCAGTGGGGAGCGGGCCTGTCTTTCTCTACGGCCTGATGGGCCCAGCGTGTTCTTCAGACCCTCCACTCCCAGCTCCACGAATCAAGTCGATGGCCTGCGGTAGTCAATGGCATCTCCAGTGCCCATACCCGTGTTCTCCAGGAGCAGTCGGGAAGCGCCGCTGCCAATGCACAGATGTCTAGCGAGCAGCTAAGATCCGGTCTCGTCTGGAGCTATCTTCAAGCGGCTGCCATGTTGATTGGAGGCAGGCCAGGTCGCAGTGCAGCAATGCTCCAAGCTTAATGCGGGGGGGGGGTCGCCTCGATCAGATATGAGGTCCTCCGCAGTCCCGCCGCTCCCCCAGAGCTGTGGGAAACCTATCTTAGACACGCCCCCCAGCATCATTTTTTAAAGGGAAATAGTTGGCTGTATTTCTATATAAGTAAAAGGGAGTTTGGTCCTACTGTCACAACTATTTTACAACGTTCGCGCAAAACCAGATAATGAATGAGGAAGGCTGACCCACTGTGGCGCCATGTCTGCTATACCGAGTGACAGTTGTGTGCCAAACAAACCTTGGAGACCTAGCTTGGTATGTGTAGCTTACAGAAAACAACTGTTGAGAAATGTTCCTGGCTGCAGAAGAAGTTTTTTTTAATTGCAACCTGATGTGGATTCATTTACGTGACAACGGCAAGTTTATTCTAAAAAAAAAAAAAAATAATTAAAAACAAGAAATACTGCACTTTGATAAGAAGACTATGGGCTGAGTGGAGCATATGTAACCTAAATGAAAAGTCCCATACCAGTGTTTAGGTCTCACCTAAGCAGCGCTTGTGCTGTCTCTCCGAGACCGGCTGTATCCAGGGCATGAAAAAACGCCCATCTTTTTCATTGGTTTCTGTTGCTGTCCTTTAGAAATGCTGGCGTTTCATTGGTGTATACACTTAGTAGTCCCTCCTTTTGGAATTTCGTATCCTCCCATGAGGACTGGCCCTCTTACATGTGTTCTTACTGTTCAGGTTATTTACACTTAGAGAGAACTCTTTTTTTTTGGTTGGGCTGCGTCTTTGCACCTTTAGTGTTCTGTTTAGTTGTGCATTGAAACTTCCGTCGCTTCATTTGCTTGCAGTCCCGTCGCTTCATTTGCTTGGTCCCTTTATCTCCCCATGCCTCACCCCTCCCACAACAATGCTCCTCGGCTCCACCACTCCTCCGAGGCCACTGTCATTTTGCTCATGACACTGCTTGCCCGTGCCTACCCCCTCACCCCTCCCACAACACTGCTCCAGGCCCCCAGTACCCCCTCCGAAGCCACTGCTGTTTTGCTCACTGACATTGCTTGCCCGCCCCAAGCATTGATTTCTTATGTTATTTTACATTTCTAGCTTTTATTTATATAGCGCACCTATCAATGAGCTCGGGGAAATTGAACAATCAGGCTGACACCAGACTTGAACACAGATCCCCAGCTCCCCGGTCCGCAGCTCTAACCATTGCGCCGTATCCTTTCCTTGGTCATGTTGCAGGGTGCAGTACCATAAGTGGCCAAAAGATTTCCCACAGGACACATAGTGACAGCTTGTGGTACCGCAACCTCACAACACTGCTTGTTTTTTACTGCTGGAATATTTTTTGCCCAAAAAAAATATAACAAACATTTTTATTTGCAACGCCAATAGCTCATACTGTCACTAATGCGTGACCTAATGCATTGCAAATGCTTGTTTTTTATTTTAAACCGTTGAACTGCACAATCACGAATTACCTGTAAAGGACTGGAGTCTTTAGTGTCCGGGCTACGGTGGCCCAGGCATCCAGAGCTCAATTCGCATCCGCTCCCCACTGATGTCGGCGCAAAACATATATGTTTACCGTGCCAGGGCAAGAGTGGTTTGTTAAGCGAGACTGCATGTCTTCTGGCGAGTCAAGGCAGAAGACATTAAAAATGCAATACATTTTTTTATCTTTCAAGAGGGACGTGTGGAGCAGCAGGCACCTATTTGATGGCATCCTGGTTTGTATCAGACGCTCGCGTCTTTCCACAAACTGCATAGAAGTTTTCCAATATTGTGTTATTTTTCCCTTGCTATATGGCACGGCTGAATAATTTGCACTGTGTGAAGAGGCAGAAACAATGGCGCCCTTCTCTGATACACCCACCCAGAATTGCTTCCCTTGGAACCACTCTCTGCTGGGTGGCTCGGGTCACTCTTGGCAGCTCAGGTCTTTACCTCTTTCAGCTATGCTTGATTGAAAGGAACCACAACAATGCACACTGATTTTATTTCTCGGTTCTATTCCCCAGGTGTGCACCTGTGTAATATAGCTGCTTGTGTTTTCTTTTGTCCTTTATTCTGCCAGCGTGTTGGTTAGCTTAGTTTAAATGATGAAATAACACAATAGGCTCCCATCGTTAAAAAGAGTGTGACTGTTTGGAGAGGGTGAGGCGGCGATAAATCTCTTCATTTGTGCTCTAAAAACAGTTCTCTCTGGGGACAGTCATTGTGTTTAAGAGGAAATTGAAGTATATCTTTTTGTTTCTGTTGAAAGTCAGGTGCCCTCTGAGGTATGTCGCGGATATTTTGCAGAGCTCGCCTGCGGAAAGTGCTCCCTGTAAACATACACCCCGGAGCCAACCTGGACATTTTGAGGGCCAACACTCAAAGCCATCCATTCTGATCCATCACTGATATTTACTGCGATTTATGTGTTTTATTTCTAAAACAAATTACATTGTGCAAACTCCCCCCCAAGAGTGCTTATTTGTTCACGCTACCGCGGGCGCTCATCTCTCCTCCCCCATCCCCCACTCCTCGCGAGCCTTTCCCGCCTTCATCTATTTGACATTTATGTGCTTGATAATAGATAGTACAGCACCCAATATAATGTGCTGCATGGCTAAATACTTAGAAGGTCCCAAAGGCGAGACCGATTGCATTGCAAATGCTTGTTTTGGTTACATTCCAACTGCCTGCAGAATGCGTAGACTGCCTTTTCTTCTAAAATGTGGATTTCTGAGGCTCGCATAGGAATTAGTAGAATTTTAAATATTCACATTTTAGCTATTTCTAATTGAAGACATCTGCCTGTTGCTTTGAAAGTTATCTTTCTCTACTACAAAATACCTATTCAAAACCGTCATTTAATTCAACATTTCCCCTTGTTTTTTAAATAGAAGGAAATAAACAAAATTCTTAATTTAGAAACAGCCTAAACAATAACAAAATGCTGCTACTCTGAAGCAAAACCATATTTATAACAGACTAAAAAGCAAGTTTCAGACTAATACAGAAATTACAGCAAGACAAACTACATTTGTTCTTTGAAACTATTTGATTGCGGGTGAATTTACTGACCTGCTCTGTTTGCTGTGATAAATCTTCCATGCTCATCTCCTTGCTCCCCTAGTCTGAAGCTTGAGCAAGAAAGCATAGAAATGGCTATATATAGGCGACCGTGAATAAGGTTGTGCTGCAAATCTACAGAGACCAGAAATAGGCAACATCCGCAGGAAAATCTGCGAGGAGGATCCAGGCAGTGCCATTTAATGATGATAAAGGCCTGTGATTAGCCTAGATCAGGTTTATAGTAGCTGCAAGAGGGCAGGGTACTTGTGACTGCTAAACTCTGTTGGGGTGAGGACCATGGTGTTTTAGATCCGGCTGTAAAACAACCACTGCTGGTACCCAGTTGTAGTGTTGCCTCTGACGGGTGACACCCTCCCTGTGGAGTCTTTCTTCTGCTCACCCTCTGACCATTCTCCTTCACTCGCCTTGTTGCAAGCCTCTGGCCAAGACTGAGATACTCAACAAGTGTAGGAACTGAGCAATCTGTCTTTAACAATAATAGTGTTTTTTGCATAGGGCTTCACACGCTATAAATAAGACGTTAACTGTTATCAAACTTACAGTACTCCATTTTCCTTCAGAGACAGGAGGATTGAGGTGGGATTTAAACTTCCAAACTTTGTTTAAATGATGAAGGTCTGACTGATTGAGCTATGGCTCCAGAATTCTGAAAAAATAGTTTCAAACCTGAAAGAAGTGTGCACAGCAGGACCCATGTATTAAAACAATACTTTCTTAAATATGCCCTCACACTTGAATCAATGTTTATTCAGTGTGCTTGGTTATAGGGATTCCAGCACATAGCCGAGAGGTACAATAATGGCACACTATGATTAAAAGAAAAAGAGTGAGTTTCCTGCCAACATCAGCAGTGTAACCTGCCAAGCTGCTTCAAAAGATCAAGAGGTCTGGGAAATTGCAGGATTGGCATGAAGGTTTCGGTGGGAAGTGGCTAGGGCCTGGAGGAGCGATCTGAACTGTTGGTGGATCCGGGGAGTAATTTGTAACACAAAACAGGGAGCATATGAATGAACCGTGCGAAGAGTAAGACATTTCTTGCCGTTTTGTAATTGCAGCGACACATTACTGATGTGAATTACATGTATTATACGGTGTTCTATGATCTTTATCAACTATTGTGTCCAATTCGTCCCCAGAGACCGCATTCAGATGGTAATTTTTCACTTTTTTTACTCGAGCGACACTGTTTGTAACAAAAACAGTGATTATTTTATGGGATGGAGGGAGCTCTGTTAAAGGCAGTGCTGGAGAATTCAACCTCAAGAGCAGAGACAGGACAAAGAGGCTAATGTAAAAGTTAACCTTTAAGCTATACATTTAGCAGTTCAATCAGGTAGTTAATTAAAAATGCACATTCAGTGCCTGGTGTAATATTATGAAAGGGATTTCCACCCGCTCCAGTGGTTTCATTTCCAGAGCTGTTGAAAATATCTGTTGGTCCAGGTGGGGAACACAATTGCTGGGGGTGAGAATTTTAGTGCGGTGGACCAAAGTGCAGCGAAGCCCTTTTTCACTCTTCGGTGCAGCTCTGTGTTTGATGCATTGGAATTATTTCTCCCTTTGTACAAGTATTACAGATGTTGCCGTTTACAGACTTTGTTCTATGATTTACAGACATAGATGAATCTTAGTAATTCCCTTTCGTTTTAAGCAGCTGACGGTGTCATTTTATATAGAAATACTCAGCGGCGCTGATGGTAAAGAACATGGCAGACTGTGGTATACTCATCACAAGGGTTATGGAAAGTGCTGTACAGATAACCCCTGTGAGGACTATTATAGGGTTATGGAAAGCGCTGTACAGGTAACCATACAATAGTCGTGACAGGGGTTATGGAAAGCGCTGTACAGATAACCATAATAGTCCTCACAAGGGTTATGGAAAGTGCTGTACAGATAACCCCTGTGAGGACTATTATAGGGTTATGGAAAGCGCTGTACAGGTAACCATACAATAGTCGTGACGGGGGTTATGGAAAGCGCTGTACAGCTAACCATAATAGTCCTCACAAGGGTTATGGAAAGTGCTGTACAGATAACCGTATAATACCTATAATAGTCCTCAAAAGGATTATGGGAATCGCTGAACAGATAACCATAATAGTCCTCACAAGGGTTATGGGAATCGCTGAACAGATAACCATAATAGTCCTCACAAGGGTTATGGGAATCGCTGAACAGATAACCATAGTCCTCACAAGGGTTATGGGAAGCGCTGTACAGATAACCATAATAGTCCTCACAAGGGTTATGGAAAGCGCTGTACAGATAACCATACACTACAATAATGAATGACCCTGACTTGACCCTCTCTTTAGGTCTATCCTGCCATTGACGCGTTTTCCTTAGCACACGTGAATAACCCCATACAACAATCTGCAACCAACCAGTAAACTAAAAATGAAAATGCACCTCTTAAAATGTCCATAAAAGTCCCATGTCGCATGTTCAAAGTGTTCTTCCTACAGGAACACCACTACAGCTGTAGGTGTCTTAGATATCATAGAATACTCTACAGTCTCGACCAGGCAAGGAGTGTTAACAAGTAACTTACCAGGGTGCATCCCCATTAGCCTGTGCAGTTCAGTATCCCCAAATTTTGAGCCTTCTGTTTTGCATGCACTTGAACAATTGATCTTACAATCTGTGTTCAACGTGGTAATAGCACCGTGCAAACCACCCTGTTTAGGTTCTTTGTTCTAAGAATCTCACTTCTGTTTATATAACAGTTTTACATAGCGCATAGTAATAGGGCGCGTCATAAGCAACTTATTTGAGCTCATTTAGATTTGCTTTGCAACAGACCTCAATAAACTTGGCTAAAAATTGATTGCAACAAAGCAGATTAGCCGATTATAGAGCACAATGGAAAGTAAACCTAGAACTGAGTAAATAATTGGTCACGGAGGGTGTTAATTAAGGGGGAATTAATTCTGGCATGCTCTGCTTTTATTGGAATAATGGAAAAGGACAGAATTAATAGAATAATAAATACTCTATAAATAATTCCTGGGAGACGTTTCCCCCATGGAAATATATTATTAGCAAATGATGCCTGTACATGGGTCACTGTAGAATTCTTTATCCCTTAAAGACTTCTGCTTTTACCATAGACATAGGACACCCAATGTCTTAAACATATTTGTTTAATATTTTTATACAAATCACTCCTTATCGTAATCAATCACCGAAAAATGTGAGTCAATTCCTTAAAGTCCTGCAAAAGTATTGTTAAAATATGGTTAAGCCTTGCGATCCATGGATAATCGTGCATTAATCATGAATACCAATGGCTGGTCCATGAATATAAAACTCCAATGTCTTTTGGTTTAGATCTCCATCTTTTTTTAAATTCACGTTTTTTATTGATTTTCAGCAGGTTGGTACAGTAGTGAATAATGCAATTAGATTATGCATGGAAACTAAATACAAGAGTTGATTATAGCACTTAAGCTCGTCAGGTTATTAAATTGTTACTGAGATCAAGCATAATACATTGGGCTTAGTTGACTTTTTTTTAACACACTAGATGTGAAGTGAAGCTAGCGAACATCGCTCAATTTCTTGTGACCATTGAAGTTAGTAACACTTACGCTGTGGAGGTAGTGGCCACAAACAGCAGAAAAGTTTTCCATCCTTTCACATACACTAGTTTTTCATAACTTTGTTTTGCAATTAGTGCGCTAGAATTTTTTTTATTTTGTATTTTCCATAGGATTTTTGCAGATGTATCCAATGGTGCTTTGTCTCGGTCTATGCACTTGTTTTTAAGTGTGACTGAAGAATGTTCTATTGCTGCGCCAGTGAAGTCATTGTTAAAAGGTTTTAGAAAGAAAGAAATCTGATCTTCAAAACTGTTTTTAGTTATTGGTGTATTCCTTCACAACTTTCCCAGAAAGACATTAAATCAAATTCCTGTATTAATAGGCCTAGTATAAATTGTATCTTTGTTCTGCAAGGATTTTGTATCTTGGAAGCAACATGTTTTGGGTGTTTTGATGTAATAGTTAACACCAACAAAAAGAGCATGGTCATATTTCCTTCATGTTCGCAAACTCTGGTACGTAATGCTCCCTTAATCGAGGTCTGTATAGCATCAATCTCTCATATCTGTCCATCATTTATTTTAATGAGAGGAAGCTCAATATCCCAGCACAAAGTGGTACTTCTCTACTTCTTCCATGTCACCACCTGAAATCAGTTGTTGTGCTGAGCCAGTCCTATTTATCAGGGCAGTTTCTTCCTCTAGCAAAAAAGGCTTCAACAGAGTGAGGCAAGTAGAACTGTAGATGAACCATCACTTACACGGGGTGTGAAGTTTTGACCTTTTTTGTAACTATCACATAAACATTCTACCACTTGGCTACTTTGCTACCGTAGTCAGGTAAAATTTTCTGTAGTGTGTCAATAATGGGCCTACTCTCCACTGCTATTAATTGCTTGTTGCCAACTGTTGGCGTCTTGGCATGGTCTTGGGGAGGGTAGTTGCACATGCTAAAAAGAGTGCCATATTGTATTGACCCCAAGCATCCAGCAGAGTTTAGTACTCTTTTGATGAGCAACATAACAAATTATTTGAAGCACTCTTCACAAGACTAGTGACACATTTCCTGCACAACAAAACATACCAGCGAGGTAAAAATTTGAAATTTAGGATCAGGTTGAGTCTTCATTATGGACTTTCAACTCTACACGTGATGTAGGTGCTTTGTGGGTGTCTGTTGAACTCTTTGCAGCATCATATGCTGTCTAGGAAAGGCCTCAATGTGAGTTAGGCATTGGTCCTCACAAGCTGGCTGTGTGATTGTTATAAGGACTCCAGAGTCGTGGCTGTGCTTGGGTATTGCAGAAAAGTGTGTGTTCAGTTTGTTGCATGTGGTAAATGTGGTGGTGATTTACATTCTGTATAATTGGGAGCCTTTTCCTGAGATGCGCGTAACTGCCCAAGGTATTTGTCCGTCTCGAAGTCATTCTTGCATTGCGAATGCAGAACAGCATGACCCCCCAACCTGAGTGTTTCATTGACGTGGTGCTTGAAATGACTAAGCTGATTTCACTACCAGCATTTCTAATCTGGTATTTAGCAATCTACTTCACTAGATTCATGGGTGCTGTCCTAAACTTAGAATGCATGGAGTGAGGAATCAAAATGTAATACCAGCTAAATATTTTGTGAAAAGAATAGCTCCTGCCCAGCCCTTACTCGGTCGTCCTGAATGAATCTTCTGCATGATCCATCATAGACCAGCAGCATGCAGAAAATGGAGCCCGAGCTTTGCAGCTTCTGCTGAAGTAGGTGTGCCTCCTGATCCCTTCTTTTTCAATAGACATTCCTAATATGGTCCTCTTGCTCAAGATCACAGGTGTCCATCGTAGGTTCAGTAGGGCTAGATCGATGCAGAATTTCAGGAGATCCACATCAGAAGTTTGCAAAAAATAAATCTGAATAGAACTTATCAATATTCTGTATCCCGTCCTCCTGGACCTGAGTTGGACACTGCTGCTCCAGATTCTTGTGCATCTGATAGTCTTATTTTGTAAGCATCAGTTTTTACCTTAACTGTTGTTGTAACTGGTTCTGTTAATAGATATGTTGGGTCAGTGCAGAATAACTTTTATAAGGGTTACCATTACTTCCAAAACAGTCTCTGAGGGTATGCACTTAACAGACGCTTTGCTGATGTTGAAATATTGACCGTCACCCATCAATTCAGCCTTTTCTTCTTCCTCTGTTTATTTTTAGTAGAGCAGCTACTTTCAGCCAGCCATTCAGTCCCTCTGTGAGGCATTTAAACTGTTGCTACTTTGTAATTTTTATTATCCACACGGGGGATTTGGGGGGCAGCCGATCCAAGGAAGATCCTGGTCCCCCCCCCCCCCGGGTATTTTGGGAAAGTGGAGCAGTCCACTGACTGCTCGAGGGGTTGTGCTCTTTTTGTAGCCCAAGCTATATTTAACCTGCCATTTTAAGGTACCAGCCACCATTTTGTCTTGGTGAATCGGTGGCTGGTACCTGTGCAGTAGCGTTTTTGTCCCCTCCCTCCTGTCCCCTTAAGTAAGGCTTTTGGGGAGAGTTGGGGGTTGGTTTCCGGCATAGTTCCCCTCTTTGGGGATGGACAGTTTTTTATTGCATACTTGTGCGCAAGAGAAGCTATGTTATTAGGTTGTCGCTTGATTCAGGTGCATAGGCCGTTGGCTGAGAAGTTGCCATGATTTACAGAAGTTTATTGTTGTCAGTGGCAGTTCAGGCTGAAAGGGAACGGGTAGGCAAGTTCAAGCCTGGCGACCTAGGAAGTTCAAGGTTAGGTAGGAAGGTGAATGGGTTTAAAGGTTAATAGAGGTAGAAACATTGTAAGGGATTTTAGAGTACCCAGTTACAGTTGACCAGCTCTGATTCAAATATTTTATTGATGATTTAAGTTATTTGGGGGGAGGGATATTTTAGGGGTGTGGCTAGCTTATCATAGGTGATTACATTTGTATAGTGAGGTTATAGTTTTGTAAGGCAAAGGCCCAGGTAATGTTGTAATGTGTACCTGTTTCAAGAAAGCAGCCTGTTCCACACAAACCTGGTGTCAGTGATCTATGCTGCTCCTCTCTTCCCCAAATACATCTCACATGGCCTCCCCGCCATCTTTCTTTCACCTGCATACTTTAAAGTCTTTTGCCAGCACAGTAACCAATAAACTCCAAGTGGAAATGTGTTCACTCTGCTGGCCATGAAGGACTTACCCAAATGACAGACCCTATTTCTGCCTCCATCTTGTCGATGCACTTGAACTCCTACCCCCTCAACCGCTCCCGCCTACCTGTTGTCACTTTACTACCCCACCCCCTGCTGTTTCAGTCCTTTAAGCTGAACCTGGGGAGTGTGATCTCAGGGGTGGGGGTGGGGTGAGGGCGAGTGCAGGTGGCACTTTGGGGGGATGGAAAGAGACGAGCGTGTAAATATTAGAGAGACAAATGAAGAAATCATTTAAATGACAAGAAATTAATGATAGGCCATCTTTTTGTTAGTGCGTCGGTTCGCCTTTTTCTATCATTGATTTTATTGTTTTAATTAATTTGGGTTTTTTTGTGTTCCTACGTTCATTAATTCTGTACCATAAATAAATGCTACTATTTTAAATAGACAGTAATGCATGGGGAGGATGTCTAAGGAGCAGCATCAAGTACCATACCCCACCCCCTTTAAGTAGAGTTCTCAATTAATATTTAACTTGGTTCCAATTTTACATAAGATAATTTAGACTTCGTGCCTGTCATTGTCACGTCAAACTCCCACCAGGCTGTGCAGCGCTGCGAATGGGGAATATCATATGGTGCACAAGAAAGCCTGATCGCTGGTTGCTACGCGCTTACTTAATAGTCTGCATTCACAGCATTATAGTAATATGACAGCTGTAATCCCTACCCTGATGGGCGAGAAACAATAACTCGGTCGCTAACCTTATTTTATGTGCTGATATATTTTGTAATAAAAAAGAGGACGCTAGAAAGCGGAAGGGAACGGAATGAGAATAGCGAAGGGACGGTGGTGTAAAGTACCACAGATATAGGTAGCTGTGCAGTGCATGCATTCCAAAGACTGGACTTCAAAGTAGAAGTAATGACATAAACTACTAACATAATTTGTATACTGTCACTAAAATACCTTTCTAAGAAGTCCATGGAATGTGCTATCGTGCCTGTGGACACTGCCGACTTGGCTACCCAGTCACACTGAGTGCCTTGACAGTTATACAGGTTTGTTTTCCTGCGAGCTTTTTCTTTTCTACTTTTTAAAAAAATGTTTATTATTAAATGTAATTTTAAAAGAACTGGCGTTTTAAGAATAGTAACTTTTATATTATTACGGAACTGCAAAGTCATTGCACATTTTTTTAAACTGCTGTTAAATTTCTTCTCAACTCTGAGCACGAGTCTGGGGTATCCTGCACACATTGCACTTTCCACTCTCTAGTTTCTGAGTCACTTTTCCCCGTCTTTTATTATTCCCCATTTTGGTTTGAACCAAGGCGTAGCCTGCGGTCCAGTCTTCCGAGTAACGAGCCAGACTGCTGTGCACCCATGCAACAAGCAAGTCCATCGGCACCAAGACCACGTCCAGTGGCTTAGCTAGCCCTTTGGCTGCCTGTGGCGGTCGCTACGTTTGCTGCCCCGCGGCGGCCGGACACCATGCTACAATGGTGATTGCTTTCAGTAAGCTTAGGTATTCTTCCACATATATGGTTCTCAATGACAATCTTGAGTTTTGTTCTAGATATGTCCCTTTTATACCCTTAAGAGCAAAGTCCTTCTTCCTCTGTTGACTTTCCTAGTTCACTGACAACCTTGACAAACCTTCATTCGATTCCCTCTTTTAGGAGGTTGGACAAGTATTCAATCAGTTGGACCTCTGGACATGCATAGTCTTTAATCGCTGTACTTTTGAATAGTCGCTCCTGTGCCTCTCCCTTATTCTGGAAAACAAGTTGGATTTGGTCTTTCTCACTGAAACATGGATTCATGAGTCCTTTGCAGCAGACATAGCCAGGACTTTGCCTGCTGGCTATTTGATAAGTCCATGTAACAGATCTCTGAGAATCTGTGGTGGGATTGCCATAATCTATAGATCTGGCTTCAACCTCGCCCTAAAATCAGTACTAGAAGAGGTTTCAGTCACTTGCTGTCTTGTCTAATTTTTTCAGTCTTAAATTTACGTAGGTTTACAATGCTTCCACAGATCCTAGGAAGTTTCAATACAGTCTTTAGCCTTTCAGGCAATTTAACGAGTAAAGCAGTTATAAAGCTATTGTCGCGGGAAACTTTAACGTTTGGTCGGATGATTCTTCCAATTCTAAATATAATGCACCCCATGTTTGGGTCCACCATATACTCGTAACTGTAATATATGAGAAATTGTTGAGTCTTTGAAGCAAGTTGGATGCCGCATCTGCAAGCAACTGAGTTAGTAAGCTATGAAAAGTTGCCTTCTAAACTTAATACATGTCTACTGCAAACATTTGATCACTATATTCTTTTGAGAAAACAGGTTTGAAGCCATGCTTCCCTAAAAACTCTCGGTTTACTTCTAACCTGAAACTCGAGTGACTGCAAGTGCTGCAATCGACAAGCCAACTGAAAGGAACTGGAACACTATAAACACTGTCTTTTTAAAGTTACATCTTTTTTGGTGATACTGTTGTCCGCTCTGCTCGTTTCTGTTGAACTTTTTTAAAGATTGTGTTGAAGCAGACTTACCCTGATAGCACGAAGGTGGTGACCACTCCCTCTTAGTCCTCATGTAATAGCTCAGTTACCTTTTTCAAGATAAAATTCAAACAACACGTGCCAGCTTCACTCGTTCATCTAAGACTTTCAGGACCTTGTCTGTGTGTTCCCACATTGATAGTGCTCCATTGCTTCACCGAAGGAGTTCTTACCCTACTCAAGGCAGTAAAATCAGGCTCTATGGATGATAACTTCTCTGTTAAAGCTATCCTCGGCTGTTGCTCCTACTCTGACAACCATGCTAAATGCTTGCATTTTATGGTAGGGTCCCAAACAATGGAAAGAGGAGGTAATCAAACCCTTTTTGAAGAAACCTTACTATGACTCAGTTGCGGAATCCAGCTATAAGCTCATCTCACTGCTTGCTGCACTCTCCAAAATCAGTGAGAAATGTATTACCGATCGTCTTATCTTGTATTTTGAAGAGTATGAGCTTTTGGACCCAGTCAGAGGGTTTTCTAGCCTGGAATGGGTACTGAAGCGGCATCAAAACAGTTGCCGATGATCTTAGAAGGGGGCTAGATAAGGCCTTATCCTACTCGATTAGTTTGCCACCTTAGACACAATGTATTATGCTATTCCCACCCAGCATCCAGGGGTGGTTGGTCTGCATGGGTCAGTAAGGATTATGCATCATCTTTTGTCCCCCATTTTGTTAACATCTATATACGGCTCTTTGACAGGATATCCATTGTCTTTGGGATAGAGGTGATCTCCTTTGCTAATGAGTCCCAAGTGATCTCAAGATTGAATAAAGCTGTTGACCAAATTAAAGAGATGCTTAATGGCTGTCTCTCTGATACCCTAAACTGGATGAATGTGAATCTCCTGAAGCTCAAACAGAAGTTTTGTCTCTGGGCCAAGCACCAGTCTGGCTGTCCATTTCTTGGACTTCTATTATAGGAGACATCTCTGATCTTTTGGAGTTAGGGAAAGGTTTTGTGTCTCACATTGGGATGAACGTAAACCTCAATAAACAGATTAATACAGTGGTCTCATTTTGTTAATTTCAGATGCGACTCTTGAGCAAAATTTTTCTTTTATTCCCAGCTAATCTCAGAGCTCTGTTAGTAAGTGCTAAGATTCTCTCCAGGCACGACTATTCCAATGCAAACTATTAGGGCTTACCCACCTGCTCTCTTCAAACGTTAGTGAGTGCACTCCAAGGCAGTGTGCCTGTTTCACAGTCTCAGGAAATGCAGTGGAAATTCGGAAGCCCTTAAAAGCCTTCTTTGGCTTCCTGTTACACAACATATACAGTTTAAGGCATTGTGTATACCCTACAAAACAAACTTTTTACGAGTTTGACTCTAATCTGGTCTATGGCAAATTGATAAATACTTCCCCAATCCATCTCCCCTGCTGCCTCCTGTTTATTGTTCTGTGTGTTCAGGGAGACTGAGTCGGTGGATGTCCTTTCTCTGTGATTGATCCTTCTCTTTGGAACAACCATCTGCTCTCTCTGAGACAGATTAACAACCATTGCAGCTTCTGAAAAGCACTTAAGGCTCACCCGTTCTGTTGAACATAATTTCAGGCCTCTCAAGTCAAGGTGCCTTATGGTGGATGTTGTGCTGTACAAGTAAAATGTTCACTCCATGAATTATAAAGAATTAGAAGCACTATAAATAAGACGTGGCCTGTTACTTGATCGTGATGTTGTTTTCTTTCAGGTGCGTCTTCAACTCTTTCCCAAAAGAGAGCAAAGTTAGGACAGTCCTAATGAAAATGGGCATGGCGGTCCAGATTCTTGGTGCATTTTATGTGTTATATTGAAAAACAGTGATGGAGCAGGGTTTTCGCGAAATAAAACCTGCTCGAATTGAAACACTCAGTAACATTTACTAACCGTGTGCAGTGAAAAACTAATGTGGAAAAGAGCCTAACATGAGGGAAAATGCTACTGCGCAAGCGCGTACTAAAGCACTGAGGTAGGCCGCAAATGCTTCTTGACAAACGAAAAATAAAAGACTAATGCTGCTTTTGAGCACATTATTAACGTTTGGTATAAAAATAATATTAACATGGGTTGCGCATGGATAGATGCAACATGGGGTGGATGCGTAATGAAAAGCATTATAAGTGATTAATAATGCCTGTTTGTTTTTCATAGAAGCATGGTTTTCTGTTCTGTGGGAAAACACGTGGTTAATGAAAATAAATAAATTCTGCAAAATAACACTGAGCAAGACGATGGCAGTGGAAGACAAGTGTCCTTCGCCAGTCCTGTGTGCCTGCCAAGAGACAGCTGATAGAAACAAAATTTTCCTTGAGTGAAAGGACATTTCCTCTTCGTGCGGCACGAACGGATAAATGTGACACAAAATTTGCTACATGACTAGGATGGAGGAAACGAATGCTAAGACAGAGGCTCGAATTTGTATTTCCTGGGGTGGAAGTAGATATGCAGAATAAATAAACAATAAGACATTGTATAAGATGGACATGACGAGAGTGGTGTGGCAGTACACCCCCTTCCTTAACCAATCATGTGTAAAGAAATCCTCTGTTCTGACTCGAGTGTGGGTTGGACATTTGGGTTTTAGGGTATAATTGAGGTTCCTGGTGGGAGGGGTTAGGTTAGTTGGTGGCTTGCTTTCCTACCTGCGTGCGGAGAGGCCTTCTTTGATGTCTCCTATTCTTGAGCTGGCTGTTCCTGTCTGCTGATTCCTGACTTAATCTTTGCCTCTTCAACTCTTCTTGAGGGGCCTTACTGCTCTCATGGCCAGGGAGTAGATTTCTTATTCAATTGGGTTAGTATAGACAGAAAACTGAATTTGCATAATCATTTGCAAATGTATTTTGTCTTTGATCCTTTTGTCTCTAAGCCTTTCCACTCCTTTATGCGCTGACAATGTTGAGATGTTTTTATTCACTACTTCTCTGATATTGTTGCTCTGTGATGATCTATGGTTTGTACTGTATTTTGGTATTGATGAGCATTTATTTCACATTATTTAGATAAACATTATAAATATACAAATGTCTGTCTTTATTAGGGGTGTTTTCCTAGTTTATGATTTATTTTAGAAACAAGTATTGGTTTGCCAAACCCTGTGAACTATATAAAGTTCGCATCACCACAATTGGTATAAATAGAAATGAAGACACAAATTGGATTGTGGTAATTTGGTAATTGGTTTGGAAATTCACTAATCTCAGCGTGAAGGGGCTTGTGGGTAATGAAATGGGGCCTAGTTTGTGGAAAATTTTTAGTCCCAGATCGCTGGATCAACAGCATTCTGTTTTTGATTAATTATGTGGTAACTAGCCAAGATCATGTTGGGTTCTGGGGCATGTAATTCTGGATGCATGGAGAGCATGAGGGAGAAGATCTGCCTCTCACCCATTCTAAGTATGCAGCACTTTTATTGCACATTCCTTTCCCGTTAGTCTGAAAACTCAGGTTTTTCATGTTCTATACTATCCTGAGCTGATGTCAAAACGTAAATAGTTGTGCGCTTGTACTAATGCTGGTGATTAATTGTTGTTTGGTGGTTGATTAATATTTAGTATAGTATGATCCTCAGTCAAGCAACATGTACCAGCGGCTTTCTTTTAGATTCATTGAGTACCTTTTAACATGTCCATGCTTTTTATATGTTGTTGATGTCTTGCTGTTTTGGTGGTTATAGTCTGAATTAAATATTTTTCTGGTTCTGCTCTACTCGATGATCCTGCTTTCTTTGAAGATTTCAAATCTTTGTCTATAGTTCTCCTGAATCTCGATGAAAGTAGCTTGATGTCTTAAGTTCGTGAGAGCTTCAGACTACGTTGTGCATTCAAAAGAGTGTGTGTGAGAGAGCTCGGGTTAGGCAGATCGCAGTTGATGAAAGACAACTTTGTGAGGTTCTCTCCAAATATGAACTGGTGCTGAAAGGTTACACAGGATCCTTTAAGAAAGGTTAGGGTAGACCTCCCTAGGCTTGATGCCTTAAGGGGTTTGAATGATCCACACAAAATAACTAACAGTGTGTACCTTTAAAGGTAGCCGGGACAAAATGTTGTATCAAGGCTAAGCTTTGGGTTTCATATAGTCAGTCAGGTCCTTCACCAGGCAGCAGATTGTACTAGTGGTATTAATACAGTGATATATTTGATGTAAGAGGACTTAGTTACAGGTTCTGATAAATGTTGTACAGTATCTCATTAATTTGTTATTGTCAATACCAAGGTTTTAATGTAACCAGGAGGGAAAAATACTCCAGACCCCTTCCAATGTGGTCTTTGGGCAGGGTCATGCTGACCAGTATCATTACTGTTTCAAAAGCATTGGATGTTACCGCTAAAATTGAGTATGCTTCTAATAATAAAATTCAGTGTGCTGATTCATACTGTCTTGTGCTTAACCAACAGTCCATCATTGCAACACTGCCAAATTATGGAAATCTGTTCCTGAAGCGAGAATACAGGCACCGCTAAGTTAATGCCTCTTTTTAAATTTCTGTCGAAGTTCTAAAACAGTACCATGATAACAATCTTTTGGAAACCGTAATATCCATACTCGAGCAGAGCTCTGCTTTTGAGAATTCACAGACTTGCTCCTAGCTCTCCTTGATAATAAACACATCTCACATAGCTCTGGTCCTAATAATGCCAAGATTCTTAGTGCTGTGACATTGATGATTCCCACACTCAGTGCTCTGCTCCTTACACTACGCAAATTTACTGATAGCTCAGCTCCTAGTAATACTGAGCTTCACTCCCAGATTAGCTTCTGATAACACCCAGATTCTAAGCTGTACTTCTGATAATACCTAGATTCACTTGGAGCTCTGTTCTTGAGAATACCCAGATTCTACAGGAGCTCTGCTCCTTATAATACCCAGACTCAGAGTTCTTCCCCTGATAATACCCAGACTCACTGAGAGTTCTTCCCCTGATAATACCCAGATTCACGGAGAGCTTTGCTCCTGTTAATACCCAGACTCGCGGAGAGTGCTTCCCCTGATAATACCCAGATTCATTCGAAGCGGAACTCCCTATAGCACACAGATTTTAAGCTGTACTTCTGATAATACCCAGATTCACTTGGAGCGCTGTTCTTGAGACTACCCAGATTCTACAGTAGCTCAGCTCCTTATAATATTCAGACTCACAGAGAGTTCTTCCCGTGATAGTACCCAGATTCAATGAGTGCTCTGCTCCCGATAATACCCAGACTCACTGAGAGCTCTGCTCCTGATAATACCCAGAGTCACTGAGTGCTGTGCTCCTGCTAATACCCCGATTCAATGAGAGCTCTGCTCCTGATAATACCCAGACTCACTGAGAGCTCTGCTCCTGTTAATACCAAGAGTCACTGAGTGCTCTGCTCCTAACAATCCCCAGACTCACTGAGAGCTCTGCTCCTGTTAATACCAAGAGTCACTGAGTGCTCTGCTCCTAACAATCCCCAGACTCACTGAGAGCTCTGCTCCTGTTAATACCAAGAGTCACTAAGTGCTCTGCTCCTAACAATACCCAGACTCACTGAGAGCTCTGCTCCTGTTAATACCAAGAGTCACTGAGTGCTCTGCTCCTAACAATCCCCAGACTCACTGAGAGCTCTGCTCCTGATAATACCAAGAGTCACTGAGTGCTCTGCTCATGATAATTCCCAGATTCACTGAGAGCTTTGCTCCTGATAATACCCAGACTCGCTGAGAGTTCTTCCCCTGATAATAAATACCCATACTCGCTGAGAGTCCTGCCCCTGATAATAAATACCCATACTCGCTGAGAGTTCTTCCCCTGATAATACCCATACTCGCTGAGCGCTCTGCTCACGATAATACCCAGACCCGCTGAGAGCTCTGCTCCTGATAATACACAGGTTCAATCGGAGCTCTGTTCTGCATAAGCCTTACTCGGTGTTCTTTAAGTGTAGTAACTTAACAATAGCAGTTTTAGATGAGGAAATGGGTGGGGTCCAAATAAGAAATAATATGTGCAATATCTTGACAATGAATTATGGTACATCGGAGCACTTTGTAAATTTTGAATACATTATGTTGGTCATGTTATGTTAAACCTATTTGTAAAGCACACAAACACCATAGGTTTCTAGGCGCTTAGTTGATGTGAGATAGAACAACAAAAAAGAAGGCAAAAGCAGAACCCTTCAAAGAGCTAGACTAACAGCCTATGAAGAAAATAATGTGTGTTGGAAAAGTCAAATGTTTAGAGAATGTTTGAATGCAAGGAGAAGAGTGTTCATGTTAGATTGCATCAAGTAGATAATTCCAATTCTTGGTTGAGCATATTGTGAATCTGCGGCTGTTAATTAAACTAGGAAACTATGACTAGATCAGCTGAAGCTGAACCTAGAGTCCTATTAGGAAGATACCTCTAGAATCGGCGCTTCCTAAAGATAGTCTTTTGAGATAGGGCTCTATAAACGCTACAAAGAAAGTCTTAAAATGGATGAATGCTTAATCAGTAACCAATGAAGGCGGGAGAGTAAGGGCCTAGTGCAGGAGAATCAAGGAATCCCTAGGAGTACACATGTAGTAGCGAGCTGGATAACTTGAAGTTTGCGAAGTAGATAGTTCAGGTGTCCCAAATGGAGGGCGTTGGCATAACCTAAGTGTGAGCCAATCAGGGCTGAAACAGTCGCGCATTTCTGAAGCATGAAAGAAATGTAAAGGAAGAAGATATTTTTGTATCCAAACAAGCATTACTCCTAGGCAAAACTCGAAAAAGGTTAAAATGCTGCACTACTTTCAGACAGTGCTATTCTTTTGAGGGCTGCCTGCCGACACAGCGCTTAATCTTTCACCTTTACCGTACCACAACATGGTCAAGTTCTCATTCTCCTGTTTCTGCTTTGAACGGAGACCTGGTCCTGGCATTACACAGCTGCCTTCACTAGCAATTGTTTGGTTTTTGATGTTCACCCACAATAGAATATAAGAAGCAACATAGAATAAAATGCACACAGATTTAAGGACTTGGCTTACAAACACATGCTGTTGATTGAGGTTTATACCTCCAGGTGTGGCCATGATTTTCGATGATCATCAGACAGAGAGGAAACTTGCTCATGGCAGTATGAAAGGCAGTTCACATATGCCAATCAGACCAGTACACCAGATCCATGCACTATGCATGTTCAAACCCCCACTGTTTCTTGAATATCGACTTGTCATTGGGCCACCTGTGGTGGCCATTGTTTGACTTTAGCTCAAGCATTGTATATGCACATATTTACCAGCACACGGTCTGGATGCATTCTGTCACTGGTCATCTTGTTCAACTACACCTGGGTATGAGATTTGTAAGGTGTCAATGAGGGGACACATGGGGAGCAAGAGGCATTAAACCGCATTCCCAACAGGTGTGTCGCTGACGTTGTCCTTTTGAATGAATGGTAAGCAGTGAGGCTTCGGTGTCTCTGGAGCTTGCAGGCCCTATCTAACCCAGCTTTTATCTTCTTCCTTTCTAAGTGTTCCACAGCCTTTCAGAGACACTGTACTTTCAGGGGGAACCTGCAGATTCCTATCGGCCTGTGCGTCTCTGGAGCAAATAGGAACTCTCAAGAGTGAGTGCCTGCAATTCTACGTTTCCATTTAAAGCACTGCACACACCATACCATGTGCCAAAATGTTCCATCCTTCTCTTGTGCCCAACAAGGGTCGTAGGCATTTGTCAGGGCAGTGGGTCTCAAGCATGCCCACTACTGTGTGGCAAAGACAAATATGTTTACATGCAACACACAACATGCGCCACTAATGCTACTTGCGTTGTCGTCCAGTTGAAGGTATATTAAGTTACCTGTCATTGTTGGAACAAAGACACTACTATTAAATCCGGCATTGGGGTTTGCATAGTTCTATTAAACCACAAGTAAGCAGACCCCTGACACACTTTGATAAACGGATAATTGCAAACCAAGGAGCGGACATATGCCATAAATGGATTTCTGTTCAATTCAACAGACTTTTAGAAGACACGAAGGCAGAAAAGATGGGAGAGGGAAATGAGTGGAGCACTTACAAAGGGAGAATGAGAAGAGAGGCACTATAGAGTTCGCACTAAATACAAGAAAAACTAAAAACGCTACAGGAATTGAAGCAGTGTTAAACCTTGTTACATATTCCTATCATATCCAAGCAAAGTTGCACGAATGGGACTCGCGCAAATCTGAGACTTGTAGGCATGACGGTACAGGCACTCTTCTACTCTTACCATAGCAATGTCCGAAATTCAGACCTTACTTGTTGATGGCTGCACACAATAATAGAAACCACTGTCCTCTGATTTTCCGTGCATTTGGTGTTGGGGCTGTCAAACCCGCCTAGCGATTATACTTGCACAAAGGGAAACAGACGATGCATGCTTTGTACACATCAAAATCGACCATCACTGCAGTGTGGGGAAAAGCTAGGCTGCTAGAACACAGACGGTGGTTGTATTAACTGTTGGACCTGTTATGGATGGAGAAAATCTCCTTGACCATAGAACAGAGAGGTGATTTGTTTGGGGAGGTGTGGGCTCCCTTCTTGGAGTATCTGCTGAGTTCAGAGCGCTCATGTGTACCAGGTACCTCAGAGTACTACGATCAAACGTCAAACAGTGACCGCATAAGAGGGCAGGTAATGGGACCAGATAGCAGCAGCAGCACAAAGAGTTGTCCCTAAGGGTTGTAGCGAATTGGCCAGTATCTTTTTTTTTCTGTCTTCATCTTTTGGGACTCGACTATCAGCGGGCGGGTTTGGACGGTGAGTAAGGAACAACCGCAACAATTCATTGTTCATTCTATTGTGATAGGGGATGAGCATTCCTGCCGGCCTCAGGATGTGTGTGTTTTCATTTCATACTCAAATAAATATAAAAAATTGTTCCCTTAAAAAAGTAGTGGAATTAATGAACGTGGTCCAAGTGTGGCCTCTGTCAACCCGCTAGAATTGACGGTCCCTCAACAAATTGATTACTCCCTTTACAAGTGTGTTTCCCTGCTGGAGTGTTGGCAGGCTTGGGTCCATCTCATCTCGTGAAGCAAGTTGTCATAGTAATTAGCAACAGGCAGGGATGCTTGGATGTCTCTGCACACTGGGAAGCGGCAGTGTCCTGTCTGCTTGTGACCCAGTAGTGTTCTAGGAGCATTCTCTGAAAAGCACAAGAATGTAGTAATTACATTTCATATCTGTCATTTACAGACTCCGCATTCTTCCCCAGTAACTGTATTAGTGCCTTGATGTGTGCTTATCTTCTATAATCCAATATTTCTAGCATGTCTTCCGAAATTGACCTTTCAATATTGAGCTCTGCAAACATACTTTGGAATAAAAACCAATAGAGCAGCATCGCTAGATGTTCCAGATGATTGACGCTTTCCGATTGCTACGGAGGATGAAAATTGTAACTGAGAGGGAATTCAATACCGTCCTGTGTAGGATGGAATATTGCTGTGCGTGTCAGATATTTTAATGCGTCTATGTGAGCGAAGAGCTTTACGCGTGATTTCTGATATCTAATTCCACTCTATACAATGATGATGCCTCCATCTTTTTACAGCACAGAGTGCATTATTGCGCAGGGTGCTAGTGGGTGGTTCACTTTATTGTACATTGGTGTCCAAGGAAGCTTCTAAAACGTATATCAAACCCCCTGTGTTTAAGACTATTTAATAAACTACGCAAACTGAAATAACAAATGTTTACTTTCAAATGCTTCATGTTGGATGTGCAAGTGTAATATTATAGATAAAAGAGAAAACGAATAATTTGGACTAACTTCACTGAACAGAAGAAACGAGATAACAGTTGCTAACATCAGGGACAGAGACAAGACCGAAAAGAGTCATGCCATCATGCATCATGTTGTCTCTGAGTCAGCAGTGGAATCAATTCACACTTAAGATTTCTGAGGCCAGGCACTTATAGGTACAATCGCTCCAAACTGATGCATATTCCACAGCTAATGCTCGCCATAGAGTATGCCATTTATGGTAATATCGTGTTCGTGGTGGTCACAGTATTGCTTTTACAACTGAAAACTCGTTTTCTTAGAAAGGTTTTGAGGTCATCTTGAGAAACGTTCAGAGTAGGAGCTATTGTGTTAGAGGGTGGTTTGGGGTTTAAAGTTTCAGCCCACCTCCAGTGAAGTCTTGGTAATTGTCCTTTATTTCAGAGTTTTTGAGGTTCTTGACTGTAGTGTTTTCGAGTTTCCGAGAGTATGTGTACCTCCAGACCTCTTCTATATTTGTGTTTACTACATTTTTAAGAATGTTTAAATCGTCCTTCTAAGTTATACTGGCAAGATTAAATTAAAGTCTTGATTCCGGAGAGAGGCACTTTATGCTTTGACACTGGGGTGATCTGGTCCCTTCAGCAGATTCCAAAACGCAACAGCATGTAAGACTCTGAGTGGCCCATTCTTGATTTGGGGAAACCAATTAGGAGTGTGTTTCAGTTATCATTCCTGTTGATGCCAGTACCCACGCCATTGCCAATTAACACTGAGCCTCTTTCACAGAGTGTGCTCCTCTAGATGTAACTTATAATCAAGAATGAAGGCCACAGATTTGGCTTTTGTACCCCATTGGGTGAGGATCTGAGGGATGTGAGCCAACTTTGTTTCAAGGAGTTGTTTCAGAGGTTGTAATCCATGAGAATTGGGCCTTGTTCAGGTTGAGACCAAGTCTGTGTTGAGACATCCAGTCTTGTATTTGATCCAAACAGTTTGCAAAACAATATACATGTATGTGAGAGTTGTTTCTAAGAAAGGGCTAAGTGTCATCAGCCATGTTGAGAAACAGCACGGGACTGAGGTTGATCTTCCGGCACGCCATGAGGTGCGAGATGGCGAGTGGAACAGTGTTTGTCCTTCTGGATTTCCATTTTCATTTGTAGAGCGAAAACTGTAGTAGTGGTAACTATTTCACCACATGCCTTAACACCCAGTTTCTTTTGCTGGTGTCGGAACATTTTGGTCAATGGTGTCCAAGGTCACAGAAAGATCCAGTAGAACAAGGGTACTTTGCTGTTCATGGTCCAAGAATTTTAGAGTATAATCAACAAACTTGGGGGTAGAGGATTCACTTTTTCTGTTGGCATAAGCTACAATCTGCATCCCAAAAGTATCACCCTGAAATAAAGGTGTTGATAAAGAAGTAGTGATCAGAAGAGAGGTTATATGCAGGCAATGTGCAGAGCAGCACAATATGTCCCCAGAGAAATTCATGCTTCTTAAATGTTTTTGGGAATTTGACTAAATTTATTACAACTGTTAAAAGAATAACAAATAATTGTCAGTCAAAGTTGATAAATGTGTGCAAGAGTCTTGAAGGAAGCCTCATGGTGAAGTTCTTCTGCTCCCAAGGTGGTTGCATACCTCTTGCACTCCAGGTGCAGGCATGGTATCATTAAAGTCTCCGCAATCCAAAGGGAAGTTTATGTCCCGGGAGCTAAAGGCATGGGAGTGACTGAAGTGCTGATTCTTTCAGTCTGGTTGTAGCTGCGGCAGAGCTCCCTTGCATGGCTTTGAGTTCTACGAACCCCGCCCCAAGCATCTTGTAGGGAGGAGCCTGGAGTGCTGGTGGTGGTGGCGTGTGTACAATCATTAGCACCAGAGATTTTAAGAAGATTGGGAGGCTTGGCAGAGGGTAAGGATACCCCTGATATGCACCTGCGGTGTACCGGGCCATGTGAAGATAATCATGCCATATGGGACTTGGAGTGCAGTGAGGAAAAGACTTCCAGGGGAAAGATGAATCTTTCTCCACTGGCAGCCAATGCTCTGTAGCAGTGTGTGTTCATGGATGATGTGGCTGTATTGTCTGTCCTCTCCCTCCCACCCACCAACTGGTACACTACACCAACAACCTGAGCAGAGCTGTTAGACCTTCTTGCTGCATGTAACCTATGCTGTACACTGGAACTTGTGCCTAAAGTGGTTTCAATTTCGGATTCAGAAGCTGTCCATAGAAATGACTTGAGAAGAAGGCAAGACATGGACACACCAAGAGTTAAGGCAATCATTAGCAATCCAGCTAACCGTACATTCGAATGACAAGGACACTTAAACTAGAATCATAGGGTAGACAACTAAGTCTTTTCACAAGCAGTGGTGACCAAAATCTTTGTGGTAACCTGCTTGGAGTGACCACTTGAGCGGACTGTGTTTCTGATTTTGATGTGGTGCAGGCTCTCGCTGTTGTGGGGTCATATATGGTCTTCGATTTGATGTTACTAAGTTGGAGAGGGAGTTCCCCCGGGGAAGATTCTTTGTAAAGTTGAAAAGGGGAGTGAATTTGTAAATGGGTTAACTGACAAATCTTTGCTTTTCTCTCTCTCTGTTTTCACTTTTTTCCTATTTCTGTTGTTTCTCCTTCCCTCTCTTCTTTGCACCGTACTGTGTTTTTTTTTTAGTTTGGTGCTTGGCATTTAAAGGGGTGTACCTAAAAACAAAATGTTTGTGGTGTTTGGTTTCTGGTGGAATTTTCTGTGTCTTATTGCCAACTTCTTTATTACTTCTGCCTCTGCTTTATAATAGTAATCAACAATTTAAAAATTTATAAAGGAGCTCTCTGCACCAAACGAGGTATCGTCTTGGGCCTCCAGTTAGGTCCCCGAAGCACAGCCGTCTTCCCTGCCTCATTGCACATTGGCCAGTGGTGCCTATGCTAGGGTGGCAGACTAGATCCTCAACTTTCAGACCACAACTTAGAGAAAAAAAATTCAGGAAATTCCTGGCTTGTCAATTAAGTTATTTTTTTGTGATTAGAGTCCATTGACCCAAGATGACGTAATAAACAATGGATTGCCTGACCACAGAGGGTACATTTTTTAAAACTTTTAATCTCTCCAACAAAGCAGGGTTTTGTCTTGCCTTGCAAGGAAAAATGAAAACTTCGACAATGTTACATCCATTTTTTCTAATAAGACTATGTGGTATACTTTAGAAATGAACCTTTTGTCTCTGCAATTGTGCATATTTCTGGAATTAAATTTCTGAACTGAACTGTTAATTGCACTGACCTGGATGCCCACTCCTGGGGATCATTTGAGCTCAGGTGATGGTGCTCAACGGAAGAGTTTGTGGAATGCAACACGAATCCTGTGGAAACGTGCCCTCACACCTTTTCTCCAGAAAGTATCCATGTCATTGACCACACATGAAGGATCAGCAGGTTAAGGATGTGGAAGAACATTAGGCTGCAATCGGTCAAGGATGGTCGACCACAGGTGATAAAGCTACAGGCCACCGTTCCCCCAGCTAGAAAAAAATCCTGTCAACAGCTTCCCAATGATCCAGTCTAACATGACCCTTGACGAGAAAGGCTGCCCTCCTGAAAAGGAATGCTGGATGGCCCACACTGTTTCTGCACCTGAAATAACTAAATAAGAAATACTTGGTGGATCAATACATTGAGTTACACTTGGCTAAATCATATTTGATTATATCACTTAAAGCAGTCTGATATAAACCACCTGGTCCTCTTCACCTAACTCGACACCAGAGAGAAGCCCAGCACAGAAGGCTGTACAGATTCTAGGTGATAAGCCCCAGTGAATTGATATTTGATGTACACAGTGCTGTTTCTGTGAATTAGCTGTGCACACTCTGTGCAATATGTTGGGGGAACCTCTCACTACTGAGAGTGTGCTCACAGGCAGGCGCTCTGCCCCAGGGCCTTCCCAAGATGAGCAATGGCCCTCTTTCTCCACTGCTTGGAATTGTATTGGGGCAATATGATTGAGTTTACAGTATTAACTTTACATTGCCAGATTGCAAACCCCCTGCACAAACACCATGTAAAAGGCTACTAAAATAGTTACTCTAGAAAGCCTTTTAAATGTGGTGTATGCATTTCTGGTAGATTGTTTATCCAAGGCTGCAAACGTCTTAATATCTCTTGGCATGCACGCGTCATCTGAAAACAAGATCCTCTCTCCCAGCCAACAGTAGGCACTTTATACAAAACCTGAACAATGACATGGTGGACCTTGATTATTTCGCAAAGAGTGAACCTGTAGAAAGATGACCTTGACAGTAGAAAATCGTTTACTCCTTTTATTGTGGTGCTCAATGAACCGCCACCAGCGGTCCAAGGAAATGATCTAACTAAAATGATTGGCCTTGCAAAACAGTAGCAAGGATACTATCAGCCTAATACAATGGGGCAGCATGCTTCCACAGAGCCCTCAATAAACCGGTCACTTTCTTGAAGGCAGCCCAGCAGAAATAAAAGAGCAGAATTCCTGCATCTTGTGAGTCAAAGCGCCTGCAGCAGCATTTGTTTGCACCAAGCACAATTTAGTCCTAAATGTCATAGTTGTTATCCACAAACCAATATTAAAGTAATCAGAAGTTGCAATACCGTGGAACATGATCTCCTCCAATTATTGACTTATTCAACCACTAGCCTGCTGTCTGACTAAAAATTATACTTCTGTCCATTAATTGGTCAGCCCAGATCTGCAAGGCAACTACAATTTAGAAATAGGTCAGGAAAAGTGATATTTCTCACCAAAATAGATCCTATTGTGTTAGCCACCTCGATTACACCATTGCTTATCCCGGATGGCGGCAAAACCAATACTTCATGCCTGATCATTGTACAAATCCAACTCTGTGCTTGATGCAGGGTCCAACTGACAAATATGACTGTTTTATTAGAGTATTGAAGAATGCATCCAAAGCCATAGGCCTGACAACTTCCACTAGGAAGTAAATCCTGTGATGCATTGATTTGCAAGAGCGGGTGGTTAGCCACCCTGCGGATACTGTGGGCAGAGAGTTGATTTTGCTGACCCACTAGGCCCTCCAACTGGTGTTTAAGTTATGTTCCTTTTGTTTAGGCAAATGTGAGTTGTCTCTTGCAAAGTCTTTTATCACTGGACAAGTGACAATGACCTTTTACCTAATCAAATTTGATGCCAAGAAAGGTCTGGCTTGTGGAGGGACCTCTTGTTTTTTTTTTGACCTGCTCAGTGCACTACCAAGTTATTCATTGGTGCCATGAAAAACTCAACTATTTCTGTGCGATATGAGATCCCATGCACACAAGAACAGGAAGCTACCCTGCTAATGAATCCTTTGTCTGATAGAAGACATTGTTTTGATCAACCACACCAGATCTCTTGGACATACCAGCTGTAATCAGAAGACCTATTCAACATATGTTTTTACCTCCCTCGTCCTATTGCCAAAGGCTTAAGCTTTTCTCACCAGTTATGCCAGAGAGACATAACACACTGAACACAGAGAGGGTTTGATCTGTAGAGGTCTGATGAGCCTTCTGGGACGGATGCATTGTGAATGAATGTAATTTGCCCAGGCATCTTTTTTGGTAGGATCCCCGCTGAGAAACATACTAAATCAGGTAATGGAGGATGAGAAAATGGACCTGCTAACCAGTATCGGGGATGAAGGAGCCGGGTTCCCTCTCATAAATGTACTCCGGAACCCTCGGGCGATGAACCTTTTGTACCTGCTTTAGAAGTGTAGAGGGGAGAAATAACTCATTAGATCAGACTCAAGGGCTCAAAGAATCAGGACTCAGAAGAATCACAGTCTCCAGTTTTCCAATTTAGTGGGTTTATTACAAAGCCAAAAATAACTGAACATACAGACACCTCAAGACGAGGTTGTAGAAATACGTTGGAACTAATACAAAGCCAAACCTACGACAAAGTTAAGCTTCTGGAGCATGAAGAGAATGACGAATTCCAAAACCAGAACACAGGCAATAAGTGCCCCCACGTCTAGATCAGTCTTCATCGGATGTTCGCTGGTAAAAAGCATTAGTCTGTCCCTACTCTACCACTAACATGACATCCCTACTTAGCAATCCCCAGGCAAGTTAGGAAAAGGTGTCCGCGCGTGAAGACTTCCTAAGAAATGCACTCACGTTGTAAGGGTCAGGTAGCATAAAGCTACAGAGCTGGTTCTAGGATGCTCCTTCCCTCTCCAGCGATCTCCTGTCTTCTCCTAACTCAACCCGTGGGGCACTGTCCCTAATTCAAAACACCAAATCATAAACACGCCCATTGGGTAACATCTGATTGCCTCATCCCGCTGGGTGCCTCCTCATAGGTAGTTTTCCATTTGGTTTCGATACTCCCAGCCTCTGGCTTGATGACCTTGATTCCCAGGCCTTCTCCAGTGAGAAAGAACACTGTCTCACATTATCAGTACTCCTTGTACGAATGTATCCTCTCCTCCCCGAGCCTAACTCCTAAAATAAAAGCGTTATTCTAACTAACAAAGATGAATTCCTCCACCTGCAACAAACGTGAGAAAGAAAAGATTCAACATGCACATGAACATTACGAACAAACCCCTTTCCATGAGAGCCAGGGAAAATGCATTTCAGGCCTACGGAAATCGGACAACATAAGAGAGAGGCACATAGGCCTTATGGAAATCACGCACAAATGAACATTTTAAAGCATTTCTAAATCAACACGTTACATGAGCACATCAAATACGTAAAATTGTAAGCAACCTACACGAATACTACACATTAAAGTTTCAGTTAAACATGCCTGAGTGCAGACATGAATACGGTGCGCGTTTGAATCAATGCATTACATTTCGATAAATGAACTTCATTAATCAAATATAAACGAATACTAAGATTTACATTATTCAGGACACAACTGCCACGTTAATCTCTTCACATTGTACAAAATATCTCTATTATTTCACCTTTTCATGTTATTACGTTTCACATTCTAACGACTAAATGTTAACGCAACAAAAATAAATGCAGGTGCAAACTAATCGTTATTATGATGCACCTCTACAAATGCAGGCCTGCCAAGTATCACGCATCAGGTGTGACTCTAACGCATTTCAGTGTGGTGTTCCGCATCACCGCACTGAAATGCATTGTCACGCATTTTAATGCCACTGTCGTCAAGTGCTGTATCAGTGCTGAAACTGGCTACGCCAGGCTGCTAGCGCGCGCCGGCGCCTGTGACACCTGTGTGCCGGCTCTGCTGCTCCCCGGACTTGACAGCAGGCTCAGTAAGTAAACAGTTAATCATCTTGCACTACTGGCTGCATTGAAATTCCGGCCCGCTGCGCGGCTTTCACACTGTGAGTCACTCACTGACTGCCCAATGCCGAGACCCGGGGCGTGGCCTGTCCTCAGCAGTAATGAGTAATGATTATTCCCGCCGTGACTTGAACTGTGTTGTCTTATTTCTAATTGTTTATGTGTGTGACATAAAAAAAGTGACATAAAAAAACAGAAGATGTAAGGGGCATCGGACCGACGCTGAGATGGCTGACCTGGCTTAGTACGGCGCCGCCACCATAGTGGTGCCCTGGGGCTGCATGACCACCGTTGGGGAGGTGTTGCAATGCAAGTCGGGCTGTGGTGGAGTTTCCGGGTGTGGCGGGTGTCCCCAGACCATGCTCTCGCGGGGCCGTCTCTCAGAGGTATTGGTAAACTCCTCGCGTGCGGGCCCTCGAGCCACCTCCAGTTGGCCGGATCGCCTCCATCTCCGAGTCTCTCCGGCACTCAAGGGAGACCTCCCAGCGTCCGGTGAGCGTGCGGCAGGCAGGGACCGCCCTCGCTGTTGCCCTGCACTCAGGCGCGGTGATCCTTTTTCGGGGATGCCTCCTTACTGTCCGCAGGGCCCCCGACCACGGATGCAGTTTTGCCGCCCTCCTCGCGGGCCCATCTCCCACATGACGGGCCGCACAGCAGGCTGCGCGGGCTCGTGAGGCTGCGGTCGAGGAGACGGCTCCCAGGCGGCCGTAGGGCCCTGCAAAACACCTTAAGTTAAAATAACGCCGCTCGATCTCCGCACCACAATGCCCCTCTCAAGGTGCTCCTGTTGATGGACTGCACCCGTCCAGCCTACAAAATGAAGTAAGTGTACCTAAGCGCTTTACTGTCCATGCGCTGCTATTAACAGTTGAAAGCTTCCTCTGTATTTGGATATGTTGCCTATTGTTTCATTGCACAGGGCCTCTGACTCTGCAGCACGCGCACCCTCACTTAGCAAGCTACTTCAGCATGCAGCAGAGAGGTGCGAGTCCCGGTGGTCTTTGTCATTTGCAATGAACGTTTGCTATGCCGGCTCAGTTTTTAAAGCGAAGTGGTATAATCTAGAAATGCAGTGCTGCCTCCAATAAAATATACTTACTTCATCGGATGTCTGTTGTGGGAGAAACGGTGCACGAGAGACTGCAATATGATCATTATCCGGTATGAATGTTTCACGCAGGCTTGGAATTTTCTTTGCATTCTAATTTGTTGTTATTAATCGTACCAAAATGCAAAAAAAAACCCAGACAAAGTCGAGACAGTGAATAAGTAGAAAACACTTTACCCCCACCCATTACAAGGGGTTAGTGCCCTTCCAATTCTAGTGCTTTGCAGATGTTTTAAGATCTTCTTAGAGTTTTTTGTTGCTCAAATGAGTGTAATTTCTGACATTTATATTTGTCCCTCGTCTTCATTGCTTGATTTTGCTCGTGAGAAACTAGTGTCACTCATAGTCGTTGAATTGTCACTCATAATTGCACTGAAATTATGAAAATGTCACACATAGCAATCTGAAACCTTGGCAGCTATGCAAATGAAAAGAGCACAATCGCGCTCTATCAGGGACCTTTCTTTCTCAGTCTGGTTATCTTTTTCTAGACCTAAACTGGGCTGAGCTCAACATCCCCTAGAGTGGTGGTACTCAAAGTACGGCTCGCGGGCCACTTGCGGCCCGCCAGGTCATTCCATGCGGCCCCCATGAAAAACAGCAGGCACGGACTCGACAACATTTTCTCACCCGGAGCCCCCCGCCCTCACATGCCTCTCTGACATCACTTGCTCACCCTGCCTTTGAGAGCATTCTCTGTGCTGCCTGTGCACGCTGCTCACAGTGTGGCCTCTTATTAGTGCTGCTAGAACAGCTGTCTCTGTAATTAAATGTATGTTTTTATGGCCCCCGGGTTAGGTTTCAGCCAAGCCCGGCCTTTCCTTCCTCAGGCTCCCAATGCCTGCACGTGGTGTACACAAAATAAATAAAACGAGGATCCAGCAGTGTCCTCGTGTTGATCCGTCTTCTACGCCTAGCCTTTTGTTTTATGGCATGGCTTTACATGAGGTACCTACAGGCTCACTGTTGACAACAGTGGTGCTAGGAAAAGTTTACAGGTGGAATTGGGGGGTGCAGTTTATACACAAAGTTATATGCCTTGGAAGCAGCCGGATAGCCATATATAAATCCTAGCTTCCCCACATTTCTTACAGGCAATTCAGCTTGCTTTGTGCATTACTCAAGAAATCGTATTAATTTATAGTCATGGCACAGATGTAGCATCAGGTCTTTTATGCTGCAGAATTGAAGAGCAAATAGTTATTGGTTGTGGCACTCATTAGGTAGAGTCAGAGCTGAGGGGACAGGGGCACAGTGTGTACATAGAGATGAATGGCAGAATGAGATGGTAGAGGTAAGGGGAAGGGGCAGAGAAAGGAAAAACATAGGTACTGGTTGACTCCATATGAGTAAAGCATAAAAACAGAATGAGAAGCTCAGTGAGGAGGTACAGAAAGGTTAGGGGTTAACAGAAGAGAGCGAGGGAGTAGAGGCAATGTGAAATATGAGCGCAAAGTAAGGGTATTGCAGGTTATGAGGAGTGTGAGGGGGCAGGACCAGTGTAAGGACAGGAAGAGTGGGCTGCTTTACACATAAGGACTATATTGAGCGATATATATGGAAGGTGAGTGCTAAGTCAGGGACATGGGCAATGAAATAGTGAGGGGTACAACACAATAATGGAAGCAACAGCTATGAGCAGCAGAGTGAAGGGAAGCAGTGGAGTGAAGGTGTAAAGCATAACTGCAGGAAGGACAGAGGGACTGGCTTATCAGTAGAGTAAACCTTCAGTAGAGCGAAGGTGTACAGGCACAATGAGTGGGTAGGCGCGGAGTAACACAGTAGGGCACAATGAGAGGGTAGGCGCAGTGTGGTGCGTTAGCGCTCAATGCAAGGTTAGGCATAGGATGAGGTGTTAGGGCACAATGAGAGGGGAGGCAGTTTGAGAGCTTATGAGGAGAGTGAGAGAAATAATACTGAATAAAGTAGACAAGTGTGGCACCAAAACGGTGTGACCAGATGGGGGTAGAGTGTGGTGAAGGGAGAGCAGGAGCAGCATTTAATCGTCAAGGTGTGGAGAGAGAATGCAGTTTAAGAAATTGGGGCCAGAGTAGGTGCAAAATGACAAGCTATGAGCGTAGTGAAATAGAAGGGCCAGGAAATTAGTATAAGCAGAGTGAAGAGGGGGGGAATAATGAGGTTGGAGGGTCAGAAAGAGGAAGCTTATGAGCTGAGCAAATAGGTACTGGGTGCAGATTGCGATGATGGTAATAGAAAGTGGGGGTAGGGAAAGTGTGAGAGGCATTTATGAGATAAGGAAATAACCATGGGTAGGGGGAGAGGCATAATAAGTGGCGTACATTGAGGGTAAAACAATCGAAGTGTAAAGTTGTGACAGTGCCAGGCTGCGGGACGGGTCAGTAAAAAAGTGAATTATTAAGGCCAAAGTGGTGGGTAGAGGTAGGATGAGGGGGTAAAGTAGAGGAATATGGCAAGCATGAAACAGACATAAGGTAGGGTCCGGTAGGGTCAGAGTCAGAGTGAAAACCTAGGATCACAGCGGACCCTAGGAACAGAGTAATTGAGTGTGGGGCTCTGGGAAGAATAGGTAAGAATAGTAGTAGACGTGCTGCCTGATACATGCATCATTATTAAATGACATGCACCTACCTGAGATGATAGTCATTTTGGAGATGACACTACAATACCTCTGCTGCATTGTTGGGCCAGCTCATTGACTAGGAGAAGGCAGTGTGAGGCGGCAGCACGTCTCTTGCCCATTATGCCGGGCATTGTGCCATTGTAAATGTGCATTACAGCCCAAGTACATGAATGCATGTATTGTGTGGGCCCAAGCATGCACATTACAGCATGGGACCATTTATGCATGTACTGTCTCGGTCCATTAAGAATATGACCGCATGCTGTCACTGATGCTTGTATTGCCTGGGGTTACATGCATGGGGTAAGTTTCATGAGCTGGGGTGTGCACAGCTGGCTGGACAGAGGACAGAAAACCTACCTCTATCAATGTACTTTGCATTTACGCTTCTGAGTTTTGCTGGATGATCTTGGGGCATGGTACTGTAAACTCTCAACAGGGCCATTAAGGGTTGTTCATAGCGACTTTAAGAGGCATAGGGGTATGAGTTGTGTCTTCTGAGTGACAAATGAAGGGTGTGTCCAAGTATCTGCGCAACTGAGGGCCTAAGAGCAGGGAACTGGGTTTTGTCAAAACAAGGCAAAGATAGAAAACTATGGTCAGAAACACACAGACCCCAATAAAAATAAAAAATATTGACAGCATTTATTCGAGTTACATACACACAAATCGCATTTCAAAATACAGCGTTGTCTACTCATGTTTTAAAAAAGGGGTGATTTTATTTTCACCCAAGCCCTGCCCCTACTGACCCCTCCTCTCCCACCGACCCCACCCCCATCACGCAGGCCCATCTGTGCGGCCCGCGGCCACAAGCCAGACTGTAATTTTGGCCCCCGAGAAAAAGTTTGTGAGTACCCATGCCCTAGAGTAAGGTATCTGTAGTAATAGTCTGTCCGACTTTGAGAAAACAATGACCGCATTCAAGGTGTTTCCAGGAGTCACACAGTAGTGCCTGCGTGGGATGCCGGCAAGAGTATTGAGCAACTGGATTGCAAATGAATAAAATCATTTGAGCTTCATTTGCATTTCAGTGTTTTAACATGCTCACGACCCTATGTCTTCTCCACTCTACAACATCTAAGTTGAAAAATATGGGGGGAGGGGGTATGGAGAGGGAAGTGTGAACCTTTCAGCTTTTTTTCCCAGGGATACCGTGTTGCCTTGAAACTACCCCAACTCTCTTTACAAATGCAATTTGATTTATTTTCAGCCTTGTGTAGTTTTTTGACTCGCTCAAGAAACCCTGAGTGATTTGGAAGTACGCCACAAGGCCCAAGCAAGCTGGCACATAAAGATTAAAAAACGATCATTGAAATGGCCCTGGCTGGCTGCTGATCAGTAATTTTATGTTTGATTTTTCAGTTTCATAAATGAACGTTTACAAATTACCACCCCGCGAATGGAGTGCACCTATTGAAAGAACTAAATTAAACTCTGCAAATATGACGAGGAAACCAACTTTCTCGTATATTTATTTTTTATGTGTTAATTTTGCATCTACTGGAGCAGAGAATCGAGTACTGGATACAGCGCGTGCGATGGTATCGGCCGGGTATAAATTAGGGTTGATGTTTGAAAGCGCGTCACCACACACGCTGTCTTCGGTTGCCTCAAAGCATTGGCGCCAGGATGTAGAATTCCAATAAATGCTCGCATTTGGGAGGACAGGGAGTTGGGTTTTCAGGTTCACGTACGTTTGCAGGAAAGGGTTGGGTTTTCTAGTTTTTTTAACTAAAAATATTCACCTTCGATTTTCAGCAATTTCGAAAAAGAGTTCCAAAGAGTGGAGCTTTGCACTGCATATCGTCTACACTAGCGCGCCTTTTGTTGTGATGTTTTTGTGAACAGTTGAGTTGAGCCCGGGCTCCGTAATCGTGTATTCAACAAATGAAGTCCAGTTTGGGTTGACAGCCTTTTTCGATTTTTGGAAATGTAGTTTATTTAAATCTGAAAATGCTAGTGCCCCTGTTTTTTTGGGTTCCCGAATGAAGCACAATGGGTTGTTGGTTTTTACAACTCATATGACAACCGCAGTGTTTGGTATCCAAGTCTGTTGCAGACTGCAGTGCCCACTAACCCCCCAGGTCGTAATTAGCACTTCTCTGCCGTCTGGTCTCCTGGTATCTGATTTTGCAGAATCGTATTTTAAGAATTGAATTTCAGATAGTATCAGGGGGAAGCTATTTGCAAGGATTTCGAACTGCAAAAATGCTACAATTAAATATTTCTGCATCTCTTTAAGTTGTGTTCAGTGTTAAACATTGTTAAGGTCTTGCAGAAAAGTCTGTATTGAACAAAGATAATTTTGTAAAGAATATAAGTGCATTTTCTGTTTTGTAAAACCTTCGCTTTTTGACTGGGGGCACATACACGTTGTTTCAGTAAATATTGTGTACTCGTGTGCACCCTGGCACTTTGATCAGAAAAAGAAAATTCCTCGCCATGAAGGGTAAATGAAAGCAAAAGGGCCTAACTGCTTCTGTGAGCTTCCCCACAAAACAAAGTGTGGAAATATTTCCTTGGTCACTGTCTACAAGCACCTTCATGGAAGGCCTGTCCAGCAACCCTGGGTGACTGCCATTCTAGGTGTGTCTTACATTGTCTGGTGTCCTGTCTCCGGGGGAGAAAGGGGTATGTATGATGGGTCAGAGGTCTACTGCTCCATCTTGGAATGCTACTGTGCATTGAGTAGACAGAGGGTGATTACAAGACCTATTGGTGTAAACATATAGTTATCACAATAAATATATCAGCCCTACAACCTGTGAAGTAACTTTTTGTAAATAACAGATCAGATCTTTGGCATCTGTCATAATGTTTCCCAATGAATGAAGCAGGCATATGGCCATAGTCATTGACTTGGACCATAACAAGCTCCGGTCTATTGTGCTAAGCATAAGCTTTCCACTGCGAAGCCCACAGGCACGTAGTCATAAATTACAAATATGTACAAAATTACAGACAAAACTGCTTCCCAAAGGGTTTTTCAGAGAAGGTAAAGAAAGCCAAAAAACCCTTGCCTTCTAAGATAATCTGTGAATTGTGCATAAAGGTATGGTGGCTTCTAGAACGCTATTGTTATTGGTGTTATGGTACAAATCACTGATACCTAAATTATCAAGATTCTGGCGTAGATAGGGGTAAGCCCAAGATGAGAAGAAAGGCCAATCTTATTGGAAGAGGAAGCATCACTCACATAATGTGACATGCTTCATCATAGGCAACCTCTCCCCACCCTGGTAGGAGAATACCAACAGGGCAGACTCGACCTCCTAGTAAACCTGATGGAGGGAGTTCTTAAATAAGATAATTTCCTAGACAAAACAGGGGGATCCAGATAAAGTTAAAAGTAACTAGAGGTAACTGGGTTTTCACATTTACTAATGGTGACATCTGGTGCATCTAAAACCAACTACGTGATGGAATGATAGCACAATGGATCAGACCATCTTATCACCAATATGTTTCTCCCCCCGATTCTAAGTCGCCTATATTGGTTGGGACCATTCATCAGGGCTAAGGATCCCTAAAGACCTAGACTACAAAATAGTAAGTAGTAAAAAGTTAAAACCATGCACTAGAAGGACCAGAGTGAATCCTACCTGGTCTTAGTGCTAGTAAACCCTCAATAAGGGGATACCCTCCATCGAGTCTGGGGAGGGACGATGTCCTCTGTAGTCACAGGCATCAAGAGGTACACTGTGCAGGAACACCTATCATCCATCCTCACCCAGCCGCAGGTACCTGGTACCAGGGAGGATTACTTTGGGAGGATGCGTGGTGACATACACTCCCCCTCTCCTATAGTGTTTTGAGTAAAATTCTGGTCTTCAGAAGACGAGGGTGAAATGGCAAGACCGGTTACAAAAGGACTATTCACCAGAGGAGTGGGCATCTTTGCTTGATAGGATAATAAGAGAGACCTGCCTAAAAATACCTACTTTAAAATATTACACAACTGTCAAAGGTAGTCATCTTAACTTCACATGGTGGGGCTATCCCTAAGCTCTCTATGTTGAAGATGCAAGACTGTGACCTGTTTTACATTTTTTAGTTCTAAGACAAAATTTTGACGTACTGGACAGACGTATGGCACTTCATATGGCACACTACCAATTGTCCCAGTAACCCATCTGGTAAAGTTGCATTACATCACAACGGTTGTATGACATTACCACAGCTTCCTTCACCATGCACGTTATTATATCGCAGATTTTACAACGCATATTACTACCAAGCATTTACATTCACTCACATTTGAAACACCTTCACCACGCAATCCACAACCACGCATACTTTCACCACGCTTGCTGTTATTGAAAAATCCTGTCACAGTCTAACACTGCTGCCTACTGTTAAAAAATTGTACATTAATTCCTAATGTTATTAACAATATAAATATATTTTTTTAACAAATTACATTTGTTGTTTACAGGTTTGGTACTATTTTAATTTTTTTTATTTTTGGGGAGAGACCCCCCCAGCCCCATTTTTTTAATTACGCTTTAAAATATATTAAAAATATATATGTCTTATAGAGAAAACTGCCACTTACTGTTCAAATGCGTGGTAAAGTCTTGCGTTGTAAAGACTTGAGTGTCAACAGTCTTTATAATGTAAAAAATGTGTGGTAAATGTTATACAAAGTAAAAACTTCAGAGTAAAGGCTGTTTCCCCATCACAACATATCCAATTCTGAAGTAACTACATCACCCCTGGCACATGTGGTCACAGCGTCACTTTAAGTGGCAAAAATATGCATTCATAGACACTGAAATTCTAATTGAATATCAACACAAGCGAAATGGATAACTGAGTTCTATCTAAGCTCTCAGGCGCACATCCTACACAGACTAAATGGCCAAATGCCTTTGTATGAGAGAACGTGGGAACCCTGATAAACCGCTAGTGACTCCATATAAAGTTAATGAGTATGACTGAATAGAGTGATCCATTAGTCGAATGTCCACTATACAAAGCCACAATATAATCATGGTGACATTACAGGATCATGATTATGCTAAGAAGGTACAATGAGAACTGAGTATGTTGTTGAGCACATTTAACCCATCAGCTGCGTTGCGGGCCACCTACTAAAAGACCATAGTTTTCATATGCCACGCACAACCCGCATACAGTCCTAGTAACAAAAGGTATGGAAAGATTAAAGAATATAATCACACAAATGCAGATGTCAAGCACGGATCTCCAGACTCGTATATGCATTGCCACCTTACTTCTGAGGTCGTGAAAGAAGGATGGCCATTTGGAAGGGTTTCTGAATCCGAATGCTGACTAAACTGAATGTCTGCCTACCATATTCCCACCCTTGTCCCCTTCCCCCATCTTTACCCTTCCTTTCTGCATATATACATCTTTCCACACCTCTTTAAGGGTTTTATCTAATTTTTTCTTCTGCCACTAACTTGATAAACAAACCAACTAAGGGGTAGGTTAAAAATAAATCAGAACTAACGACTAAACACTTGCTCGGATGATTAATCCAGTTGACTGATTCCTCTTCCTGACTTGTATTATTATTGTTTGGACCAATGGGATACATATAGTAGTAATATTGATACTAAGGTATGATGTTTCTATTTGATAATGTCTGCTATTGACCATTGTGTGTTGCTACATTCCCTGTGATTGTACAAGTCAAGATCATTGTTATTATGTTAAAATATGTTGAAATGATAAAGAAATATTTTAAAAAGTTGGACTACATTTTTGGATGCCTCGCTTCCTCTGAGGAGGTGAGAAGATGGGCCTAGTGATGTCGAGAAAGGAGAGGTCTTTGTAAAGGCTTCTGTTCAAAATCCTTTTACCTGTGGGTTCGGTTGGCTGTACAAGTCTACGCATATGACGTTTGAGTTGTATGCCCAAGACCTAAATTCTTTTGCCTGAGTTTTGTTGGTGAATGTAGATTGCGTGAACAGGTTAGCTCTGCTTGGTTTCAGGATTTCATCAGGGATGTATTTCTTTGTCAATTTCAGATGGTTGGGTGGATTATGCCCTTGTATGTTTTAAAGATTGAGCACAGAAGTTTGAACCTTATTCTGGGGCAGCTGAGAATCATCAGTGCTCTTTGAGAGCAGGGGTGATTGATGTGCGGCAGGTCATCAGTATTTTTCATGTTTTAATTGAAGGAGTTTTTGGAAGCTATGAGGGAGGGAAGGTGGGTGGCAGTTTTCATTTTCTTGTACTTAGTGGGAGGTGGGGTTTCGAAGAGTAGCCTGACACCAGGTGTAATGTTGAGCAGGGTCATATTTCGTATGCCGCCCATGACAACTTTCTCCTGGAACAGCTGATGTATGTGGTCACCTGGGTGGGGGGGGGGGGGGGGTGAGGCTGCAGAAGGAAAGCAGGAGTGATAAAAGCATGTAAGTGCAACTAAACCACACAGAATTGTAGCTGGGTATGTATTAATTAAGGGGTGTTTTCCACCCCATGATTGAAAGCCGCATCATAAAAAATTGTTCTTGGGTATTATGCCACTTTAAACACTTCTCTGGGAAACAACTGCATTTTTGACACTGCTTTTCTTAGAAGGCATTGTCTGAGGACGAAGGTGTGTTTGAGTAAGACCTGCTGAGGCACCATGCTGATCAGCGGGGTAAGTGTTTTGTGTTCTCAAATTGCTCATTAGATGTGGTTGTTAAATATAGTGCAGATGCGTTTTATTCATTTGATTGTTATGAGAACAATAAGAGGTGATGGATGTTTGTGGCATAATCATACTGTGGCAAGAATATTCCTAGAAAAAGTTGGAAAGAGTCTTTCTCTTCTGATAAGTGAAAGCGACAGACACAAACAGGAACAGGAAACATAGAGTACAGAGTAAAGAAGTGATTGAACGTAGAGAAATAACTGCATTTGGGGCTCTATTCGTATAGCCCTATCTGTGACTAATCTTGTTGTGCTCTTGCCCTATATCTGAATTGCTCCTCAATTTCCAGACCTGATTTGAAAAACATGTTCTCGAAGCATTGCGCTAATATTCCCTAGCCCCCACACACCCACAACTGCCCTGGACGAGATGCATATAACCATAGAATGCAAACCATGAAAAAAGACTAGGCCACACATGATGTTGTTGGAGAGAGCCTAGCTGCAGGTTTATTATTGCATATGTAGGCAGGACAAAATTGGGTTGACTTACGAGCTATCCAAGGGCAGCCAGTGGATGAGCAACTTATGCTGACCACCCACCTGATTAGCCAACAAGTGCCTGGACTACCCCCTCATCCCACCCAGGGCCTGACATATAGCTTATAGTGATTTGACTCCCACCGAACCAGTTTTTTTTATCCGATCAGCGGTGAGGCCTGCTTTGCATGCTGAGGGAGCTAGATTCAGGTAGGATCCCATTACATCACTAAACTGGTGACGATAGAGAGAGGGGTCCCTTCCACATGGCACAGTAGGTAGCGCCCTACGGGTGGGCGAAGTTCCAAGCATGCTCTAACCAAGGTCACTTGGCAATAAACAGGTTCCCCCAGGGTGCCCAAATAAATGGTCCTACCCTGCCCCCTTTAGCCTGTTTTAGGTCTGCGGACTCTTATCTCCAGAGCCCCGTCCGTGAGTGTAATGTCATACATGGCCCGGGCATGCATGCTGGTATCCCTCTTAGACTTGGCAACTAACTTGCCACACCTGAATGCCCCAAAGAAGGCTCATGCAATGGCTGCTGAAAAAAGGGCTGCTTCATAACTGGAATGGGTGTCTCTGTGTACCCAGTTTAACATATCCCTCAAAATGTGGAACTCAGTCGGTGCTCTGCTATCCGTCTCTGTTCTCAGACCTCCCCATCCCTTCAAAGCCACTCTGAGGGTGAAGGAGCTGATTGGGTCTGGGAAACCTTGTAGCTTAACGTGGTGGGCCACTGCCGCGAGGTGACCTTGTCACCTAAGCGTGGCTCTTTTCCTCCTCCTTGGCCTTTAATCCAAAGTCTTGCACTCTTGCTGCCAATGGTGAAATGCTGCTGGTCCTGGTCGCTGACACAAATCCTGTACCTAACCAGTGTTCCTGGGCATGAGAAAGCTCACCTAAATTGGTGAGTCGCGGGTCCACTACAGGAGGTGCCATAGATGGGGCGGAAAAGGTGCCATGGGGGTGTTCGCCTGTGGCCATGCAGCCCGTAAACGTTGCCACTGGAATCGAGAAAGAGCGCCAGCAGCATTATTCCTCTCCCCTTCTGTGTCTCTCGCCCTGAACCCTACATTTCTGTACAAGCACCCCCTCACCAGTTCTCTTAACAGACTCCGCACTATTGGGCAGGTGGTGGATTGCGAATTAATGGCCTGCACCGCTGCCATGTTGTCAGACCAGAAGAGGACCCTCTTGTCTGATAGATAGTTCAGCTATATTTGTAGTGTGGCCACTATGGGGAACAGGTACAACACCGTAATATTTGATGTAACCTCCCTTTTTGGGCCATTTCTGAGCACACCACTCCTTCCCGAATATTATGCCAAAGCCTTCTCTGCCAGAAGCATCTATGAATAAGGACAGTTCTGTGCTTGATGCCCAAGGTGATCTCCATTTTAAGGAGCCATTAAATTGTTTTAGGAACTGAACCCACATTAGTAGGTCTTCCTTAAGTCCTTTGTTGAGCCTCAGTAAATGGTGTTTTTGGACGATCTTTGTCGCCCGAGCCAATCTCCTGGCTAAAACGCTCCCAGCTGGGATGACTCTGGCTGCGAAGCTAGGTTTTCCCAGTAGGCTTTGGATGGCACCTAGCATAGCTGTTTCCTTTGCCAAAACAAGCTAAATATCAGACAATAGCTCTTTGACCTTTTCCTCAGGCAGCCTTGCCATGCCCTCCACTGTGCCCAATTCTGTTCCTGAAAAGTTCAGCCTTGTGGCAAGGCCCTCAGATTTTTCCTGGGCAAAGTGGGACCCCAGGTTAGCGGCTAGTTTCTGGAGTGCATGCAAGAAAGATTTGCAGTTGTGTGTGCCAACCCTGTCTATGAACAAGCGATCCTCTAGGTAGTGGGCTGAGCAACCCTTCGGTGTTCTTTTGACACTGACCATTCCTAGAAAGTACAGAAGGTTTCAAAGAAGGAACTTGAAACAGAGTAACTCATGGGCGCATGCATTTGTTAAAGTAGAATTTACTAGCCCGCTGGAAGCCTAGGATGTGAACGCTGTTGGGGTGGACTCCATATGCGCCTTGGTCAGCATAGCCCCTTTTCCAGCCTGCCTCACCATGTCAACAGCCTCGTCAAATGATTTGTATATAACAGAGCAATCCTCGCTGTCTAGGCAGTCGTTGACTGAATTGCCTTTATAGTGAGACAAGCGGTGAATCAAGTGGAATTTGCCGGGCTCCTTCTTTGAAACTACTCCTAATGGTGATACTACAAAATCTGGGTTGGGGGTGTGTGAAGGGACCCGCACCCGATCTAAGCATAGCTCTTTTGGCAGCTTCTTACCTACCTACCACCTGCGGTTGTTCAATGGCAGATTTCAAGTTCCTTTCACACCTGCTGACACTGGGGCCTGTTAACGGGATTGTGAAACCCTCAAGAAAACCTTTAACTACTAGACCCCACTCTTTGGGGTTCGAGTAATGCCTCAACCGGTGAAATAAGGCCTGCAGTTTAATGGGGGATAGGCTTTTGGTCAATGGGAACGTGGATGGATTGGTATGAAAATGCAGCACAAGTGTGTCAGTGCAGGGAGAATCTGGTAGATGGTATGCTGCCATTACATCAGTTGTTGGATGTGTCATGTGGACTTTTGGGTGCTCCCTTGCATGTAGAGGCTGGGTGGGAGGGCCCCACACTTTGAGCAGTTCTGGCCAAATTTGCAAGCTTTCCCCCGTGAGCAAGAGCATGCTTTGTGCCTGAGGCGAACCTTTTGGACATACTTTTTTGCCCAGCAGCCCACCAAGGCCCCCGAAAGGGCTGCCTAAAGACTCACTTCGTTGTGTGTTTAAAGGATTTAAAGGGTACCTGTATTTGTGGTGTCCTGGTGTAGAAATCCCTTGTGGCGGAATTGGTTTCCTCTTATGTGTTCCATCCATAACTGGTCTTCCTTCCTTCTGGTCCCAGCCTAGGTCGGGACACATAGCCATCTTCCTTCTGAATTTCCTATTATAATAGAACCACCTAATACCCCTAGTCTTGATGGCCTCACTGTGTATTGTTCCAGAATACTGGAACAAAGCCCAACTCTGTTCCGGATACTTTTCCATGATTACAGTTGACAAAATGGAAATGGCCTCTCACCTGTTCTCTGTGGTCTTGTCTGGCCAAGCCTGTCGCCTGCCCTTCTTCTCATCGCCCTCACCCCTCCCCCCCCCCCCCCACTGCCTTGTTTCAGCGCAATCTTTGCTATGCATAAGGAGTGTAAGTATGTCAATTAATTCTTGCTACCATATGTCTTCCTTTGCCACTAACGGTACCTGCCAAGCTAAAAAGTATCAGCCTGATACTAACTGGGCAATGGTCATGAGGGGTGTGCCACTGGTGTGGCCTGTTGAGGCAGTCTGATCTGGGGCCTGGTTGAAAGTGATGCTGGAGCTGGGTGAGGGTGAGGCAGCCATAACTTGTTGCACCAGCAATTCTGTCAAAGGAACGGGTGGTCCCAAGGCACTTGTGGATGGGGGTTGGGTGGGCGCTGGAGGGATGGAGAGGTTGGTGAGTTTGATTACACCCTGTTTTGGTGCGTCTGGCCTGTTACTAGTGCCATCAGTGATAGGGGGGGATCAGTGAGTTGGCTGAAATGTGACATTGCTTTTTGGCCTGTACGGTCACCCCCACTGGCTGCTGTAGGTGGGGGTGTGACTGGGGCAGCTGTGGTTGAAGACCTTTGCTGCTCAACAGCACAGATTCAAAACCGACCCACCTGGGATGCGGCTGAGCTGACTGTGACTGGGCATGCGGACTGCTGGCACCTATTTGTGGTCTCCACTAAAGATTTGAACTCCCCTGTGATACCCATCATTTCTCCCGTAAGCTTACCCATCTTGCTCAAATTCTCCTGGCCTGTTTCCTCCATGGGTTGTGGCTTATCAATCTGGGGGATAGCTGACAGCTGGGGGGATTTGGGCCTCCGTTGCGCTGTTCCAGTCAATACCCTGTTTGGCACTTTGGGAGCCTTTTTGGTGGTGGGCACTTGTTTGACCTTGAGTCTTTTCACACCTTGTTGGTTTTGGGCACTCTTTACTCTGACTGGAGGAAAATGGGGGTCTATAGGGCCCTTATTACTGTCCGCTGATGCCTTATGTTCCTGGGCCTTCATGTTTCCCCCTAGCCCAGTCTAGTCATCTTGATTGGGTCATCTCCATGAACGATGCCCAAGCTGCCGCTTGAAATGAGCCAGGTTGCAATTCTTCCACCTGTGTCGCCTGGGAAAAGAGGGGGGTGATCCCTGACTGGCCATGTCGGCGGTACAACCAATACCTGCAACAGCTACGTCACCTGAATAAAGGAAAAGTGAATATGACACCAGGCCCACTAAAAAGGCCCATGAAGAAATATCACTGTTGATTTGCAACTTCAAATACTGCAAGTGAAAGGCTTTAGATCTGGTTAATCATTCGTGCATGAAAACAAAGCCGACAAAGTTTCTTAACAAGCCCGGAGGCTGAATTGTGGAGAACATTACAATGTCTTGTAATAATAGTGACCGGCCGTGTCCACCCCGGAGTGGACATGAAAACCGTGTGAGATTTTTATGCCAAGGATATAATTTACCCGTTAACCATGGGTGAACTGTCTACCGTTAAAGAACCATGCCGACCTAGTCAGTGACGTGCCCATGCAGCCACAGGTCCTCAAACTTCGCCCTAACTGGATGCTATACTTCTGTTCCCTCAAATGAAACTTGACATTTTTGCAGTAAGGACCACTGGAAGGATGATGTTGTGACTAGATCACCTGGAGACCCGAACACTCGGTTAATAAAGACCCAATAATGATGATGCTATTCACCTAACTAACTGAAAGAGCGGAGAATCAACATATACCGCACCCTGGGCTAATGTGAATGAGGGTCTCCAGAAAAGAAATCGAAAGACCCTGGAATATTAAGACACATGATTCATTCTCATCTGATTATGATAGCAAGCGGGAAGAGACCCACTACGCACCCTACACTTAGACACTAGGTGGAGCGTTAAACTTTTAAAAAAATACACTCGCATCAAAAGTAAGCAAGAACCATATCTTAACCTCCCTTTATGCCGTGCCTTTGTATTACATCAAACAGTTTAGTGATTATGGAAGGAAGCTTCTTGTGACCTCGTGCAGGTTCTAACTTCTGACCTGCCAACTATTCCGATATCGGAGTGGAACGTTAACCTGCTGGACTATCTCCTTGGCAGTGAAAAAGGTTTTAAATTCACTTACCCGATGCGATAAAATGCGAAGAAGACGGTTATTGTTAGAATGAACTAAGGCCGCTTGTGAAGGCACTATGCCTTCTTGGAGAGAAGAGAAAAGGACACTGGATTATAAAACAATCAAAATGAAGTGCCTGATCGCCCTAAGACAACCGTATCCCCCTTGTAGGGACATGCCTGCAACAGTGAACATTGACATTAGCATTGCGCATTAGTGTTTATGAACTATCTCAAAAATACGCACTGGTTACCATAATCAAAACTGTGCTCCCCTAACTGAGCGGCTTAACCTGTTAGATTCTAGCTTCGGCAGCTTTCCCCGCATGAGACCCATGGATAAAGTGAATGAAGACAGAAGAGTCCTGTTACAACTGAATACCTACGGCTCTGTCCGCATGCCCTACTCCGTATCATGCTCAGGCCTTTGCAGACTCTATAAACAAGAAAAAATGGCTGGACATTTTTGTCTTGGAAAGGAGGTAAATAAACCTGTGAGGCAGGCTAGTCCTGTTGCTCTCACAATCAGCCCATCTGCGACTCACTTGACCCTCTGTGACCGCGTCTCAAGGCTGGTAAACAAAGGAAAAAGTGCAATTGACTCGTTGTGATACCGGCATCTGAAGTTGCCCCCGTCGCGAGAAGCGTGACATTTTAGGCAGGCAGGGGCTCAGAGTTTATAACCAGGGGCGGCTCCTCCATTATGGCGGAGCAGCGTCACCCCATTGAAAAATAAAATGATAATCAAACAACTTTATTTTATTTTTCATTACTCCCAGCTGAGGCTAGGGTGGGGGTGGGGTCATCCTGCTGAGCATCACACTACAGGAGGAGTGTTGGGCACTTGTAAGTGCGCATGTCTGTTTGGTCGGCCTTCTAAGGCCGGCCTAGCATACACGCGCACTCCTGTTTCTCCAACCCAGCTGTGTTGCAACAACTGGGTTGAAGAAAAGCACCGGGCTCCGTGGGCCTGAGCAAGCATCAAGTCAGCCCGCTCAGGCCAATCACATAACAGCAGTGCCGTAATTTGCTTCCTGGGAGCCTGTGCAGCTTGACCAGCGTCGGAAGAGGAGCACTGAGGCAGCGGGTGCAGGAGCAGGTGCATTTTTATTTATTATTTTCTCCTCACCTCCCTCCCCCACGTTGCCTCACCAATTCATCCGCCACTGTATTTAACTGCATACCGGACATTAATTTCGTGCCTTATGCTTGAAAATGTTTTACGCCCAAGTATGGAGTAAAACTCATCTATTGGTACTTTGTAAATCGGGTCGTAAATGTCTTTGGGCGCCCTCTTGAAACTCACACATGTATCTTTATATAGCCTTTCATTGGTTGTCGAGAAAATCTGAGTAACTTTTACAAACATTACTTTTGTGAGTTTTACTCTGAGTTCAAGCTCACAGAGAAGAGTATAGGACATATGCTATGCAGTTTTCGTCTGTATAATATTTGTTATTCCGTTTTTTAAGCGCAGTTTCTCAGCGAATCCTGCTAATCTTAAACGCAGCCAAAGCCGAATTAATACCTGCATCTGTGAATTCTGTGTGTTTTGTGATTTGCTTTGAGGAATACCAGCGTTTGAAAATGTATCCTGCTGTAGGATGACGGATTACGTTTATGACAAATGTACATTTATTTTTAGTTACCATACATTTAGCACTGGTTCTCTGTCTCTCAGTAATGTGTGCTCTCTCGTTGTCAGTGTTGCAGGCGGAGAGCTCTTTGATTTCCTTGCTGAGAAAGAATCTCTGACGGAGGAGGAAGCCACGGAATTTCTCAAGCAGATTCTTAATGGAGTACATTACCTTCACAGCCTGAAGATCGCCCACTTTGATCTCAAGGTAGGTGTCAGAGTTGTTGAAAGGATGCGCCATCTATAGTTACCATAATGAAGTCTGAACTGGAAGCTTGACAACTTGTGTGACTGCTATCCTGCTAGAGTTGGCTTACCACAAGCCACCTGTTGAGGGAAATGGATTTCTGCTTCCCACCATTGTCTCTGGTTCTTCCAGCAGTGTTTTTTTTTTTTTTTTGTTCTTGTTTTTTTTTGTTGCAGTTTTATATAGCGCAAACTCGCCCCGAAGGTATTGGCACGCTTTACATGAGCACCAGTTACATTACTCAAGGACACATTCATTTTTGGTAGGCACGGGGAGATTAAGTGATTTGCACAGAATCACAGGATGTTGAGCCGAAGACAGACTCAAACCTGGTTCCCCAGCTCCAAAGTCGACAGCTCTGGCCGTTGGGCCACATCCTCTGTTTTTGCATGCACATCAACGGATGATCATATTCTGTTGTCTAAAAAGCATCATCATTTTATCAGTCCACATGCCACACATTTCCCTGAGCTTGTCTGACACTTAATTGTGTCTTTCATCCGTCTTAAAGTTACCGTAGTCTATTTTTGGGGCTCTTTCAGGCATTTACAGCAATATTTACTGTTTGTTTTCAGCCATTTTGTAATTGACTCTTCACTTGTTAAACCCAATTGGGAAAATCAGAAATATAAAGGGAATTTCTTTCCTCATGTTCCTACACAAATAGACCCGTTTTAAAGAGTGTTCATGTAGGAAGCTGGCTCTTTATATAGTGGACCAAAAGGAGGCACACTGTGTAGAGTCCAAGCAAACCTCAATTGGCTTACAGAGGCACAAATGATATCCCAAATGTTCTCTTTTGTGGAAGTGTGTGCGAGTAGTTAGGTGTATCAGATGGTAGTGCTAAGCATTTGTTAACACACACACAGGCAATAAATGAGACACACTCAAGAATTAATCCGAGACCAATTTAGAAAAAAGTCATATTTTTATATGCATTTTGATGGCAAGAACTTCAATAGGAAATAAGAATTTTTTATATTGATTTTAGTAGGTAAGTAAAATGTTCACTTAAATGCGTCTTTACGCACAATGCTTTCCTATGGGAGAAAAGGCATGTGTAGCATACAGTTAATTGCGTACGGTTTCTGGGGGTCTCCTTCGGTACTTAGGGCTGTAGTGGGCCCAGGTCCAAATTACTACCAGCAGATTCTCGTTTCCTGCCCTGGGGCGTTCGGATGCAGAGGTGCTGGTTGAGTTAGTAACTGTGCCTGCTACGCCGGTAAAGGGAATGGGGCCACCTAGAAACAGGCTACAGAGGGGGACTCTGGGACAAGTCCAGAAGCTCCCAACAGAGGGCTCGGGTCACAAGGGCCTTGGGGTTCATTGGTACCCAGGTGTGGGCGCTCGGGTGCAGAGTGGAAAGGTCGGCTAGGCTCTGTGTGCCTTGGAGCCTTGCGGTCGTCGGTCTCACCGGTTGAGGGTGCAAAACCAGAACAGCTGGGCCACTCTGGATGTAGGTCTTTGTGGTGCTGACTTCCCTCGATGGCTGCTTTGTCTTGGAGGCATTGGAGTCCCGACTGGAGTATTACTGTCTGTGTTTACTGCAAGGGGTCCGGTACCGCAGGTATTGGTCCTGTGGGGCTTCAGTTGATCCTGGTGTCCTCTCACTTGTTTGGGGGACCAATCTGATCTCAGGAGCAGAGGGTCCTCTTCCTGGGCTGCTGCTGCGTCGGGTTGGACAGGGAGAGGCAATACTGTAAACCGGACGTTGCGTATTGGTGCCTGTGGACTGCAGGGGAGTAGCTCCTATACTCCAAGGGAGATTGCTTGTCGATTTGCGAAAGGCTAGCAATCTCCCAGGGCTCTTGGAAGCTAGGCAGCTGCAGGACGAGTCACTGGATCGCGATTGTCGAAACTTAGCGCAGCAGGCAGGGTTTGGCGCCAAAAGTCCACAGCAGTCTTCAGTTCTCGCTTTTTTTATTGTGGCTCTCGTTGTCCTTCTCTTCTTGATCCGTTGAATCTGACTTCCTGGTGTTATGGGTGCCACCTAGATACTCAATTTAGGGACGTTACAGGGAGTGACAGATAGCAGCCAATGGGCAACTTAACTTTAAGTGTCTACACCCTATATATGACCACTTCCTGTCGGAAGTGGGCATAACCCTGTCCCAGAAGGCCTAATTCCACCAAACCCAAGATGGTGGAACTTTAAAAGTCGTGTTCACATCAGGTAGACCACCTTAGAGGTGGTACTAGCCTGAGAGGGGAACACTCCTCCTGACTAGCTAATTCTCCCACCTGTCCTGGTGCCAAATTATTATAGCATTTATAAAGCCCCTGGTTACACCACTGGTGTGTCCCCGCGCTACAGCTGCTCTTACAGACAACAAAAATGGTAGAAGAGAAGGAGGGCAGAAAGGGTCAGGAAACATGAAAGAGAAATATTAGTTCACAGTTGGAAGAGCCAAGTTTTTAATTTTTTCCGGAAGAGGTTCTCTGAAGGTTCCGCACAGAGGAACAAAGGTAGGACATTCCAGTTTTTGGCTTCGACATCACAGGGGGACATTTGCTTATGCAGATATGTCCACACATGTAGTATATTGCACCCTGCCTTAGGGCTGTAAGGGCTGCTGTAGGAGTGTCTTACCTATCATGCATGCAGTGTCTGCCGGCATAGCACTCCGGAGGTGTGCCGTGTCGAGTCTTCACTTTTCTCTGCACCATGGCATGCAGCCTGCAATGGCTGTCTGTATGTTGATGCTGAGGGGTCTCTTAGGGTGGCACAATACATGCTGCAGCCCTGAGGGACCCTCTTTAGTCCTCCATGCCTAGTTACCAGGGGTACCCATTTACTAGGGATTTACAGGGGGTACTAAAGGTATTGCCAATTGGGGGATAATTGCACAATTTTAGGGAAAGAGATCTGGCACTGGGGCCCTGATCAGCAGGAACCCAGTTCACTTTCTGTCAAAATTGCATCAGATACCAGGCAAAAAGTGGGGGTGACCATGTCAAAAAGGGGCACTTTCCTACAGTTCAGAATTATATTACTACTGTGCATCCATAGGTCCTTGTGACGCTACATTTGTGGTATGTGCACGTGTGATGTGACTCCAACATGAATGAAAAAAATGCTGTAACATTTTTTGATATTCACTGTAATTGCTAAAATTATGTTGGGGAAATGTGCTTAATGCAAAGCCGCTAATGCTCGTCTTCACTCCTGATCTTATAGATGTTGATGTAAAAGCTGTTGGACGCAGCATTCCAAATTAATTTGTTACATATGTACTTAAAACGACACCCTCATGGTCCTATTTTGGCAATATTTAAAGAACTTGCTACTTTGTTTTAATCGTACCTCCCTCGCTGAGATTTTTTTAAATATAGATTTGTTGGTTCCATTGAGAAAAAAAACTACATTAAAGTTGATATCTTTCTTCTTCAGATAGCCTCTGTCAAGATCCCTGTAGAGTTCCTGTCTTTCTCAGGCCTGTTGAAGGACTTTCTGCTGCCTGACACTCTGGTTAAAAGCGGGTGAAATTGGCAAGAGTAGATGGTTGTGGGAGTCGTTGTTGTGCCTTACTAGCTGTATGATGCTCAGGTGTTCTCCTGCAGCTGCTGAAAGGAAGTGAGCAGAAGGACAGCCATCATGGTGATGATCACGAGCCGAACGTCCCCATCTCGAAAGGTGTCTTCCTGTTTGTCCTTCCTCGGGACAATCTTCTCCTACAGGAAGCGGCATCATGAGACTATCTCCTGAGGCTTACTGGCTGGTGCAGTATTCAGTGTCTACTTTAGACGCACCTCTGTATGGAGAAGCAGGAAGAGCATGTGTGATAGAGCAACAGTAGGGATGGAGTATGAAAACAAATTATGTGGTACTCATACTTTGTTTATTCATGCTACTCTGCAGATAGAATAAGCAAGAACATTCAACAGAGCTTCGCCTACTTTCATCACCACCGTTGGCAGTTGTTGTTTATTTTATCTGTGCAGCAGTAGCATTAAACGTCAGTTGATGCATAACACTGACTTACATACATTGTGTCTTGATCATAGTGAGTGCTTGAATAAGGACTTGTTAACTCATGGCCTATAATGTTGAGGTTCCTTGTGCAGCATTCTGTACATCTGGAGCTGGCCTTTGCATTTTCTGTAAATGTAACGCCAGAGTGTTAATGAGTTTAAAACTGCACAAACTGTGCTGTGTCACCAGCCCACTAAACTCCCCTCTTCGTGAGTTGGAAGTCAACTGTATGCATTTTTGCTTTTTTAGGCTTGGTCTGCGCAGGGGGAGCGCGTGGCCGGGGGTTTAATGATAAAAATAAAAACAATTACCTGGTGCTGCAGGCCGCCTTGTGATCCTCTGCTGCAGGTTCCTGTCAGGAACACCATTGCTTGCATTCAAAAGAACTCACCAAGAAGGAAGAAGATCTATGCGCTGGTATTTGCGGCACCTCCATTCCAAGCTGCTGTTACAAAAATTAATGTCTAAACTTGCCCATATGGAGTTTACAGAATCTCAGGATGGCAGCCGCCATCGCAACCGTCTTCAGCGCTCTAGTTCTTTGGTGATTCCTCAATCTGAAGTGTACCGTCCTGGGCGCGCGTTCTAGAAGCAGCGCACTTCAACGGACTCTTTCGGCGAGTGAGCAGTGTCTCGCTATTGAACTCTCTCTGAGGAGATTTCTAGTCAGTCATAGTTTTCCCCCTGATACTCTGCCCCCTTTTTCCGGAGTGGGTGTGCACACCGGGGTCCTTCCCCCTTGGAGAAACTGGTGTCTCGTCTTGTAAACTCGAACTATTACCGTCCTGAAGAGCTCCTGAGGAGAAGTTCACAGTAGGAAGCCGTCCGAACAGTAAGAAAGAATTGTTTTTCTTCATCTCGCTCATTTTGGAAGAAGGATACAATACTTGACAGTATTTAAGAACTTAGTGTATTTAGAAAACAAAACTTTCTCGTTGACACTATCTATCCTCAATGTTTCCTGGCTCAATTGAACTCTCTCTTCATGAAGCCTAACCCCTACTATTTTCATCGAAGGAAGGCTGAAGCAATAAGAAAATATTAAAACTGAATAAGGCTATCTACCAACCTTTCAGAGAGGGGCTAGCCTCCATAAGCTTCAGGTGTGTGAGTGAGACTAAGGAATAGAGATATAATTGAACTGAGATTTACATAATGAAATGTATTGACTAATTGTGATGCACTCATTTTTACACAGGTCTTGTTGTTTCTTACCAGATAGAGTAACAAATCTAAATACTCGCAAAACACTGAAGTTACAGATGATCACTGGAGGTGGTCTCTCTTTTTTCTACCCGCTTCCCCTTTCCCCCTTGTGGAAGAGTTGTCCAGGTTATTGATATGGTCTGGGCACGCAGCTGCAGAGGGGAGTTGGGACCTAGCATCTGCTCGAGTGGAATAGTGGTTTAGGCGTGAGCCTCTGTCCTGACAGATTGAAGTGCCACACTATTACTTATTCCACCGGAGCAGTATGGCTGAGGGTATTGATTTAAATGCTTTCGCGTCAGTTATGGACAGCATGCAAAAACTGTTTACCTTCACTCTAGAGGAGAATAAAAATTTAAGAGAAGAGATAAAAATATCCCATTTAGAAACCCAACAACTCATGCAAAAACTAAATGACATGACCTTAGGATCACCCTCCCAGTCAATTGGCTCAGCAACCAAAAACTCCTCCACATCAGAGGTAGAGATTTCAACTCGGTTGATTCACTCCATTTCTCCCATTATCCCTTTGGCCCCTCCCGAACGCTTTAATGGGGATCCTCATAAAGCGCAGATATTCCTCACTCAATGCTCTCTTCAGTTCCTATGCCGGCCAGTAATTTTTGTAGATGATCAGTCTAAAACAGCGTTCATGTTGTCTTATTTGAGCGGCTATGCAGCCTCATGGTCCATGCCTTTGGTTTCTCGAAATTATCCTATGTTGTGCGATTTTGAATGATTCAAGACAGAATTTCTCCGTATTTTTGATCGCAGAGCAATTTCCCAGGCAACTGATAATGAATTACTTGACCTAAAACAAGGAAACCGGGATTTAATTTCATATTTGGCGCAATTCAATAAATTAATTGTAGAAACAAATTGGCCTGAAAGCAAGAGCGTCTATCTTCTACCGAGGGTTGCGGGAAGAATTGAAAGATGCTTTGGCCCAAATTCCTGACCGTCCTACAGAGGTGTCCAAATTAATCGATTTGGTTTTACAAATTAACCAGCAGCTGTTTGAAAGAAGAACAGAACGCGAGAGAATTTCGTCCTTTACCACCACGATATGATAGGAGTTAGTTTGAAGCAACCAAAACCTCAGAGACTCAACCTACTGAAGAACCCATGCAGATCGGTAGTGTTAGAGGTCCTCTATCTATAGAAGAGAAGGAAAAGAGAATATCTGAAAACTTATGTTTATATTGTGGACAATCCGGGCATTTTGTGAAGGAATGCCCTAAGAAGCCAAAAATTAATAATTCGGTAAAAGAGAAGAACCATCAGTGAAGAGGGTTGCCCTGATGGATGTTAAACCTAAGTCGACCCCGATTCATCAACAAGTGGCTAACACCTTACAGTCATCTTCCCCCCACCTTACAGTGTCTTTTGAAATCAGCTTCGGAACCAAGAAACTTCTAGAGGTCTCGGTAATTGATTCTGGAGCCACTGCGAACTTCTGCGACATTCAGTATGCAAAGAGGATAGGAATATCATTTGTTAAAAAAAAGACTCCAGAACCAGTATGGGCAGTGGACGGGACCAACTTATCTTCAGGCCCCATTAAAGATGAAACAGAAAGCATTGAATTGAGGGATTTGCAAGGGCATCAAGGGCGAATATCATTCAACCTTATAGATCTCCTCAATTTCAGTTGATTTTGGGTTTGCCTTGGTTAACAGAACACAACCCTAAAATTGACTGGGAGAAAAGAACGGTCCAACTCAATTCAAGTTACTGTCTTCAGCATAGTTATAAATCTCCAGAAGAAATCCACGATTCTTCCCCAGCTAGGATTTTAGCCACTAAGTCTAATTTTGTCTGTGATATTGAGAAGGCAGTCATACCTCCTGAATACGAAGATTTGGCGGCAGTGTTTGACAAGGCGGAAGCAGAGAAGTTGCCCCCCCCTCAGGCCCTATGATTGCAAGATCGAGCTGGTACCAGGGGCCAACCTGCCTTGTAGAATGTATGCCCTGTCTGAGAAGGAGAACAAATTCCTGAAGGAGTAACTTGAGCAATATTCGGCCAACGGTTTCATACGTCCTTCCCAATCCCCAGTTTTGTCATCTCTTTTTTTTTTTTTTTTTTGTCCCTAAGGAGAACCAGGAATTAAGAACATGCATAGATTATCGCGCAATAAACCAAGTGACAGTCAAGAACAGATATCCCTTACCCCTGATCTCAGTGCTATTAGATGAGGTGAAAGAGGCAAGAGTCTTCACAAAATTGGATCTTCGTGGAGCCTACCACTTAATTCGTGTGGCCGAGGGTGACTAATGGAAGACCGCTTTTCACACCAGATTTGGATTGTACGAGTACCAAGTGATGCCCTACGGGCTATGTAATGCTCCAGCTGCCTTCCAACATTTCGTGAACAATGTCTTGCGGGAGTTTTTGGATCACAGCGCAGTGGTTTATATTGATGACATTTTAATTTTCTCCAACAATCAGCAAGACCATGTAACACATGTTAGAGCGATCCTTAAAAGATTGTTGGAAAATAACCTCTATGTGAAGTTAGAAAAGTGTGCTTTTCACGTGAAGGAAGGTGGAGTTCTTGGGATTAGTTTTATCTAAAAAAGGAATCTCCATGGATCCCACTAAGATTCAGACCATCCTAAATTGGCCCTCTCCTAAGAACGTAAAGGATGTTCAGAGCAGCCTTGGTTTTGCCAATTTCTACCGCCGTTTTGTAAAGGAATTTTCCAAAAGAGTTGTCCCTATCACCAGGCTCTTGAGGAAAGGTATTCCGTTTCAATGGTCTGATGATGCGTAGGAGGCCTTTAAGTTCTTGAAGGAATCTTTTACCTCAGCGCCAATTCTTCTTCATCCGGACCCAGAAGAACCATTCTACGTCGAAACCGATGCCTCAGACTTGGCCATTGGAGGAGTACTATCCCAGCGACACAAGAAAACGGGCCAACTTCATCCTGTAGCATTTCGTTCTCGGAAGTTGACTTCCCCAGAAATAAATTATTCGATCGCAGACAAGGAACTGCTGGCTGTTAAAGATGCTTTTCAGGAATGGCGACACTACCTACTAGGAGCCCGCCATGTCGTCACTGTATTCACCGACCATAAGAATCTCCCATTTTTGAAATCTGCGAAAACCCTAACCCCCAGACAGCTAAGATGGTTGTTAAACTTTGCTGACTTCAATTTCACCATCACCTACTGTCCTGGTTCTGCAAACGGTAAAGCTGATGCCCTTTCTAGAATTAATACAGTACCTGGCTGAAGAACTCCCAATCATTCCTGCAAACAAGTTTGCTTGTGCCCTGCAATTTTCTGAAATAAAGGAAAAAATTTGAGAAAACATGTCTGAAGATGAAATTTTGAATTGGGCCAAAGAAAATAAGAACAGAAGTGTGAAGGAGAATCTTCCTTATGTGAAAGACTCCTTGTATTTGCCTACTCGAGAGTTACAAGAAATTGCCCTTAAGGCTTGTTACGATGACTCTTTGGCTGGCCTTGAAGGTGTGTTAAAAACCACAGAGTTACTGAAGAGACATTTTTGGTGGCCAGAAATGGCTGCCCAAATAAGACAATATGTTCCAACTTGTGACAAATGCATTTGAGGGAAAACGAATCGGCAGGCCCCGGAAGGTGAACTACAGCCCCTTCCTACTGCCCCCTACCCTTGGCACACCATAATCATGGACCTTTATTGTGGATTTACCAGTAAGTCAAGGTTTTGACACCATTTTGGTGTTTGTATGCACCTTCTCAAAAATGAGCCACTTTATTCCGCTTAAAAAGTTTACGGGGCCATTCAGCTTGCTCAACTATTCTCACAGCACATTGTCAGAGCTAATGGTATTCCAGTAGTGGTAATTTCTGATCATGGGACCCAATTTGTTTCTAAATTTTGGAATGCCTTCACGCAATTACTAGTAATTGATTCACGATATTCCACTAGCTATCATCCGGAAATGGATGGTCAGACTGAAAGGGTTAACCAGGAGATTGAGCAGTATTTACGCCTATACCTCTTAGACCAAGAGGGTGAGTGGTCCGATTTAATCTGGACGGCAGAATTTGCATACAATAATGCTGCTCATTCTTCCACTGGTTACACCCCATTTTATTTGAACACTGGTAGACATCCAAACATCATCTTAGGAAAATCTGATGGCTCATGTCCCGCCATAGAAGAATTTAGTAAAAGAATCCAAGAAACCTACCGAACTGCTAGAGAACACTTAAGTAAGGCCAGGAGCTCTTATAAGAAACAAGCTGACAAAAAGAGAGGATGTAATCCTGAGTACACTGTAGGAGATAAGGTTTGGCTGTCCACTCGACACCTTCATTTAAAGGGAAATAGAAAATTCCAACCAAGATACTTGGGCCCTTTTCGAGTCAATAAAATAGTAAACCCAGTGGCAGTGAAACTCTCCTTATTTATTTAGAATCTTATATAGCGCACAGCTACCCCCGATGGGGGTGTCCCGGCGCTGCGAGCCCCCTCAAATGAAAACCCATCCTGTTTTCCATGGATCATTACTTAAAAAGAGTCCCCCTAATGTTAGGTCAACTACCCCTCCAGATCTGGTTGTCATAGACACTCACCTTGAATATGAAGTGAGCAGAATCTTAGATTCTAAGTTTAAGAATGGAAAGCTATTTTATCTCATAGAATGGAAGGGGTTTGGCCCTGAGGAAAGATCCTGGGAACCATCTAATAATGTGCATGCTCCAAGACTGGTAAAACAATTTAATTCTGCTTTCCCAAACAAACCTATTCAGAGAGGGACTCCTTTGAGAGGGGGCACTGTCAGGAACACCATTGCTTGCATTCAAAAGAATTCACCAAGAAGGAAGAACTATTTTGCCCTTTACCCTCACTGGTATTTACGGCACCTCCATTCCAAGCTGCTGTTACAAAAATTAATGTCTAAACTTGCCCATAGGAGTTTTCAGAATCTCAAGATGGCGGCCGCCATTGCAACCGTCTTCAGTGCTCTAGTTCTTTGGTGATTCCTCAATCTGAAGTGTACCGTCCTGCGCGCGTGCTCTAGAAGCAGCACACTTCAACTGACTCTTTCGGCGAGTTAGCAGTCTCTCGCTATTGAGCTCTCTCTGAGAAGATTTCTAGTCAGTCATAGTTTTTCCCCTGATACTCCGCCCCTTTTTCCGGAGGGGGTCTGCACACCGGGGTCCTTCCCCCTTGGAGAGGCTAGTGTCTCGTCTTGTAAACTCAAACTATTACCGTCCTGAAGAGCTCCTGAGGAGAAGGTCCCTGTAGGAAGCCGTCCGGACAGTAAGAAAGAATTTTTCTTCTTCATCTGCCTCATTTTGGAAGAAGGATACAATACTTGACAGTATTTAAGAACTTGCAGTGTATTTAGAAAACAAAACTTTTCTCGTTGAGACACTATCTATCCTCAATGTTTCCTTGCTCAATTGAACTCTCTCTTCATGAAGCCTAACCCCTACTATTTTCCTCGAAGGAAGGTTGAAGCAATAAGAAAATATCAAAACTGAGTAAGGCTATCTACTAATCTTTCAGAGAGGGGCTAGCCTCCATAAGCTTCAGGTGTGTGAGTGAGACTAAGGAATAGAGATATAATTGAACTGAGATTTACATAATTAAATGTATTGACTAATTGGGATGCACTAATGTTTACACAGGTCTTGTTGTTTCTTACCAGATAGAGTAACGAATCTAAATACTCGCAAAACACTGAAGTTACAGACGATCACTGGTTCTGGAGGCGGTCTCTCTTTTTTTCTACCCACTCCCCCTTTCCCCCTTGTGGAAGAGTTGACCAGGTTATTGATACGGTCTGGGCACTCAGCTGCAGAGGGGAGTTGGGACCTAGCATCTGCTCGCGTGGAATATTGGTTTAGTCGTGAGCCTCTGTCCTGACAGTTCCTGGTCTAAGCAGTCCCTGGTACAGCATCACGACTCCCCATTCAATCCCTGCGCTGCTCTCAAGCATGAGGGATTGGCCTGAGCAGGCCGGATCAATGCTCACTCATGCACAGGGAGTCTGTGCTGTTTCTTCGACCCGGCTATACAATACAGCTGGGTTGGAGAAACCTACGTTTGCATGTCAGTTTGGCCGGCCTGAGACAGCCGGCCCAACTGACATGTGCACTTAAAAGTGCACATCTACCACTCCTCCCCCCTCCCATGGCCCAGCCTCGCCCCTCCCTGCACACGCTGTCTCTGAGCCAGTGGGGCGACGCTCCTCCGCCATTGCGGAGTAGCCACCGCTGATTCTAACTGCTGTCATTACTGTTTCAGCATGCACTGCAAACTTGAGTAGCCTATTTGTCAGAGTAATTTTAAACTAATCCCTTTCTGTGATGGTTGTGCCGTAAACTGACAGCTCAAGCGGTGTAGTAACAGCATCCGATTGTGAACTACTGACATGGCTGTGTATTTAGGTGATTCAATGAACATATTGAGCTTCTAATCAAGAAATCTGAGTAATTTAATAGGGGTTAGCCAAATATGATCATTTTAGGATGCCTTTGAGGTATATATCTTGGGCCAATTTACTAATCTTTTCATATGACACGCTTTGTAAGGAATAATAATTAATTTTTTTAGATTCTGAAAACACTTGTCTATCAGTTTTTTAAATAAAACAGGATTATGCAAGCAGAGCAAATCTATATCAGCATAGCCATAAGAAGCAGCACAGCGAGGATACCGTAAGATCATTCAAGCGCTAAGTATGTTAAGAGTATGAAATGCAGGTAATTTGATGGTTGTAAGTACATCTACCATCAGGAAAAATTTTCATAAATTTGATTGTCCTGTACTGAAATTGGGAAATTAATTCCCCACTCCACCCTTTCGTCATCTTGTAACAAGATTGCTTTCTGCCAAGTGACTAAAGCACTGATGACTATGGAAACTGTTATATCTCTAAAAACGGTAAAGTGGCGAGTCCTGACTATATGCCCACAGTGCTTTATATGACAATTCTAAATTAATTTAATTTGTGTTCTGACTGTACCGATGCTGCAAAATGTACATTAATACCATTCCTGCTAAGTGAAATGAGTCTGCAATTATGGTGATCCCTGAAAAGACTGGCCCCTGTCAAGTGTGCCTGATCCTGTCATCAGCCTGGTTGTGTTATAGATTCTGAAACCTCCCCGTCACAAAGATGACTGCTGTTAAGGCACACAAACCCCATAAAAAGACAGATATCAAACATCAAAATTTATATCTTCTCTCAAATATATTTGTATTAATATTAGGAAGTAAATGGAAAAAGGAGCAAGATCCACCTATTGAATATTCACATGACCAGGATGAGGACACTCTTAAATAGCCAATGAGGCACAGTGGACAACATGGATGGAAACACTAGCTTAAGCCTAATACTCATTCGATGAGTCTGCATTTTCATTGAAACACTGTCCACAGTGGAGGCGGCAAATGAAAAGCGGATGCAAAATAAACTTAAATGCATTTTTTTTTTAAATAAAAAGGTTGGTTGTCTTCAAGTAGTGCACCTTATAATGATATGGAGTAATGGTGAGACCTTGAGGTAATCTACTCACTAGGTTGGAGTTTATACACACTACTGGGGCTATACTGTGAGAATCACATTTGTCCCTGAAACACCTAACTTTGAGATGTTACCATACCTCCTCTACTGTCCTCGTTTTGCATTACTTGCGTCCAGTACTATTGTCATATCCCTTTTATTTCAAGACCTACTACCAGCCTACCCTGCAGCCTTACACTTGCAATCAGTTAGCCATGACGACTTGTTGTGCACTTACATTTATCATGCTTTTAACAATTGAGGACCAAGAACAGACTACAGGAGGTAACCCGTAAACCCAGCTGAGACCTGGGTTATTTGTTGCACATTTAACAATTGAGGGGCAACAACTCTCCCTGATGACTACTGTACTCAGAATAATATTAGTTTTTACTGCAGTTTTGGCTTTTTAGTAATGGGTGGTTAAGGCTATGCTAGTGTGTGCAATAAGAAAACAGCAAATGTAACTTTAACAGGACCATAGGACTTGCTCATTTTCAGAACCCCTTTCAGAGGGCCACAGGGTAGGCAGTGGTTGATGACTTTTAATCCTGATGTCCCGGGGCCCGACTTACTATGGGTCCTGAGTAATTGTGCCAAGTGCTACCCCGCCCAGCACTTGATTTTAAGTGGCAGCACAGGTCAAGCAGTCAAAGGATTCTCAGCGGGAAGTAGGTGTTAGGCAAGATAGGCTCATAACTCAATATACAGACAGTAGTAGCAATAAATGGATTGCCCAGTCAAATACAAACAGTTATGAAAAACGGAGTATTTAATGTAAATGTATAAAGCATATATGTATGACACCCTAAATAATCCTCACAGCCATCTCAAGTTCAGCGGCTACCGCTGTTCTGGGCGGAACCCTCAAGACCTTTGATCCCTTCTGGTATGGGCGATTATTCCCCATTGTATACTGGAGACGAGTCTCTGATGCACACCCTGCTAACCATGTACCCTAAACTCCTTTGCTTAAAGAGTTCAGGTTCATCTGCATCTTGGTGCTAACTTAATGCAAGTCCCCATCAGTCCCAACAGCCTGAAACTGTCTTACCCAACCTAATGGCAACTGTTAATCTGGGGAGACCACGACTCACCTCTGTGAGCCTACTGAGGGCCTTCAACATCTCGCTGTATATCTCTCCTGAATTAGCGGCCTCCTCAGTCTGTGAAAGGCCAGCATTGATATCAGGCGACTGTGCTCGGCTGCGATGAAGATTGGTATGTGTCCCTTCCTAGTTCTTTGTCACAGCAAACCAGGGCAGCGGCTATGATGTCATGGTCACATGGGGGTCGCCGACACTGGCCCACACATGAGCGACAGCCTGGTTCTCGTGGTGGCCCCCCATCCTGGCAATATGGGGGTTGCTGACTTCAGCGTACACACGGGTGATGGCCCAAACTACAAAGAAGCCACCTTTCTGGTCATCCAGGTGTTTCTGACTTTGGCGACAGCCTGCACTCCAAAGCTGCCCCCTTCCTGCTTACACAGGGGTTGCCGACTCTGGCGCACACTCGGCAAATGTCCTGAACTTAACGGTGGTCTTTTTTCCTCGCAACACAGGAGGGACTACTGATGTTGCAAGAATTGGTACAGATGGCCCGCACTCCTGCCGCAGTACTGACCAAGCCGACCAGTCTCACATTTCACTCACTTGTATCCAGTCGTCAGGATTCCTACTGGACCTTGCTCCTTCCAGACACTCTCCTACTCCTCCTTCGCTGTTTTTGGGAAGCAGACAGGCACTATAGGTGCTCTGCTTCTCACAGAGTGCACTGATCTTGGTGGGTAGGCAGCCTCTAGTAACTTTCCTTCTCTTCACAGGACTCACTGGTCGTGGCAGGTAGACAGACTCTAGGCAACCTCCTTCTCAAAGGGTGCTCTGTTCTCGTCAGGAAGGCAGAGGATCATGGCAAATTGTCTTGACTCCCTGGGTGATATCTCCTCAACCAGCAGGGAGCCTGGCAGACCTTTGTCCCCAGTCCTAGCTAAAGCAGCCAAAAAGCATTAGTGACATTCCTCTTGTGATGAGATTGTGCAGTTCAACAAAGTATGGGGTTCATGATCTCACCTTCATTGTCCAAATCCAGACACATCTGTGATTTAGTGTCTGCCCGTTACAATTGGGGTGTTGGGGGCTGTCAGCTCCTTTGAAGTGCTCTCTTCTCTTCACTTCCCTTTGCCAAATGGACAGTCTGCCACAGTAGGAGTGTCTCCAATTCTGAGTGACCCACAACACAGGCCAAGGGAGTAATCTGGGATCACACCTGGCTGTCAGCCTCCACTGTAATAAGCCCATAGAGGTTCAAAGGACTAAGTCTTCCTCTATATCAGATTCCCTGGTAATGCCAACATTATCAGTCCTACTATCATCCTGGCAATGATTCCAGGCCACACTGACCAGTAACTTGTGGAATCAAAGCGACCTCTGATGTGCACAGAGGACGCTCAGCTTCTCTCCCTTCAGTGTGTCTGACCCCCCCACAACCCTCAGGAATGTCAACAAAATACATTTTCCTATCTGGGGGTTGCAGTCCTCACCTCTCCAGCCTTTGGGCTTCCAAAGAAGTACCCACAAGTCTCCATGTCCTGTATTATCCACAGGCACACACATGCTATCCAGCACGCATGCAAGCATCATGTGCTATCCAGCGCTGCATGCAATCCATGCACACCAAGAGTGTGTTACGTACACAGGCACAGAGCTTTATATGAGCTGGTTAGTAGGCCCCAGTTCTGTGACACCAAAACAGGTATGCTGCCACCAATGTGCTTTTATCACTTAACTCCAGGTAGGGGCAGTAGTCCCCTACCTTCACAAGGGTAGCTCTTGGTGCCCTCCCACCCCCCAGTCTAAACAGACTTGCAGTACCATGAGACAGGCCTAGGTCATGGCACACATGCAGGATCTGTGTTCATCCATGATCAACAATCGGTACTAGGGATCCCAATATTGCTGCAGCTGGGGCACCCATGGCATGGGTGCATGTCTGTCACCATGCAGTGGACATTTCCGTCCCAAACACTCACCACTACAAAGCAAAACGTTGATAGAACCGCGGATTCTCCGGTGCATTTCAAAATTAACACTTTGAACTGCTCAAGAAGAGTCCTCTAAAGTCAAAGACTAAGAGGAGGGCTAGTAAAGTTTGAAAAATATTGACATGAAAATACCATATGTTATCTGAGGCAGACATGTACATTTTCTTTTCCTGTGTGCCTCTCAGTGGAACCCTCCTACTCAGTTCAGTGTTCTGTGCTATTACTTTGGTTTTTCTTGTGAATATTATTAAAAAAATAAACAAATGCATAGCTTACTTTTGTGTTTATGAATTTCGAATTGTCTTTCTTTCAAAGCCTGAAAACATAATGCTGCTGGACAGAAGTTCGCCGAAGCCTCGCATTAAGATCATAGACTTTGGCTTGGCTCACAAGATTGACTCAGGAAGTGAATTTAAGAACATCTTCGGGACGGCCGAGTTTGTTGGTTAGTGAGATGTATATTTAATGCACTAATTGGATAATGTATAGGCTTAATCATTACTTACGGGTTTAAAAGTGGAATGTCTTTGTGGAAATTTAAAAATAATGGAAAAGTTAGTTAAAATCACACGTCATAGCCACAGGCTGCCTAAAGGTGAGCAGTATCCTGTAGGACCTTACCTAGTACCTGTTGAAAGAGCAGATGAGTGAATTCATAGGTGATCTACCAATAACGTTTCTAATTTTCTAGTTTTTTAAAGATATTAGCTTCTCGACCAATTAAGCCTGAAAGAACAATTTAAATAACGGTAACAATCGTTTTCTATGGTCCAAGAAAAGAAGCGGAGTTAAGTAAAAGAGAAAGGGAATAAATATTGAAATTAACACTGGAAAAGGTATGATTTGGGGAAGAGTCTGGAAAAATTAAGCACAAATTAAGTTACAAATCGAATTCAAGAGGGGAAAAAATAATTCATGAGGGAAAAAGAGTAGAAACTGGAATGCTAGAAGAATGAAGAAAGAGTGTACGGATACACTGAATGAAAGCCACACAGTTGTATGATCGTCTGCAGGAGTGGGATCCCATATAATATTGTCCGCGTTCCCACAACAAAAGCCACTGGACATGAGCACTCCAGTGTACTGCTTAATTTATTTGGTGGCTACAATAAAACACGTTTTGGCTCTAGAGAACCGTGATGACTCAATGAAAGAAACCTAGTTAATTTCATATTTTAAGTGAATCGGGTGCAAAACATGAAGATGGTGTTTGGTTTCCAGTCTGTTGTGTAAACATAGAAATGGGACTGTTTGTGTTACAATTCACTAAACAGTGCATGTCAGTCAAAACTCCTGTATTTCATATTCTATCAGAACGCTTTGATTCCATTTCTGTATTCTGCTCTAGTGGGCATCAATTTCAAAGCCTTACGACCTGTTTTTGTTACTACACACATTGTGTTATTTCATGTGGATTATGGTACCCACCAATAAGGCGGATTCTCCATTGCATCAATTTCAACCTAAAACTGGACTATTTATCATGTAACACGGTGTGTAGAAATAGAATCCGGCTAGACCTACACCCGATGTGTCAGCAGTGCATGTGGGGCGAGCTACACCCTCCTCTTTAAAGATTATTTAAAGGGACAGCCAGGACCAGCAAAATGAAACAAGGTCATAATTCTCCCTGCCTGAGTTTCACAGTTATGTCAGTAATGTCATCCCACCAAACTCCCAACATTGTTTGTGTCCTCAAACATTTATTTGTCCGATAGAGGTATTAGTAAGCACCATCTTAACTGAGATTTGATACTTTTTTAAAGGTTTTTTTCACTGGGTAAACTACCTTACCACCCCACATACTTTTTCCACTTATATTGTTCCCGCTCACCACACTTTCAACTCTGTATGATTTTCCCCCTTTATTCACTTCTAACATCTTTTACTTCTCTACTGCTTCCTCGTCCCATCACAAGTTCTACTCTAAATCCCCACACTCCATGATCAGTCACTCCTACCACTTATCTCTTTCTCAGCCTGTACCACGTATCACTCTCTGAGGTCCTTGTCTCCAAATATTTGCTGCTGTTTCTGCTACCCTGCCAGACCCTGAAGTATTGTATTTCTTTCCAGACCAAGTAAAAAACAAAGCCAACTTCCTACAAGACAACTCTGTGTAGTTAGACCTGCATATAGTATGTTTTTGTTTCGAAGGATAAACCCCACCTATATTAGGCTTATCCATAACCTTTTCATTCACTTTGCACGAGACTATTTTTGCTTACACTGCACATTACTAAACTACTATTACCAAAATAAGAATATCATTTTTAAATGATTACATATGTATAGTCATATCAATTTCCTAATTTTACATTTTGCTTGCATTTTTGCTGCATCAAAGTCCCAGCCATGCTTATTCTTTTTCTTCACCCCTCCCCAGGTATGTGGCTTGGTTTGCCCCAGTCACTGCGGTTGGTCTGTTATTCAGTCAAAGAAATAGCCTTGTAACGCTCTTTTGTGTAGCCACTAAGCCACAGACTGAGTAGCACGTATACCTAGGCTGCATCGAATGTCATAACCTTTGAAGACCTAGCTTTCCGATGAGATCTGGCATTAAGGAAAAGCGTCTTCCTGAAGTGCAGAATATTTTGTGCCCGTAGTGGGTGAACTCTGAAATTTCAGGTTTCATTCCAGGACTTTTTGACACTTAGGACCTGATTACGAGCCCTGCAAAGCAGTCTCTCCAGCTGGAATACCTTTCCACCTGAGCACGACGAGTCTGGAGTTCCCACACCCAGTTTTCCGAGGTGTGGAAACACTGGACCCGATTTTTCCGGCCAGCCGCCAAACATGGTCTTCCCTCTCCAGTCTGACTTTTTTCTCTGGCAAGGGAGCAGCATTACACAGTATTGCCAATGTGTTACTTACTTGCAGCAGTTGTTATGCACGAAATTCGCAGCCCACCAGTACTGTGCAACTCGCAATAGGGCTATAGTGTCTTACTTCAAAATGAATTATTAATGAAATATATAAACGTCTTTTTTTACTATCCCTAAACAAAAAATGTAATGACTTTCCTTTTGTGATAATGCAAAAATTCTGTGGCTCCAGTACCCAAAATATAAAGTGAGGCAACATATCACAATTATTGAATTTCTAGGTGCAGTCCTAGGATCAGAACAATGGCACTAATAAATGTTGTGCCTAAACATCCAAGAATTAATAAAAAATACATTTTGGAGGTGGCTCATGTTTTGGTTGGACATAGTCCAAGCGAGAGTGTTGGTGGTGGGAATGGATACATTAAGTGGCTTCTTCCCATGTTTGTATATTGATTGCTTATTTCTTTTCTTCAGCTCCTGAAATTGTAAATTATGAACCACTTAGTCTTGATGCGGATATGTGGTAAGTTGGCAGATTGATTTTTTTTAATCCTGTTTCAGAGAATAATACAATGGCCAATACCAAATTAACTTGACCTTATTTATTTTTATCCCTAGGAGCATTGGTGTAATAACATATATTCTGTAAGTAATAAAGATTTCATAGTATGCCCTTTTATTTATGACTTCTCCCCCCAAAGCGAATTGTGAAATGCTTCAGTGTTCATTTGGAGAGATGTTTTCATGTTTGTAATAAATGTGAATAGAATAGAACTTCAATTTTAACGTATAAAATATGTATGCATTTATTGCCAGGTCTGCATAAGACGATGTGTGGGCTAGTGGTCCTCTTCTAAGTCAGGGGCATTGATACTGTGAGAGAATTATAGCTTCAGTTGCCTACACTACGTTCAGTACTATCAGCAGGCTTGGCACCTAGGCGTACGAGGATTTTATCTCTAGATGTCTGTAGTTTGTTCTTGGAAAATTGGGAAATGCGTGAGTAGATTTCATCTGTAGTTGGTTGTAGTTCGTTCTTCCTCATTATTAAAAGGATGAGTTACATATTTTCTAAGGGCAAGTTGTTTAGAAGGCTTTCCCTTTTTCTGTTTACAGCTTAAGTGGGGCATCCCCATTTCTAGGTGAATCAAAGCAGGAGACATTGGCGAATGTGTCTGCTGTGAACTATGAGTTTGATGATGAGTTCTTCAGTAATACCAGTAACTTAGCCAAAGATTTTATTCGGAGACTTCTCGTCAAGGATCCAAAGTGAGTGACATTGCGATTGTTTTCTTTAGTCAATGTAAAACTTCAGTTGTGAATTGGAATAACTGTCTTTAATCGTGACTCCAAAATGTTGTCTTCTATTTATGAACTTATTCATCTAACACACCTTGCATATTGCCTCTGCTAAAGAAAATCATTTATGTGCAGGCTGATGATTGGTCTCTACAGCAATCCCACGTTGTTCTAATGCTCTGCACTATGATATGAATTCTTCCACACTGGATTGATATAAATCCTCTTTTATGCTTCCAGTGCTTAAGGTTGTCTAACTGTACCCATTCTTTATTTCTTTATGAAAGGAGAAGAATGACGATTGACGAAAGTTTGAACCACCCATGGATCAAGGTATACTTTTAATTTTTTTTCTGTAAATTTTCTTCAATGCTTATTGTTAATATCCTTTGCTTCTTCTTAAACAGTGAACTAAATGTTAGTTCAGACTGCAAGTTCAATAGAGCAGCAATATTTTACCTTTGCTATTTGATACTGTGTAGAATGTGATCGGAAGTTGCCTCTAGCTTTGTTTGCAGAGTGTGGCGCAGAGAAGATGTAGACGTGGATAGAGAATATAGTGTTAGAGGTTACCTTTCTTGTGAGGCACTTTGTTTCAGGAAGTTCCATAAGTGTAAGAAACTGAGCCAGCTAAAAGTCAGTGGGATGAGACAGAAAGAATATAAGAGTGCAAGTGAGTGAAGAGGAAAAAGATAATCGATGATCATGAGACATGAATGGGAAAGTTTCCCACAGTGGCGGCTGCTCGTTTTTGAAAGTGGTGAGGCGAACATATTATCGACCCACTTTCAGGCACTCCTGTAATGCCCTAAGGTGTAACCCCAGAGCTCTCAATCGTGGTCCATTTAAACAGTGTTTTTAATGGGCCACGTTTAAGAGCTCTGGAGTTGAGACTGAAGGAAGTGCTCGTTTCTCACACTGCCTGACAGTGTGTAAATATAAGTAAAACAATTTAACTTAAAAAAAACATGCTTACCTACTCCTCTCCGGTCTTGCAGTCCATGCCAAAAAGGCAGCAAGGGGCCTCGGAGCCAACTCCTCTAACCAATCCAGACACTGCTCTTATGCTGTTAACCAGCATATGAGAAGCACCAGGATTGGTTGGAGCTGGCTGGCTCAGTACTCCTACAGGCACTAGAGGCCTTTGCTTGCTCTCCACCCAGCTGTCTAAGACAGCTCGGGTTGGAGAGGTTTAAAGTGCACATGTCAGGCTGGCCGTCGCAAGAAAGCCAGCCAAAGTGGCATGCACAGTTTAAACTGGAGTGTGCACTCCTCCTCCTTCCCTGCTGGCAGTCAGCAGTAATGGCCCTGCCCCAACACTTGGCTCACGCTGGCCGGTTGCCCTGAAAAATAAAAAAGTAATAAGATACTTTTATTACCATTGTATTTTTCTTGTTTGTTGTGCTGGCAGCAGGATGGGTGACACTGCTCTGCTGTAATGGAGGAACCGCCGTTGTTCTCCCACTGAGAATGTTTTTTTGTTTTTTTTTAAATGGGAACAAATACTGGATTAAAAAGTACAATTTTCACATATATTCGCTAAAAAGCCAAAGGTTCTCAAAGGGTACATATTCACATTCAAGTTCTTTCAAGGTGTACCACGCCAATGAAACCTGACACTCTCGAGGAGTTCACCCCATTTTTTTCAAAATGTGCTATGGACGCCCCCTTATATCAAATAATCACCTCCATTGTGCCATGACCAGCATTTGTCAGGGTGCCCCCATATGCAATTTGTGCCGCCTTATGCTAAAAATTACCTACAATATCCCAGTGTCAGAATTTTACAATTAATTCCATCACATACCTTAGGTTACCCTCATGTCAAATTACCTCTAATACATCAGGACCTGAATTTTGTCATGGTTTCCCCTCCCATATGCCATGGTCGTCCTCCCTTATGCCAAGAAGTGTCTCTGAGCTAGCACCAGCATTTTGCCATGGGTGCCCCCCTAAGCCAACAGTTTCCTCAAGTGTTCCAGTATTTTTCCACGGGTTTCCATTATGCAAAGAATTTCCTCAAGTATGCCAGTACCAGTGTTTTTCATAGGTGCTAGCCATGCTAAAATTGCTTCCAATATGCCAGCGGCAGAATTTTTCCATAAGCCAAGAATTACCGTCAGTATGTCAGGACCTGTGGCATACTAGCAAATATAACATCACATTCTCACTCATACATTCATTCAGACACACTCTAATCAACACTCCACCATTCATACTCAATTGAACTCATTTATTCTCAATCACTATCTGGCACTCACTCTTACTCAGTCATACCCACTTGCATTAACTTTTATTCTCATACACTCACTCATTCTTTCTCCTTCATTTACATTTACATTCACTTTAACTTTCACTCGCTCATACTTTCTCACTTGTGCACTCACTGTCATTCAGTCTGACTCACTCATACTCACTGGCACTCAACCTCACTTATTCTCACTCACTACCTGTCACTGACTGAAGGTCTCATTCTAGCTCCTGGTGCTCAATTTTTTAATTACACTAATATAAAATAGGCAGAAAGTAAGGGTGGAGCACGATGCCCATAAGAGCGAGCTACCTCTGTCTTCTTGGCCCTGGTTTTGCTACCTCTGAAGCCAGTGGTCACAAAAGTAGAGCCAAGGATTTAAGGGGCAAGTCAGGGGTTGCAGCTGCGACCCCTAAATGACGTCTGGGACTATGTTTGATTGTGTTGAGATCTAATCTGTCATCCTCAGATGTGGAATAATTTGTCCATGTTTTCATTTTAACATGTTCCAACTATGGTAATCGCCTATGTGCAGATTTTGCATTTGAAATGGGAAATGGACTCAAGTTTGTGAAGAATGTGGAGATGCACTGACCCTTTATACCTACTATTTCCATGAGTTGCACTAACACAAGTATTGGGTTGACATAATGACCGACTAGGTTAGGCCATTCGGTGACATGCATATGTCTCCGGGTTCTCATTAGCAATCACTTGCTATTTAGTACTCATCATTTGAATGAATTGACGAGAGGGTACCCAAATTTCAGATAGAACCGCTGCAGTGAGTACTGTACTCGCTTTTGGATGCATCACGGTCCACCCATAGCATCCATGCCAGCTTGACCTGTTCTTTCTGTGCTTAGGTACCTGGAGGTTCTCTGTATTAGGTCCAGGACTCTGAAAGTTCCAGCCACTCAAAGAGGAAAACTCCTCATCTGAATAAGTTTTGTTTCAAACTAGTCCTAGAATTGTGCCTCAACTCCTCTGAATATGCTGTTCTTCTGCACTATGCTGAAACATATTATTTGATGATCCAGTTTATTTCTCGTTTAACCTAGAGACATTTAGGTTTGTGGTGTGCTCTATATAATTAATTAAACACTGAATTGTTTGTATCTTTTCAAATATGGCATCTAGAATTTGGAACCTCCGGTTACTAGGTGTAAGAAATGAGATGCCTGAATTTCTAGGCCACATTGACTGTGCTTGTCTTTACCTTAAAGAACAACCAATGTATGAAATATTTGTATCTTATTGTTTCTATTATACTGAATGATGATGCACCCATAAGAGAAGTGAGATTTTACATGTGCGCTAAATGGGAAGTATCAATTCAACAAATTCAATAAGGAAGTTAATTTGGAATAAAACTCTTCACTAAATGCAAGCCCGTATGTGGATTTGTATATGCAGTAGATTCCATATTAATTGTGGCCCATTTGGTATACTGGCCAGTAAAAGTTCTTGGCCAGAAATATTAATTTAAGTGTTATATCCCTGAACCTCCCCAGAAAGTGAAAAATGTTGAATTGTTTAGGTTCTTCCCTTCATCCAAATGAAGAACAGCATCAAACTCACCTTGGGCATAGTACTATGCGATCTGGGATACTGCAATATTATCTTTACAAGGCTGGGAAAGAAATAGCTTTGAAACGTGAGAGGAAACAAAGGCAAGTGGCAGATGTTGCCAAAATGTAAAGAATTCTGATTGTTTTCTTGCACTGAAAGAGCAATAATGCATCTCAGTGGGAAAAAGACTTCAGCTCAAAACAGTCTGCACCATCTACAAATTATTTTGTGTGGGACCAGAAATATTTTCAGCGTCTTTCCACATTAGGCCCCCAGCCATGCCCTCATGAACAGCAACTTTACACTGGTCTTCAATCCGGATTCAATCACTCTAAAAATTGGTATAAACCTATCAAAATACTGGACTGGTGATGACTATAGAATAGCCTGCAGATGAGAGAGCTCTCCCACCTGCCATCCTTATATAGCCTTGAAGAGTAACCTATTGAAAGAGGCCTTAAGGTTCCATTCATCCACCTTAGGGCCACTCCTACCCACCACTTTTCAAGGGTTGATTTGAGCCTCTTCACCGACGCTCACACCTTAACGTGTGTTAGTCAGTTATGTGTCAAGCCTCGACAAAGATAATCTGAATTAGCCTTCTTCCTCTGGAGGTCAACCTCCTGAGCTTCACAAACAGACTGCCGCAAAGTAGGCAAATGTCAACATTTTAGTGTTTTGCCAAACAAATATCTCTACTACTTGGAACTAGACTTGTGATCTGCTCTCATTAACATGATAAAGATACCTTATGTTCTAAGCAGAGTTAGAGTGGGATAGGCTAGTGGATGAAAGTAGGGCCACCAATACCCGTTTATGTTTTGGGTCACAGTATAAGCTTCACCTTGCAGTTATCACATAGTGTTCATCACTGGGTGCTTTATTTCTCTTCATAAGCATTGCAGTGGCATTTCCATTAAATACCAATAGTAAGACTTTCAAGCAATAAAGGCAAATGTGTGCAAAGCAAGACATTTTTCATTGTTTTCACTGAAGTAATGAAGTTAAATAAAAGTTGCAAATATTGCAAATGGAACGCTTCATACTAATCGGAATAATATCCAGTAAAAATTATTTTCTTTGACTCCTGTGATATAAGTATGGACAAAAATCACACTATGAAGACTGGCATTTGAAGGAAAACAAACAGGTTATTGTATCAACATTTCTTCTTAGAAAGAGAAAACATAAAGCAAGACAGACTTATCAGTAGTTGTTCATAACATTCAGGTTCTGTCAGGCACTTGTGTAAAGAGTGCCTTTTCTCCCTTTCGATGGTGAAGTACTCCAGTAGCTTCTGGGGTTGCTGTCCTTGAGGTCGTCGTTGCCCATGATCATGCAACAGTAACTGGTAATGTCCACTTCATAAGCTTTGCTTGCCCTCCTAGTAACGCGCATTGTGAAAAAGTGGGTTATTCGTTATGACTTGGCTGACTTCACTGTTGTGATAAAGAACTATCTTACTAGGTTACACCACAATTCAATGAGAACACTGCTCAACCCCTGGTAGTTGTGGGTCAAGCAATACACTTTCCCTCAGAGGAAGGAGTGATAGGGTCAAGCAGTACGATTCATCATTAAAGTCAAGAAAACAACATGAATCACGATTAGAGTCAAGAAAACAACAAAATAAAAAAAATGCAGTAAGCAGCATGCAAAAATGGTTAGAATAGGAAAAAAGGAACTGGAGATAAGGGTATTTTCAATTTTGGAGGTAAGAAGCACCTAGATACGAAACATACCATTCAGCCCAGCGTTAAGAATAGAGTGCCAATTTTATTGAAAACAGTCAACGTGTTTCATCTAAAAAACAGCCTTCCTCGGGGTTCTGAGGCTAAATGAAAAAGCGGAAGCATTTGTTCCATGATGGAAAATTAATCTGCCCTAATAGTGGAGGGGGTCGAAAATAGTTGCAGGTCCGGTGGTCATAGGTTGATAGGGCATGTCTGGGCCAGCTAATAAGAAAAGAAATTCCACTCAAAGTATGATGTGGGGCATGTAAAAATAGAGTAGTCGGCAATATAGTACATCTGTTTGGTCTGTGGTAAGCCGGTACAGAGGAACAGGTGAGTGTAACCTCTTCCTTCATGAAGATAGGGGGCTTTTTTCTTGGACTCCTGCTTAAGACTTTAGTTTTGGTACCAAAAACTGCAAAGCGGAATAAAGATGTTTTTTGTTGCCTCCAAGGCGACTGTGCTGCTCGGATATATTTGCGGCTTAGTCTAGTCTGAAGTTCTGACTGTCTTTTTTTCAGTTCTCAGATTTCAAGTAGGGCTAGACAGGACACTATGCCAATGTTATCTCCAATAGGTTGGGCACTTCATAAGGTGGTTCCGTGATAGCCTTCATTTTTGCTGGAAAAAAAATCTGAGTGGAGCAAACCGGAAATCTATAGCAGGGAAGGATGCTCCTTTCTATGGGAGCCGTGGAGCCTTATTCCAGTCTTGTAGAGGCCAAAAAAACTGGCAAGCACCTAGTTATGGTGCATGCTGGAAAATTCACTCATAATCTCTCCTAATCTTCTAGGAAGCTTCCAAAGGTCCAGCCTCCCTCCAGCCATGGCTTCCAAAGAGTCGCATGCAATCCACTGCCAACGGGGAAGCTGGCTCTTATACACATGATGGTGCCCTTCTTTATCCTTTTGTGTCCCTATACAAGGGGCCAGTAACTGACCCATGGAGAGCACATCTAGTACCTGGGTTTAAGTGCAGAGCAGGAGACCCCTTTCGGCTTCTGCACAGGTAGCATTCTTCCTTTGCTGATGCCTCTTCCATGTCCAGGATAATGAAGTGCAATGTCTATCCTGTGCACCATTTAGTGATTGGTAACCTCCCTAGGCCCAATCCATGTAGCACCTCTGCCTCACTTGACTGTAAACTGTCCCGGAATCCTTTGTTCAAAATGGCACATCAAGCTACCCTCTCCAGAGCTCCTAATCTCCTCCCAGGTCTTGTGGTATGGAAATGATGAGCCACACCATCTTCCTGAACTTGAAACTGGTTTTTCGCCATGCTGGAAGAAGAGTCCATTTTCTGAGAAACTCTCCAAATGATAGGCTTTTTCTATAGAAGTCCGTACCTAACATGTTAAAGGCCAGTCCCCAGTTCTGGCCCATTGTGATAGCGTCTATACTAGACCACCCCAAATTCCACATCCTAGATACATGTTCAGTGATTGCTCCCCTCCAGTTGTCCTTTTCTTAGATGGTGGCTTGTTTGAAGTCTCATCTCATGCCTGTCCCTGGATCTAAGGTACTCTAGCAGAAGTGGTTTATTACTGGCAGGCTTCCAGGAAGCATAAATAATGATTTTTGAGTGTTACATTTCCATATGACAAATGTACCCTCAAGGTTGAATATGATTTTTGTTAAGTAGAAAAAACAACATTTAAGCAAGTTTTAGCATGTTCATGACCTCTCATTCTGATAGGGGTTTTGTGGGAAAATGGACAATGGTTTTTGTGAATCGAGCCCCAGTGTAAGGAGTTCATTTGTGCTTGGTATTTGTTGGGTTATATTTCTTCATTGCACAATCCTGAGCCTTCAGTGTGTCCAAACAAATAAAATTCATACATTTTGGCATGGGTTTTTTGGTTGGAGAGTTGAGGAAAATAGACTACCAGTGGAGAACAACTTTATTAAGATCGTGCATGCTGGGTACTGCGTTTAAGTTGGAAGCTCCAGTTCTCTGGTAAAATTTATTTAGAGTTTAATCTAAGTATTGGTTGCCATAGGTACGTAATATCTTGTATGTCTTTTTCCAATCTGCAGCTTCAGGAGCTACTGTAGGTATTAGCACCAATTAAGCTAAGCTGGCTACTAGCCAAAGGTTGAAAGTAAGTGTCTTTCAGGCCTCTGGCAGTCAAATTAGTTTGTAATTGTGATACACCCCTACTGCATAACAGGTGTATACAATTCTATTTATTTTAAAGTTTGATTAAGAAAATGTGGTGGAGAGCTGGAGTTCCCTAAGGATTGCTGTGTAGCTATTATTACTACAGACCCCCACATTCTGTGTAAATGTGTCTCTCCTTGGAGCCAGCCTCCTGGGTAAAGAATTACTCTGCCACCCTTTTGTCACTTGATCCCTATAGTGTTTTTGGATGTTCTGCCCAGAAGGCTGCCTGCACACCTCCATACATGGGGTGCCATGATAGCTGCCGTCTGGAGAGACTATAAGGTGGACTTGAACTGCAGAGCTCTAGTACCTTTGCCTTGAGTTCTTCTTTCTTTTGGAACACCAGCCAGCATATTTGTATAGAGATTTGTTTTCTACATTCAAATCTCATGACCTTCTTTCCATCCAGTGTCCGTCATCTGTAGAGGAAACTTCCCTGTCGAGGATTTGTGTATTCCGCAAATATTTTTATATGCAAATGAGAGATTCTCTTTTCCTTGGTATGTTTTGAATTGGTTTTTTTGGTCACCTCAAACTTCTCGTCAAATAGTCTGATAAGTGGGATGGGAGGGGCTGAAGAGAATAAGGAAGTAGCCTTCAACTAGAGTGGCCATGCACGAACACACTGAAAAGTATTTTTTCTGGATTCCCACCTCTCCGCTCACGACAAAGGAAAGCGACATGGATAGTTTGTTTATTTATTTATTTTTATTTATTTAAAAGGTTTTATATAGCGCTGGCTGGACCCAAGAGTATCAGAGCGCTTTACAAGGTTTGGTAATGCAAAATTGCAATATAACATTTGTACAATGAGGTAATAAGGCAATATTAAAGTTTTAAACAGAATTCTTTTTAAATGAGGTAAATTAACCAGGAAAGCATTAGTCAAACAACAGATCGTAGATAGTAGGACTGGTAGATAGCATATTTAGTTGGTGAATGAAGAGGTGGGAATGAGTGAAAGTGAAGGGCGATTGTGGAGAGTGAAGGGTAAGGGGAACGCAGGTGGGAGTAGGTGGGAACTACCCGGAAAAAAAAAGAGAAAAAAAAGAGAACAAAAAATAGTGATGATGAGGATGGGTTTGTTGGGCTCTAGTTATCAGTGTGCACTTTCTCTCTCCCCTCTCTCTGTCTTAAGACTGTGCCTCTTTAAAGGGCCAATGTTCGATTTACTCAGATGATCGCCTTCCGTTTATTAATATACTTCCCATGAAAAGAGCCACACAAGTTTGCAACAAGTACCTTTTAGCCATAACATTCACTATGCAGTGCAGTTGTCCAAGCTGCAGACTTGGAAACTCAATAAAGGGTAGTATAATTGTTTCAAATGAAGCAATTTCTGAAAGTGCTTATGTTCAGGCACTCATCCCACAGGTAGGTACTTCCTCATTCTGAAGGGCAGCAGTCCTTAATTCTGCATCCCAAAATGGGTCACACAATTTCAACAATCCTTGGGCATCTGGCTGCTGCCTCTTCAGTGGCTCCTTATGAGTGGCAATTAGCTTTATTGCACTGCTTTTTGATTAAATAGTGTAGGAGTGTAGAGCATACCCCAAAATGTAGACAACCCAAAAAGTTACTTCAGTCAGATTTCCCACAATTTACTGGATCACATAGTGTGAACCTCAGTTTCATTAGGCAATGTGGCCCCCATGTTGCGGCACCTTCCAAAACATCATCAAGGAAAAAACAGTACATTAATAATTTAAATAGAATAGAAATGGAGTGTGGACCCATCTAATAACTGAGTTGTAGACCAGTGAAAAGTTAAAGGATTTTATTACAAAATTCAAAAATATGCAGTACAGTCAATGCCATGAAGACATTCTAATGCAGAGTTATACAAAGTGTGTAAAAAGCAGAAAATATTCTAAGTCTCAATGGGCTGCAAAATCTGAAAATGATCAGACAGCATCCCTAAGAGAACAGGAGAACCTTCTCAAAATCTCTGCTTAGCCCCAAAATTGAGGGTTCTTATGCAAAATTCTTGCATAGATGAGAACTTTTGCAGAATCATCATGGTGTGAGCGAATGTATCATTTTTCAGCTAATCGGAGCATTAGAAAAATAAATGACACATTACTTTAACACCGCTAAGTGCAATTCCACTACATTAATAGTTATTCAGCACCCTCTAAGCTAATGTCATCTGGGGAACTTCAAACAAACAAGTTACATTTATAGTGTCATGCTATTTGAATACGTGTAAGGAAAGGAACAGAAGATATATTATGTTGCCAGCTACATCCGAGTTCGAGAAAGTTCGTCCTGAGCAGAACAATAACAATAGGGAAAAATATTCTAGTACGTCAGCTTCACTTGTGCTGTGGAGCCTGTAGGGAGAGAGAGGATGGCTGCAGGAAAGAAAGCCCTGAGAGAATAACAGACATGACTTCCATCTTGATTAAAATGGCGTTTTACACAGAAATGTGACCTAGTTAACATCCATTAGAAAAACACAGTTTTACACATCATTGAAAAGTCGTTTCGAAGGAAATTAATGCATTAAATTAATCTTCACATGTGGAACCTAGTGTAATATTGCATACCTCACATTGTTATTAATGCACAAAAATGATAAATACATAATGCATTTACAATAGTGCCTCTAGCATAACATTGACTGGTTCATGGCAGTTCTAAATAGCTCTCTCTGCAGGGATCTAGATTTATAGATATGTTTGCTTCACAGCCTAGGTCTCTGATGCCTTGTATACAGAAGGCATCATATATATTTCATGTGACCTTTTATTGCTCAGTGATATTTCCAGAAAGCTTTTTATATATTCCGTTTTGCTTCCTCTTCTCCCTTGAGCTGCTGGTTCTGCTATATTAGTGCTGCTAGGCAGTCTGTTTGACAACACAACATGCCAAATAATGATTCGTTAAATTGTACGCCTCACTGTTCAGCAAATCATCATCAGTCAGCCCTTTAAATTGTGAGATTTAGCGCACTATTAAATCTTTTTACCTGGTACTTACTAAAGTAAATCTCCGCAATTATGCTTGGTTCCCTTCAGCAACCCCAGTATCTACCTCCACTCTCATTCTGCCTCCCAGATCCCTGAAATAGCCAAGTGTAAAGTAGCAATTTATGTTTCTCATCATGAACAATTACGGAAGAAGCCTGAGAAGGTTCTTTCCTTTGAGTCCAATTTTAATAAACTGTTTATAGTTCATATTTACGAAGACTATAAAATTTGTCTGATTTCTACCACTTGCGGTATTCCACGTGGCTGAAAGATTTGGTGCCGCCCACTCGGAGGCGCTATTCATATGTCTAACAAGCTCCTCAGTAATGAATTTCCGAAGTAGTGCAAGGTAACGTGCATCAGGTCTCCGTACTAAAACTATATGACCCAGCTTGAGTCTGTGAACATCTTATACAACACCTTATATTTTCTACAGTTGCTGCAAGCTCTTAACGTAATATTACCAGCTATGCATAGGTATTTTGACAGATCGTTTTCTGGTAATGGAATAAGTTTATCCCAGTGAAGCTCCCCTACATCTTCTAGAATTTGACAATGATGGTACTCTCCAAATACTTTGTCTTTTCTTTATCTATGAAGACCTGTTGCATACAATGCATAAGTATTATCTTTATGACTTTATGAAGTTTAGGCAGTAGGTAACGTAGGCATGTAATTATATAAGCGTGTAACTACCGAGTGTGGAGCAAAGGAGCATTCTACAATAAGGGCTTCGCTGTGTAGCAAGACGGCATGGATGTGTAGAGAGGAGGCTAGCTGCTGGGAGGTAGGAACAGAATAGGGATGACATTTGCTCTGGGTGGAAGGTAGAGGTGAGGTTAAAGAGCCGGAGGGCAAGGGATGTGTGCGCCATTAGCCTGTAGCGGATTGCAAATTTTTGCCTGGAGAGCGTTGTCTTATTTAGCAATGGGAACAAGGGTACAAATTGGAGCAGGGTAAAGGGGTTTGGGTCTCTTCAGCAGGAAAAGGGAACCAGGCAGACAAATATAGACTGGAAATAGTTGAAGAGAAGGAATTTTGAGAGAGTTGGTGGTGGGGGAGGCAGGGAGTCTCGTGCGAGGGCGGCAGTTGGTCTCAGAAACTAAGATTACATTGTGAAGGTGTTGCTTGAAGAGCTGGGTCTTTCTTGAAGGTGGGGGTGAAGCATGGCGGTTATGGTCTCGGGGATGCTTCATATCTGTGTGGTATAGCAGGAGAGAAGCCCAGCATCTGGCTTTCTCTTTTCTTGCATCTTTTGGAGTTCAGCCTGGCATTGCTACGTTCGTTGAGCTTTCACCTTGCATAGAGATCATGACCAGAAGCCATCACAATAAGGCAAAAACAGTGATACTAAAATACAATACTGATATGATAGTGATACTAAAATAACGAAACCCTTCCCTTTAGATCGCTAAATTAAATCCTGTCTATTTTCAGACCCCTTGATTTTTTTCCAATTTGTTTGAGATTTGACAAAGCCAACATTTTGTATACTATACACAGGCACCAAGCAACCATTGGCTTGTTTAGGTAAGCCCCTTTAAAACACTGGCTTGAGACATTTTCAATCACATCTTTGATCAGCCCAGAGGACTATTTCATGAACACCATCATTGGCTGTGGGAATTTATCCTTCTGCCTCCAAGAAAGTGCTTGTATTGGAACGGCTATAGGGCTATTTTACTTCTGAAAAATAAACAATGACCACACTTCTTGTCATTATTTATATTATACATGTATACAAAGCCAATCCTTTTATTATTTCCCCCCTGTAAGACACACAGTGGGTCAGTTCAGATCAAAAGAAATGAATTGCTGGTGACACCCAGTAGTCTTTCCCTCAAATTGAATCAATTTAAGGGATTAGCCTTTGGCGTCCCCAGCACGCACTGTCAGCACACTTGGCCGCTGATGAGACGCAGCGCACCTGCCAGCTCCCCGGCTCCTGTCAGCGGGCCACCGCTGAAATACAAATTCAGCATGCCCAGCGGCTTTCGCAAAACCATCACCTCTAGCTTGTAACTGAGATGCAAACCAGACCTGTTGGCTTTGCCTATACTAGTTTTGATTACTTCACTTCTCTCTTATTTGTCTTTTTGAGTTCCTGATACTTGTACTTTGCTTGTTCACCATGATGAAAATGATGGATTATGTGACTGGAATATTGCAGCTGCATCCTTTATGAAATGAATTGTGCTGCAGGGTGGTCACAGTAGAGCGTAGGTAGTGCTGATAATTTCCTTTTGACAGCCCGCTTTAAAAAGTAACTTTTTTGTATCTTATCTTTCAGCCGAAGGATACACAGCAAGCACTTAGTAGAAAAGCTTCTGCTGTGAACATGGAGAAGTTCAAGAAGTTTGCTGCGCGCAGAAAATGGAAGGTAAATGTTGTACACCATAAAACAAACTTTGATTACTGTAGTGATCGAACTCAAGTTGTGAGTTTCTCGTGACTTCAAAGTTAAATCACCGAAACCTTAATAACCTGCTGTTTTCAAGGTCTTCCTAGATCCACGCTAACAGCGTGTCCAGTCAATGCTAGCATGGATTCCATTTTGTTTTAATGTGATTTATTAGTATGCCAAAAGTATGAATTCATGCATTTGTTCCTTTCCTTGCCCTGAACTTTTTAGTCGTTAATGTCTTTCTTAGAATCCTCAATTTTACAAACTTGAGAGAAAGGATTGTTTGCTCCCAAGAAACGCGACCTCTATTCTCTAAACCACTAAACACTTCCCCACCAAGCCCACACTTCCCACTCAGGTTGGGCATTAGGACCCTGCTCCAGGATGTGTAGGCATTGGACATCACTTCCTGTGACCAGAAGGCACAGAAGGGATGAAGGAGGAGGTATGGAACATAGTGTAGGATAGCCAGAGGGCAGTGATGAATACTTGCTTACCCAATGGTGGAAATGCCCAGATAGGAACCTGTGGCCAATTAAGAATCGCAGAGATGCAGGTAAATCGTTATTGTGTGTCATGGGCCTGCAGTCGTGCTGTGTAATTGCGGACTAGGACGTGGGTGGGTCCAGGACCCCCCTTGAGGGCGCCTCTCTTATTGCATCAGGTCAGGAGTACAGTTGCCAGTCGATTATAGCCCCGAAAAAGCAGGGTCACACTAAATCTGCCTGCTCTCCAGCAGTCACACACTCGTTATAAAAGCCAGCATACCTATTGCCAGTCAGCAACTCATGCGGACGTGTGGCTCTGGAGCAGTCTGCAGTTCTGCACCCGGCATAATGCATCACCTATACAAGGAATCGCCTGTCGGATGCATGCAGGTCATGTTAGAGTTCCCACCTAGCACAAGAAAGTGGCGGCCTCTGAGAGACATCTGACATGTATTACAGCCTGGGGCAGATGTATGCACACATTCCCTCCTGCCACCCATTTGGCACTCACAGCAGAGGCACAAAGCCAGAACCAGCAACTCACTACTTGTAGATCCAGGAAGGGGCACCAGACCCCGAGCCATTCAGAAGAGGGTGACTGTGAACTTTCACAAGACTGCAGGCTGATATTGTAGAGTTACGGTGCAGTCATGCTGCATGGCTGGATACTGCAACAGGACAGGTCCTTTTCACTCATTCCTGGGCTAAACCCAAAGATACTCTTACCCATTCTGAATCTACATACTTGTATCCTCACTCAGGGTAAGGAGAGTTGTTATTGCATTAAATGCAATTGTCGTTCACTATCATATTTCCCTATATCAGATTAAATTGTAAAGACCCCTGATGATTTAGGTCAAATTTGCAATAACATTATCATTATAATTGCATTCACTGCTACTAACAGTATTACTAATATTCAAGGTAATACTAAGCACGTTCTGTATGTGGACCATGAAGAGGCGAATCATGTTGTGCAAATTACATTAATCTGCTCTTGCTGTTCTGTTTCCCTATTCAAACGGGTTCATGAACTAGGTAACCATTCCTGGTTCTTTCACAATTATCACCTATTAATAAAAATGTAAAAAAAACAGTTTTTTGCAATTTCTGAATACATTTTGTTTTTCTTTAAAGCAATCTGTGCGCTTAATATCCCTGTGCCAAAGACTATCTCGGTCCTTCTTGTCCAGAAGTAACATGAGCGTTGCGAGAAGCGACGATACGCTGGTAAGTGAGTTCATTGGTATCACGTGTGAGTTACTAGGTTTGAAGTTTTCTGAGCATACAATTTCCACAAGGGAGCGGTTATGATCTAGTTGCCGTTCTGCTGACTTTGGATTCTGGAGATCTGGGTTCCAGTCCCAGCTTTGACCCTGGACCATAACAGTGGGATTTTACAGATTTGTCATTGTCTCAATCTGCTTTAGGTTGTAAATATTGGTAATGTGAATGTGCAAAAATCAGCTGTAGATTGTTTCTACCCCTCCATTACATCTGGGTCACAAACATATTGATCTGTACTGCACCTCTTTATGTAGATGCTCCTGCTATAATAAGCATGTTTTCTGTAAAGCGGTCCATGGCCCTTTGGAGATGAGCCTCTTCTATTTCAAATACCTAGACAAATGGGCAGGTGTAATTCACACCATTGTGCAAGTCATTTACTCTCTGGCTCAGCGCTTAATTTGTAGAAATAAGTGGCAGGGGCCCTCATCAGGAGGCCACTGCAGCTTGCACCACCCATTGCCCCCACCAACACTGCCAATGACAATACCAACACAACTACTAACCCTCACACTTCTACAAATGTGACAATTCAGACTATTCCAGTTCCCCAAAGTTATAAGAATGGCTTGGGTGGCAGGTATTAGTAATTTTTAATGTATACTGAATTAATAAACTATTGTTGTTGTGTTCATCTCTAAATTAGACAATCCGCACCACCATGTGGCAAACTGTCATTAGTTCCGGTGTTTACAATTACGTTCCAGTACTGAGCACTGGAAACCACCAGTTCAAATTAAGCACTGCTCTGGCTCCTCAGAATTATGATTTTCTTGACTTTGTGAAGCATGTCGCAAAAAAACTTACCGTAAAAGCCCACTGGTAGGTTGACTTGTAATTAACCTTAAAACCGTCATCCTGCAGCGTGGACAGCGATTGACCTCTACCAAGGTCACAGGAACGCACTCTGAGGGCTTCAGTATGGCTTTTTTCTGCTGCTGAATCTTGGCATTGATTGTACTCAGGAAATTAGGTCTGTGTTCCCGACAATGACCGCTGTAAATAAACCTGCTCCAAGGTGATTTCCCTTATGCTGCAGGGCACACAAGGGTTGTTCCGTGACGTCCATTGTTATTAGAAAGGATGATAGAATGTGGAATAGTGTGTGCGAGTTTCATTTATTCTTTTAAATGTGCGCCTTCTACCTGGGTCTTTTTACTGCTAAGAAATTTGTCACAAGCGCTCTGGATTTCCTTTGTTGCCAATTAGTCCTAAAATAAAATGCATGACGTACTATCGTGGAAGAGAAGCCAGATGGAGGTTATTTATGCATCTAGAGGGTGTGAATACTCAAATCAGGGTTCTTAATGGCATTGGGGGTACATTTCTAAGAATACTTCTTTTGCAGGATCAAAGGATACTGCATCTAGCATGGAATTTAGTGGAAGCTCAAGAGAATTTAAAAAAACAGGTCCGTGCTCGCTCTTCCATATAGTGGTCTGGTATTGTAGGCCAGTGGACCTTGGGTCTCCAGGACTCTCTTGACCAATGTTGGGATTATATTGCCCACTGAGACAGTTTGAGTCCCCAATAACTAAGCAGAGGAGAAATTTGCGAAATGTCCAAATCATGACAGGAAATATGCATTGAAACACAAAATGCAAGTAAAGCATTTTGTGCTGTTTTTTTAGTGCTAAATACATCCTCGTGCATTTTGAATAAGAGGACACATTTTGCTCTAAAAAAAAAAAAAAAAAATAGCACAAACTTGCATGTGACGTGAACAGTGACTCCCATTCTCTCCGTTTGCATTGTTCTTGTGCTCCCATAATAGGATTGTAACCTGAATGAATTCTCAATTATGTGACGTGGCGTGATGACGTATTCTTGGGCATTTCAGATAACAAAAGCTGTGTGAGATTATACCGGTACCAACAAAATGTCGCCTGAGCCTAATAACTTTTTTTAATTGAAAAAATGTGTCATTTGATGAAATTAAAATGCGTCACTGACTGAACCTGCCTATGCTGCCCGGTTTGCTTTGAACTACCTTGAAAACATTTACCGACTTTTAATTTCCTTGTAATATCGGAAACTCGGTCCTCTGACCAAGGGTTGCCTGGCCCTTTTAGACCTCTTGTGTCTTAATTTTACTTTATTTTTCTGTATGCTTGTTTCCTCCTTGTATTTCCTCTTTCCTGGGTTGCCTGGCCTCATTTATTGTTTATTTTATCATTATTATTTTAGCTCTTTTATTTCACCAGTTGTATTCTTTCTGTAGCCCTTTTCCTACCCAGGTCCGCCCACCCTGCCCTGTTGGGCAAGCCAGCTCTTGGTGCCTGCTCCCCTATCTCCCACCCTCTGGAGCTCTGTCTAACCCCCTCTGGGGGCCTTAAACGGCAACGGCAGCATGGAAGCTCACAATAAGGGCGCTTCTGAAATACCAAAGGTGCACTTATGGCAAGCCTGTCTGCTCTATGCCAGAACCCAGGGCCCCCAGCCCACCAACAAGGTATGCCGCCTTATCTACCCTTAGCCTTTCCACATAAGCTCAGACCTCAGCTGCACCAAGACCCGCCCTCCCAAACTAGAGGGCACTTTCAGTTGCGCAGGTGCAAATTGTCTTGCTGCCGGACCCCCAGCACCCATCCCCACCCTTACATCTGGCCGGCCTGGGTCACCACCACACCCATAAAACTGTCACGCACTCATGCCTAATATGCCTCTGTATCAATATTCATTCCCTTCCTAAACATCAGGTCGAGTTGTGTTACCTCTTAGACTGCCACTCCCCGGACAGACTCCTCATCACTGAGACTGGGTTCAACAACTCCACCAATGTGGATATCGCCACTGTGGGACCATCTGTATACAAAATCTCCAGACACGATAGATACTTTAAACCTGGCAGCGGAGTCACCATTATTTACGAAGACAATTTCACTCTCTTCATCCTCGACATCTGTTCATACGATTAGTTTGACTACCTTCCTTTTTAAACTCGTCACTGAGAAGTACCACCACTTCTCCAGCAGCCTCATTTATAGCCAGCCCGTCCAGAGCAAAAGGCTTCAGTTCCAAACTCGCAGATGTACTGCCACTGTTCGCCCTTTAATACTTGAACCTGATCGCCCATGGGGATTTTAATTTCCATCTAGACATGCCCATAGACCATAACTCACGCATACTTCTTGATGACATGCCGTTTTGGGCCTCCAGCAAGCTAGTCACTGGCCCCAAGCACTCAGCAGAACATACCCCTCGACCCAATCTTTTCTAACATCCCTGACCTCTCTTTTCTCCCCAGTTGTCGAGTGACATGGTCGGCTCCCTTCTTACTCACCTTTAGTATTCTGCTTTCACTACCAGTTCCTGAGGTTGACCTGGAATAACAAGCTGTCACCTTCAGATCCTTGAAGCTAATCTTGTCTGTCAAACTCAGCAAAGTTCTCAACACCTACCACCTCCCCTTCTTCAAACAACTCATCTGTGGTTAATTCCCTCAACAACTGGATCTCCCACTCACTTAATTTTATTGCCCCCCCTCACCCCCCTTTCAAAACCTTGTCTGCCTCTCCCAAACGTCCTTCTTCAATCTCTGATCACAGCTACCGATGACATCCTGCATCCTAGATCAGGGAGCTTCAGCAACCCTGATCCATCTCGATCTGTCTGTGGATTTCGATACTGTTTCCCATATCGTCCTTCTTCACTGCCTCCATGACAGCAGCATCTGTCTGGATGGCTTTAACTTTTTCTGATGGATATTTATGACTGCAACTTTAGAATATTCCCAGGCACCAGACTGGATCCAGAAGATTTAAAAGCATTGCTCCCAAGCACTGGTAGGTGGCGCCGTGTGGCTCTGCATCAACTTCATTCTGCCCCAAAAGTTGCAGTGTAGCCGCATATAATCTGTGTACTCGCTCCAGACTTCTTCCTTGACAGTAGACAAGTTTTTTCTTGCAAATTTTAATTTTGTTTTCCAGTGTGCAAGTAATCTGTCCCTTCCTGATTCTACAGTAGGTAAGCCTTATAGGGACTGTTGTAGACTGTCTGACAGATCCCCAGGAGGTGAGCCTCTGATGTTTGGGTTCAGGGCCCAACTCCAAGTCCTGTGAGGAGTGTGCCCCTGAATCCGAGGGTGACCCGGGAACGAAAAAAATCTGTACGTTATTGGAACACTGAAAGAAGTCTCAGATGTCCTCCTCCCACTTCAAAGTCAAGGGTGCAGACTTGTTCCCACTCTCTGGGCCATTCCTATGACAGGACCATGTGGTCTAAGACTTCTAGTAACTTGTGGTTGAAGCAGAAGCACAAGGAGGCCAAGCAGGATTCGGTCCAGTTTGGCTACTCTCAGCCTGAGAAGCCGCAAGGATATCAGGATGTCTTGCAGTCTCACTCCCACTCTCTCTTCGTGGAACTGATTCCGCAACTGATCACAATGCACCCTGCGTTTCCAGGTTCATCAGCGAGTTGCAACACAGTGAGGCCTTTTAAGACGCCCTGTTGCAAATCTGGCACTCATTCAGGTCCCTCTTGTGCGCCTTCAGACCCCAAGGATTAGCGGAGACCTCCTGTCTGGTTGCTACCAGCGAGTCCTCTCTCAGCGCCTCCTGTGCCTATTGAACCAACTTCAGGTACTGCTCAGACACCGCAGCCAACTTCCAATCCAGCACGAAAATCCATGCCAAACCCTCTCAGCGATGACGCTGGAGAAAGACTCCATCCCTATTGTCCAGTGGCAGCTTGTGATCTTTGAAAGTGGTGGGAAGTAATACTAGCCAGGAGTTCACTCCATTTTAAAAAGAATTTGTCTTCAGAATTTTCCATAAGTTAAGAATGACTTTCATTGTGCTAATGCCAGGAAGAATTAGATAAAATATTCAAGTGCTAGAATCTTGCCATTGATACTTCCATATACCATGGGTGTCTCGAAATGTCGAAAATTACCTTCAGTATTTCAGAGCCAGCATTTTGTGGTGGTTTGCTTCCCCCAACCCACTCCATCACCCCAGTATGCCATGGCGGGCCTCTCGGAGTCAAAGAATAACCTCCAGTGTGCCAGCACCAGCATTTTTCTATAGGTGTCCCCTTATGTCAAGTATTACTTCCAGTATATCAGGGTCTGCGTTTTGCCTTGGATGCATTCACTTATGCCAATAATGTCATCCACTATGGAAGCACCAGCATTTTTCCACAGGGGCGCCTATGCCAAGAATTACTTCTAGTATGTCACTGCTGGGATTTTGTCATGGGTGCCCCTCCTTATTCCAAGAATTATCTCCAATATGCCAGCGACAGCTGTTATAAGCATAGAGTTATATTGAGTATGCCATGACCAGCAACAGACTCAGAATCATAAAAAATGCAAACTCTTACTCTTTCACTCATATTTCGCTTCCTCTCACGTTCATTCATCCCCTTCACTCACTCCAACTCACTCTCACTTACTCATGCTTACTCCTACTCACTCCCATTCGCTCTTTCTCACACAAATATGCTCATGTTCACTGGTTTTGACTCACTTACAAATACACTTACACATACACCCTTTCACACTGACACCCTCTAGGCTCTGGCACAACTGCACCTGCTGCACCATTGCTAGCTAAACCACTGCCTCACTTTCACGCCTTCTTACAATCTCTATCTCATTCACACTCTTTTACTCACTCGCTCTCATTTTCCCTTATTCATGCATTCTCAAACCCCCCCACACACACACCCACACATGCTCAGAGAAACAATCTTTTTTTACTTACCTTGCTTCTTTTGCTGGCAACCTGGAGGCTGCATGGCAGCAGCAGAGCAGGAATCTGTTGCTGGACATTGGAACCAGCAAACCATGATTACCAATGAGGAGACAGATTTGAAAAGGGGAAAAACGCACCTCAGACCCTCTCCCATCTTCTTGATAGGACTGGAAAAATATCCCTATAGGAAGCTGAAGATACTGCCCATGCTGCTCTGTGTGGCTTCTCATAGCCTCAGGGATGCCCTCATGTGCACCCTAACAGCCACGTTTTAGTAGATATAGTGTTTTGCCTGAGGCATGCACAGGTCTGCTAAATAAGATGGGTTGTACCTGTGTGAGGAATCGTAGCTGAACTATGCCCCTCACCAGTGCCTACTTTTTTAAAAAGGTAAGTGCCAGGGCCCTCGCCAGGAGGCCACTGCAGCTTGCACCACCCGCTGCCATTGACAGTGCCTGTGTGTAAGTGTGACAATTCATACTATTTCAGACCCTCAAAACTAGAAGAATGGCTTGGGTAGCAAGTATTAGTTGTTTTTATTGTATATTGAATTAATAAATAATTGTTCTGCTCATCTCTAAATAACACAAACAGCGCCACCATGTGGCAGCAGTCATAAGTGCCGGTGTTGGCAATTAAGTGCCGGTGCCAAGCAACAGAAACCACCGACTCAAATTAAGCACTGCCCCTCACACTTATGCAATCCAGACATCCACCTACAGAGTGCTATCTTTAAAAAAAAAAAAAAATCACTGTAGCTGCACCAAGCTTCAGTCCCCTCAGCCCTCCCTCGACCTCTCCCACACCTCCTTTCATTAGGAGCCTGGAGCCGAGAGGGCCGACCTGCACATTGGCAGTGGTCATGAAAAATTACATTTGTGTTTTCATAAATACTGTTCAGTTAAATAATCAGCAGTTGTGGCGAGAAGCAGTAAGTGTGCGCCCCACAGGAGGCACAGCCACAACCTGAAACCCCTGATAAGGATCTGCAACTGCAGTCCTATCTGGCACTGAAGAAATTCATCTCTGCCACATCGAGGTCATGCCCCAAAGCTGTATCAACGCACCCTCACCGAGTTCAGTCTGACTCAGACTGCACTCCCACAGACGTTTGGATCTGACTATGATCAGAGTCAACCAGCCTTTGTTGATGACAGTGGAGATGATGGGAATTATTTCTTCCAACTGTGCAATGACAATCTGTACATGAATTGGCTGGGGGCCAATGGGTTGGATACTTTCCCAGACACTGAATTGTGTTCTTCCCCTCGGCCATCTACAGACGTGACTGCCTCCTTTGCTGTGGTGTTGAGACAGGCAGCAAAGGTATTGAACTTAAGCTGCCAAGTAAGAAGTCAAAACTAATGTGTTAGAGATTTTGCAACCCAGACAGACCTCCTCGGAGACTCTTCAAATCGGTCAATGAATCCATGATGGATACCCGAATGGCCACCTGCTCTAAGCTTTGTGCATGCCTTCCAGTGAAAGGCAGGTTGCTAGGCACCACAGACCAGTGCTCTGTGACCCAGACTTCTTCACACAGCACATTATGCCAGAAAGTTTGGTGATTCAGTCTTCAACCAGCAGGGTGAACCCTAATCCCTTTCTTACGACTCCCCCAAACAGAGGATCAAAATGAACAGAAACGTTCAAGAAATGAGGATGTTTTCTTCAGCCGGTCTAGCCTACCAGTTTGTCAAAGCCAGGTGTTTGCTGGGGAGATATTCCCATACTTTATGTGACATGGTTGGTGAGATCTTGCCGGCAATCATCCAAAGAATTTCGGGCCAACATGGCTCAAGCCATTCAGGGTGGTAAGAATGCGGCCAAATACATAATCCATTTAGGACTGCTTGGGCAGGGCAGTTGACACTGGCGTGGTACTTTAGCATCATGCTTGGATGAGAACCATGGGCTTCTTTGGGGATGTGCAAGCCTCTTTGATGGACACTCCATTTGATGGATCTGTATGCAAAGAAAGTCAATTCTGTGCGGAATGCTTAAAGGAAAGTGGGCCACAGCATGTTCCTTGGGCTTTTGTACCCACGTGAGACTTTAGCCTGAACACTTTTGCCCCTTTTGAAGCTACTCCAGGGAGTTGGCATATGGGCAATGCTAAGGCCCTCTGACATTGCAATAGGCACCCCAGTCCTCTTGGGTGGGGATCAAGCCAATGTCCAAGATCAGCGGGGGCAGCAAACTCTCCAGACCCCTGCCCTTCTGGCATCATTCTCCAAGCTGGCAAATGCCCACTCTGTAGGAGCAGGATCCAACATTTTCTCCAGGGATGGCAAACTATAACATCCGATAGATGGGTCCTTCAGATTGCTATGTCCTGCCATTCCTTTTTGACAGGCCCCATTTTCCACCTACTTCATGGCATTTTTCAGAGGAGCACGTATCCATCTTTCTTCAAGAAGTTCAGTGGCTTTTGGCCAAAGGAGCCATCGAGAGGCTCCCAGGCCCGGAAATAGGGATTGGTTATTACTCCTGTTATTTCCTTGTATCATAGAAGGGCAGAGGTCTTTGTACTATTATAGATCTTCATTCTTTGAATACCTTCTTGGTGAAGGACAAATTTAAGATGCTCCTGCTAGAACAGGTTCTGTCTCTCTTCGGCACTAAAATATCCATGTGGGTGATACAGCACCATAAAATAAAAAGTTAACATACTTTCAAGAATCCACAAATTAAAAAATCCTTTTTTGATGGGGTATCCATGAGTCTACTACTAATCAATATTTCAACCCAGTCAATTTTACAGTGCACTGTTTAAATTCTGTAATGATTCATTTCTAAGTGCAGTCCTTAATACACAGTGCAGTCAGCTTTGCTTAATACATTTGAAGTCTCACTTCTCTTTCAGAGTTTTCACTGGCTGTAGACCGGGATGTATTAATTGTTTAGCCTGTAAAACCAGAGCTTTCTGCTGAAACACTGCCTGGACAAAATGATTTGTATTCATATGAAGAGAGCGAATAAGTGACTTCTTCACCATGACTTAGGACTGTTGCATTTGGTATATCCAGTACCTTTGGCACCTCTCTTCCCATCTGTTAGAATTGGGGGTCTCTAGTTGGCACAGGTAGGTACTTGTGACAAATAGGGACCCACGCCTCTAGTCAGGGTAGGGGGGTACACTCCTAAAATAACCCCTGCTCACCCCCTTGGTAGCTTGGCACGAGCAGACAGGCTTATCTCAGAGGCAGTGTGTAAAGCATTTGTGAACACATACAGTAATCTAGTGACAACACTACAGATGGACACCACACAAGGTTTATATCAAAAATAAGTATTCTTTATATAGTTTTACCACAAGACCATAAACGACAAAAATCCACAATACTGTACTTAAAATGGTTGTTTTAGCTTGGTTCAGTTCAGTTCTTAAGTTGCGACACTCTAAGTCAATGTACCTTACGATGCGGGACGCTTCCACAACAAGCAATGTTGCAGCGATGGAAATGCGACAAAGTTCTGGTGCAAAGAAATAAAGACGTCCAGTTCTTCCTGATGCGGCACGCTTCTCCGATGTTGCGAGAAGTCTCGACTCGATGCGTCAGCTGCAGCGGCGACACCCTTGTTCCGTGATGCGACGACAGCGGCTTTGGCAGCGACACTCTTCTCCGACGTTGCGAGACGCTTCCGCTCGATGCGACAACTGCAGCGGCGACACCCTTGTTTCGTGATGCGTCGGCAGCAGCTCCGGCGGCGGCACGCTTCTCCGTGGATGCGAGGCGCGTCTCTCGATGCGGTGCAATGCGACAGCTACAGCGGCGACATCTACGATGCGACGGCAGCGGCTGCGACACGCTTCTTCCTCGATGCGAGACTCTTCTCTTGATGCGGCGCAATGCGACAGCTACAGCGGCGACATCTACAATGCGACGGCAGCGGCTGCGACGGCGACACGCTTCTTCGGTGTTGCGGGACGTTTCTCGAGATGCGGTGCAATGCGACAGCTACAGCGGCGTCATCTCCGTGATGCGACGGCAGCGGCTGCGACGGCGACGCGCTTCTCCCTCTTGAGTCGCGCTTCCAGCTCCTTGCGACACGCAGTCCCTTCAGAAGGCCCAAAACAGCAGCAGGCACTTCCGAAGGATTCTTGGGGAGCTAGTGGTTGAAGTCTGTTGTCCCTGAGACTTCAGCAGGAGGCAAGCTCTTTTCTCAAGCCCTTGGAGATCCTTTACAAGTTGAATAAAGTACACACAAAGTCCTTTCTCCTTCCTTTGGCAGTCAGGTAACCACTGCAGGCAGATCCCTCTAGCTTAGGGATAGTCTTCTCCTCAGTTTCTTCTTGGTTCCGCTCCTCAGCAAAGGTTTCTTCTTGTTTCCCAAAGTGATCTAATTTCCTAGGGGTCTGGGTCCCCTTTTTATACACAGTTTCTCTTTGTTCTCTGAAGGCAGAGAGGCCTCTGCCTAGCCCAAAACCAGTTCTGGTCAGTCCTGGAGCACTTTGTTTTTCTGACTCCTTCTTTCCTTTCAGAATGTGGGGCAGAGTGCTCAGCCGCCCGGCAGGAGGTGGAGCCAGCATTGTGGAAGACAGGCACAGCCCTATTCAGACCCAGGTGCAACTCCTCCCTCCACTCTGGATGCAGATCTTTCTATTCAGCCCTGTGCTGACTCACCCTGTCTCCTGTAGCCACCCCCAGCCCCTGTCACTCAATCTCCAGACAAGGAATACACAACCTAGCAGAGGCAGGCTTGGAAGTTTAGGCAAGAAAATACCCACTTTCTAAAAGTGGTATTTTCAAACACAGAATGTTAAAACCAACTTCACTAAAAGATGTATTTTATCATTCTGAGTTCAGGCATACTAAATTCGTTTTTCTACCATGTTCCCTGGGTCAGTTCTGACTATAAGGTGTAATAGTCAGTCTGCCCATTCTGGCCTATGGGGAGCAGGTAGCCTTGCAATAGTGAAAAACGAAAATGGCTGTAATTCACTATTAGGACATGCTACACACACCAGGGCATGTCCTACCTTGTACTTACAATGCACCCTGCCCTAGGGCCTACTTTAGGGGTGGCCAACATGCAGTAAAGGGAAGGTTTAGGGACTGGTAAGTGGGTGTACTCACCAAGTCGACATGGCAGCCCTAGGCTGCACACAGGCTCTGCAATGGCCGGCCTGAGGCACATTTTACAAGCCGCTTCTGTGGGTGGCACAACCAGTGCTGCAAGCCCACCAGCGGCATTGGATTTACAAGCCCTGGGCACACTGAGTGCACTGTACTAGGGACTGACAAGTAAACCAATCATCCAATCATGGAGTCACTAATCCATCACACAATTTATCATGGGGAGAGCATATGCACTTTAGCACTGATCAGCAGTGGTAAAGTGCCCAGAGTCATAAACAGTCAACAGGTCAGAAAAAATATAGGAGGAAGGCAAAAAGTTTAGGGATGACCCTGCAAAAAGGGCCAAGTCCAACACCATCAAAACTAACTGTTCCACAATACTTGCTGATACATAATTTTTCATCTTTGAGCCATCTGACTGATGCAGTTTGATCAGAAAAAGAGAGGTCAAGAGAGTTTAGCTGCTGAGATCTGGTGGTTCGATTGGGATTACTTTAATAGTTAAACACAGAACTCCATTTTTATGTCTGGCCTGGAGAAAGTTGTAGTTATTTTGTCAGCCTTTTGTTATAAAAGAAATCATAATCAAATAAATACAGGGGCTTTCAGCCTGCCCTCTTAATCCATTAGTCTGTTAAAATGTCCTTCTCGTTTTACTTACACCACAGCGTACAGCATGGGGCAGCTAGGCAGCCCACTGGTTCTCTTGCACTGTGAGTGACTGCATTTTGCCTAATGACGTGGACATTTGCCTAAACAGAAGTGCACTTCAGTGCTTGGGCTAGCAGGCCAATGCTTAGCTTTGTCAATGCTTTTGTCTTTCCATTCTATTTCTCTTTTCTTTCAGTCATCTTTGTGTGTTCAAACAATGTATTTTGGTTTCCGTAATTCAAGCCAGTAGTGCCTTCTCTTTGTACCAATAAGAATAACAATTTCTTGTTATGTACCTTAAAAATAAAAAGGGCTTAGAAGACTGTAGAATAGGCATCTGCTGGACGTGACAGTGAACAATTACAGTAGATATCACGGACTGGAACACTGTGAATGAAGCTCTATAGTGATCAGCATATCCACAGGGACAAAGAAGGGGTCATTTAAAAAAAGGATGCCCCCACAGACTGGTCACACATCCCCCCCCAAGAAACCATTTAAAGTGGTTTTGGGCATTGTAAGATGCTGGGACATTCAAAAGGGAAGACAAAAGGAAGGGTGCAGTGAAAATTAATTAGGGCAGATAGATGAGAAAACACCACTATAGGGGTGCAACTAGATGGCTGGGTGCAGCCCAAGAAATAAAAGTGGAACTCTGACTACACTGACAAATTTTGTCCAAAATTATCTAGATGCCACTAAATCGACACTTGAAAGTCCAAAAAGAGATAGCTAAGTATTGTATATCCAGACAAAGTGAGGCAACAGGGCCCGAGAGCCTCAGCACTAAAAGGAAGGAGGACCTGCGACAGGAAATGGCAGAAGTGGACAAAAACCTTATTCCCCTTGACAAGATGATGTTCAAAGCTGAGAGTAATGGATCTGGAGGAGAAAACTGAGTAATCTGAAGACCACCACTACTGAGGTAGGCAAACTGAAAGAGGTGATCTACGTGATTACTGATACTTCAGGAGAAGTGTGAAGATTTAGAAAACTGCATGCAACTCAACAATGTCAGAATCGGAAATGTTTCAGAGGAGACTGAAGACACTGGCATTATGGAGTAATTGTGGTATCTCGGGTATTACTGTGGAATGTGCGGTGGTGGTGATTCCACCAGTGTTTATGTATGCTTAGTGGAATGTTGATGAGACAGCTGGAGTTAGGACCCTGGTGAAGCTGGAGCTGTGGTTGGAGCCTATTATATGGAGTAAACTTTTACCTACAATAATACTGCTGTCTGTCCAAATTCTAAATCTGAAAGGAGAAGATGTAAATATAGAGAAAGTACACAAAGTGGGCCCTGGTAAAAAATGACAATTATAGACCTAGGGTCATTGTGGCTAATGTATCATCATTCTGACAAAGATCAGCTGATTAAGGATGAAAAATTTTAGGGACTGCTAGACTTCTACAGGGAAAAGACAGTATTCCATAAAACTTGGCCTGACCAGTTGTGGAAAGGCTAACGCAAAGACAACTCTGCTTCTGATGGACATATGCCTTTGGCATCAAATTTCAAGTGAATGGAGAGAGCCAACATTTCAAAATGGTAAATGGACGGGAGGCCTGCCATACATTAAGAGTACAGACTGGCAAGAGGATAAAATGAAGGGAGAGAACTCAGAGCTATCACAAAACCATCACACTGAACCATGTTGTAAACAAAAACACAGGCAGTGGAGATGTGGACATGCTAGAAATAGAAGAAAGGTTGGAACAGAGCTAAAATGCCCCTTGGGACAACATCCCATTAAGTTGTAATACACCAGACATGGTAGACTGCCTGGACGTCAAGAAGAAAAGGCTCATACTGACCCACAGGTGGTGAAATAAAATGGGTCCATTAATCTTACTGCATTCTCTTTCTTGAGGTTAAAGACATATCGAAAGACTAAAAAAGGCGGATGAGCCCAAGGAATGGCACTGACTACGACTGTCATCTCCAAAATGGGGACTAGTTTATTTGTTGTTTAGCACTGGCAAATGCCATTGTTGCTTTAGCTAAATTATTGTGGTTGAAGACAGATTTTATCGGGGTGCTGGATGGGGTGCTGCCTGCAGGATGTAATGGGGAATATACAAGGGACACAGCTAGAAGGAACCCAGACCCCCAATAAGAATGGGTTCCCCTTTTAACATGATGGGCTTGACTTCCCCTACACAGAGGTCACTGATCAACTAAAATAGAAGTGATTGGAGCAGATCTAGTCTTCTGCAAGAGATTCAGCTTAAAAATGGATAGTCAACTAGCATTTGAGGATTGGGGAAAGAAGGCTCTCCTGTCAGACTACTATACAGTGCCATCTTCAAAGCGGGATAAATTCCAGACACAGCTGGACTCTTTTTTTTGGATAATCTGGAACTCTCAATGATATTAGTTGAGAAGAGAGATTCATTGATAGACCCTATTGGAGAGGAAGAGGTGAAATTGTCATAAGAGGACTGAAGTCCCACATATCCCCAACAGATATACCAGGGAGGCTTACAAACTATTGATCAATCATCTAATTCCGATTCTCAAATAGCTAGTTTGGTCCATAGCAAGTAAGGGGGAGGTCTCAAGCACCATACATGAGGTAGATGCAATAAACCTTCCAAAAGAGGAGGGTTATGCACCTCTGCTCAACCCAAGGGCTGGCGGCCTCACTGAATATTGATAACAAACTTTACATGAAAATTGTGGCTACTAGACTGTCCCTAATCCTCCTTGGCCTAAAACATGCAGAGAAATCTGATTTTTATTAAGGGAAGCAAACCTTTGATAGCATAAGGACAATGACCCACTTTATTGAGAAAGCTTAAAAAATAATATGCTCTGTTCGCATTGGATGCTGAAAAGGCATTTGAAAGGGTCAGCTGGGAATTAAAAAAAAAAAAAAAAAAAAGGCAAGGCTGTGGTTTGGGAAAACAAGGTATTGGGTCCTTGTGTTCATGCCCCTCTACAAGAACCTGAGAGCCGGAATTGTGATCAATGACATTTTTTTCAGCCAAAACACAGATTCAAATATGAATAAGTCAGCGGTGTGCATCGTCTAATCTGCTGTTCGCGAGGGCTATTCAACCTCGGGCGGTAGGGATCTGGCTGGAAGAGGTGACTAAGGGTTTAGACTTCAGAGGAACCCAACATAAGGTTCCCTCTGTTCAGAAATGGTGTCCCCCTTTACTTGACGGGCCCAGAAGTTACAATTTGTCTGCTCATGCATCTTAATAGAAGCTCTCAATCCAAACTATTTCTCATTCAGACGGGAAAGTAAGGAAAACCCTGGAACAGGTGATACTTTTATGATAGTCATGCAGTCCATAAAATACCTCTGGATTCACCTTACTGCAGCAGTCCTGGGCCTTTTTTAAAAAAAAGATAATTTGCTTTAGCTAACATCCCAAAGACATTGCAAAATTGTGTCTGGCGAGGGAAACCATCACAAGTGGATGACCAAATTCTGAGAATGCATAACTCAAAGGAGGGTTGAGATTCCCAGATATCAGAACATATTACATACAGGGCGCCACAGCTTAGATTTGTCAGAGAGTAGTCACCAAGGTACTTGAGCAGCCACTGGGTGCACACGAACATGGCAATAACGGATAGATCCCTGTGCAATGTACTATGACAAAAATCAGTGAGACCACAAAAACTGGATTAAATCCAGAACACAGGCACAGTGCTGGAACTATGGGACACAGTTGCACTAACACACAACCTGATGTCATTTCTGTCCCCTTTCACGCCCATCCATGATAACCAAGAATCTGAAAGAGACACGTTAGTGACAGATTCCTTACCTTAGAATATCCCCAGGCGTCAGGCTGGATCCGGAATGTTTTTGCGTAGCAGTACCCTTGCGCGTCTTTAGGCGGCGTCGTGCGGCTCCGCGTCCGTCGTCGGGATTGCCGGGATGACGTCGCGGTCAGTACTTAGACGCCGCCCATGCGTGCTGACGTCAGTTCTTCTTTTTTCCGCACCAGTAAGCGCAGATCCGGGAAGAGCAGTGCCCTAGTCATTTTTTGACTACCTTTTGGTGATTTTTTTCACTGTTTTCTCGAGTCATCTCGACTCCGACGGTGTCGGTAGGGATGCCCGGCTTCAAGCCCTGCGACGCCTGTGGTCGCATGATGTCGATCACAGACCCGCACATAGTGTCTCTACTGCCTCGGCCGCGACCACGACACGAAGTCGTGCCCCGACTGCCGGGCCTTGCACCCGAAGGCTTTGCGAGAGCGGTCTCGAAAGCTCCTCGAGGTCCGGCAGTCGGCTCCGCGCCACACCAAGCCCCGGTCACGTGAGAGGTCGAGGGGCCGGTCGCGGAGTCCTCATCGGTCGTTGGGGTCCAAGTCTTCGCACTCCTCCGGTAAGTCAAAGCACAAAAAGTCTAAGAAGCATCATCGCTCGCGGACTTCGCCTCGCCGGTCTCGCGACTCGGCTGAGGCTCCTGTCGGCACCGTCCCCGCGGCTCCGGGAGTGCCTGTGGAGCCGCCGCCGCATTACCCCCCTTTCCCGGGTTTGGCGGCGACTCCGGCCGAGATACAGGAATTTCTGTCGGCCATGGCCCGCCTCTTCGGGCCTCAAGGTCCCCCCGGTGCGCCTTCGGGCCCCGCGGGCCCTTCTGGGATGCCTACAGCGCCGCCGGCGACCCCGGTCCCGGCGCCGCCAGCGGTACCAGCCTCGGTCCCGGCCCCGGCCTCGACCCCGGCTCCGGTGCTGCCGCAACACCCATCGACGCCGGTTGACCTAACCACGCCTCCGCCGATGTCTCCAGTGCCGTTACCGACGCCGCCCGGGGCTCCGGGCAGCGTCGTACCCCGGTTCTCTCCGGATCCGGACACGGCGCCGGACCGGCATCGCTTGACGCCGGCTCCGACGCCGATGAGACCTTGGGTCCCACATGTCCCTCCTCCTTATTTTGAACCAGAGGAGGACGTAGAGAGCTGTGAGGGGTCGGAGGACCCTCTCACACAGCAATGTGAGTTCGACCAGGACTGGGCAGAGGAACTTGGGGATGCCAGTGGTCTAGACACCTCCCCTGACACTGGCATGCTGTCTCCTCCTTCCGTGGCAACGGAGGAGGGAGCAAATTTTGCAACGGTGTTGCGTAGAGCAGCTGGGGCCTTACACCTCCACTTGCCTACAGTGGCTGTCAGGACTAACCTCCTGACGGAAGTGCTTCAGCCGGCGGCTACCTCCTCAGAGCCACTGCTGCCATTTAATGACGCGCTTTCCGACATTCTTTTGGGCACCTGGTCCAAGCCCGCCACAGGGGCTCCTGTGGATAGGAACGTGGCCCGACGCCATCGCCCCGCTCCGGGCGACCCCCTGTTCCTCTCCCAACACCCCACTCCTGAGAGCTTGGTTGTCCAAGCCTCTGCTTCCCAAACCGCCTTCCCTACCGCCCCTCCGGATAGGGAATCCAAACGCCTGGATCAATTTGGGAAGAAGGCCTTTTCTTCCTCCAGTGCTGGCTTGCGGTCCGTCAACACCGCTTGCCTTTTGGGCCGATATTCCCACTCTCTGTGGGATTCGGTGGCGGACGTTTTGCCCCGGTGTTCTGATGAGGTCCAGCCACTGCTTACCCGCACATTTGCGGAAGGAAGGGATGCGGCAAAGTACACCATACGTTGTGGCCTTGATACCGCCGACTCGCTGGGCAGATCGCTTGCAACGACGGTGGCGCTGCGCCGCCACGCCTGGCTGAGAACAACTGGTTTCTCAGGTGATGTCCAAAACACCCTCATGGACATGCCCTTCGATGGGGTCGGTCTTTTTGGAACCAAAGCAGACCATGCGCTGGAGCGTTTTAAGGACTCTCGGGCTACGGCCAAGTCCCTGGGCCTTTCTGCTGTACGCCCTCCGCAGCCTACTGCTTTTCGCCCCTTTCGTGGCCACGGAAGGGGCACCCAGTCACGTCCGCTGCCCAGCCACCGGCCCGCACAGCAAGCGTCTTCACGTGGCCGAGGACGTGGCTCCCGCCGTGGCGGGTCAGGCAACCAGCGTGCGGGTCAGGCCACCAACCCTGCCCCTTCCGCGGCCTCCAAGCCCTTCCTTTCAGGTGCACAGCACGCCAGTAGGGGGCAGGGTCCGCCATCAGCTTCACCACTGGCGTGCCATCACCTCGGACAGGTGGGTCTTGGACATTGTCCGAAGGGGCTACTCCCTCCCCTTCGAGACCATCCCCCCAGCCATGCCACCTCAATTCCACCGCATGTCAGGGGATCACTTGGTGCTTCTTCAGAAGGAAGTTGCGGCCCTCTTGGCCAAGAGGGCCATCGAGCATGTTCCGACCCCAGAAGTAGGACGTGGTTGCTACTCCCACTACTTTCTGGTGCCCAAAAGGGACAAGGAGGACATGCGTCCTATCTTGGACCTCCGGAACGTAAATCGCTTCCTCCGGAAGGAGAAGTTCAAGATGCTCACCCTAGCTCAGGTCTTGACTGCCCTCGACCCTGGAGACTGGATGGTAGCGTTGGACTTGCAGGATGCTTATTTCCACATCCCCGTCCTGCCGGCCCACCGGCATTACCTGCGGTTCATGGTAGGCCTCCAGCACTTTCAGTTCACTGTGCTCCCCTTTGGCCTTACCAGTGCCCCTCAGGTGTTCACCAAAGTGATGGCGGTGGTCGCAGCTCATCTGCGCCGGGCAGGGGTTCCAGTCTTCCCCTACCTCGACGACTGGCTGCTGAAGGCGGGCTCTTCCCAGGCAGTCGTCTCCCACCTCCAGACAACGGCCGTACTCCTGCACTCGCTGGGGTTCTCCATCAACGTGCCGAAGTCGCACCTGATTCCTTCTCCACAGCTCCTTTTCATCGGAGCAGTTCTGGACACGACGCAGTTTCGGGCCTATCCCCCCGAACGGCGAGTTCGGGATATTCAGGCTATGATTCCGATCTTTCAGCCTCTATCCTGAGTTTCGGTACGGATGACCCTGAGGCTGCTGGGCCTCATGGCCTCCTGCATCCTGCTGGTCGATCATGCCAGATGGCATATGCGGGCTCTGCAGTGGGACCTGAAGTTCCAGTGGGCGCAGCACCAGGGCAACCTGTCCGATCAAGTCCAGATCTTGGAGGGGACTGCAAAACAGTTGCAGTGGTGGCTCTTGAACCGGCAATGGGTCATGGGCAGATCCCTCTCCCTTCCCCAGCCAGAGCACACAGTTGTGACGGACGCGTCCCTTCTGGGATGGGGCGGTCACATGGGAGAGGCGGAGATCAGAGGCCTCTGGTCTCCGGCGGAGTCCCGGCTCCATATCAACCTTCTGGATCTCCGGGCGATCCGACTTGCACTCAAGGCATTCCTTCCCTCTGTCAAAGGGCAGGTAGTGCAGGTGTTCACAGACAACACCACCACCATGTGGTACTGCAACAAACAAGGCGGGGTGGGGTCGTGGATCCTATGTCAGGAGGCTCTGCGCCTCTGGACATGGCTGGAACATCAGGGCATATTCCTGATGGTTCAACACCTGGCAGGTTCCCTGAACGCCAGGGCGGACGAACCCAGCCGCAGGTGCATGATGGATCACGAATGGAGTCTTCACTCGGAAGTGGCGCAAAGACTCTTTCTACAGTGGGGAGAGCCTTGGTTAGATCTATTCGCCACCGAAGAGAACGCGCAATGTCATCAGTTCTGCGCCTATACCACTTCTACCCAGAGTGTTGAAGAAGATTCGGCGCGACCGGGCCCAAGTCATCCTTGTGGTTCCGGACTGGGCTCGAAGAGTTTAATATCCCGAGCTACTCAGTATGAGCGTCGATCCCCCGATCCGTCTGCCTCTTCGGGAGGATCTTCTGTCGCAGCAGCAGGGGACGGTCCTCCACCCGAACCTGTCCAGTCTACACCTGCTTGCGTGGAGATTGAGCGGCGGCAGTTGATTCCTTTCGACTTGCCTCCCGAAGTTTGTGATGTGATTCTGGCAGCCAGGCGTCCCTCCACTAAGGTGGTATACGCCTGCAGGTGGAACAAGTTTGTGGCATGGTGCACAGCAAAGGCTGTGAATCCCCTTTCTGCCCCTCTTTCTGAGGTCCTTCTGTTCCTTCTTTCTCTGGCCCAACAGGATTCTGCCCTGGGTACCATCAAGGGCTATCTTTGTGCGATATCGGCCTTCCTCAGGCTTCCTGATCAGCCCTCTCTTTTTAAGTCCCCTGTTGTTAACAGGTTTCTAAAAGGCATTACACACCTCTTCCCTCCTGTTCCGTTTGTCATGCCTCAGTAGGACTTAAACTTGGTTCTTACCTTTTTAATGTGCGCTCCCTTTGAGCCTCTTCATAACTGTCCTCTTCGTCTTCTTACTCTGAAGACAGCCTTTCTGGTGGCCATCACCTCCGCTCGGCGGGTGAGTGAGTTCCAGGCTTTATCATGCAAACCTCCCTTTCTGTCTGTCCATCCAGACAAGGTTGTTCTCAGGACGCGTCCGTCCTTCTTGCCAAAGGTGGTTACTGCTTTCCATCTTGGGCAGACCATCACTTTGCCCACCTTCTTTCCGCCTCCTTCCAGAGAGGAAGAGAGGCTCCACCGTCTGGACCCAAAACGTGCGCTTTCCTTTTACATCAACCGCACACAGAACTTCCGGGTGGATGGCCAGCTCTTTGTTGGCTACGTGGGCGCCAAGAAAGTTCGGGCGGTGCACAAGAGAACCATCTCCCGCTGGGTAACCTTGTGCATCAAAGCCTGCTATTTTTTGGCCAAGAAGGAGCCTCCTGTTGGGCTGCGTGCCCATTCCACCAGGGCAACGGCTGCTACCACAGCTTTAGGCCGCGGTGTTCCGCTGCAGGATATATGTCGGGCAGCTACGTGGGCCTCGCTGCACACGTTTACCAAGCATTACTGCCTTGACAGTCAGGTCCGGAGGGACTGCTTCTTTGGCCGTTCTGTGCTCCGGGACTTCCTTGTCTGATCTTTGTTCGCAGACCCACCACCGGGGTTGGTATTGCTGGGGTATCTATTCTAAGGTAAGGAATCTGTCACTAACGTGTCTCTTTCAGATGCACAAGTTACTAACTTGTGTAACGATATATCTGTAAGAGACAGTAGTTAGTGACAGATTCCTTACCGCCCCACCCATCCTCCCCGTTCTGCGAACTGATTTCTAGGGTTAAGGACATCCCTTTCAGGGCCCTAGACTTTTTTCAGACCCATATGTCAGCTTCTTGCATGGCTCTGCGTTCCTGGCGCGGAAAGTCGTGTACAGAACTGACGTCAGCGAGCAGGGGCGGCGTCTAAGTACTGCCCGCGACGTCATCCTGGCGATCCCGACGACGGACGCGGAGCCGCACGACGCCACCTACCGACGCGCAAGGGTACTGCTACGCAAAAACTTTCCGGATCCAGCCTGACGCCTGGGGATATTCTAAGGTAAGGAATCTGTCACTAACTACTGTCTCTTACAGATATATCGTTACACAAGTTAGTAACTTGTGCGTTAACCACGTTAGGCAAGGCCTATAAAGCGTAGCAAGAAAGATAATGTATATTAGCTGATCTCCATGTCCATGGTAAAATAAGAACCTTTAAAGTCTGCTTGAAAACATTTAGCGTATCTTAGGGTAACACTACGGATATCAATGGCTACAAAACTGGGTGACTAACACTCCCAACAATAATGGCCACTAAACAATTGACAGAATTTGCGAAGTTGGTGATGACAATGGAATGCTCTAAAGGAGTGGTATCTAAGTTAAAGAAACTCCTACTGGGACTTCCTGGGCTCATTAAATGGGACAGCTGGAGGCATCCAAGTGAGCGTGTGGGACAGCCTCTGGGGAAATATAACCAGCTTCAACAAATCGATCCAACATAGGGAATCTTCCACTAAAGTAAAGAAGCATTGGTGTCTGGCCCGCAGATAAATTGAGCAAAATGAAGGAGTCTGTGATTAGTGATCCCCTAAATATCTGGTGTGAATATCGGATATCATCACTTTCCTGAAAAGAGATAGTAGGCTTCCAAATCCCAGAAGACCCCAAAGTAGTGATACTGGGGATTAAACCTGGAAAATTGGGATAGATGGGGAAAAGAGAAGAGTCACTAATCTTTCAGTGGCTGGTAGCTGCTAAAATGGTGATTGCACGCATGTCTTGCAATGGCAGACATGTTCACGCAGAAAATGCCTCATGAAGAGGAATGTTCTACCAAACCATTCTCCTGCCGGTGTCTCAAGACTTTTTAACATGAAATACGCATTCACAAGATACCTTCAATTCACATTTCTCAGCGAAAGCTTCATTTTGGGAAAATGTAATGAAATTTGGCAAGTAAATATTACTTGAACTCGCTCGGCCCTAGAAAGAAAATGCATTTAGCATTTGAGAGACATCTGTTGTTTCGTAGGGTTTTGTTCTGCGAAAGTAAATTGTGGCAAAGCGAGGCCTGTGGGAAAGCAGACAATAGACAAAAGATTTCATGAAATCACCGCGTATGCCAAAAACTGCCAAGCATATCAAAGATAAGACTCCTGAATCTAAAACTAACACCCTGTGATAAGTGAGCTACTGTTCATTTGATTGTGAAATACGAACCACAGCACAAGCAGCACAGAAGTAACCAAGAAAGAGGCCGGGCGACTGGTGGGAGGGAAATTGATGTGTAATATTGCGCTGCTGAAAACTTGATTGCTGGATTTTCCTAATTGTTGTCTGCCCGGCGGCGTTTCAATAGCATGGCGGTGTTGTTTAAGAACCCTTATTTACATTCAGCTGCTCTTAAGTGTATGCGCTCTGTCTACGACTTTTGTGTGAGGTTGCTAGAGAGATTGAGTTAATGTACACTACACATGAGGCGCCACACACTTATCTAAAATGTTTGCTTGAAATGAAATTTAGAGATAATGGTCTCGGGAAATGTTTGAATACAGTTTTATCCATGTAATTATAGATTTGCCATATTTACCACATAATCCCTAACCAGCAGCATAATTTGCACATTTGAATCAAAACTTGTTTTTTGTTCATAGGTTAAAAATTATCTAAAATAGTGCTCAATTGAGTCTCAAACAGCTAGCAAGGCTTTGCAAAAAGTGAAATAGTGAGACATTTGAGAAAAATGTAATTGTATTTATATAGTGCTTACTACCCCTGATGAGGCATTGAAGTTCTTTACGGTGAGTAGCACGCTACTGCGGAACCCAAGGTTAGTGGTTAATCCAGTGGTTAAATGTTGGTTATTGCGATTAGTCGTGTGCTCTCAAGAAAAAAATTGCATGCATGTACTCCTGTTACTTTGTGATACATTACATTAATACCGGTTAGGTGTGATCGTTAGTGGGGGATGTGCGGTATCAGGTGATTGTTGCTGAGATAGATAGACTGGCGGAGATTAGATAATGTTAGATTACAGGAATAGGGGTTTAAAGCAGGCGAGGTTGTGATCTATGAAATGAGGTGTCAGCCTTTTGTAGAATTGCAATAGGAGAGATTAAGGCAGATAGGAGCGAGAGGAGGCTATACTCAGAAATAGAAAGCATGCGGAAGATGAGAGGTAAGAAGAAGGTCACTGATGAAAGACAGGAGTGAAATCAAGCCGAAAATAATCAGGCGGAAGTCAGTTAAGTTCAGTTTCTTCATGCAGGGTTTAAAAAGAGTGTGTTGCTCCGATGATATCAGAATCCTCACAGGGAAAGGTTTTTGTTTGCAACCGGAAGCAAAAATCCGACCTATTTAAATTGAACCCAGTGAAAAGAATGATTACTTTTTTCACACAAAAAAACTGTTTTGCTATACATGTAAATTATTATTAGTGTTCTCAAAGCTGCAGTAATTTCAAGAGGGCACGTTGAATTTTGACAAAACCCCAAAATGTTGAATCTCTTTTTAAGACTATGCAATTTAACTTGAAAGCAACGCCTGGTGAACTAGGTACTTGTACATAATGTATGATGTTGTGCTGCGGGTCTCTTTCTTCTTGGTGTCCGTCCTCATCCCTCTTGGATATGCATAGAATGTGGAAATGGCTGCTGCTGTCCCAAAGTTGAGAGGGCCCAGAGTGTAGTGTTATCCCTGCTCTATTGGACAGTCCTAGATCACAGACATGATCTACGCCTCCCAGTTGTGAGCTGGGAGGCGTGGGTGGATGATGTGCCACCCCAAGTTAGATACATGTACATGGTTGGACGGTGACCATAATATTTCCTGTATAAGGTAGTGCAGGTATCATTTTACAACAGAGATCCTAGAATTTTCTCTCCCTCTTACTGCATTCTAAATCTTTGTCGACTACCAAGTGTGGGTTTTAGTTGATAGATGTGGAACACTGTATATATCTGCCTATATTTCTGTAGAGCAAGGTTCATGACCACAGAATTTGGTACAGAAAATGGGTGGGTTTGTAATGACATACTGGAGAAGTTCGGACAGCAACATTCAACGTGTGTACCTTGAGATGTGGCATCAAGCTGATTCAAGCAATGTTTGGTTATTCTGGTTATTAACCACTACTATCATTTTAATTTCTTGGAAATAGTGTAGCTTGTGTTGGAATCCATTTTTAAAAGCTAGAACCTTCTTGGTATAGATTTCTTAGTTAAGGTCACTGGACATGTTTTAGAAAGGTAGTTTGAGATGAAGGTTTCTTTCTTCATGCCATTGTGATTGTAATGCCTGTTTTAAATATATATGTACTGAGAGCATCGGGTTGCATAACAACAGGCCCGACTCAAAAAATTGTCTTTTAGGGTGTTGAAGGCAAGAACAGCTGCACTGATCCGGATATATGGGACATTCTTTGTGATTCATTTTTTATAATGTCACTTAATAAGAGTATGAAGTGGCATTGAAAGTTTCCAGTGTCCGTGAAACCGTGCAGTTTTCTAACTTTCCTCTAGTGGTCATAGTCCTCTTAACCATAATTTGCATTGAGACATTACCACCTTGTTGGGAGACAATATGTCCCGCATACTTCACCTGATCCATTTTAAGATGGTCTTCGGTTATGTGACACACTATCGAGGTTTACCAATTCTGGTTGACACAGACCTGATGTTCATCATGTTGATCTGGAGGTCATGGGTTTAATTTAGGATAATTTCCATGTAGATGATGAAAAATATACCAGTCAGTTCACAAAATAAGTAATTCTGCATATATTGGAACACTGTTATTTTGAAGGCTGTTTTCCACTTGCCACCAGCCTGTAATTTGCCAGATTTAACACCCTTCTGATACCTAACTTGTCAAACACAGATGTTGTATCTTGTCTACGAGTAGTTCAGGACTCAGAATAGTGTGGGGGCCCGATTCTTGGTCATAGTGAGGGTCATGTCTCAATCGTATCAGGGTCATAAGTACCTATTTTTTAACTAATGAAGAGGTGAGGGGATGCAACCAGTACGGTGGCATGTCAGGTAAACTTTCTTGAAGGCAGTCCTCAAAGTAGGAGTTAAAAAACTGTTCTCATTAGGAGATCTGGAATAGAGCTTCTTGTGCGAGATAAAACTGCTTCGTGTCTGGCCAATAGATCCATTGTGAAATCAATGAGGTAGCAATGCTTTTGTAGCATGGAACACATTGCTGTAGCAGTGCAGTATCTGGTGTGCTGCCCCAAATGCCTCAGTACTCTAAACATCAGTTGGAATTTGCACAATACGACCATTAGACCACAACAGGATAAGGCACAATGTAAGCTCTTTGTAGCATGACAGGTAAGCCATGAGATGTTTTAGTTTTTCCTCATATTCTAATGCCACTCTCTCTACTAATTCCTTCTCCTTGGTTCTAAACCCTCTTCTTAAGGCCAAATGGCAATGTCAGGAGGCCGCTTGCGCGTGATCTCGTTTGCTCAGTTAAACTTATAACATTTTTGCTCAAGTTGTACCCAGTTATTTGGTCAGACCATAGTGTCATCAGTTTTCTTATCCATGACCACGTTTTAAAACAAAACAAGAAACAAATCTAGTCCATATGGTCCAAAATGTCACCTCCCACAATTAAAAATTATCCGTAACCACTCCTCAAACATCATCTGTTAATTTCGAATCAGAGTGCCCCTCAAAGAGGAACTCGTTCACATATACAGAAACCCTGACCCTACTGTAATACTTCCTTACCCAAAGCTATGACTAAATTACACCATGCCAAACGTCTTTGGCTGCATTCATATGAAGCTTCCTCTAGACAATTTGCCTTGATCAAGAAACTGCAAATATTTTTAAATTGACTTGCTAGATTTTCTGTGTGCATGATCATAGAACCTAGGTGGCACTGATAGAATTCAAACACACATTGTACAAGATATGTGTGAAAAAAGTTACATACCCTTCAGTGTGCAGAAACTCATCTTAGCCGCAGATTGAGGAATATATTGGTTTAGGGAAACTGGTAATATGTAAAACCCCATCGGCTCCTACACAATGTGCTGCAAAAAATTTCATCATTAGAAAATGTGAAGGACATATACTGTGAAAAATTCCTATACATTCTAGTAACGACAAAAAAAGCGTGGTCAAATTGAGTGTATCATGTGCAGTTTTCGCTTCAGTATGCCTTCCTGTATTAGAAGTGTTAGCACGAGTGATATAAATCAATGATGCCATTAGTGATGTGTTTTTTGTCGCTCTGCTTGGTCACAGAAGTAATATGACAGTACTGTGATCGGACTGCGAGCTTTGCCATCTAAATTAGTGATTCAATTTGTTTATGCCTAGATTTTTTTTCATGCAATGCCTCTCTTGGGGCTCACAGAAGAGTCACCTAAAAAACACATTTGGGAAGATGTACATTAGAATTAATATTCATAACAAGTTGCTAATTTGGCCATATGAATAAACAATTTTTGGATGATGATTATTCAGGATTCCCTAAAATAAGGAATCTCTGTGAGATGTGGGCAGATATTAGGAGTCCCAAGGTAAGTTACAAGTAGGCCTGGGCGGAAAACTACGCTACGCTCGCGTAGTTTGGGAAGTTTGCGCTACTTCGCACAACGCGAATTGCACATAGCACAGTGCAAACACGCGTAGCGTAGTGCAGCGGTCATTTTGCTTGCTCGCGGTCCTCAACGTCAAGTTGGCGACCGCGAGCAAGCAAAATGACATCCCGGCGAGACTTTTTCCTCGTTCGCGATCAGCAACACAAGTTGCCGATCGCGAGCGTGGAAAATAAACCTCCCGGCGAGATTCTCAACGCGGGGAGGTCAGGTTTCTCATTGCGAGTGGTCGCGTATGCTCGCGACCGCTCGCGATGAGAAACTACCAGTCCGCGTTGAGAAAGCTGCCGCTCGAGTAAAAATCTACTCGAGCGGCAGTAAGAGACAGCTCGCACTGTGCAAGATGCCGTTTTCAATGATTGCACAGTGCGGACAAGCATCCGGCACTGTGTAATCATTGCGAACACGCACTACGCAGTTCGCGTAGTGCTACGCGAAGCTCGCGTAGTGCGAACTTCACTTTGCGTAGCTTCGCGAAGCGCTACTTCGCGAACTACGCCCAGGGTTAGTTACAAGTGGAAGGGATTTTTGAAAATGCTATATTTGAAGCTTTTCAGGGTTTTTTGTCGAGGCATGTAGAATTTAGTGCTTGCATACGATTCTGGGTGTCTTACACAACAATTCGTCAAATTATAAAACACATCTGATTTCAGAAGCATGAAGATGAATTGAACTGTTAAATTCTCGTAATCGGTTATAAAACATATTTAAACAACATTATATTTAAGTTTAGAATCATGCAAACCTCCAGCAGTAACAACTAAGCAGTTTTGGGTTATACCAAAGTAAAGAAAAATGTAACTCCCCATCTAGAGTTCATAAATATGTTATAAAACCATTACCCTGCAAATTCTCACCATCTTACATCTGACTTTCTACGGACCATTATGTTTTAGTAGTTTCACTTTTCGTACCTTTCGTAGCATTTCTTTCCATATTTTAGAAAGTATGCGAGGGAAGCATGTGTAATGGTAAGTAATGGGCATGATGACCGCAATCTTTGCATCCCATGTGAAATTGTGCTGCTTGGTCAAGTGTCATAGATTTGTGTTAAACAAAACACAAAACAAATCTTTCCACAGGCATGCTAGTTTTCTTTTTGCTATCATCAGACGGCAATAGTGCCCGAGTAGTTAAGTTGATTAATCCATGTGTAAAAAGTCTTCAATTTCTTAATGTCATTGACCCGTACTGATCAGTCTGTAAAAACTTTACATATAATTTGTAGCAAACTTGTGGTCAATCAGGGAACGTTTCACACCGATTGATCAGTGAGAAGATATATAGGGGATGGGGATCCCAAAATATAATTTTCCTATTTCATTTCCCATCGGAGGCGCAAGCCATCGCTAAAATTAATATGTAGAACATATAAACAACAAACAAGACAGCAAATCATTGCCTAAGCACCCAGCGTCTTTTTTTTTTTATATACATTTGCCAGAAAGTGAGGTAAACCGTTCATAGAGCCAAAAGTTCTCAGATTTTTGCAGCTCTTTGAATTTGAATCTGAACTCTGAATCTGATTTTCCAAAATTATCATTTTCTGAGATCCACAAACCTCCTGTTGTGTAAATAAATTCTCTGGAGCCTTGTAAGAGCAATGTCGATACACCCTATCCCCAGGAAGAACTGGAGTTATTCCCAGCGGGTTGGAAAACCTAAGTTCCCACTGGGCTGCGTTTGGCCATGGGGTCTGCAAACTGAACGCCTGACGTATCACATTTTTTCATTCCTGATTAAACTCTCCCCTGCAATCTTGACCCTGCTGCTGTCTCAAAGTCTGCACCAATACCAATTTATAGAGTAGACAGGATGTGGTCTGTCATTTCTCCCCCCCTCTACTATCTGGTACTGAAATATTCTGCCTGCAGACTTAGAACCTGCACTTTTGGAATTGCATATAAGTTTGGCCCTCTATCAAGAACATGCTCAAAACTTTCTGAGCACACAGAATGGCTAAGTTTGATTTCAGAAAGTTGCATTAAAACTAGCAATTGAAGCAGTGCCAGTTTACATATAGGTACAGGGTGCCGGAGTGGGGGATATCTGACCGGCTCCTCTATGATCTGCAGCATCGTCTCGGTCATGGAGCACTGGGCCTGCTGCCACCTTCTCCTTGTTTTTTATTTTGTTTGAGGGAAAGCTACTCCCCCTTTGACCTTGAACAAAGTGAGGTAGGAGGCAGAAATCCTCCCTTGTCCTTGGAACGCTCTCATCTGCACTTATACAATGACGTGAGGGCAAATTCTCCTCTCACCATTAGGCAAGGTGAAGGTTTAAATCAAAGTCCCCCACACACTTTGTCAATATCGGAGAAAGGGACACATTTTTTTTAATAACCCCCACTCTCATTCTTTGCCAATGCCATTGAGATGCAATTTTAAGCGGCTACAACTTAATTTTCTATTCACCCCCACCTCTGGGCATGGGTAGAGAGAGTGGGTGACATACACCTCCTGAGTTCTTAGGCAAGCCTCATTAACTCTGCCCATCTTGGGCACGGCGGGGGGAGGGTGTGATTACCTTTCTTGGTCCAAGCCAGGGGGTATCAAAGGTTGAGTCCTTATTTCTCCATGGCCTGGCAATATATTCATGAGTGGGCATGCTTACCTCCCACTTATGAAACATGCAGCATTGACTCCTACATTAAGCTGCTTTCTTTTGTCTTTTTTTGCTTTGGTTTTCTTGTGTTTTCCTCCTAATGTATGCAAACTTTGGAGGAAAACACTTCTTAGTATCCAGTGTGCACACACAGAGCTTTGTGCATGCGAATTGGGATCCTATTATTGCACATGTTGGGCGTTTGCAAACGTATTTAAGAATATACATACTGTGATATACGAGATACTCACATGGTGCTCTATAGCCACCCGTCTATAAAAGTTTTGTGGCAGTCCATTCAGTGGTTTTGGAGTTACACGCACACTAAAATTTCAAATTTGAAATCACATTTTAAAGGTGAGTGAAAACGCAATTGTAGGAGCTCCTTTGCTCCCCTTCATAACTTTTGAACCGTTTGACTGATCTGCACCAAACTTAAAAAACTAAGAAATCCATAAAATGTTTTCCAAGCTGGGTGCAGATTGGTCCAGAGGGCCAAAGATATTAAGAATACCAAAATCAGATTTTCTGTGGTATGTAGTTTCAGCTTTAACTACTGAGGCTCAACTGTGAATCCTTTGTACAGGTGTGCGTGTATACATATATATATATATATATATATATATATATATATATATATATATATATATATATGTGTGTATGTATGTGTAGATGTGTGTGTGTGTGTGTGTGTGTATATATATATATATTTATTTTATATTCTTCCATGGTAGAAAGACCTGCAATGATATGCTCTTTTGTGAGGCCACAATTTGACATCGTTATGAGAGCAAAAAGGTATTGTACAATTGCTTTTATTTATCATAAAGAGACTTGGTTGCAGAATAAAGTGTCATTTATTTATTCTGCTCAGAGCCTCAGCGTTTCCTTAGACGCTTTATGTGCGTGGTGTGGGGGAAAACTGCTGCCCGGTGTCTTTCTCTGTTTGGAGATGCCTCCTCTTGCAGATTGAGCGCCCTAGGGGGGCGTCTTAATCTTGTTTATCCGGGAGTTTTTAGCCAGCTCTTCAGGTATCACTGTGTTCCTCTGTAAAACAACCTGAGCGCAGCAGTGATGAAAGATAGTCGAGTCACTCTGCTTCTCCCTCTTCCCCTTCACCTGGCTGAGCACAAAACACTCTGGACAGAAAACACATTTTTTGTTTCAGCTTGGATTCCATTGAATGCCTTTTGGGAGTCTTTTAATTCTTGGTAATACAAGTTTAAAATGCGGGTTACATCAATCTGATCACTAGCTGGTGCTACTGCACCTCTGGTAACGAGCTCTGTCCAGGGGGAACAGCTAGGACCAGACTGGTCTTTCTGGCACTTGACATTTTCCCAGTGGGCTACAGCCTAGGGGACTGCTGTCAGGCTGGGATGAGCTGCCATGAGCCAACCATTCCCCCAGGACTCCATTCTATTTGTGGCAATTTGCAGTATAGTGCGGTTTTTAACATTTTTGGCAGGTGTGATTTTGGTTTCTCTACCGGGGAGCAGCTGCCCAGTCCATGCTGTATCCCCTCAGGTCAGTGTCTTCTGGCAGGTTCCAATGCTAATATACCTAGAATGAAGCCTTCTTGCCAATGTTTGGTACACCAGACTAATAGAATTTGAACGAAGTGTACTGAGATCCAGAGAAGACACTGATGGGGCTTCAGAATCATGCAGGACATGGCTCACTCTTGTAATTGTCAACGACCAATCATATAATGCCTCTTGCTGCCCCACTGTGTGCAGCATTTGTGGAACTAGCTGTTTGTTGGCCTGCCTTTTAGTTACATGGTTTTTTACGCATTGTATGCCCTCCTTTGATCTGCCTCCCACTTTCTTCCATTCCTTTGAAGTGTATGGATCACAAAAAGATGATGGACGGAATGTTGAACATTGTCAAACATTCACCCCCAGTCACAGATCTGGGTTTAACCCATCGTTATTTTGCTCGCCATACCATTCCAGTTTGGACCTAGCCATATGCAAATCAGCCTTGACCCTGTTCCCCATGGGAACAGCCCAGCCCGAACTGCCAGGCCAGGTCGTCCCTGGACTTGAAAACAAGCATCCTGAGACCGGTTTCGGGGCATCTCCCCATATCAGCCAGGCTAGCTTGAAACCGTTGGCGTAGCGAGCATGGGACCCACGTCTGGGCATACCCTTCCCACCTAGGGTGAAAATGCAACAGAAAAGATGATGGTCGGAATGCTGAACATTGTCAAACATTCACCCCCAGTCATACAAATCTGGGTATAATCCATCGTTATTTTGCTCCCCATGCTATCAGCGGCGGCCATCAGAAACAAAGGGTGGTGGGGCAAGTGTCAGGGCGGGTGGGGTCACGCGGGAGGCATCGTGTGCCGGAGGGGGATACAATATTCCCAAAAATATAAAACGTACCTTTTGCCGCTGCGTCCGGCCGCCTCCAGCATCAGCGTGGGGATTGTTCTGAGCAGGCAGGGAAGACGCCCTGCTCAGACCAGGGAGTCTGTAGGGTTTCTTCAGCCCAACTGCTCAATGCAGCTGGGCTGAAGAAACCCCAAGTGTACATTTGTGTTTTGGTCGGCCTGAGATGGCTGGCCAAAACACATATGCGCACTTAGGGAGTGGAGTGCACGTAGCACTCCTCCTCCCTCCTTCCATGCCTACGCCTCACCCATCCCAACACCGCTGGCAGAGCCGGCAAATGTAAAATAAAACGCTGCAAGAGCATCGTTTTATGCTACATTTGCTGGCTCTGAGCCAGGCAGTGGAGCGATACTCCTCCGCCATTGCGGAGGAACCGCCACTGCACGCCATTCCAGTTTGGACCCAGCCGCATGCAAATCAGCCTTGCCCCGTGCTCTCCCTGCCACTTGAGTCAAACTAGCCTGGCTGATGAGGGGTGAAACCCCCAAAACTGGTCCTAGGAGGCTTTTTTCCAGTCCAGGGAGGACCTGGCCTGGCAGTTTGGGCTGGACTGTTCCCAAGACTGTTTTGCATATGGCTGGGTTCAAACTGGAATGGCATGGGGAGCAAAAAAACTATGGATTTAGGCCAGTGGCGGCTCGCAGAGGAAGTGCTGCGGGCGGGGGAGGGGTGGGGGGGGTAGTGGACTCAGACATACGACGGACAGGAGTAAAGTAAGTAATTAAATAAATAAAACTATTTACCTTGCTCTCACTGCATCGCCAACTCGGAGATGCAGCGAGCGCAAGGTAAACAGTTTTATTTATTTAATTACTTACTTTACTTCTGTCCGTCGTATGTCCGTGTCCACTACCCCCGCCCCGCAGCACTCCCTCTGGGCGCCGCCACTGATTTATGCCCATATCTCTATACTGGGGTGAACGTATGACATTGTTCTGCATTCTGTCCATCAATTTTTCTTTTCGCATTTGAAATGTATGGGGCCGTTTCAAGGCATATTATTTCAGAAGTTTGTTCTCCCCCTGGGCTTAAGTTCATTTTACATGCAATCATTGTACTGTGTAGGAAAAAAACTAATATACTTAGCTAAGTAACAAAATGGTTGCAAAGTAGATCAATGATGTTGCATGTGATGGCATTGGTGCTTTTACTGTGTTGCAGCTTAAAAAGGTGTTGCCTAACCTTGGTTGTATGTAAACTGTGTATTGAAGGTACAGTATATTGTTTATACAAAGGATGTCAAGCTTATAAGGCTCCAGCACGTTAATGATACCCAGTGAAATGCATTGTACAGCCCTTTTGGGGCTATACGCTTTATAAAAAAGAAAAAACTTAAGGGCAGGTCCCCTTATTCTTCAAACAAGTAACCTCTGCATTGTCTGCAGCAGCATTCATCCATAAAGAGGGGTTGATGACTGCTGGTAGAGAAGAGTCGGTTTCATTCTTAGTCTACACCTCAGACATGCTTAAGTTCTTGCGACAAGCTTTCGCTTGTTTACCTTTCTCTTCTTTCCATGTTGCTCCAAAGGATGAAGAGGACTCTTTTGTCATGAAGGCCATCATCCACGCCATCAATGATGATAATGTCCCAGGGCTACAGCATCTTCTGGGATCTCTGAACAGCTATGATGTCAATCAGCCCAACAAGGTCCGTATACAGCATGCTGAAGTGTTGCTTCTTTCATAGACAAGTCAAAATTGTTCTCAAGTGAAAGATAAAGCGTCCATGTATAAATGACTTACTTGATATTTCCTCAGCCTCTATATCTGTAGAACAGTAGGAGGGAGTGTGTTTAGTAGGACAATGTGGAAGGCTGTGGCGCTGCAGGTCATTCTCCTTTTGAGCTGCACTGTGGGGAGGATCTGAAGTGGGTCCTTGTTGGATGAGCATCAGGAGCTGCTTTTAGTTCTTTAAGTACTTGTGGGCCAACAGGAAAGCATTTGATAATGAGGCGTTGCTGCTAACAGGCAGACAGTTTTATGTCAGTCGCGTTGTTCTGCTTTCAACTATTTGGAAACTGGAGACTTTTTGTTTGGGGTGGGTTATATACATGATGGCATTTCCTATCATTGTCCACTAGTTCACAAAGGCATTGAGATGGGGGTAGTGGTGGGTGGTGCTGACCACAAATCTAATCAACCTTATAATTCTGTTTTATAGTTGATGTTGACTCATGCTTTGTTTTTGGTGTGTTTGGAGTAGAATGGTAGGTTGATCTTAGATTGGTTGAGTTTAAGAGAGATGCTTCCTGTCCAAAATTCACTGGGAGATGGGCAGGTTTCTAGAGCCTGGAATTGGCTTTGTCTGTTGCGACGCAGAGATAGAGGTGATTCGGAGTAACACGTAGGAGCTGTGATGGTTTGTAGACGTCTCCGGTAAGCTCGATCTTTGTTGTGGAGTGGTTGGTGCGTCTTGTAGTGGAAACGCCATGTTTCTGTAGTGAACAGCTGTAAAGAATCAGAGCTACTGTTTGCTTCTGGCTCCAGTGGTAGGTGGATATTCTGTGAGTGTCACTGTACATTGTCCAAGGGCTTTTTGCAGTTTTATATAGCGTGAACTCGAAGGTATTGGAGCGCTTTACAAGAGCACCAGTTACATTACACAAGGACACATTCATTTTTTGGTAGGCACGGGGAGATTAAGTGATTTGCCCAAAATTACAGGGTGTTGAGCCGAGACTCAAACCTGACTCCCCAGCTCCAAAGTCGGCAGCTCTGGCGGTTAGGCCTCATCCTCTCTTAACGTTCTAAAAGTGTATAGACAGTGTGCGTACAGGGTATATGAGGTTCAACTACATTTTTACAAATCAAACTTATTGTAGTACACCATACAATGCTTCTTTAGTGAGTCTTTGGTCATGCACTATTGCTCCTTCCTTCCCATGTAAACATTTATCTGTGAAAACGCCCTCTCGACATTGGCACTTGAGACGGGTAGCGCCAAAACAGCCAGTACACTATTTGCTAACTCTGGCCACTAACATAGCTTTCCATGCCAATCCTGGTGCACATGAAGATTGCGATTCTCTGGGACAGGTTCTGCAACATATGCGTTGAACTGGCGCATATGCCCTCACTTATTGAAGTAGTAAAAAATGAAGCAGTACTTTTCAAAGGCGGAGAAAATTCCCCTTTATGGAAGGGATGTAGAGCTTGTGCAGAGTACCTCAGTGAGGCTTCATTGACTCCAAATGCCATGGTTGGGGAAGGGACATTTGTATGCATTATTGTAGGCCCTTTCTCATGCACTGTAAAATAAAATTTCCTGAATTGCTCCTCAACATTTCTTTGCTTACCAAGTGGCAAGAATTCGAACATGGAACATGTTGCAGTGCCAAAGTCACTAAAAGTATTGCCCAGCCTACTCTCAAGGAGATGTTTCACATCTACACCAATTACGCTGAACACTTGGTAGACAATGGTGTTTTCAGACTCCAGTTTCTTGATTATGTCCACTACAGCAGTCATGTTTTCATGTAAAAATCCAAGAATGCAGTAGAGTGTACCTTTTTCACATCACTATCAATATGCGACCAAAGATCCTCACATTTCTTGTTTGGCATCATCACTAAGCAAAGATTCTGTAAACGGTCACCACATGGTTAAAATAGCATTCACGGCCTCTAGGACTGAGAACCACCAGCTAAATGACACAGTTGGGAAGGCTCAAAGCACAAAATGAGAACTATTTGTGTTTTAATTCCTGCGCATAACGAACCAGTGCAACAGAACGGACTACAAATTCAATAGCATTCTTCATTAACTGAAGATTGTAAAGATTCTTTCAGCATACCATCTAGCAAGTGGCAAGGATCTCTTACAGGGAAGCACTTCAGCTCAGGTATCGATTTTGTCAGGTTATCACACAACCTTTTCATATACATAGCTGATTTACTGCAAATACAAACAATATCACTCAATTCTTTGTTGAACTTGGTAAGAACTTTTTGCAGCAGCATTCCAAGTGACATTGCGATCGGCATTTCTGGCACCGCCTGGGGTTGGCTCAGATCCTTCCTGGAGGGCAGGACGCAGCAGGTCTGGCTGCCGCCGTTCTCATCGGCTCCTCTTCCAGTGACTACGGGTGTTCCACAGGGGTCATCCCTTAGCCCACTCCTTTTTAACATCTATGTCACCCCTCTGATCCATTTGGCAGAGGGGTTAGGGGCTAGGGTGATGGCCTATGCGGACGACACCCAACTCCTGTTCACTTGGGGTAGGGAAGATGCCTCGGTCTCTTCTGTTCATCATTGTTTGTCCTCAGTGTTTCACTGGCTCGCTGCGGCGCACCTTAAGTGCAACTAGGAAAAATCAGAGATTCTTCTGTATGGCAAATTCCCGGATAACTTTAGAGAGGTGCTGTAGCCTTCTGGATTTCCACTACCTACCTTAAAGGGCAACTCTGCTAAGAATCTGGGGGTGTGGTTCGAGGACAACCTACTATTCTCCACCCACATCAAGAGGCAGGCAGGCACCTGCTTCGCAACGCTGAAAATGCTGAGAAAGTTCCTTCCTCTCCTTCCTAGATCTGCGAAGGAAACGGTGGTCCGTGCTTTGATCCTCTCTCGCCTAGACTACGCCAATGCGCTGTACGTTGGTACTCCAGGCTATCTTCTGAATAAGCTTCAAGTCGTGCAAAATTCGGCCGCCAGGCTTCTGTTGGATCTCGCCAGCAGAAGCAGCGTGCGTTCCCACCTGCGAACATTGCACTGGCTTCCTATTGAGGCGTGGGTCAATTTTAAAATTCTCACCATCGCTCACAGTGCCCTCTATGGCCGTGGGCCTATTTATTTACAGAAGAGGTTTTCCTTCTATGTCCCATATCGTCAATTGCGGTCTTCCTCACAACTTTTGGCCCGGACCCCACGGTTCACCCGCCAGAGGCTGGGAGGGAGTTCCCTTGCCCTGAAGGCTGCGCGGGCTTGGAATGCCCTTCCGCTAGCTTTACGCTGTATTCACGATTCTGTGGACTTTAAGAGAAAGTTGAAAACCTTTCTCTTTTAGCTTCAGTTTTTAAAGACTCACGACTCTTTCCTGATCGCGCCGGGACACTCTTCGGAGTAGCTGTGCGCGCTGCAAAAGCAAATAACATAACATGTGTTCCAAACGTCTGGTGTCATGTTCTCACCACTATCCCAGATGCTTGGTGACAGCACTCTTTTCACATATACCTGTCACTACACCTTGCATTGAAGTATGAAGCCGCAAGTGTTATATTGACTCACTAGAAAAGGGGGCTGCTGTATCTAAAGGTTTCACCCATTCTCTGTCTGTGAGTAAATGTGATGGTACATATTGGGAAAGATTCTTGTGAAACCAGCCATTTTACCTATCAGTGAAAGAATCAATTATAGCCAAAATATCAAATATGATTTTGATATTTACTGATTCTCTACAGTTAATAAAATAATTCAATAAGACTTAAAACATGCTTCTGAACCCTGCATCTTTAGACCTAAGACCACAAAACTGAAAAAAGCAAAAGGAAGAAGAAACAATATTTTAGTGACATACCTAAACAACAAAACTCAAGCAGAATAATGTTAGCCCAGTCTTTCTTGCTGCTACCTTGTATAAAAAGTTACATTGTATTGGCCCCTTCAGAAATAAATAAAAATTATTCTTTCACTCACCTTTTCCTTTCTTTGAATGCCAATTAGTTTGTGGTTGCGAAGGTGTTTTTTCAGTGTTTATATGGTGAGGCTTATTTTCCTTTCGGTGGGGTTTTATCAGTTATTTTAGGTTTAAACCTAAAACAGGATCGCCTACATATATTCACATCTCTGGATGATATTGTTGCTTAGTTCTTCATTGGCACCATTATTCTTAAGTGGGTGCAGGTTCAGGGAGAGTGTATTTGGGTTGCAATTGTTGTCTTGAAAATATTTTGGATGAACATTTCCTCAGTAGTGTCCAGAACATCCCCTGTGACGGACAATATTGTGTTTTTTGGCTGTGGCTAATGTTTCTCAACACTCGTCAGGTAAGGGGGATGTGGAAAATTTAAAGTGTAAACATTCATGTATGCATTTCTGTAAAGGGTTAAATGGTATGTAGACGACTCTTTAAGCATCCTTTGATACACTATCAATCTGTTGGGTGTGCAGGTGTTTGTAGTTCTTATCTTGTTCCCTGTGGTTCTTTCTAGGTAAAGGTGTATCGAGCCTCAGAGGATATGGACTAGTCCCCTGTGCTCATGAGTAGGGCCAAAGCTGGCACAACAGTAAAGACTTTGTTACATGCAGGATGGGTGATAGTACGCTAGGAGTCATGGGTGAGGTGTCACCTACATTCTACACTATGAAAGATGCATTGCCTTCACCTCGATTTATACAGTCCAGAAATTGTCTTGTGCTTACAAGTAATCACCACCTGCAGCTTTGAGTGCCATGTTTCTGCACTGAGGTAATCATAGCTGGTAGTCAGTCTCATAAAGAGAAGATATGATTTTGAGGATTAGACCCATCAAGACTGTTTGGAAAAGTCTAAATCTCTTGTATGTATCCCACTTATGGAGAGCAAGCCACATATGGGTCCTAATAGCCTTTTCGCCATGTACATCCAGACAGTGACGCACATGCCTGGCCTTTCTGGTACTACTTGTTAACTCAGTAAGCCCCTCTGGAAAGCTGGTTTCCACACTATACAAAGTTAGGCAACTCTCCAGGTAACCTGACCCACCAAAAGGATTGCTGATCACTTGTTTCCTTCCTGCAATCGCTCTTGCATGTCACCTCCTAGATGTGGTCCACCCCATCGCATTAGAGTGGTAAAAGACCAGGTAATCCAAGGGGCGCTTCCATCATTGGCTCCAGATAGGCTTAGTGTTCTTCTGTGGAACTCTCACACTATTCCTGTGTCCTACCCTGTCCCTAAGGGGAACCTCTCCCAAGTAGGGCCACCAAGGAAAACATCCCTAGAATCTGACAATCTTGCTGCCTTTCTGAAAACTGAACTTATAACGCGCTGGCTCAGAGGAAAGTTGTCTCCTAGGCAGATGCCAAGCCTGACCCTTCATTTACATGGCAAATCAAACACTGATATCACCCATGTTAATAAGCACGCCTGGTGCAGGCAGTCTGTCAGACCGCCTTCCTGCTGCTGATGGATGCTAGCTGCTTTCCCTTTTGAATTCTATCTGACACTGCCACCCATCTGAGCCAAATGGAGCCTTCACAACAGGGTTTGTCCTCCTGAGTGGGTCTCTGACAAGATTACAACAAGCACTTTGCCACTGGCTTTGTAAGGTGGCACCTTACACCTGCTCTGGAATATACACACACAGCGAGCACAGGTTTTCATTTTGCTGGTTAGAGAATTTAGCTAAAACATGTTATTATTTTCTGTGTACTGATGAGTTAAAGAAAATCCACCTGCTCTGGGTTCACATCCTTTATATGCATTATAAGCTGGGTAGTAGATTGGATGAAGCAGAGTAACTTTAAGTGTAACTCAGAAGAACCGGTCCAATGATTAGTGGCCCGCAGATCTTGTTCCCCCTCCCTCCGTTAGCTATCTACAGGAGTTTGAAATCTTTGAGGGAAGGTCGACAATTATTTAACCTTCCACCCTCAAATCTTATCTGTTACTGGCTCTTGCTTTGCCCTAATCCATTCTTTCAAGACATTTTTGGAATTTGAGACTCTTGAAACTTGCAAAACAGTTGTTCATGCATTGAACACAGCAAGGTTGGACTATGTCAATATTATATATTTTGGTGTTGCAGACTCTTTTGTCAGTCGTCTTCAGACAATTCAGAATGCTTCAGTCTGATTAATCCTGAAGGTTCCTCATCGTGCATTTGTATCACACATCTTCAATAACTCCAAAGGTTGCTAGTTAGAAAGAGGATGTGCTTTAAAGCTCTATTGCTGGCTCTCAAACCATTTTACAAATCTGGTCCTAAATATCTGACAGAATGATTCCTATACTATATTCCATCTAGAACCTTGAGATCATCCGATACTCATTTGTTTCAGATTACTAGGATCAGACGTTCAATAAGGGGAGGGTGTTATTTTTCCATATGGCTGCAAACCCGGGAACATCCTTTTGTCGGCGCTCTGCCATTCTTGCACTCAGCTGCATTTCAAACGAGTACTGTTAGCAGCATGACGCTCCTAGGAGCAGCTGTTGTGCTTTAGAAATTGATTCATTAATTCATACATATCTGGATATCTGACGCTGGTCAAGGAATGCAGGGTCTATGGCATGTTTTCAAGGGGAAACATCCTTAACATGGCGGTCAGTACACCGCGGTGCTGTTACATCGCGGTCATTGCAACGACCGCGATGTAACCACGCTATGCCATTACAACGCAAGTCTTTACATCGACTGCGCTAGATGGCGTGCTGACATTACAAATAGTGTAGTTTACTATCCCAACACCTTCCCTACTGTTAAGTGGACTGGAGTTGGAATAGTAAATTACACTTTTCAAATGTTAGAACGCCATCTAGCGCAAGTAGATGTAAAGACTTGCGCTGTAATGGTATAGCGTGGTAACATCGCAGTCGTTGTAACGACCGCGATGTAACGGCACGTGTTGTACTGACTCGTGTTGTTACGTCATACATCCGTTTTCAAGACATCCACAAACAATAAATATATATATATATATATACACACACAATGTGTCTAAATGTAACTTATTACATAGTGGTAATCCTACAAACTATGGTATGGTTTCAGTCATCTTGTAGTTGGTTACCTTGGAAATCACTGCTTCATACCACATCAGTTTTACTTGAGTGCTTAAGTGTTTGCACTCAAATGTTAGTCCCTAGTGTTCAGGAGTGAGCTGGGATATGCTTCCCTGCTGAAGTCACTGGTGCTGGTCTCCTCTCAGTCTCTGCATCCCAGGACTGTGATATACCATGCTTTTCCCTCTCAGCCCCACATCAACCGAGGAGCCCCCAGTCTCTGCTTACAATCCAACTCTCACCCAGGACCCACCACCCCTGCTCTCGCCCAGAGTCCACCATCACCCTCTGACCCTGTTGCCCAATTTGTATGGTGCTAAAACATGACTACTGTCTAAGGAACACCAAGATCATAGCAGAATTGTGCAATTCAGAATGCTAAATTCCACAGTCCCAAGCTTACCTTGAGCAGTGCTTACTCAACTTTCTAAATTTATGGAAGAAAATGATTTGATGTCAGACTAACAATCCCACTTCAGACGAGGGAGAGTCACAGATTCAGCTATCCGATCCATTTGCGATGACCCTAAAACTCACGGTGGCACAGTACTGAGTAGCCGTCTTATTGCTTCTGCACCTATCAGTGGCCTTTAACACTCTCCACCACCGCATGCTGCTACAAAGACTCCATCATTGTCATTCATCTACCTATCCCCTTTATCAGACCTGATTAAATCCTCCAACCTCAGCTGTTTGAACTATGCAGATGACATGCAAATCATTCTAAAAATGGATGGCCCTTAAGACCTCTACAATTCAAAACTTAATGACTTCCTTCTGCCATAAATACATGGATGACGATCTAAATGTGTTTTATGTATTTTTATCTTAATCAGAATGGTTGAACTGTTAAATGTGGGGTATTAAAATGCTTGGCTAACTTGTCTGCATAACTGTTTTTTTACCATTCAGGTGGATTGCCCTCATTTCAAATAGAACACTGCTGTAGCATTGATATGTGCCAAGTTTTTTTTCCATTTCACTGGGATTAACCGGCATTTTAGGAAATGTTCCTCAAAGCCAGGGAGACGGCGCGCTCTAAACTATGTATAGAGCTCCCTATTTAAATCACCATATTGGAAAACGCACACCAATCTGCTCTTGTCCAATACACGGGTGCGCCATGCACCAGGGACTGCGCTTCTCACACCCCCTTTTAAGATATTCAAAGGAGGACTTGATTGGACTTAAACGACAAACCGCAGCTAAGGAGGCGAAATGATGTGGCTCAGAATTGACACAGGAGAGTTCTGTAATACCAACAGATATCTCTGTTTTTTTATAGTGGCCAACGTTGCCAGACATATTCAGTCTGGAGCCCAATAAATGTTATGGGGGGTCTTTGAAATATGCGCTATTTAATGCATGTTCTTTATCTGTGCATATTGTAGATCCCACACTTTACACTGAGGGGTTTAATCCAGATATTGTTTTTATTACGGAAGCATGGTTGCAGGAGACCTCCAACCATGGCTTGGCATTAGCTTTTCCCTCTGGATACTCTATACTACAAAAAAGCACTTAGATAAAATGAGTGGCAGCCGAGCAATGATTTATTTAAAAAAATGCTGGAATGTGGACTCCCTTCTGTAAGTCAACTTCAAATTGGCAAAGGTCCAAAATTTTAAAATATCAAAGAATGGGAATCCCTGTTATTGCAGGTAATTTATTACATCTCCCTCCAGGAATTAGTGGATCTTTTGGATCTAATTTAGATGATAATTTTAGGCCAATAATTTATAAGGTTATGAAGTTGCTTCTGCTGAGTGATTTTAACCTTTGGTTTAAAGATACAAACCCCTGGGATGCAACAGAATATTTAGATTTAGGGATTGGTGGGTTGCCTTTAAAAGTAAAAACCTAAAACTCAAGTAGTTGGTGACACTCAACGCTATGTTTTCATCTGAAGAGCTTCTGATCACTATTTTAGAGGCTACTCGAATACCTGGGTCGGACCATAAAGTTTATGTCCTATATGATAGAAGCTCCGGCCTTAAAACTGAGGCCACCTTATCTGTAAATAATGTCAGAACATTTCGTGCCTTGAATAAAATCCCTGCTGAGGCATTAGAAAACTGAAAAGAAATTACTTTTGACAAAGGCGACAAAAATAGGTCCCCCAACACAATTAAATATTTACATTATTGCTAGGGCGTTAGAATTCAAGAGAGATGATGGTCTTGCATCAATCATTGATATGTTGGCACCTGCAGAGAATAAGTGGTTTTCAAGATCCAAATCACAAGTACAAAGATAGTAAAAAAACATACTGTGGTCCTTCATACCATGGGCTGCACCATTCTGGGTGCAATTTGAACACCCGATAATTATCGATAGCGCGGAGTTCGGTATTCACCGGGTGCGCAATTCGTGTTCAATTTTGAGTTTCGGACGCAAACATGGGCGATAGTGCGCTAATTTATTATTCCTCGTTCCAGAATAAGTGAAAACAAATTTTGTGGAAATTGACCTTATGGTTGTGCCAAGTTTTGCCTGGAAATTCACTGGTGTGGGCTTTAATGTGCATTTGGTGCCCAAGTGCACATCCTGTGTACGGGCCCATCTCCTTTAAAGTCTGTTCCCCTTGGAATGCGAATGTTAAAGTCACATTGAAGTTGTACCCAATTTGGCAAGTGTCCGCTCATTAATAAGGAAGAACTGCAAAATTGTTTCCCTTGAGCAGAATTTATAACACTTTCTAATCTTGGCTGGTTCAGTGACGGTTGTAAATTATTAAGAGCGGAAGGAACAATTACTTTTGCTGCCAAATGGAAAAGAATAGCTGGAGTCAGTAGCTGTAAAAGAAAAGGATGAGATAGATTTTGGAAAGCAGTGTAATCTTTTGAAAACCCTGCCATACCAATCTTCTACACCGTGAAGGTTAACCTGCAAGTGCGAAGGTCATTGATCGGACTGCTTCTGACTAAGGGCAACCTTAGCAGTAGCAGAAAGTTCCAGCCTTTGTTACTTCACTGCCAAACTTAATTCTTGAGAAGCGCAGTTTTCCAATTTAAGTATCAAATCTTTATAACCTATTTTTTATGCACATTCTGCATTTCCTCTCTTCCTCCATCATTACCTTTGTCCATCTTATAAGTAAGAAATTGAACTATTTCTGACTGTGTCCGGCTGATAGTTGAACATATTAGCACAATAAACGGTTCCAGACTTGAGTGAAGCTTTCTTTTGATTCTATGTGGAGACGGCTTATACTTATGTATCTCCAGACATTGTAAGTTTTTAATTATTTGTTTAGTAAAACAAACATCCACTCATTTACATTTTTTTAATTTATAAAGCGACCTCTCCAGAGAACCATGTTTTAAATAATTTAGTTCAAATGAAGGCAAAGCACATCGGAACTGTGACCGGTAAAGTGACATGATGGTGTCATCATTAATGAGATTCATTGAGCGAAGAGCCTCCGGTACTTGTGGACGGTGTAAGCGGGAGGCAGCTTTGGGTGGAAATGGATACTAAATAAGCCTGTTGCTTGAGAAGTAATATGGAGGGAAAAACAGGTCTGTGGATTGGAAGCGGCCAGAAAACTAAGAAAGAATACTAGTCCCTGGTACTAGAGGAGAAAATGGACATTAGACTGGTCTATCTATAGCTTCAAACTTAGATTATTGCCAGGAAGACAGACTGCCACAAATGAAGAATGGTGAACGCGAGAGAGAGGCCAAAAGAATAGGCCAGGGTGAAAGGAGAGCTTCTGTAGAGCTTAAAGAGAAAGATGGATATGAGCAGTGAAAAGGAGGAGCAGAGAAGATGAAAATAGGCCGAAGCGGGGCCTGGAAGTGAGCAGGGAGTCAAACAACAAGAGTAAGGGTGAGAGTTGGAGAAACGGCTAATGAGGCAGATGGAATCTGTATGAAAGAACAGAGGAAATGTGACCGGGCAGTGTAAGTAGTCAAAGGTGATGGACAGGTTAAAGTCAGACGTCATACAAGGAGACGGTGGGAAAAGCACTGGAAACTGGCATAAGCCAAATATAGGGCATGGAAAAGAGAAAGAACAGCATTTTTGGTTTTTTCAGGCTTAAGATAAAGAAAGTGAGAGTAGTATCACAGAGTAAGAGGCGAAGAGCTGAGAGGTGTCTGCATGAAGGAGAAGATTAAAGAAGCAAGAAGTGTGGGATAGATTTTTCACCTAAAAGAGACACTTGTAGGATCCCTAAGACATCAGCTACTGTGTGATATTTGAGCATAAAAAAATCAATGCAGATAATAAGAAAAAAGCAAGCAGGCAAAGTAAGCCTTGCTGAGATCGCGAAAGAGGGTGCAACTTATTGTGCCTTTCTAGTGAGGAAGGAGTGAGTGCTTTACATCTAGCATTTTACTTGAGAAGGGGGCTCACGCTTTGGGCTGATCGTTTTGGCTTGCCGTTTCCATGGCTCATCCAAAGGGGTGATCAGACATTACTTCCTGAATGCCGGATACCAGATCAGGAGTGACTGTAGGGACAATGCTGCTAACTTGGTATTTCCATACTTCCAAATACAATATCTGAAAGAAACACGTAGTGATAGATTCCTTACCTTAGAATATCCCCAGGCGTCAGTCTGGATCCGGAAAGTTTTCGTCAGCAGTACCCCTGCGCATCTTGCTGCTCCGCGTCCGTCGTAGGCATCGTGATCGCCGGGATGACGTCGCGGCAGCTACTTAGACGCCGCCCTCGCGCGCTGATGTCCGTTTTCTTTTTCCGCACCAGCAAGCGCAGATCCGGAGAGAGCGGTACCCCCAGTCTTTTTTGACTGAGTTTTTGGCGATTTTTTGTCTCAGCTTTTTGAGTCGATCGACTCCTGGTGCAGTTAGGGATGCCCGGGTTTAAGTCTTGCGAGGGCTGTCATCGGATGATGTCGGTGACGGACCTGCACCGCGTGTGTCTCTTCTGCCTGGGGTGCGTCCACGACCCCAAGTCGTGCCCCGACTGCCGATCCATGGCACCGAAGTCTTTGCGGGAGCGGTCCCGAAAACTGCTTGAAGCCCGGCAGTCGGCTCCGCGCCGTGAAAGGTCCCATTCCAGAGGGAGGTCGAGTGACCGGTCGCGGAGCCACCACCATCGGAAGTCGTCCGAATCGAAGTCTTTGCACTCGGGGTCAGGTAAGGCGAAGCGCCAAAAGAAGTCGAAGAATCGTCATCGTTCCCCGACTTCCCCTCGCCAGTCACGCGACTTGGCTGAGGGCGCGGTTGGTGCCACCCCCGCGGCTCCGGCGGAGCCTACGCAGTCGCTGGTAACCTACCCGCCCTTCCCGGGTTTGTCGGCGACTCCGGCCCAGGTACAGGAATTCCTGTCCGCTATGGCTCGCCTACTTGGGCCGTCGGGCCCCTCCGGTGCGCTTAAGGGCCCCGCAGGCCCAACTGGGAGTCCCTCCTCCTTTGACGCCGGTGGCTCCGGCCCCGGCGTCGTCGTCGGCTCCGGCCTCGGCACCGCAGGACTCCCGTGGATCCCGGTCGACGCTGGTTGACCTCGTGACACCTCCACCGACGTCGACCCCACCTGCACCATGTTTCTTGTCGCCCGGCGCGCCAGACGACGTCGTCCCCGGTTTCAGCCCCGAAGTGGAGACGGTGCCGGAACGGTGTCGACCGACGCCGTTTGGGATTCTGTTTCCCCATCTCCATCCTCCTCCTTTTCTGCCTGTGCAACAGCATGAGGAGGAAGGGGAGGACTGGGAGGGGTCTGAGGACCCTCTCGCTGCTCAATGCGAGTATGACCCGGACTGGGCAGAGGAGTTGGGGAATGCCAGTGGTCTGAACACCTCTCCAGACCTTGGCATGCTGTCTCCTCCTACCGTGGCTACGGAGGAGGGTGGTGCTTTTTCTGTGGTGTTGCGTAGGGCAGCCGGGGCTCTCCACCTCGAGCTACCTACTGTGGCTGTCAGGACTAACCTCCTGACGGAAGTATTTCAGCCAGCAGTTACCTCTGCAGAACCACTGCTGCTCTTTAATGACGCACTTTCGGACGTTCTTTTGGGCTCCTGGTCCAGGCCCAACACGGGCTCCTTTGGACAGGAACGTGGCCCGACGCCATCGCCTGGCCCCGGGCAACCCCATCTTCCTCTCAACACCTCACCCCTGAGAGCTTGGTTGTCCAAGCCTCCGCTTCCCCAAAGGTAAATCCAGACAAAACAGAAGTACTGGCTGTGACCACAGGGGTTTCGCCCTGGTCCAGTCTTTATTGGCCCCACGAGCTAGGCACCACTCCAATCCCAGTGCCGTTTCTGCTGTCGTAGGGAGTTGTATTGGCCTGATGCGGCAACTCCGGAAATTGGTGACCCTGTTGTCTTTCTCCACCATGCAGACTGTCGTGACGGCACTAATCTTTTCACGCTTAGATTATGGCAATGCAGTCTACATTGGGCTTCCCGATATACTTCTGGGGAAGCTACAAGTGGTCATGAATGATGCGGCAAGGCTGATTTTTAGGTTGCCAAGAAGTGCCCATGCTGCCCCTCTGCTGCAGCAGCTCCTCTGGCTTCCCATCAAGCAAAGGATTAAATTCAAGGGGCTGTGCATTGCTCACAAGTCCCAGTTTGGAGAGGCACCCAAATACATCAAAGATCTCCTAAGGCCCTATGTGCCTGGTCGCACCCTTCGGTCATCAGATTCCTGTCTGTTAGCTTGCCCACGCTTTAACAGAACGACCCTAGGGGGCTGGGCATTCTCTATCACCGTTCCCCCGATTTGGAATAAACTGCCTGACGGTATGCGCAAGGAAAGCAGGCTATTACCATTTAGGAGGAGACTTAAAACCCTTCTGTTTACAGAGGCGTTTAGTTAAGCTCACTCTGATGCAGGTCGTGGATAGCTGCACATGGGGATACTGGACCTCTGATTCATGTTGCAGCGCTTAGAGACCTTCCGGTGATAGGCGCTCTATAAATGAACTCTAACATAACATCCTGCTGATCAATCATGCCAGATGGCATATGCGGGCTCTGCAGTGGGACCTGAAGTTCCAGTGGGTGCAGCATCAGGGGAATCTGTCCGACTACGACCAGATCTCGGAGGGCACTGCTAGACAGTTGCAGTGGTGGATCATGAACCAGCATTCGGTCAGCGGCAGATCCCTCTCCCTTCCCCAACCAGAGCACACAGTGGTGACGGACGCGTCCCTCCTGGGATGGGGCGGCCACATGGGAGAGGCGGAGATCAGAGGCCTCTGGCCTCCGGCGGAGTCCAAGCTCCATAGCAACATTCTGGAGCTCCGGGCGATCCTACTTGCACTCAAAGCATTCCTTCCCTCTGTCAAGGGGAGAGTAGTGCAGGTGTTCACAGACAACACCACCGCCATGTGGTACTGCAACAAACGGGGTGGGGTAGGGTCGTGGACCCTATGTCAGGAGGCTCTGCGCCTCTGGACATGGCTGGAACATCAGGGCATTTCCCTGGTGGTTCAACACCTGGCAGGTTCACTGAACGCCAGGGCGGACGAACTCAGCTGCAGGTGCAGGATGGATCACGAATGGCTTCTTCACGCGGACGTGGCGCAAGGTCTCTTTCAACAGTGGTGAGAGCCTTGGTTAGATCTATTCGCCACCGAAGAGAACGCGCAATGTCAGCAGTTCTGCGCGTTGGAATTTCCAAGGCGGCACTTGCTCGGCGTCGCTTTTCGTCGCGAGTGGAGTTGCGGTCTATTGTACGCCTTTCCGCCTATACCACTTCTACCCAGAGTGCTGAAGAAGATCAGACGTGACCAGGCCCAAGTCATTCTTGTGGCTCCGGACTGGGCTCGAAGAGTTTGGTATCCCGAGCTACTCAGTATGAGCGTGGATCCCCCGATCTGACTGCCTCTTCGGGAGGATCTTCTGTCGGAGCAGCAGGGGACGGTCCTCCACCCGAACCTGTCCAGCCTCCACCTCCTTGCGTGGAGATTGAGCGGTGACAGTTGATTCCATTTCACTTGCCTCCCGAAGTCTGTGATGTCATTCTGGCAGCCAGGCGTCCCTCCACTAAATCGGTATACGCCTGCAGGTGGAACAAATTTGTGGCATGGTGCACAGCAAAGGCTGTGGATCCACTTTCTGCCCCTCTTTCTGAGGTCCTCCTGTTCCTCCTTTCTTTAGACCAGCAGGGCTCTGCTCTGGGCACTATCAAGGGCTACCTTTCTGCAATCTCAGCCTTTCTCCGGCTACCTGATCAGCCCTCTCTTCAAGTACCCTGTTGTAAATAAATTTCTCAAAGGCATTACTCACCTTTTCCCTCCTATTCCGTTTGTGATGCCACAGTGGGACTTGAATCTGGTTCTTACTTATTTGATGTGCGCTCCCTTTGAGCCGCTTCACAACTGTCCTCTTCGTTTATTAACCTTGAAGACTGCTTTCCAGGCTCTTTCATGTAAACCTCCTTTTCTGTCTGTTCATCCAGACAAGGTTGTGCTACGCACACGTCCATCCTTTTTGCCAAAGGTTGTTACTGCCTTCCATATCAGGCAAACTATCACCTTGCCCACTTTCTTTCCGCCTCCGCACCCTTCCAGAGAGGAAGAGAGGCTCCACCGTCTGGACCCAAAACGTGCGATCTCATTTTACCTCAACCGCACAACAGTTCTGGGTGGATGACCAGCTCTTTGTTGGCTACGTAGGCGCCAAGAAAGGCCGGGCTGTACACAAGAGGACTATCTCCCGCTGGGTTGTCTTGTGTATAAAAGCCTGCTATTCTCTGGCTAAAAAGGAGCCTCCGGTGGGGCTGCGCGCCCATTCTACCAGGGCAACAGCAGCTACTACTGCATTGGGACGAGGTGTCCCCCTGCAAGACATCTGTCAGGCAGCCACGTGGGCCTCGCTGCACACTTTTACTAAGCATTATTGCCTTGACAGCCAAGTCCGGAGAGACGGCTTCTTTGACCGTTCTGTTCTCCGTGACTTTCTGGTGTGATCTTGGTTCGCAGACCCACCACAGGGGTTGGTATTGCTGGGGTATCTATTCTAAGGTAAGGAATCTATCACTACATGTTTCTTTCAGATGAACAAGTTACTTACCTTTGGTAACGATATATCTGTAAGAAACATTAGTAGTGATAGATTCCTTACCGCCCCACCCATCCTCCCCGTTCTGCGAACTGATTTCTAGGGTTAAGGTCCTCCTTTTCAGGGCCCTAGTTTCAATGCACCAGTGGTCAGTATCTTGCATGGCTCTGCGTCCTGGCGCGGAAAGTCGTGTACAGAATTGACGTCAGCGCGCGAGGGCGACGTCTAAGTAGCTGCCGCGACGTCATCCCGACGCCTACGACTGACACGGAGCCGCACAACGCCACCTTCCGACGTGCAGGGGTACTGCTGACGAAAACTTTCCGGATCCAGACTGACGCCTGGGGATATTCTAAGGTAAGGAATCTATCACTACTAATGTTTCTTACAGATATATCGTTACCGAAGGTAAGTAACTTGTTCTATAGGTACTAGGGCACACACAGCAATCTGATATGTTTGCAAACACAGCTACACAATGGGACAATTACACACGAAGAACAGCAAATTAATACACTTGGGCAGGTTTGTGCAAGAAGCATTTGGAGGGGCAATCTGGTCTGCCTATGTCTCCCTGTTTAAAGGGGTGGTCTGGGCTTGGCTATGAATTTGTTAGTGTTGTGATCATGGTAGGCAATGGTTCGTGTGTGAAGTTTGGTGGATTCATGCAGTGCTTTGGTGGTGTCAGCCTAACATGCAGTTTTTGCCACATCTTGGATCTCATACTGAGGACGGTTTGGGTGCCGCACTAGCACTGCGAATGGAAACCTGTGGATTGGCTTATTCACTGGAATGAGCAGATATAGTGGTCTGTTTCGTGGTGATGGCTTTCATATAAGGGGCTGGGGAGATTTCCATTGAGGCCAAAGCTTTGTTTGTTTAGAGAGGTCTCAGATAAGGATGATGTTTTTGTTGTGGGACTTGGGTGGGAGGGTTTGCCAGACAAGGCTGTGGAACTTGAATGTTTCATGTGGCCCAGGGAAGATATGTAGATTTGCATGGGACTAGACTGTAAAGGGGAAAGTAACCAGAAGTGGATTTATGCTGAGGTGTGTGCAGTCAGAAAGAGTTGAAAGTGTGAATTTGAGGTGCTGGCTTCTCCTCTGTATGGTGCTGATGCCGAATGAGCATTATTTATAGAATTGCCTTTTTATAACGGTTTTAGTGTTTAGTGGTGTCTATTGAAGAATACTATACTGGATCAAGCAAGGGGGCGATGGCAGGCAGTGGGTAGATGTTGCAGCCCGCCTGGTTTGCGAATATTGTAGGTTATTGATGGGTGGAGAATAAGTAGCTTCCCCCGGGTAGACTACAGAATACACTTTGAGACTAGTTTTTATGGCTAACTGTTTGCTGTGTGCATTTTGTCGTGCCCTTGCTGATTGTTACTTTGTGAGTGAAGCCACAAGATAAGTTGGAGTGTGGTTGGATGTCACTGCATTGAAAAAGAACACTGTCTTGGGTGGGCAATTCTGGTGCTAGAACTGGATAGCGGCATGGGGGGAATAGGAGGCCATGAAAAAGACTTTTAGCACCCATTTTATTCCAGCCAGGATCTTTGCTCAGCCACTTTACACCTGATCCATGATTTGGACACTTTTCCTGCAAGAAGAACCAAACAACCTGTTTTTCAGGAAACTTTTAAAGAAGTCATGCTCATATGTAGAAAATTGATTTAATGCACTGAATAGGATGCAACCCTTAGGCTCAATCAAAAATGGATGTTTTTTCAATGAGGAATCAAGAGCTTGATTTAAACATTTATGACTGTTGAACCTGAGCTTTGCGCTGCTTGACAGTCTCTTAAGACATAGGAGGTCAATGCGATTGCAGAGGCATCCGCGCTAGTACTACTGTGCATTTCTTCCTGGAGTGACAGTGGGAGAAATGCAGAGAGAAGCCTACTGTGTTGAGTTCTATTCAGTTGACTAGATTGAATTGCTGCATCTGTGTAGGCAAGGTCATCAAATCTTAGAGTTCACATTTTTGTACTTTCTCTTCTCTTGTTGTCTTCTGCTGCGACACTTGATTGAGTCCATAATGCCTCCATGTCTGATTGAATAAGCAAGAAGGATTCACCATTGTAAGAAAGGTGGCAGTGTCGCAGGAACGAGTTAGAGCATTTCCAAGGCTGTTAAATCTGCAAAAGAGACCCTGTGTGTTTTGGGTCGGCAATGGATTCCAGAGATAGCAATACTACATTTTATGCTGGTGAAACATCTGAGATTGTGTAGTGCAGGGATCACTTGAGGAGCCTAATGTAAGATGCTGGCAGGGCTGGACTGGGAACCAAAACCGGCCCTGGCAAAGTGCTCGGCTGGCCCCCCCCAGGGGGTTGGGGATTTTGTTACAGATGCCGATATTGCAGCTATGCTGCAAAAACGGCCCTGTAACAAAAACGGCCCCCCAGGAGCCCAAAACCGGCCCCCACCCTGGCGGCCCACAAGGGAAACGCCCGGTGCCCGCTACGGCCAGTCCCGCCCTGGTTGCTGGACTTCCTGTGTCTGACTCACGGAGGTCCTGGGCAGAGTTTCCTGAACTATAAAATCCAGTGAAATTCCTAGGGCCTGACGTCTTCCATTCCTATGTTGCAAAGCTGTGGAGAGTGGAATAGGAGATGGTTAAGCCTGGGGTAGCTGGAGCACAACCCGCCAAGAAGTTGTGAAAGTTTAGAATCTTGTCTAGAGATTGTAGAAGTAGATGAGGAGGGCAACCGGAAGACTAATGCAGTAATCCAGTCCACTGAAGACCAGTGAGTTAATGACTGATTTAGCTGTTTTAAATGGTATCGTTCTGCACATCTTGCTACATTATGTAACTATAACCGTGCTGCAGTGTTGTGTTCGTGATGGTGGTTTCCATCCTCATAGTTGGGATGTAGAAGACACATAGGTTTCTGGCTAATGAGGTTAAATGCAGCAAGATGGGAGGAATGGAATTGTGTCGGACAGAGGGGTGGGTACACTCGAGGTGGAAAAGTATGTGGTGGGGTGCCATAGAGGAGGGAAATAAGACTTCCATTTCAGAGGAGTTCAAAATGAGTGACCATAAACAACTGTATGGTCATCCAATGCCAAATGGAAAGGAGAAGGAAATGTAGATGTTGTCTATGTAAAGATGATAGGAGAAGCCAACAGTTGAAGTCATCATCATCATCTTGAGTCGTGGTTCAATCATTTGTGTTTGTTCATCTGACCTTAAAGCTCAGGACACATGGTACCCCAACACTTTATACTTAAGCTTTACCTTAAGTATGATGTACTATACAATTTGCTTTGAAGGCAATCCTAGCAGAAACTGATAACAAGTGCAGGATATGTGATAAAGAGGTAGCAGGTGTACCCAAGTGCATGCCTAATATTAGCTGAGCCACAGTGTTGAGTATGATCTGTAGCTGAGAGAGTTATGCAAAGTTGGCAAATTTCCATAATCTGGACAGGATCCAACTAGGGCTGTCACTTCTGCTCCTTGACCTAGGGCAGTAGGACATAGAAGTAGTATTTCGAATTGTTTTTACGTAGAAGGAATTGTCGAAGTCTGAGGAGTTACTTATGATGAAGGAACTGAAATGAAAAATTAACCCCAAGATTCTCGCTTCTTTTGTGGTTCAAGGCAGTCAACTAGTTCTGTGGCCAAAATGGCCTTCTCCAATAGGTCATCTCTGGTCTGCACACAACCTCACTCTAGTCTGAATTAAGTTGGGCTGCCCATCCTGGTCTGGACCTCCACCTTTTTGGCTACCTCTAACAAATATAAGAAAAGCAACAAAAAAATAGAGTTCAGATGCTTCCCGTGAATATAGATTTTACCTAAAGATGCTGTTGATGTTGTATCTTGTTCTCAGTATGTGGTTTGTAATTAAATACTCTGAAAACGTTCTACACTCCATCTGTCATTCTTCGGTCTCTTTTATTTATAAGATTAGGAACTCTGTATTCCCCAAAATACTTGAATTTATTGAAAAGTGTATACATCTAAAATGTTTGTGTAGTACCACGACTGCCATAATCTTGACAGTATTTCAAATTTATTTTGAAAAACTTTATCAAACCAATTACTTCAGAGGTTGATTACCTTATATGTATTATTCATTCTATGGGACATTAAATTGCCATTCTTTCTTGTTTTTTTCAGCATGGCACACCACCCCTGTTGATTGCAGCTGGTTGTGGAAATATACAAATGATAGAGTTACTCATGAAGAGAGGTTCACGCATCGATATCCAGGATAAGGTTGGTGGAGGACTTCATAAAAATTGAAGTATTTTGTCAGTGTCCTAGGAAAAGGTGACCTTGTAGATCACTACTATTTGGCACAATGCCGACAATTTGGATTGAACACTATTGTAGAACCACTCTCGTATTTCGATTAAAATGTTATTTTTTCCTCTTTATTTTTATTTCATAACCAATAATCCCAGAGAAAAAAGGATTGAGTTTGAAGTTGTTTCCATGTGTAAAGAGTATTTTGCCCTTGACAAGTTTGCTATGCAATATTGGGTATTTTACCATAGCCTTACAGCCCGCTGCCGAGGGAGGTACGGGTTGTTAAAGGTCCTGCAGCTCGGGCCTATAAAATGAGGGAGAGAGCCTTCAACAACCAGCATAGCCTGAGACAGAAAGACCATTAGATAATTCCACTAACTGAGGGTAGAATGTTCTAAATTAAAAAGGCAGAAACAGAAAGACAAACATTGGAATGTCGTAGCAGAAGGTCTATACAAGCCATTATTAGCGCTGAACCACCTCATTGTCTTCAGTGAAGCTCCCACAGGTCTCATTCCCCTTATGCCTCCATTGTAATTGCTAATAGACAGTACCTATTAAAACATTTAACTTTCTTTGGAGTGTCAGGGAGCTTAGTTAACTTCAGAAGCTTGAAGATATTTAACCATGTTGCTTTGCCCTGTGTTTTCGTCCATTGTCTATTTGTAGGCTGGATCAAATGCCATCTATTGGGCCTCACGACATGGCCATGTTGAGACTCTGAAGTTTCTTCACAACTGTAAATGCCCTCTGGATGTTAAAGATAAAGTAAGTATTTCATAGCTTCAGAGGTTGAATGTGGCAATATTCGATGTTTTGTTTCTTTTGTGGATGTGTTCATTCCTACTGGATATATGTATGTTTGGAAGGCTTTATACAACATGCAAATATAATGTAAAAAATTCTTTTGTTTGAGTTATTTTTTCAGTCTTTTCTCACTGGCACCTTATAGTACAGATAAATGATCTTTTAATGTTTGTATTAACTTTTGATATGATGAAAGTTGAAAACTTTAATATTCACATAATGAACGTTACAACCCCCCAATAACTAGTTGCTGTTTTCTGTCATTAGAAAATTACCTCTAAGCACTTGTTATTGATTAAGAGCTATCCACCTCTGTTGAAGAATACTTTTAGACATTTTGAGTTTTTTGGCCTTTCATATTTGTACTTTGTACCCAAGTTCTTTCATTTTGTTGTACTTATTTTTTTTATTTTAGTCTGATTTAGCTTTATCTCATCTGAATGGCAGAATGTATTGTATTTAGTCCCTTCATGTTTTGTTTAACATCTTCTTCTTTTTTTTAAGGAGTTTTGATATTCTTTAAGTCATGGGTACAAATAAATGTTGTTTCTTAAGATGAATGAGCAGGACCATCCTGGTTATGATTCCTATGCCCCAAAATGTGCTGTGACCGCTGGTTGATAATTTAGAGGCAGGGTGGCTGAGACACACTCAATAGAAGGTTGCAGATTCAATGCAATTGGTTCGCCAAATTTTCAGATATGTCGATAATGCTCACACTAAGCATGAGTTTCTACTTTGTAAATGTTATTGTAGAAATTATTTTTTTCTCAGTGTCACTTGAACTATAAAACCTAAAATATTCACAGAATTCATATTTATCTCACATTTAGATCAGTATTAATTCATTCAGATATTTCATGATCTGTCCAACAATTTGTAACTGTTAAAGAATTTTTTTGCGTTTACCTTGTGTGTTCCAATAATAGCATACTTATTAAAACAATGAAATTGTCTAAAAAAAAAAAAAATCAGATTAAGAATCGAGATTGGACTTGGATGCACCATCCCTCAGAAACTGGAGGCAACTAATCAGAAAAAAGTGTCTTGCACATTCACCACAAGGATGGTGGCATGTTGGTGCCAGCGGGGTTCATTATTATGTGACTCTGCTCTTCAACATGTATATGTATCCATAGGCATAATTAATCATTCATCAGCAATTCAGAAGAAGTCTGACAACTCACCGATCCTCTTCTGTTTTGAAGATGAATCCATAAAGCAAACACTAAATTTACGGAATATTTTAATAACATCTGGGGGTGGCTGACTGAAAGCGTTCAATGCCTTCATTCCACCAGAAATTAATTGCCATGTCTGACTGAGAGAAATATTCCCCATACCCCTAGTTCTAGGAACAAGCTAATTTGAAGTCCAACAAAAAAGTATTCAACAAATAATCGTTGATTCTGGCCTTTCATCACCACTCTTGTAAAAGCTCTGATAAAATGGATTATCACTGCTGTACACGGGTTTACCGCTTCTCCAAAGTGAATGCAGAGTGCAGCTAGCCTGATCGTTAATCATAGCCCGTCTGGACAACTAAAATATGATCTGCATGGGTCTATTTAAGTTACAGCAAATGCGAAAATCCGGGAACAAGGTTGGCCCTCAACTGGAAGAAGCAGTAACGCATCTTATCCACTGTAAAAGTACTGTACCAGTGAAAACCCAGGGTCAAAATCAAAATCCTGTGCAGCCATGGTGGGTGCAGATCACCTATTGAATTCTCAGGAAACTTCTATGACTGAACTATTCAAACCTATGACTTCGGGCTGCGATATACATGGGCAGAGAGATTCTCTGTATGGTTGGATTTCTGCCTGCTGTGTTTGACTCCTGCTTTCAGTAATCAGTTCTCCTACCCTCATCATCCAACAAAACACCACAAACTGATGCATCAGCCTAGTTGTTTTAAAATAAATTATATTCTGTCTACACCAGCTTCACTCCAAGCACTTGTCACTTAACATAACCACCACTACCTCTTCTCAGGTGTGCTTCGTGCTTGGTTGTTGCCAAAAGGTGGCTTGCCAGTGCCGTATAAAACATCAAAATAAATACAAAATACACATGGGCTTCCAGGAGTTGGTTCTTCAAGCATCAACACAGACCATTGAGCTTCTTCACAAGCTAGGGTTGTACATCATCCAAAATTATTTAATTTCTCTTTTACACAGAAAACGCTTGCCTTCATGCAAATAGAAATGGCATCGGTTCCACCGGAGCATTGGTTATTTCCACAACTTAGCCAAACTCAGTAGACTGTTAAGCTGCTGTATCCAAACTGTATTTTGTCTGCTCATTTGATCAGGGACAAATCATGGTTTCCAACAAAAAAGGTTCCCACCATTATGGAAGGAATCTCGGAGCCTTTAAAGTTTAATACAACTAGAGTGGTGATGTTTATCACAGGTAGTCTTTCTAGACTGAACATTCATTGGGTTGACTCTGGGCAATGAGACCCAGACTTTAATATAATTACTGTTATCTTTCCAGGAGACAACACATGTAAGCATCCTATTAGCAGCAACCCAGTTGTCAGATGATATTCTACAGAGAAGGTTCTTTCCATGTATGTATGTGTCAACATTTTCTGTTTGCTTTTCCCTCTCTTCCACAGCTATCTGGATTGGTGCCAATATTTAGAAGGATAAAAACCGACTTAGTACTCATACCATGATTCTGGCAGTGTCAGAATTATGTTAGAGTGTAACGATTCAGCCATGTACATCTGTTAATCAGCATTCCACTGCCAGAATTATACATTTAAAACAATGTATTTTATTCTTGCTTGTCTCTTCAATGGACTTACCCAATGCTAGAAAAAAGATAATTATATGTTTCTAGCGTATGTGGCTATAGATACACATTCTATGCCTGCTCCTGCAATCTAGTGTTGGGCTTGGCCATTACAACTTTTTTCTTCGTAGAATCTTGAAGTCACAGGATGTACTGTCACTCCTCCCCTAGTCCACAATGCGCGTGGGTGCCAACTCCACCCTTGATTGTATTTTTTTCTTCCGTCTTGTTCGGACGTGTCCAGCAACAGCTCCGAGACCAACACATATCCTCACAGGCTTTCGGGCCTCCCTGCTATACTCTTCAAAACCGAGGGCTAGGTTAACAATTATTGCATGGCTAGCACCTCCCCAGCTTTTCTCCCCCAGACAAACTGCTTGACCTTTTCCATGAACCACAGCTGTTCTGCTTCAATGCCCTAGTGTCTTTGCCGAATTGATGGAGGCATTTTCCAGTTCCTTCCGAGCTTGTTTCTGAAAATGAATCCAGGAAGGGGGCGATGGAACACACACCCTTCCAGTTATATCGAGGGTGCAACACAAAATATCCTTGTCTGGACCAACACGACATTCGCAACCTTTGCCTCCTCAACACCAACAAGGCCTCCTGCGAGTTTTGCCTTGACTTTCTCTGCAAGAAGACCCTGAGGTATTGAAGGGAGGAATGCTGGTCTGATCCAAAGATGCAACAGAAATCCTCCTCGGAAACCGCCTACATTTTCGGGGACATGACCCTCTCAACATCGAAGTTGGGGAGATGGACCCTTGTGGGATCCTGTTGCCCAACTGCTGCCCGGCACTTAGACGCTGTCCTCAAGTAACTCTGAAAGGGAGGAGCAAGGCAGGTCATTACGCTGCCCTCTTTCACTCCCTATGTCTCTCCTGGCTCTTCTGATAATTCTCCATCATTCTCCCTTCCACTGTCCCGCTGCTTGCCCCATTTTACCCTACATGACACTGAGATGTTTATTTATGGTTATACATGATCCACATTGGTTTTAATTATTTTAACTGAGTGGATCGCCTAGGCACCCCAAAACCCCAACCTTTCTCATGATCACTTTCTCTTATTCTTGACCTTCATCCACACTAACGACCACAGCCTCAATCTCCTCCTTGTCAGGTATTGTCTGTAATCTCCACTGACTTCATCCCAGTTACACTTCTTATCTCCTTGTCAATTGCTGTCCATTCACCAGAACAGGTAATCCACCACAACAACATTCAACTAAGCCAACACTTCCCTGATGTTTCTTTTCATAACTTTTTTTTAATGTTTGTCATCAAGAAGTGGTAGAATTACTATCTCAAACTATAACATACTTCCAATGATATTAATTCTTCTAGTGATGAAACAAGCATGCTTCATCTTTCCATCTAATAAATAAATTGTCATTTCCTTAGAGGGGGAAGTAAAAGGAGCAAGAACAAAAAACCCTTTTTTCGCCATTCAAGAAGCGGAGAGCCACCTCCTTTTCCATACCTAGACCCCCTTCCATTGCGGTGAATGAGAATCAAATACACAGTGGAAAATGACTGACTCCGATTAACTTCTCTAGACTAGAATGTGTTACACTCTTACAAACTAACATCAACAGAAAGTCTCCATCACTTGAATTGTTAAGCAAAAAACATCAGCTGGAAGTCCTTCAAGCTCCGATATTCCCCAAATTAATGTGCAGCAATCTCCATTACCGTAAACATGAACATCTTCTCTTAGTTTTGGACCCTCAGCATGTACAGTTCCAACACAGCAGTTTTCACATGCAGCTCCCTTTAGGAATTATTGATCTCTTCTAGTTCCCTTCTTTTGCAGTTCTTCATTCTGTCATATGGGCTGGCTTCCAGGATCCTGATCTTTGTCACCATTGTTGGGCAATAGACATTGCTCTCCATGCAGCTTATTTATGTGCTGAAATTCTGCAAAATTCTTTTTCCACTCTTCAAGGTAGTTGTATTCTGTTTCAAGCGCACCCCTGGTTCCTCCCATTTTCTTTATCATCACCTCTACTCCACAAAAACCTGCTGGTCAGGCTCTTCAATTTGTCCTCTAGCACAGCAAAATGTTGGTTCACCCCATCTACCTTTTACCTCCTATTGGTTTTGCTAAGGTGATGTCTTGTGGCTCATGGCCTCCTGGCAGGTTTGGCTACGTTACCACGCCTGGCTGCCATGATGACTCTTGCGCACGTTACTATTGGATGTTGTTCTGTCGCCCTCTGTTATTGCCAAGTTGTTCTACAATAGTCTGCATTTTCTGTTTCTCACCTTTTCTCCTATTCCCTTTGTGGGCTCAGTCTGAACAACAGTTACAAGGTCGAATAACAAATCCCTGGTTTCTACTGATTTGGCCCGTCCCTCGCACCTAGACATAACACCATGTACAGCTGCCATTGAGAAATTAGTGTGCTTTTAATAATGCGCTCGCTTGCTCTAAGATAGCACTTGGAGACGACCTTTCCAGAGAGAAGAGCTGTGATTGTTTGCTGATGTAGTTTTGCATCAAGAGACTGAGGTATGGGGGTTCGCTAGTCAAAGCCCAAAGGTCTTCTATTATTATAATAAACTGGCTTCTAGCACGGGGAGGGTGGTAATGTTAGTTAGACATATATCCACTGCTTTATGAGATGCTTTCCCCGTTCGTATTCTATGGAGTAGTAACTATGCTGATTATATTGTTCTTATGTATTATGCTACTAGTACTGACACGTGTACTGTATCTTAGAGCACGTAAGTTGAAATAAACATTTTAACCTATACAGTGTCTCTTCATACGCATGTTGTGGACAGGTACGAATGTAACGAAAGAGTGTTCTTGCCTCTGCGAGTCCTGAGAGAGAGATACCGTGTTCTGGGTTGTCTAATCATTGGTGCATTAGTACTAATGGGACGCTAAGGCTAGTTGGGTTGGGGTTTTGGGTGCTAAGGTTTATGGTTGGCTCACCACTATATTCCGAGGTCCTATTATCCTGTGCATAGCTCTGTATGTGCAGAAACCATATGACATGGCGCGACCAACGAGTGGGGCAGCTTACTTGCGAGACGCTTGAGTAGTACTTGTGCTTGTCCACACAACCCTCACGTACGCTTCCGGAAGCGTACGTGACGGCGATACCTCCTATATTGCAGATTTTGTAGGTTCTTTCAAGCTTGATGTTATTAAAAAAGGTTTCTTAGAAAAAACCCTTTTTGTGCTGCCTCGTGTAGGATTGTTGAATAAACCCGTTAGAGATGGCGGGTATAGACATAGCGGCGCATAGCCGCACAGCACTCCGGGATCACTTACGAGTGTATGGAGTGCCAGACGCGGGAGTAGACCTAGTCTTTGTGGTGCAAGCCGACCCGGCTTTCCACTTTGAAGTGTTCTACTCTTGGATCACTTTTCCAGCGGTGGATGCGAACGATAATCTGTTCCATGCATATGAACCCACCGTTGTTCCTGCTGTCTATAGACCTTATACTAATCTTGAAGTACCACTCACGGCTTGGCAACACCGTGTTTGGTTTAATGGCGCCCTCCCACAACCGACTACCACGGTTCGTTTAGGCCCCTTATCTATAGCAGGGGCCACTTGGCCTGTTTTGGCCGGGTACACCCCACATCCGCTTTATATGACAATACCAGTCGCGGAACTGCGCACTATGTATGCGGCCTTGGTGCAGGTGCATCGAGCGTTAGTGCGATATGTTACAGGCAGCATCCATGGAGCCGCTCCTGGAGTGCCTGGCCAACCAGCTGCTGCAGGCGGAGTGACCATAAGTCCCGTCATGGTGAATTCTGTGATGGGCAAACGACCACAAAATAAGGATGATTTTCCTTATTGGCTTGCAGAAAAGTTTGATCAGTTGGAGGCAGTTTTTCCACATACAACTCCAGTGGATAAACATCGTATTTTGACGATTAGTTTGCCAAAAGACTTGATTCCCGAGTTGACAGCATGTGACAACTGGGGTAGGGTATTCGCAGCAGTATATTCTAAATGTTTTGGTACTCCTTCCATGACGGTTCTCCCCTCTGTAATTAAAAAAGTACAGGATGAACACGGCCCTGAAGCGGCTGTGGAATTAGGGATGAGACTAGTGGGAGTGTTTGAAGTAGTAGCTGAACTGATCCTTGCGAATGTCAAGGGTGATGCAGTGAACTTTCAAGTAGCTAACGCTTTGGCTTTGGTCCCAGAATTGGACAAGCCTCGAGAATTACCGAAAATTATTACCCAGGCTTATAAAACTATTGGTAGAAACAGCCTGGGTAACAAGCCTTTTGCAAAACTGCAAACACAATCGCAACCACAACAGCAACAAACCAAATCTCAATCTGAGAAGGATGAGAAACCAGTCTTCACTAAAAAGAGCTGGAGGCTGAAAAAACAGGGTAAGCAACAGACAAAGCCGGGATCGCGAGGCGCATCCCCGGTTTCGATTTCTTCTGAACGTACTTATGATTTACGCGATAGAGCGAGAATTAAGTCACCGGATAGGTTTCAGATCCCTGATACGCGTTCTCCTCGTTCTTCACAGGCACAGACGTCGTCACAGGACGGTGGAGGAGACCGCCAGGATAGAGGAAGGGCCCGTGAGGCCCCACAGGGACGTGACCAGCCTCGACAACAAGTCAGAGGAAAAGAAGAAGACGCTCAACGTTTTCGACCACAATTTCAGAAGAAGAAAGTTGCCGCTGTAACAGCGAAATATGCCACAGACGGTGAGAACGAGACTCCTGAATTGGACGTGGGCAGTAACCCTCCTAGACAGCGCAGCGGAAGTAACCATAGTGCGGGAGGCGCTACGTCCTCATATGGAGGCGACAGCAACTGAAACATTCATTACTGTTGAAACAGCAGACACCCGAGTGGCACCCCCTGACAGACTATTTAATATCGTCCTCCAAATTGAAGGTGATATACAGCGAGTAATTAAAGGTATTTTTTGGGAAAATCTGACCTCTTCATATGATATTTTATTGGCAGAGGCGGATTGGCCACCCCCATTCGTAATTACTGCGCGTAAAGGGGAGGAGGTAATCCTTCCGAGCTTTTCTCGACATGTCCCAAAGGACAAAGCAGAGGCTCTTGCAGCAGAGTGGGCTGTGTCCCTGGCTCCAGCGTTATTCCGCAATCAAGTGGGTTGGGATGAAGAATCTCCCCCCCATGAAATACCTTTGCGATCGTTGCCGCAGCCACAACCCCAATATCCCATAAAACGTGAAGCCAAAGGCCCCGTTTCCGAAATTCTGACACAGTTGGAATATCAGGGAATAATTGAACCCTGTGTATCACCTATGAACAATCCCCTTTTCGCGGTTTCTAAACCCGATGGATCTTACCGTTTAGTATTGGATTACCGGCATTTGAACTCTCATTGTCGGACCTTTGCGGTGCAAAATACCCATAGTTCTGCGCTTGTAGACAGTCTTGTTCGTAAAAAATACAAAACGACCCTTGACCTTTCAAATGGATTCTACACGCACAACTTAGCCCCGGAGAGTGGCCAATGGTGTGCCTTTACTTCCGGTGGTAAAATGTTCAAATTCAGGCGTCTTCCTATGGGCTACAAGAATAGTCCAGGCGTATTCGCCGCTCGTGTTGTCTCTTTGTTAGACGGCATCGATCCAGACGCCTGTTCATATGTGGATGACATTTATCTGACAGACGATGAATTGTTTCCGCATCTGACCCGGGTGGACCGCATTATTCTTGAATTTGCGGTTCAGGGATACAAAATTAACTTTGCCAAATCCCATATTGCTGAATTTACCGTTTTGTTCTTGGGCTATGAGCTCAACAATGAAGGTAAGGGTTTAGCCCCCATTTTCTGGAGAAATGTGCACTTCTGTGCCCTCCTACTAATCTGAAGAAGCTTCAGTCTTTACTGGGTTTTCTGAACTTCGGACGTACATATATTCCCGAATACGCCCAGCGTATCAAGCCATTGTATGCTTTGATACAACCTACTTTTTCGAAGTCTTGCTGGCTTCCGGAGCATACCTCCATTCTGCAGTCTTTGCAGACAGACCTTCTTGAGTCTAAGTACCTTTTGACGCGTGATAACCACACAAACTTGGTGATTAGAATCATTCCAGGGGCAGTGGGTTTCACGTACTTAACCTTTAATGAAGGTGATACAGTACCCATCGCATACAAGTCACATCTATACACCTCTGCAGAAATGCGGTTCTCATCTGTGGAGAAAGTGCTAACAGCAGTGCAAATGGCGATCCTGAAGGAGCGCGCACTGGCACAGGGAAAACGCATTCTGGTGGTAACACCCTATCCTGCCCTAGAGGCAGTGACGAAAGCAAGTGTTCCGAACTCTAAAGCTTTGCACCCCCGTTGGATTCAATGGGCAACATCTTTGACGTCTCCGGATGTCACTTTCATTTTCGACTCTTCTCTTCAGACTCAGGAGTTTTTACAGTATGAATTCATTCATCCTCCTCCTTTGTCCTTATTGCCGCTTGAGGATTACGACTGTGTGATCTACACCGATGGTTCGGCACAACCGGCCACGGGGTCCAAGCATGCTTATTCAGCCGCATGTGCTATTGTTGCAGGTACGTTTGTGAACGGAAGGTTCAAATCCACTGTAGTGCATACACAGGCACTCTGGGACAGTACCGCACAATTGGCCGAGTTGCGTGCCTTGGTGCTTGCGCTTGAGTTCGTAAATCCTGATGTGACCACTTTAATCGTGTGCGATTCTTACTACTGTGTTCAATCATACAATGACAATCTGTTCTTTTGGTCGCAAAATGACTATAGAGACGCTAAAGGCAACACAATCAAGCATAAAATGCTTTGGGTTAGGGTGGCAGAATTGCAAAGACGTCTGCCACTCACACAGGTGGTTCACACCCTAGGCCATCAGCGAGTGGGCGCACACGCTGTTGGTAACAGTCTGGCAGATGAAGCTGCCAGATCAGCAGTACTCACGTGTTCAGTAGCAGCAGTTACTAGATCCATGTCTAAAATAGACACTGATATCTTGGCAGCTATTGCTGCAACAAAAGAAGGAATTAATTACCCTAGAGGTTTCCCTTCTAAATATTCTTACCAGATAGGTCCCGATCAGGCTCCTTATGTAACAATACCTAACGTTGGGGTTCGGCTGATCCCCAACGCGGACCGCAGACCTTCCTTGATGGCAGCGGCACACGAAGGCATGGCTTCGGCGCACGCTGGTGTGTCTGCGACAATTTCCATTTTGCAGCAGCGTTACTGGTGGCGTGGTTTATACAAAGATACACGTACTTATGTGCTTTCCTGTGACGTTTGTCAACAGATCAAGCCTTCAACAGTCACAAGACCACCGCAGACCTCGCTTGCAATTTCGAACAGACCCTTTGGGTGTGTTTACTTGGATCACTGCGGTCCATTTTCTTCAGACACTGCCTATAAATATATCTTAGTGGCAGTGGACTCGTGCACACGGTTCATCTGGGTCTGGCCACAACGGAGTGCTGACGCACGAAATGTCATTAGGGATTTGCGTGTCTTTGTGGGAATTTTTGCATGCGGCACCTTCCATTCTGACCAAGGTCCGGCGTTTGCCTCTAAGGCTTACAAGGACGCAATGGGCTCCTTAGGGGTGCGAGTGAAATTTTCGTCTCCGTATAGGCCTGAGGGCAACTCTATCGTTGAACGAATGAACCGTGACTTAAAGCAATCCTTGACAGCTAGAGTTATAGGTACTGGCAGGAACTGGCTGGCCCACTTGTATACTGTTCAGCGTGCACTTAATAATCTCCCTAGAAGGCCTCTGGGTGGGCGGACCCCTTACGAAATGCTCTTTGGCATACGAATGTTTGTGCCTGACCTTGATGGTCTAGACATGGCGGCGCAATCCGCCAAGTTCGATGTAGATAATCATTCTACTATGTTACAGGACTTACAAGAAGCCCGAGACAAACTAGCGATTGCACATTTACCTTCAGCCACAGACCCTGCTGTGCAGATTCCGGTTGCCGGCTGGCTTCCGAAGATTGGCGACCTGGTACGAGAGAAGGTGGAGAACAAAAAGAATTCGGCCCCTCTTTTCGTGCACCGGTTCCAGTACTGGGCTTGAAGGGAACACGTACAGTCATCCTACCACCGCTTCCCGGTCGCAAGGAAAACAGATACATCTCAGTGGAAAATGTCAAGCTACAACATCTGGCCGATCCTAAATAGTGTCACACCAGCGGTCTCTTGTCCTGCCATTTATCGGACAAGCGTTCGAGGCAGGCCTGCACGAACAATCACTGATGTTACCATGGAGATGGTTGATTTGCCTGAAAATATATTTGAACCCCCTGCATCACCCTGCATAGCCGAGGACGAATATACTTATCCCGCCACAGAGTCAGTGGCACACCAACCAATAACACCACTGAGCCCGACACGTTATTCTTTTGATTCAGATTCCAACTCATCACAAGTCCCGTCCCAGTTTAGTCTTTTTGTATCCTGGTTTAGAGACAATTTGTGGTTTCCACCTTGGACATACATTTGGATGGTACTTTTCTTGGTTTTCTTGTTCATGTCCATTGGCTTTGTCACAGTGTTTTTTCTACTCATCAATGGTCACTATTTACCTGAACGCTCTGCTGTGAACAGTGTTGCTGGAACTTTGGCTCCACATTCCTCTTCACACATCATGAAGCGTGACCACACATTTGTGAACATTTCAGCGTTTCCAGTTGCTGATGGCATCGTATGGGATGCGGTAAACTTACAAATACATGGCCCGACAGAAATTATTAATGTACCAAATGTCCTTCGAGTCTCGATGGGTGATGTAGTAAAAAGTAATATTCATTCTGATGATTGGGATGTGCATGCAGTTGAAGCATTGTTTGCTGATTTAAAATATTATGCCTCTTTTAATGCTGAAGACTTGTATATGAATTTTGCGAATTATGCCGATTTGTATTGCTACCAGCATTGGGGCAATCATTTTCTCCACAAACCAAGTGCACTACGCAGCCCTGTTACTTACACCCAATGGGAACACTGCCCAAACCCCATACCAGGTAGTTCCCAGACTCTTCGAAATAAATTCACCTATTTTACTGATTTTAATCGATCGAACCCTGGGTCCTATTATTTTAAATTAAAATCTCCATCGACTCAAAAAATAATGTTGACCCACACTAAATTACTATATTCGGGTTCCTTTTTGAGCGCCTTGGCGGTGGGTGGTTATGAGTATTGGAAAGACACAGTGGATTTAAAATCAATCTGGGGTTCGAAGCTATGGCAGGTGCAGGGCACTGAGGCCCTGCACCGTGCTTGCCTTATCCCAGCCCAAATTCTATTTCTAAATACTTCCATTTATCAGACCACGTGTTGGGGGTTGGCTACCGTTAAACAACTAAATGCGCCAACCATCCCATCCTTGTCGAGTCTTCCAAATGATAGTTTGCATTTTAATATGTCCCTTATGGCGTTACAGGCTCAGTTTCAGAACAATTCCTTTAACGTTTCTGCACTAATACAGTCACCCTGGTTGGCATGGCCCATATCATCTAATGCATGCCAACTTCGTTTTCATGGCACAGTTCCTGGTTACATACAGGACAAGCCTGATCCAAGATTTACTGAAACTCGTACTGTGACCACGTATTCGGTTGGTAAATTATGTAAACAATGGTTACAACATTCGTCCTTAGACTCTGTTAAGAACCATTTATCCCTCCTATCAGGCACTATTGACTTAACTGACTTTATCTTGGGACCTCGTGGTCCCCGACCGAAGAGATTCATTTATGAAGCGTATAATGAGCTCTGGAAGCTGTCACAAATGGAAGCTGCTTCCCGTCTTAGGGAAATAGACCAAGCAAATTTGGAAAAGGTGCTTGCTGTTGTTGACAATAGTATAAATACCCTGTCTTCCCGCATTTACACATTGAACAATATTGTATCCTCTGTTGTTGATATTGTACAAGATGATGTCTCTATGTTGTATCATGGTCAGAATCAGTTGCGTTCAGTGATGCAGTTTGCATGGACTTTGCAAACCCTTAAGTTGGGTAAAGTTCCTTGGAATTTGTTAAACACCACTGCCCTCTTTCTGCCTTTTAATTTGACTGACAAACAGCAGTTCATGTCCATGAAAGATGCATCTTACACTTTGTTACATATTGAAAAAGTGGATCCTTTACCATTCTCTGTAGCGGAACTAGATTCTGCGGTGTGGCTAGTTCATGGGGTTATAGCTTTACCTTTTTCCCTATTTGAATTCGGTTTGTGCATGAAACATTATCCTGTAGGCCGTTTCCAGCCTTTGGGTAGTGCTTTCCTGCATGAACTTTGGTCCTTGCCTTTCATGTATAAATGCCTTAGAGATGGCAAGGAGGTATTTCTCACGGGGAGTCTTGTGATTCAACTGTGGGTCATTCGCTTATTTGTAAACATATTAAATTGCACGGGGCTTGTAGCGTTTCAGTTCCGAATCTTGCATGTGTGCTAAAGGGTATTCCTGCTCCTGCTATTTCTCCTACTTTTACTTTGCTTACCAACGGTAGCTATTTGCTTTTAAATAACGAAGACTGTTGTGGCCTACAGGCCGGCATTCCGTATATTGTTACAGTCTCACACAGAGTTGTCTGCTGCAAGAATGTGCTTTTTCCTCCCCTCACGACATCGTTGATAGCTCTATTTGGCCTTCCATTCCTACCATGGAGGCAGATTTCAATAAGTTGAGCAGAATAAAGGCCCTATTATTGAATGAGGAGGTTATGCTCACATCCGCCCGGGAGACATTCATTCTCCAGGTGGCGAGCACCCACAGTGAAATACAGGCCCTTTTGAACACTGACCTCCCCCAACATTTTGGGGAGTTAATTCATCGTATTTTTAACGCATCAAACACTGAGGGTCTGGTGCACTTTTTTAAGGTTGTGGGGTCTGGCCTCGTGTCCACCTTTCAAACAATTTTCGGTGTGATACCGGCATTCATACATTCTATTTTTTCTAGCGTCTTTGGTGGTTTCCCATTAATACTCGCTTTGGCGGCTGGTGTCTTGCTGTTGGTCTGTTTTCTGCGCAATGGCTGCACACCACTGGGCCCTTCTCGATCCCGAACGCCTCCAGCTGCTCCGTGAGCGACTTCTGGTTGGCTTCGATGTTCTGCCCTTGGCAACTATCAGTGTGTCCTACACCCTTTCCTTTCGCTTTGCGTATTGCACTTGCGTGCAACCTGTGATGTCTTGCATCCGCTGTCCGTTTACATGGACCATGGATTATTGCCTCTCCAATTCGTCATTGCCGGTCCCGGATTTTGTTCGGTTGGTGGGTCCCTTAGAGGCCCATGAACGGGACTGTTCCGCTGCTGGCTTTATGATGCGTGCGGCTGCACTGGGGATTTTGGCACAATGGGATATCTGGGCGGCTGCTCAGAATCTCCTACAACAAAGTTATATTGAATATCACGCAAGCTGTCCCGCATTGCTTTTGGATGCTCCATACTCTGAAGAACATTCCTGCAGCTTTGACCTATTGGACTGGATGGCGTCTACGTATTTTGACGATTCCAATGATGTCCTTCTGGACGGTATAGCATTTTTCTGCTCTTTCACATTTTTGGATTGATTGACTTGCCGTTAGTTGTTAGTAGACCGCCTCTATTCTGCTCAGGTATTTGGAACTCTGTCTTCATTTTCGTCGTGTACTGTATCTTAGAGCACGCAAGTTGAAATAAACATTTTAACCTATACAGTGTCTCTTCATACGCATGTTGTGGACAGGTACGAATGTAACGAAAGAGTGTTCTTGCCTCTGCGAGTCCTGAGAGAGAGATACCGTGTTCTGGGTTGTCTAATCATTGGTGCATTAGTACTAATGGGACGCCATGTCATTTGGTTTCTGCACATACAGAGCTATGCACAGGATAATAGGACCTCGGAATATAGTGGTGAGCCAACCATAAACCTTAGCACCCAAAACCCCAACCCAACTAGCCTTAGCGTCCCATTAGTACTAATGCACCAATGATTAGACAACCCAGAACACGGTATCTCTCTCTCAGGACTCGCAGAGGCAAGAACACTCTTTCGTTACATTCGTACCTGTCCACAACATGCGTATGAAGAGACACTGTATAGGTTAAAATGTTTATTTCAACTTACGTGCTCTAAGATACAGTACACGTGTCAGTACTAGTAGCATAATACATAAGAACAATATAATCAGCATAGTTACTACTCCATAGAATACGAACGGGGAAAGCATCTCATAAAGCAGTGGATATATGTCTAACTAACATTACCACCCTCCCCGTGCTAGAAGCCAGTTTATTATAATAATAGAAGACCTTTGGGCTTTGACTAGCGAACCCCCATACCTCAGTCTCTTGATGCAAAACTACATCAGCAAACAATCACAGCTCTTCTCTCTGGAAAGGTCGTCTCTAAGTGCTATCTTAGAGCAAGCGAGCGCATTATTAAAAGCACACTAATTTCTCAATGGCAGCTGTACATGGTGTTATGTCTAGGTGCGAGGGACGGGCCAAATCAGTAGAAACCAGGGATTTGTTATTCGACCTTGTAACTGTTGTTCTGACTGAGCCCACAAAGGGAATAGGAGAAAAGGTGAGAAACAGAAAATGCAGACTATTGTAGAACAACTTGGCAATAACAGAGGGCGACAGAACAACATCCAATAGTAACGTGCGCAAGAGTCATCATGGCAGCCAGGCGTGGTAACGTAGCCAAACCTGCCAGGAGGCCATGAGCCACAAGACAGTGATCTCTACCTCCTTTGCTCTGGAGGCATTCCTTCTTTCAGTACTGTTTACTTGGCGTGCTCTGTTATCAAAAGTATTCTTTAGCTTCCTGAGGGGTCTGCACTTTTCTTTTAAGCATGTCCAGTAGAAGAACTCTGCGAGCCACAGCCGAAGCCCACAAACTTTTCTGCTCACGCATATGTGGGTGTGCATGTGTCTGTCTCTCTGGAATACAATAGCCTGAGGTGGTAGTTCATTGCTGCTCACTCACATCTTACCAGGTAGAAACTGCCATCAGTGACCTGGTGTTAGTTCCCTCCTCTTTGGAACATATTCCCATTTTTACTCCTGTAACCTTTGAGGCCAGTCTCCTCTTCAATACTGCATCCCTGTTATCCTTGGTGCTGTCAGTCTGTGGCTGGTACACTGGCATCAAGCTTGAGGTCACTTACTCAGGAAGAGCAGAGTGCTCTGTCACCGCTTCGGGGGGAAGGGGGGGTGGGGGGCAATGAGTGGAAATCTACTGCTTCCTACTGGCCATAAAGGCTCTTTCAACTGTCCTCGTCTTAAGAAGTCTAGTGATTTGCTTCTATAGTGGGATTTCTAGATAGAGAAGAAAGTTGGGGAGTAGCTCTGGGATTACTAGTCTTTTTTCATTTCAAATTGCCTTCATTTTCTGCCTGCCTTTGAAGAACCTTAAGACCACTGTCGGACAACAGATCTATTTATTCCCTCCTTCTTTGCAGGTTTGTCTTCCTACGAAAGCAGAGAATACGTTACTCCTCTGGGAATCATCATAACCAAACTCTCCAACACCAAATTGTACTACCCTGAACTTTTAAAATGAAACACAAATCTATTTCTGGCTCAACATGGCCTTGCACAATTCCAAAACAAAAGTGTACTTTCCTCAAAAGAACTTCAATATCATATTAAAAAGGGCCATCATTCATATCCAATCATTTTGATAGGAAAGCTCTTTCAGGTTATTTCAACCTCCTTAAACCATGCTGCATTGCATCTCTCCTGCCACTACTACTCTAAAACAAATGTTACATGGGTAAAAGTCCTGGTGGTGCAGAAACACACCTCTACCAGGTGCAATAATCATAACATTTCCCAGCTGCTTCTAAACATTCCATTCCTAAGTCTCCTAATTCAGGTAATGCCAGCCTGTAGAAAGAACATTCCTAGCTTTCCCTTTGCCCTCAGTGCTAAAGCCAGTGGTGCTCACAAACCAAAAGAAACGAGCCAGAATCACTATTTGATTAAATTACTTTGATGGGCTAAAACATCTGCACAGGAATATCGACCGACTATAACTTAATTTACTCTTATAGTGATTATAGTCGTTGGGAAACCCCTAGTTTGCGATGAAAATTCTAGGGATTTTCGTGTTTGCTTTTCTCCAGTTTAAGTACCACATGGTGCTAGCCACTGCACCTCTTGCTCTTTTTTTATTTTACCATTTTTACAGGGTTGCCGTCATAGATTGAAGTCTGTTGAGCTCCACCCTCTCAAGTTTTGAAAAGAATTGAGCAAAGTTTTTAGGAACCCAAGTTACCGTATGCAGCACAGGTTGCGGGGATGGAAAAATGACTCCTTCAAACGTGACATCCTGAGAAACTCTTGGCTGTTTATTGTGAAGACAGGCTGGAGGGAAGGTTGCAGAAAACGAGAAAGGGGCAAACCACACTCTTGTTGGAAAAGAAAGATGCTCGCGTGCAGATTCAGGTGATTCTCTGCATGGATGTTATGTACGGTGTCACATGCAACCATCCCAGCCTAGCCAGGTTTAGAACTCCAACACCTATTGACTTGATAGCGATAAAGGATGGAGACCAATGGTTATCGTTTAGTGAACAAGTCCTCCTGAAGTGCTCTGATACTGTTGCCTTTGGTGGCTGCTTCAACATCATGCAGCACTATACTGTATCCACAGTCCATGGAACCATTGTTAAGTTTAAGTAGAATTTACTGCTCACTCAAGTTACTTGCATTGTTCAGATGCTGGCAGACCTGGAGCCCAGAGTGGGTGAGGAGGTCTCTTTTAATAAAGTAAATGCCAGTTTTGGTTGGTTGGACGAGTGCGTAAGAGTGGCCTGCACAGAGCAGCCAAGAGGGTGAACAGTTGAAGCAGTAAATGGCATGATTCCTGCAGTGGAAAAACAAAAACATGGCGTCTTGCAATGCAGTTCCTAATTGCCCTGCAGTTATTGTTTCAAATACATTCATTGTACTGTTCATGGCTGTATTTCCGAACTGCACCATCTAGTTGAACCGGTTCCACTTGTCTCTCCAAAGCCTCTGTGCTGCATTTAGAGCTAAAGTGAAAACTTTGTGCGGTGGGCGGACCATCTGTCAAAGGAACATCTATCTATCGAAATACTCCGACCGGTCTTGTTACACTCCACCTCCAATGTTCTCTCCTTTGTGCCAGATTTGGATGTCTTGTAGCACAACTATTGGAATTGTTGTATTCATTGGCACAAGTTTTTTAAATCCAGATGCATAAGCCCAGATGCCTAAAAATGATAGAATAATATCTTTTTCTCAAATTTTGCAAAATCTTGAAGCGCGAATAAGATGTACTTGTGACTCATGAAAATGTGACAGACCTCTAAAACACGAGAACAAACCTCACTTACTGCATGGAGATAGCAAGTGAGCCCTTTCCACCATGTGTCTCTGTAGGGTGGTGCATGGCTGTGACAAATTGTGGTTTCCACCCACTTACCTCCCACGTCTAAAAGTTTGAACTATTAAAGGTAAAAATTGGAATATTATCGAAAACCCTGGAGGCGCTCTAAAAGATTCTTAAATGTCTTCACTCAAGGGGTACCTTGACAAGTGAACCCACAGACTATTTCTACCTCCACAGGTTACAGCTGAAATGGGGCTCTACTTTAACATATGGATTTCTCATTCTAAGCACTTTGGAGCAGGCGGCTCTCTCACTTCGTGAACGCGTACCCATCCTTGCAAGCTGCTCCTCCAGTGCATCTCCTTTTCAAGCCCATGACCCAGGCTGGGCCTTATATCTACGAAACTCCTTGCTGAGTTCGGTTTGATCTCGTTCAGTTCTGGGGACTTTTGTGAATCTGCCGCGACCCTCTCCCCAGTCTCTCAAAGAGAATGGGAGCTGGATTTGCACAGGATCATCTGCGTTGTAGGTGCAAGAATTTCTATAGTCATGTACCCATCGGGAGATATGGGGGATATTGCACTGCACAAAATGTAAATTAGTAAAATTATGTACCTTAAAGACATCAGGCCCTAAGTACCACACCTTCACCGGCCCGAGACTCTTGTCCTCTCCATCTGCTTCACTTGCTGACATTGTCCAAGCATGCATGCGGAAAATAAATTTGTGCTGCAAAACAGTCCACTGAATCATTCTTGCAGCAGACATCTCCTACAATTCACCCAGGACGCTGTGGAGAATTCATTTGGTTTGCCCTGACACGCCATATGGCTACTCCCAGGCACTTGCTTATATTTCATCCCCTGACTTGTTCTCCGCATGGATCCATATGGCAAAATGGCACCGCTGTAACGGAGCCCGGTGCCCTTTCTTTGAGGTTATGATACGAGGATTGGACTATTCATACCCATCCAAGGCAACTGCATCATCTGTTTCTTCTGCCATGCAGGTATCTGTGTTCTCTTAGTGTATAGTTTTCTGATTTGGGAAGATTTTTATGGATGGGTCGCAGTTGTAGGACACGTTCTTGGCCTATTTTTCTCACTGTTCCCTAAAGTGATACTTTTTTTTCTGAAATCACAGTCTTTCTTCCAAATGCGTGAAGTGGTCTTCTGTGTGCCACATATATTCTTCGTTCATTGTCTTTCAACATTTAGAAGTGCATAGACTTCTTTCGGGTCACCACGGGTGATGTGCATGATGTCATACCGATTTACCTATTCCAGAGTTTTATCCCGCACCATACATCACATGTTGGCCTCTTTAGACCCAGAAACATACTCTTTGCCCAGGCAGCACTATCAGAAGACTCACAACATCACATGGACCTGCACAGGTAAGAAATAATTCGACCTTGAATCATTTTCTCTGCCAGGTATTTATCAATTTGGCAAATTGCTCCTCTAACAGAAGAAAAGCCCTTTAAAGTAAAGGGTTGTAGGATTTCATCAAAGCCGTAATTTGCAGTATCCACAGTGTCGGGAGCTCACCACAGAGAAGTGGGGGCCAGACTAGCCTGAAGTACTTTTGTGCTGCGGCCAGGAGATGAGTCCATGTCCTCTTGGATTCCAGCGCCGGTGCCCACGAGCCTCATGAATGACCTGTGAATTTAGAGGATGAGACCTTGTGTTGTACATTGGGCTGGCAAGTGTTAAACTGGCATGGAGTTAAAATCCAGGGGGAATGAGCTGTGAGGAGCTGGTAGGACTGATCCACAAGCCAGTTCTTCTGTATACGATTGTAAGGGATGTTGCGGAGCGGATATAACTGAAGATGCCTTTATATAAAGTCGGATCCAGGGTCAGCTGCATGTTTGGAGGTGAGCACCAATAAGGGACACTCAAAATGTCACTGAATAGGGAGACAAAGGCTAGAATATGCCTTTGTCTCCCTATTCAGTGACATTTTGAGTGTCCATTTAAGGTGCTCACCTCCAACCACGCAGCTGATCCTGGGTCCGACTTTATATAAAGACATCTTCACTTAGAAACGCTCCATTGCTAAGACTAGCTTAAAAAGCTGACCATCCTTCTGGTACTCAACGATAGAAAGTCAAAGCCTTAAATACATTACCTGCAGGGTCTTGACATTATAGAAGTTGCTGTTATTGATTAATGTGCCTTGGTTGGACTTGATCATTTTATGTATGTGGTCTTTTTTTTAATCTACCTTAACCCGATGGATGAGTAAAGCGGTGGTCAGATGTCAAAGGTAAATTGGAAGCTACAGTCAGGGCCACTGGAACTATGTGGCATGTGAGGGTCAAATTATGCAGCAGGGTTGAGTAAATTATGCGGCAAGAAAAGGCAAATTATGTGGCACATTTTGTAATAGTATAACTTTATTATGTAGTCAGTTTTAAATTTAACACTGGGCATTTGTTGTACCTCAGTGCCAGTTTAACACCCAAATATAGCAATAAGCTACAGAAAGTTGATCAGTCAACCTCTGCAAAGGCCCTTCCACTGTGCAGGAACACATGCCATTGCGTTTTAACTAAATTGTGAACCGTTTTAGCTAGAAACAACTTTTTTTGGGTTACAATCTGCAGATTATGCGGCAGACGCTGGATTATGTGGCAAATGTGGAAAATCTATAATTCTGCAAAAATCCAGTGGCCCTGGCTATAGTAGACATTAAAGAAATTCTTCCATGAACAAGCAGGTGTTAACATCTGCTAGGCCTTCTTTGACTGCTGTTGACATGTGCGTCAGTTGCGGCTTTCAGGAGATTGCCTGCATGATGGCTGCGTTTTCCTGTGTGGCTCACATCTCAGCCAAATGTCCACTGTTTTCTTTGGATTTTATGGGACCAGAATTGTTTTTACCAGTTTGGACACTCAAGTGGTCGACTATTTCAAAGTACAATATGATTTGTGCAAATATTCCGCCGTGTTAAAGGTATCATTTTTCTGATTTCATGAGAAGCATTTACAGTTTTTGAAAAAAATTGCTTTGTAGATTTTTTCTTTTGATATCTGCAAGAGGTTGGTTCCAGACTAATGTATTTTTAGATTACAACTGTCCTCATGTACTGCCATTCAGCATCCTCACCTTCGTTTCTACAGTGCAGCTTTTACTTTAATGTTGTTCTATATATTATCATATGTTAACGAGCTCTGTGAAATGGCTGCCTCATACAGTAATGCACTATGCTCTCTCTTTTGATTGCAGTCTGGGGAAACAGCCCTTCATGTGGCATCTCGCTATGGCCATGTAGATGTTGTCCAGTACCTCTGCAGCATTGGGTCACACCCGGACCTTCAAGACAAGGTGCGTCAGCAAGTGTCTGTACTGTTACCTACTGTACAAGAAGAATGTAGCATGTGCCCGAGAGCTGTGTAGGATGTTTTAATACATTTTCACGTGACCACTGGAGACGGATGTTGGTTCTATAAATGCTGCTGTAAGAAAGGTCTCTTGCACCCTCTTCTGCCGCAGCTTTAATGACTGTGACATGGTAACTGTGGATGAAAATATAGGTTTGTTTTGAGCAAAGTTCCCCACAACTATGTCTGAAAAGTCGCAAAATCTATTGACATTACAGCCTTTTTTAACAAATGTGCAGCTAATCCTGGTCCCCCTAGTGATGCCGCGGCCCCTCTTCTTCATCTGTTTTTGAGTGTACGATCTGTCTTGCGTGTGGGCGTTTGTGAGCTTCCGGCCTCCCTCAGTAGTACTTATTTGCTACTTCAAATTGTCCATTCGCTACTTCAAATTTAAGTATTAATGTACAATTATTGCGAAATATTTGCTGGAGGTTTTTTTAAAATAAAAATGCTAAATTGCGGTTCATGGGGGAACCTCGGAGCAGATATTGCTAACTCAAAGATCACACAATGGTGGTGTGGAAGCAGAGACTTGAACTCTGTAGCTATCTTCTCATGTTTCTACAACCAACAGTGTGTCTGTAAAACCAGGAGACGAGAGCAGACTACAAGGTATGCTTTCTTGTCTCTCATCCACCTCCTACCCCACTCTTTCTAATGCCTGGTGATGCCCCCCAAAAAAACTTCTTGCTGAAATATGGCATATCTGAAAAAATGCAGTAGAGATAAAACAATAACTTCAGTACTATTTATCTTGCTGTACTCAGCACTTGTGAGCTGAAGATGACAACTAAAGAGGTTGGGTGGGTTAAAGGTTGTAGTAGGAAAGATGTACTTGTGCTCTGATAACACTAGACCTGCCCTTCACTTTCAGGAGTGAGTGGATGGCCGACCTTGCCCGTAGTCATCCCACTCAGCTTTAGTCTTTGACGCTACAAAGGGTGTCCTGAGCACATGGTCCTCAAAGTCCAGCTGCCACTACGAGTTTCCTTAAATGTTTTCTGTTTACCAGAGGATAGTGGAGACCAGAGCAGTGTGTTTACTGATTATCTGAGGGTCTGCGCACTTCTGTAGATGACCTGCATTGGATGTTTTGAGATATCACCAGTTCACTCAAGTCAAGTCAAATCAGCTTTATTCGGTGTAAAATGTACATCCATAAAAGCATTCTAATCAGAAAAAACAGTTAATCATTACTTCTTTACCATATAACATATTCAAATTCAAAACATTTCTAGATCCATACAAGTTAAAAATAGCATATTTCATAATCACTCAATACTTCATGGTAAAATACACATTTATACGTTGTTTTAAGTGCAAAATAGCCTATACCATAAAAATACATAAAGTGCAAGGTGTTGACACATATCAGGATAAGAAGGATGACACAACTAAGTACAGCCATCAGGTTTTTCATATGTAAGAGCATCCAGATGTGAATAATTCTTTCTTCTCCTGATTGCCATTTGTATAAAGAGAATAACAGCATTCATTGTTTTTTCATCTTCCAGGCAACATATAAAGTTAAAAGCATGCTTATAATGAAAAAGAGTATTAGATAAAAAGAGTGGTTTTAAGACAAATTTCCGGATATCCCTATAAAAGCTACAGAAAAGTATAAAATGCATCGTGGACTGGGGGGACTTTCCGTCACACGGACAGTTCGGGAGGTTAGGACACCACTTTTCCATTTTAGGAAATGCTATTATATGATGTAGTGTGCCCAGCCTGAGCCTCGTTAAGTAGAATCTATATTGGATGTTTCTTACCAAGGTTAGGTATCTTTGTGTGCCTATCACAGATATGCGTTCGCAATAAGTAATAACACTTTGTTTTAGCCTGACTTCAGCATCTCTTGCACATTCCCTAACAGTGATATATCTTGTCTTCAGGTCACTTTTACTATAGTCCTGAATGAGCACGGGGTTCTTTCTATCAAAGTCTACCCTACAACATGTTAAAAGGGTATGAATATGCTCTAGCCAGGAAATGTTTCTACTATGGTCGAGGGCCAAGCAGTCCTTGATTAAATCCGTGGTATACTTGGTCTCATCTTTCGCCCATATCCCTTGCCAAAAGGTGAGTCCTGCCGTATTTATGAGATCACTTAAATACGGTACGGACAATTCTTTGTGAACTATGTAATTGGCTGTGGAACTTGGGACTGCCAACACTCTTTTTAAAAAATGTGTTTTCTTGGATTTGTAAAGAAGCAGTGTTGGCTCTCCCCCATATAGCTGCCACATAGCAGACACCTGTAACACACTTCTATACAGGGCGAGAATTTCCCGTATGGGTTTGTTTCCTATTTTTGCGGAGAATCTAAAAATACCCTCCATTGTTCTTAAAAGTTTCAAATTACAAGATTCTATATGCGTGTTCCAGGTACCGCTCCTATTAAAAAGTAATCCCAGATATGATAAAGTTGAAACTCTGTTTATAACAGCCTCTCCCACATGATGTTGTCTATTCTTCATCCTATTCCTCCCGCATGTCATAACAAAAGTTTTTTAAAGATTTAACAGGAGGTCTTTTTCGGACATGTACAACGCAAAGTTTTCTATTAGGCATTGCAGACCGTTCGCTGTCCTTGATAATAGGACAGCGTCATCTGCATATAGAAGGACCGGGGTGGGGCGTGCCCCAACTTTTGGGGCATCTACTGTTTGGTTTTGCAAAAAGGGATCCACATTATGTAATATATAGGGAAATTAGGAGGGGCGCTAGAACGCATCCTTGACGTATTCCAGGCGTTACCCTGAAATCCGGGGTACATTCGCCCATTGTACCAAACCGTACTTTAGAGGTTAAAAATGTATAAATCTTGGATAAATATGTAATGATATCAATTGGGGCGCCTAGCCCTTTCAATGTTTGCCATAATTTAGCATGGTTTACAAGATCGAAAGCGCTAGTGAGATCTACGAAACAAAGATGTAAAACCCCTTCCTTAGCTAAGGTATATTTTCCTATCTATAGCTCCAAATTTACGCATTGTTCCACACCCCTTCTGAATCCATACTGGGCCTCTGTTAAGATGTTATTCTCAGTGGCCCAGTTTTCTAATCTCCCCATCATGATTCTGCCCATCAGTTTGGAGGTTGAGTCGAGAAGGGATATGGGACGGTAGCAATTAGCCTTCCCTCTATCCCCTTTTTTAAAAATAGGTACAATAACGCTTTCTACCCAGGATGCAGGCAGCACTCCTCCTAAAGTGGCATTAAAAACGTTTAATAAAATAGGGGTCCAGAAATCAATATTATATTTAAAAACGTCGATGGGTACCCCATCCGGTCCCGCGGCCTTACCATTGGCGCTTTTTTGTAGGGCAGATTTAATTTCATCTGGCGTTATTGGGGGTGATTTTACGGGTTCCACTAGTATAAATTTACCATTTTTACGTTTAGTGACTTTTGCAGCTTCTGGATTAAAAATGCCCTCGAAATGCGTTATCCAATCTTCCGGGGGAAGTTCACTCACTAATAGCAGACTCCACTATATAATACTTTAAACTTTGTCAAACTGTGGATTATCTGCCCACCAGATCGTGAAATGCTGCATGGGGCTGCTTTCATTACTTTGGTCGTCCATCGCCTTTGAGAAGGCTGCCTGTCCGAAAGAGGCCTGTTAATGTCCTCTATGTGACCTTGGGGTCAGTTGCAATCATGGTCCATGGTACCATCGTATAATCACACATCTGCTTCAAACCACATGGTCGGTAGCTGTGGTCCAGTTGATTGCTTTATTCACAAAAGGAAACAAGGAGTGGATCCCTCTTAGTTTATCATTATGTTCAGTTGTTCCTGTTGCCTTTTGTGGTTATTTTACTGACACCGGTGACATACTCACATCTACCATCCTCCCTTAGTCGCACTCACATCTATCCTCCTCCCTTAGTCGAGATACATTAGGTCAATGCGCTGGAATGCAAGATTCGTGAGCATTGGTCGAAGTGTAACAAATGAAGTATGGCATCTGTAATCTAGGATAGACAATTGTGGGGGTGCAGGTGACACCTGGGGTTGGGTCAGTGAGGCGGGTTAAGAGGCATGGATAGAAAGAGCACACTAGCCTGGATTTTAAGATCTGTTTAGCTTTTCACTGACAGCTAATTCCCTAGGAAAAATATTTGGTCCAACTTCACACTCCTCTATTGATGGACATGTTTAATACCTGTTGACCTTTGCACATAAGGCAGTACTCCATGCTCAATAAATCTTTGGCATCAGTGCCAAGACTTTCTAGCAAGAAAAGTAAACGAACTGTTGGACTAAAAAGACTCTGCAGCTCCCTCTCGTCTACCTAGTGATGTGGCCCTGCACTTTCTCACTTCACTGCCTATCCTCTGTTTTATGGGCAGTTCAGGGCTGTAGGTTAAGCGCCTCATCTCCTAATAGGTAACCTCGCGCATGTAGCCAAATGTACCCATTTTCTGTTGTAGGCCAGGGCCACCTCCAATTTTATTATACACAGCGATACATACCTTTGGATGAGTTTTCACCATCACCTAAAAGGCCAGCCCGTGTCTGTGGGTAAATCTATCCTTGTTCTTGCCCAGCACTGAGGGTTCATCTCTCCATTATTTTTACATTTCTCAGCAGGTCAGTTGTCCTTCATGGTCACAGCATCTAGCCTTGCTGTCAACTAAACCATTGGTGCTGCCCCACTCCGCTCTATAAAATGTATACGGTCAGCTATTGCTGTCTAAAAACCTTTTGGGGACATAACGTGCACCCACCCGCCCCATAGATTTGTATTGTTCCATCAGTTCTCAGGGACACACTGATGGTAATGCTAAGGTTGGACTCTCTTGAGCTTTTCTATGTGGGGGAGGGGGGTAAGAAGGCACTGGTAGGAACAGGAAAACAAGAGGATAGAGAAGAGAAGAAAGCCAGAGAGAAAAAATGGGGTGTGAGCAGGGGCGTAACTAGACCCGAATTACAGGGGGGCTAACATTCCCAGCCTGGGCTGGCCCTAGCACTGGTCGCACACAGTGCAGCAGTTTTTTTTGGCGACCCCACCCCCATTTCCTCCTCCTCCATTTCCTCCTCCTCCATGAATTCCCTCACTACCACTCACCAACAATGCACCTCATCTCTCCATAGCACCTTTCTGCCAAACATTTCATTTTTTTATGGCGCTACTCATAGTTTAATCACTCAGTTCTGTCCTATGGGCATTGCACGCCTGGGTGTGAGGGCTGAGATTGGTGAGTGGGAGGTGAAAGAGTCATGAATACATGATGTGAGAGAGGAGGAGGATGATGAAGTGGAGGGAAGACGCACCAAAAGAGAGGGAAGAGAGACAAAAGTGCATGTGGGAAGAGAAGGAAAAAGTCAGGGGAAATGGGAGGAATTAGAGGGTGGAGAGACAACTCCCCACGAGGTGTGCCGGACGACGAAAGAAGCAGAGAGAAGAGGTGATGTAAGGACTGCAGTTAGTGAGAGGAAAGAGACACTAGGAAACATTAGGGTCAGAGAGAATGGGGTGGTAGATGAATTCAGTGAAAGGGAAGAGGGGCAGGAATAGATGTGGGGTGGTAGGAGGGTGAGCGACCGCGTCTAGCGACAGGAGAGAGAGAAGCTTGAGTGTATGGTGGGCCGAAGGAGGATGAATAAGTTGAGGAGGGATGAGCGGGCTGCAGCTAGCGAGAGGGAAGAGGGACATGAGCGCAGGAGGGGAGAGAGGAGGAAGAAAGAGAAATCAGGAGGGATGGCATGGCCTGCAGCTAGTGAGAGCGCGTGGAGGTGCACGAGGACATGCAGTGCTGCCAGGAGGTTCAGCTCCATGCGTAACTAGCTGCTCCAGTCCGGGTTTTCTCGTTACGTTCTCGAACTTGTAGTCTTGGTTTACTGGGGATGACAGGACTACAAGTTGAAGAATGTAAAGAAAAACCTGGACAGAAGTAGCCAGCCATGCTACTAGGCAGGTCTGTGCGTGCGGGAAGAGACACGCAAGAGGTCAGGCAGAAAGATGACTTTGGAGCTGGTGAGAGTGCGGTGCGAGAGGAATACATGGGAAGAACGTCCCAAAGGAGGGAAGAATAAGAGAGTAACATTGCCCTAGTGTCCGATTATTTCTTCCCCCTTATGTTACTTTTTTCCCCTAACATATTTCCCCTCCTGAACTGTTTAAAAAGCACAAAGGGCACTGCTTGTCCGCTTCTAAGGGACGTTGCTGCTGTGTGTTACGTGCTGCCTCCACGCTGGAATGTTCAAGGTCAGGCGAATTGTTATTCCTGCCACAGACTTCAGGTGATTTCCAAATATGTTCCCAGGGGGCGTAGCTTCAGTGGGGGGTGTTTGGGGTGTCACATCCCCCTAATAAACGTATTTTCTTATGAATAGTTGGGTACAGGTCCTTTCAGTCGGGTATGGTGAGGTGTCTGTTGGGTTTCACCTGGGATTGTTGCATGCACACACTGACAAAAACACACACTCTCATCTCTGTTTAATAGCCCTAAAAAAAATTGATTTAAGATATTGTTTCTCTCTCAGTTGATACTCCTACCAATCTGCATTTGTCTCCCTTTCCACTCCCTCTTAAGCCCCTCTCATGCGCCCTGCTTGTCCTATAATGTATTTTCTTATGAATAGTTGGGTACGGGTGCATTCGGTCGGATATGGTGAGGTGTCTGTTGGATTTTACCTGGGATTTTTGCATGCACATAATGACAAAAACAAACACACACTAACTACTGTTTTGAATGTGCTAAAATGTCCTGCTTATTTCAATGTGTGAGAACGTAGTTCCCGCCCACTCCAACATCCTCTATTGGTGAGTATAGGTGTAACTAAGATAGCCGCCCACTCCCTGATTGTGTACCCAGTTTCTCAGAAAACCTCTGCCTATTTAGTCAGGGATTCCTCTCCGAGGCCTGAAGCTGAGGTGCGTGGGGTACAGGCTGAATACAAAGGATGTCGTTGTTAAGAGGCAATGCCATGCTGTAAATCCATTTACACCTCAGCGCGCTTGTGCACGAGCGCCCTCGGCTTACAATCTAGGAGTATGTTTTCTGATGGATGCATTTAAGTAAATTGTCATCTCCTTGACCCTCAGGACCCATATTTCTCAATTTTGAGAATTCCTCTGCACGTTTCATTCCAAACCGTGTTCTATACAAAAACAATAATTTCTGAAGCAGGCGGGTTATATGTAAACTATAATTTTATTAAGTGAGAGCAGTGATAACCTGCAGATTTGCATGGCTCGTATAAAAAGATTTTACAAAAAATTCCATATAGGATATGTAAAGCTCAGTCACTGTTAAACGTGTAATGTAAAGAGAATTATAGAGGACGTTGGCAGGCAGAAACCTTTATTTCTTCGATATTTTAATGCACTATGCCTGTAACGGTTTGTTCCATGAACAGGAAGAAGAAACCCCACTGCACTGTGCAGCCTGGCATGGTTACCACCCCGTGGCCAAGGCGCTCTGCGAAGCTGGCTGCAACGTCAACATAAAGAACCGCGAAGGAGAGACACCCCTGCTGACGGCGTCCGCAAGAGGCTACCACGACATCGTGGACTGCCTAGCAGAACATGGCGCCGACCTCGACGCCACTGACAAGGTGAGGAAAGGTTATGTGCAAGGGTGTATTAGCCTGGCGGTGAACTCTGCTCCGTTCGTGGAGTTTTCTGCACTCCACGCTCCGCGGAGTGTAGAAAACTCCGCTCTACATAGCGCAGCTGAGTTTTTTCCCTGCTCGCGCGGCAGGAAGATCAGCGAAAACGGCACTTCGCGCTGCACTCTGCTGCTTGCCAAACTCCGTGGAGTTTTTTTGTCACTTTGTGGAATTCCGCATAGCGGAACTATGCCCAGGCCTAGTATTAGGTTGAAGGCTTTCTTAAAACAGTAAGCATATCTTTTGCACACCTAATATCCTGTCTCAAATGTATTTATGATAGGCTTTGAAATATCTTTTTTTCCTTACCCATATTTTTTTGCAGGATTTTACTTGATCTATTTGCAAATCTTTTTCACTTTGGGATGCTTCTTTTTAATAACTTGGTAATTTTTATTCTACTATTATGGATCTTAAAATATGATGAGACTTGTATTGTTGGACTGTAATTCCCTAAACGAGTTTGTATTTCTTAGAAGAAAAAAAAAGGAATTTGTGTCTTTTTATTGCTACCTTCTTTTAAATGTTTTATGGTTCTATTGAACCGAAATAAAGGAAATATGATGATGTGCAAGGGTGTGCGGAATTGCTTTTCGGAAATATGTTTTGCAAAGGGTTGAGCTTGTCATTTTTTTTTAAATTCAATAAATAAAGTTTATGGTTCGGTCTATTCACTGTACTATGCGGTGCTACTGCACTTTAAATGCAGATGTCTAGAGGTAATTCTGTTCACTGGAACTTCGAATAGCAGCTTCGTGGCCTATAGTCATCTATTGCCTTAAAGCCAAACCATAATTCAGCTGTGTTCTTCAATTCAATTTGTTTCTCAGAGAACTCGAATAAATGTCACTATCTTTAGATTCCAAAATGTTGAAGTGGTTAGGTTTGGGTTCTAGTTCTAAAATTGTGCAAGCATTTAATTTACCCAGTTAGATTATCAGATTTTTATTGGAGGATATCGCCACTTTGCCTATGGGTTACCGATAGACACAAAAACAATTAAAACATTTCATTACTGTAATGAAGTTTGGTTTTGTGAGCGAATAAAGGTGGGGACTGAGTATAGTGGGGGAAAGATGAAAGATTGATGAATGAGCAATTTATAGGCGCACTGTTAACGGATGTCCTAGCGCTGATTAAACTCTAGAAAAGCAATGCCCTTAGATTTTTCCTAAAGACTAAAACATTACGCTGTACCTGGAGAGCAGGACGCATGTCATTCCAAGGTCTGGTATCAAGGTAAGAGAACGACTAAGTACACAGTTAAGGCAGCAAGGTGAAGATCCTAGTGCATGCCATGGTGCCCAAGATGTAGCTGATGAGAAGAACTGCAGGGTTATGGGATTAAATGTAATGATGGTACATAGGTCTAAAACAACGTGCTTCTTGAAAGCCAATGGAGTTTGGGCAAGTTAAATTATGTAGATGTTTAACGATAATGGTCGAGAGTCAGCCAAGTAGTGTGTTTTGGCAAAATTGAAATCTGATGCAGGGAATTGCCATAGATCAGCTGGGATGCAATAATTTCCTCTGCCACCATTTTCTTTACAAGGTAGCGGACAAAAACTTGTGCTGGAAATTCTGTTGATTTAAAGTATAACTGAACAAGGGTCATCTGACTGGGTGCGTAGTTTACTTTGGATGTGGGTACTCTGTGTACCTGGGCGCCATGTTGATGACTACACAAGTGGGGGACCAACCAGAACCAATACCGCTGACTGATCATAATTCATCTAGAGAATATTCCTATGCATCAAGGCAGCAGCCTCGCTCCGAGAGCAGCAAAATCTGTCCACAGTGTAACGCAGCTTACCATCCAAACAGGTGATGTTCAGGATGGTGTCTGCTTAGGAATAGAAAGATAACCTGAAGAAATGGAAAGAGTGGTTCGAGACGCCACGTCAAAATTAATGAGGTTAGAAGATAAAGAATATCCCTGTGGAGATTAAAGGAGTCTATAGAAGGAAGAAAGATTATCCATTACTTTGTTTTTTGGCATCTATTTCTCTCCACACACTCATTTTATTTTGTGTTCAGGACTACCTGGGTGCAAGATTCCTTATGCATCCATTGCTTTGGTACTACTGAATCGGTGAGGATTAGTGACATCTTTGACTTGGCTTGGTTATGTTCAGATCCATGAAATGTATGTACCTTTCTTCATTGTCTCTTGTGAGTCTTGCCCTTTCACTGTGGCATACTTTATTTTAGTATTTGGTGAAGTAAGACCTTTCTGTTGTTCACTTATGCATGTGGCTACTTTTGGCATTTGTTTCCTCGTTTTCTGTCCCGTAACTATTGGTTGCTGCCCCTATGATTTCTTCTGAATGTCTGCTCCTTGCTATCCATCTTAAAGGTGCCTTTCTGTGTTTTTTTACTTCACTCCATGTCCTGCTTCTGTTCCCAAGGGTTCTTCTCTGTAGTACATCTCTAAAGATTGAGCATCCAAACCCATGAATCTACACCATTGATATGAATCTTTTCCTTGAAAAATACTTTGCTAAAATCCTGTCATGCTATTCCCACTCCCTACTCTTATCTGGTTTCAAAAGCTCTCCTAGGAGTTCACAAACAGTTTGATCTGAAGTCAAAAAAGGGCAATCTGAGAGCGCTTAGCTACAGGTTTTCGACCATGGAAAAGAGGAATACTGGTCACATACCATCATCTTTGACCACCATCTATTAAAACAAACACATTTTTAAAGACAGTCACTTGATGGGTAACTGAGTTTGTGCTGGCAACTTTAAGTATGGACATTTCACGTATGCTTTTTCGAGTGATTCCATAATTGTTTTAGGTTTGTTGTGGAGCACGCTGTACCATTACAAGTCTTCTGTTTTGTGTAAGTGCTTCTTTTCATATGGTCCACAGATAATTACATCTATGGCAGCTGATCTATGGCTCAATGAGTACACATCTACCTATGTTTAAGTGACTGGATTGTAACTGTGCCACAGACTCGCTTCATGCAGTATTACAGCTACTGTTGACCTTGGGATCTGCTCCAGGTTCCCAGCCATTTCATTTCTTCACTTTGGCTTGGTGGTTTGAGGGGACACTTGCTCTGGTGGCTGCTTGTTTTAGATGCGTCATGGAGACAGCAATTCAACAGTGGTTTGCCATTACTGGACTTAGGTTGTGGTGACAGAACTCGAATCAGCAGGCATCCTCTTTCTTCCACGTCATCAGATCAGCATTAATGCAAACTCCTTGATAATGCAAATGGAACGCATGCTCCTTTCTTCTGAGGCTCCATCATCTATGGATTTTAGGATATTAATATTTTTAAGCTGAATACCTTTTTTTATACTGGAGGTCTTCCTGGCCTCCCTTGTGAGTGTTCTCATCCAGAATGACTAAATCTCTGCAGTATTTAAGTCCGCAGGCAGGAGTCTCTTATTCACATCTCAATTCGCTCCCTGGAAGTCTGCACATAGACCTGGCCAACACAATATAGGGGTCGATTCCGATTCGGGCCGGAAGTTTCTCCGACCGAGCCGGACCCGGAGAGATTTCCGACCGAATCGGACCCGTGCAGTCCGACCGAACGAGTCCGATGCGTCCGTATGTTATCGGACACGAGTCGGTCGGACTCCCATTGAACTCAATGGGAGCCGGTCGTACAACGCGTGCGCGGGCTCCCATTGCCTCAATGGGTGCGAGGCGGACAAGGGCGCCCCTACAGCGAGTACGCCGCGAGCGCTTCGCGGCGTGCACGCACAGGTAGGGGGACCCATGGGTCCCCCTGTGTGCGCCTCGCACGGGTACGCGTACAGGGGGTCCGACACGGACCCCCAAAGTACGGCTCCGACAGCGAGTTCGAGTCGGACGGCGCGAGTCGGTCGGAGCGGTCGAGGTGCGCATCGTGCCTACCCGGCCGGAAGACGTCTCCATTGCGCGGTGCGAATCGGGTCCGACCGAGTCGGTCGGAGCGGTACGATCCGGGTACGAGTCGGTCGGAGCGGTCGGGTCGCCCGGACGAGTCGGTCGGCGAGTCGCATCGTACTCGCTCGGCCGGACCCGCGTACGGTTCGGTCGGGAAACAGGCTTTCGCATGGCTTTTTTCCCGACCGAATGGTATTGGGTGCGCCTCCGACCGAGATCGGAATCGGCTCCATAGTGTGACTTTTTCCACTGCTTGAACGGCAGGTCTCGAATTCTTAAGGGGATCTCCTCGGCAGGCTTTCCTGAGCACTTAAATATCAAATCAATTCTCTTGCTCTTTCCTGTGCAGGAGGTAAAGCCACATAAGAATGGATTGGTTTGCCTGCCTTCTGAACTTCAGGTGCATTCAGTTTACTCTTTTGATTAACAAGACAATCTATAAAGTGGGGTTCCCTGTTCTTCTAGATTTGTAGGGGCAGTTTCTTTATGACATTTCCCCTTTTCACTGGCAGAAATTAGCAAGCCTGTTTGCCCTAGTGATGGCAAACCTCTCCTAAGGGATCTGTTGCATTAAGGATAGGGGCTTCTTTATATTGTTTCCCCTTGCACACAAGTTATGAATTCGGCTGATGAACTATCAATACCCATCAGAGGGGGTGTTCTACTAGCCCCTGGGTGACCTGCCTGGTGATTCAGTAGGAGATAAAATGTCCCAGATTCTTCCAGTTGATCATAACCCATTTCCCTTAGATCTTCCTTGGATGATGATCTTGATTGCGATTCCTACTGAGCATGTCTGGTTCCAGGGGGAACTCTTGTAAATCTTCCCTATGCTGCTTTATGCACCTTTAAGAAATTTGAGAAGGCATGTGTTTCTTTCTTAATGCCCTGTAAAGCTTCAGTTGACGGGCACTCTACCCTGGTTTCTCCCTGTGAGAAAGCAGCACACAGATCAGGACCATAATATTGTCTTTTCTTTTTGGACTAAGCATTTTTAGCACAGGACCATCAATCGTCTTAAACCATTTTCCTTGTATTTCCCTCTGCTCAGAGCATTAGAAGGTTAGACTCTTTCCTTCTGTGAACATTTATCAGTTTGACGCAGGTGTAAGGTTTTTCTTCCGATGTATCCATAGCATTACATAATGTTTTATCAGACTTCTGTGTCAGTCAGGAAATATGTTTGCTTTCTTACCTGTCCAAAGTTCGTTTCACACGAGAAAGGTGTGCAAAAGTCTGCAGGGCAATAAAATTCGTCCCTGATTGCAAGAAGGTCCTGTTCTCTATGGTGGTCACTATTGACAAGCATGCATCTGAAACCTCCATTGTTTGCAGATTGGCATCTTGACTCTTGGAACTTTACTGTAAGGAACACATTTACACTTGAGTGTGCATCCACACACAAATTCTATTAGGTATTGAATGGATCCCCAGTGTCCTGTCCTCCTGTATATCAACTTTAGTACAGTGACGTGGCCTACTCAAGCAGTTTGAAAGCTCTTCTCTCTAGGCATCAGCTTCAGAGAGAATGAGATTAAATTGGAAAGATGTTGTACACAAGACATTGAAAAATTTGATAATAAACTGGTATGAATAACTTGCGTGGATTGCGTGCTGCCAACATCTACTTCTAGTGGGATTTATAATGGAGATCAATGTGAACTTAAATGAAGTATTAAATTCGTAGATTAATCAAGAGAGAGAAGAGTTCTTATGGCATGAAAGTGGAACACAGCAAAACATGGTTTTATAGTGTTGGAGATGAGTTAGGTTAATTCGATAGCTTGATTAAAAACGACTCCAATATTTACTGAAAATGAGAAGTGGAAAACATCTGCAAGGCATAGGAAAGCTCATAACATGGTATTCTTGTGGAAAGAGTAGAAATAATCAAAGCTAATTGTGTTTGATCACACTGCAAGAAAATCTAGCATTTGATCTCAATACCCTTGAAGTATCACTCGAGTCCTAAGACCGCAGACATAAAGGGTGCACAACTCAAGAATGATGCTGAAATGTATGAGTAGTACTGTATGAATCACATTAATAGTTTTTCCCTCCCTTCCCTGCCTCCCAAGGGGAACTGAGAATGGTTTGATTTTTGGGAGCAGGAGGTGGGTCAAGAGTCTCATCCTTTTGCCAGTGAGATTGTAGCACCTATGTTGATCCTGCCAGACACTGCTGCAGCTCTTGACATCCAGGGTATGTCCTTTTACACCCTCCTTCCACCGATGACCAGGAGAACTGAGAATGCTCATGCATGGCTTCCCTCATTCCTCCTGAGTGCAAGGTCCCATGTTGTCCACTAAAGCATTCTTGCTGAGAGGCTACCTGTGAGTTCTGAGGTTGTAAAATGCTCAACCTTATATCAGTGCTGTTTTCCAGTTATTGCATTTCATAGTGTTTGAGTGTATATCGGCAGAGGTTAAAGAATGGATTAAAGAATGGATTACAATATTTGGAGCAGTAGTTATCCTGCTATAAATTCTTTAACGTCCTTTACTGAGCCTTTTCTGTCCGAAGTCCATGTGCCTATTCCAGTCCAAGCCATCATGGATTTAGGAATACAGATCTTGTAATGTTCTGTATATGGTGCTCTCCAAAAGCTACCACATCAGCAGAACATGTGTAACTACTTGATGCTTTCAGCGGCGACCAAGGCCACCTATAGAATTCCGATTGCAAGAAGGTTTCACCGATACCTAATGAACTAAGTCAAGCCATAGCTGTGAGTCACAAAATTTGATAAGGAAACGATCAACATTACATCAAAAACACATTAGGTAAATACACACCAGCTTTTGTGCTCCAATCGTGCTCTTTTTATCCCCTCTCCATTCCCAGATTAAAGGGTTGCTTTGGAAGCAGTCATTGGCTGTAGATATCCCGTCACTATTGAATGATCTTGTGCTGGTGATGCAATGCAGTCTATATCTGACCTAGTTTGTACCACTTCTAAAATCAACTATTTCATTAATGTCGTCAGAGGTGCTTACCAGCAAAGCAGGTGACTGATAGTCTTCGGGTTCTTCATACACTGGCATCTGAACTATGAAGGCCAGAACTGAATCTGGAAAATTGACGATGCTTAAATACAATATATTGATAATGCTTAATTGGAGAGTAAGAATCATAGTACTGAGCCGCAAAGTGAAGTCTACATGGATAGTTTGTGAAGAGATTTGGGTTTGTGCTAAGAAGTACAACAACGTCCTGTTCAAAAAAGGAAAACTGTTTCCATATGCTTCTCTTTAGCTTGAAGCAGACTTCTGGCTTTTGTGGGTTTTACAAGCTCTTAGATTTCCATAAGGGTTCATTCTTCTAATCGGGTAGATTGTCCACTAGAATAACCATCTGCCTATTTCTATATATATATGCTTGAAATGTGCATTTGCAAGCTTTCCTATTGCTCTTTTGTTCTCCACTGGGTAAATATTTTCCTGGTGGTGAAACGCCTAACTCATAACCTCAATGACTTTTGGAAGTGTTTCCTTCTCATTCCCACCTGCAGTATTACCGACCTTTGTTAGGCGTAACTTTACAAGTGTTTCAGGCCATATATGTTTGTGAAATCTCACAAACTTCTGAATTTCTGGTTCCATGCTTTCCGCCCGCTTGCTCACACACTCCCTTTCCATTCATAACCCTAAAGTTATGATGGTGGATAATCCACTATACTTGTGGACTCTGTCACATTATATAAGTTAACGCAAGAAGAGTTTAAAACTTATTCAAGACATGCAGGCCATGATGTGGAATTTACAACTATGATTGTCTTTTTTTTTTTTTTTTTTTTTTTGCAACCTGATTTCTACTTATGTACCTCAAAAAAGGTTGCAAACCTGACATAGAGAAAGGCCATGATGGGAAATAGAGCAGACCACGTGCCCAAAAGTTCGTGACACGTGCAACTTGTTGGGATGGTGGGCACAGAGCCATGGGTAGTAATTAAAGAAGGTATGCAGTTCCTATGTGATAGGGTGGGGGTTGGGAGGAAAGGCAGTGGAGGGGAAAAGACAGGTCTTTCTTCGTGTTGCCCTCACACACCCCGAGAGGTGTCATGCTTCATCATAGGGCGGTTGCCGCTCGTCAGGCCGGCGCTGCAATGCCGGACGGGCTCCCGAAACCGGGGCTCTTTGTCGGGGATCTTTTGAAGAGGAAGCCGTTAGGTGCGTGCGGGTGTGGGGGCGGGGTAGTGCACAGTGAGAAATTAAATAAAATAGGTATAGAGCAGTCCTCTAAAGTCAAATTTTTAATGAAAAGGTAGCTCTAGCCTAAATAAAAACAAGAGTGGGCCCCTGTAAGGATGTTGATGTTCCTAAGGGGCAGTCTAAGTGTGTAAGGTCGACATGTTTCGTGCCTCTATTTGCCCCTAACGGGTCAATTGGCACTTCTTCAGGACCGTGCAAAAGAACAGTAGATGCGTGCACTACCGCCTGGTATTCAATTGGTGGATGTAAATTACCAGGGGCGGTAGAGACCCTAGTTGACGTTAACTGGGGACTAGGTAGACCCCTAGGCAAGCGTACTGGGCCGACGGGGATTGGCGGAGCACGTAGTTACTCCGGTAGTAGGTTCAATGAAGCAACTTGCTGAAATCCTACCCTGGCTCCAGGGCCCCGTAGCCCTATGATGAAGCATGACACCTCTCGGGGTGTGTGAGGGCAACACGAAGAAAGACCTGTCTTTTCCCCTCCACTGCCTTTCCTCCCAACCCCCACCCTATCACATAGGAACTGCATACCTTCTTTAATTACTAGTCTCTTTTGGGAGCAACTGTGCAGGACCTCATAACCCAGCTCTCAGTCCCCCCTTTTGGACATCACAGAGCCATGGGGCCATTAAGCAGAAAGTTAATTGTGAGTGATACATGACTGATTTCAGCTCTTGTGTATTTTCAGGATGGTCACATAGCCCTGCACCTTGCAGTCCGAAGATGTCAAATGGAAGTTGTTAAAACTCTCATCAGCCAGGGGTGCATTGTAGATTTTCAGGATCGACATGGCAACACTCCAATGCATGTGGCCTGCAAAGATGGGAATATTCCTATTGTAATGGCACTCTGTGAAGCAAACTGCAGTCTGGATGTTACAAACAAGGTGAGTGATACCTTACAGTAATTTGTATGTTTAAAGCTGCAACTTTAAACTGAGTAAGATGCTGAATGCTGTACTTGATATCGGTCTTCTTCATAGTAGAGTGTAATTGAGCGCGTTTGTTATGACCATATGAAAACACAACTCTGCTTAACTGCATTCCGTACACTTATTTTGTACTGAATTGACATTTCCCTTTCTACCACTTCTTGGTGCTCCTCACCTGAGGTGATTTAAAGCCTACCCATTCTACCACTGCTTGAATCCAGATGATGCTTTTGAAGAAAATTCCATGATGTAGTTTGTGTGTTTTCACTCCCATTTTGTTGTATAGAGGACAAATCTGTAATTGCTGCATACTCCTTTTATCCCTTTTTCATACAAGACTGGTGGAAACGTGTAGATTGGACCCTTTTTGTTGTAATGGTTTTCCCCCCCTAGGCACTTCCTGTTCTAATAAACTATTTTCTGATAGCCATTATAACTACAGATTTCTCCCCTTTAGAATATTCCCAGGTGCCAGACTCTTCTGGTTCCCACTGGTGTGTCTTCAAGCCCCAGGAATCCAATGGAGCCTCCTGTTGGGTTACCTCCAGTGGATCCATCATCAGCGACCTCTGTGCCTCTTGAGCCCCCTTCAGGTTCTGCACTGGCTTCAATACGGACTTCCACTCTTTGTCAAAAATCTGCACTGGTCCCTTCACCGTCAGTGCCTGCGTGACACCACCAGGGGAGGAACCGTCGCCAAAACCAGTGTTTGCCATCGAGCTATAGCCATTTCGCCCTAATTGACCCAGATGCACCTAATCACCGTACAGTCAGATTAAAGCAAAACACTGCCTGTGCTGCGAAGCTGCCCTCAGGTGCACCACCTACTTTTTGGCTCAGACTTTGATCAGAGTCTACCAGCACTTGGAAATAAGGATGGGGATGCCTTACCCGCACACTATGGTGATGGCAGTCTATACATGGACTTACAGGAGGCCAGTGGGCTCAAAACTTCTCCTTTCTGTGGAAGTTAAATCTAATGTGCTCAGGCTTCCTCTAAGACCTCACTACAATTCAATGAAGCTCTTACTGACACATTACTGGGCACCTGGGCTAAACCTTGCTCTTGCCCACCGGTGATGTGAAGCTCTTACTGACACATTACTGGGCACCTGGGCTAAACCTTGCTCTTGCCCACCGGTGATGTTATGTAACTAGATGCTACAGACCAGCGCTAGGCGACCCTGATGTTTGACTCCACATCCCACCCAAGAGAGTCTGGTGGTCAAGGCTTCCACCAGTGAGGTGAAGACCAATTTATTCCATATGACATCCCTGGACAGAGAGTTAACGAGGATTGAGGTATTTGGGAAGCAAATGTTTTCATCAGCCAGCTTTGCATTAATGACGGTCAGTGCCAATTGTCTGCTTGGACGATATACACATGCCCTCTGGGATACGGTCAGCGAGATGTTGCTGGCAGTCCCTGAGGAATTTTGGGCCTCCTGGGCTTAAACCATTCAGGATGGTCAGTGAGACCAGATATGTTATGCGGATTGGCCTGGATACTACCGAAGGCTTGGACAGGGTAGTCTGCCCTAGTGTGGTGCTCCGTCGCCATGCTTGGATGTGGTCTACAGGCTTTTCTCTGGATTTACAAGCATCACTTATGGATATGCCCTTTGACGGATCTCGCCTGTTTGGTGAGAACGCAGATTCTTCCCTGAAACACTTCAAGGAGTGAAAGGCCATGACACGTTCTTTGAGTCTCTCACCCCCTGCCACTTTCCTCATTGATTTTATCCCATTTGAGGCTGTTCCAAAGGATTAGGGTACAGGCACTGTCAGGCCCTCGTCCATCCCTGCAGTAGACACTCCCCTCCTTTTGGGGTCTGGGATCAGGCAGACAACGTAAAAGTCACCAAGGGCAGCAGCCTTACCAGTCCCACATCCCTGCAACATCAGCCTCCAACCCACTTTAGTTTCCCTTAGGAGAGCACAACCCACCCTGTGGGAGGCAAGATCAAACATTTCCTCAAGGGGTGGAAAGCTGTAACAGCCAACAGATAGGTCCTTCTTATTGTTCAATGGGGCTGTGCCCTTCCATTTCTTTCCGACCCACTCCATCTTCCACCCACATCAGAGCGGCTTTCAGAGGAACACCTTTCCATCCTTTTAAAAGAGGTGCAGGCCATACTGGCCAAAAGCGGCCATCAAGAGGGTACAAGACTTTTAATAGGGGCTGGTTGTTACTTCCACTGGTTCCTCGTGCTGAAGAAGGACGGATGACTTCAACATATATTTGATCTTTGCCCTCCGAATCACATCCTGCAAAAGGATAAATCCAAGATGATCACACTGGCCCAGGTTCTGTCTTCCCTGTATCCAGGCAACTGCATTGTGACCTTGGGCCTGCAGGAAGCGTACGTTCACTTGCCTATTCTGCATTCTCACAGACACTACCTGTAGTTCAAGGTGGGCCAGGAGCATTTCCAATTTGCTGTGCTCCGCTTCAGCCTCACTAGGGCCCCTGGCGTGTTCATGGACATGATGGTAGTCGTGGCAGCACACCTTGGGAAGTTGGGGGTACTGGCTTTGCGCTACCTCAATGAATGGCTGTTGAAGGTGAGCTCCCAACACTCAGTTCTAGACCACCTCTGGATGGTGGCGAACCGTCTGACATCATTTGGGTTCACGATCAGTGTGCTGAAGTTGCACATCACTTCTTCGCAGATGTCGTCTTAGATACAGTGCTTTTCAGGACCTTCCCTCCATCGCAACGGGTCAAGGACATTCAGGTTATGATCCCGATGTTTGCTTTCTTAGCCTATTGGCCTCCTTCATCCATCTCATCGACTATGGCAGGTGGCATAGTCTGGCTCTGCAGTGGAATATGAAGTCTCAGTGGTGCCACAACCAAGGGAACCTGTCTGAGTTCCTCCAAGTTTCAGAGGAGACTGCAAAAAATCTGCAGTGGTGGCTACTCGAACACAATTTGACCAGTGGCAGACCCCTCTCCCTTCTCCTCCAAGAGCTGATAATGGTGACAGATGCGTCACTGCTGCCTTGGGGTGGTCATCTGGGAGAGATGGAAATCGGAGTACTTTGGCCTTGCACGGAAACTCCGCTCCACATCAATCTGTTTAAGTAGCAGGCCTTTCATCTGGTATTGAAGGCATTCCTACCACCCATCCATGCAAGGCAGGTACAGATCTTATGGAAAACACAATTTCCATGTGACACTGGAACCTGGGGTCCTGGGTCCTATGCTAAACCACCTTATGGGACCTTTGAATGCCAGGGTGGACGAGCTCATCTGACAGCTCCTGATGGAACACAAATGGCACTTAGACCGTGAGGTGGCACTGGGCATTTTCCAACCATGGGGAGAAATCTGGATGTACCCTTTTGCCACTGCCAAGGACACAGTGTCAAAACGTTTGCACACTGGAGTTTCCAAAACGTCTCTCTCTCCCTGAGTGAGGAATTCTGGCTAGAGTTGAGCCTGGGATTCCTGTACACCCTTCCGCCTCTGCCTCTCCTGCCCTGGAGTACTGAAAAAGATCAGTAACAAACGGGCTTTGGTCATCCTAGTGGCCATGGATTGGGCCAGGAGAGTATGGTACCTGGGACTTCTGTCTATGAACGTCTGGTCCCCGATTATACTTCTGCTTCAGGAGGATCTTCTGGGACGGCAGCAGCGGCAGAGTTCTGCACCGGACCTGTGCAATTTACACCTTGATACGTAGAGATTGCTTATTTGCATTTGATTGTGTTTGATCTACATCCTTAGGATGTTATCCTTGCTGTGTCCATTTATGCTGAGTAATGTGATACATGTTGGCCTGGTGTAGAGTCCGCAACACAGACCCATTACAAGCCAAACTGTCAGATGCTTTGTTGTTTGTTTTGTCTCTGGCCCACCAATGACTTGTAGTGGGCACCATTAAAGGTTGTTTTTTGGACCTTTTGACCTTTTTGCGTTTTCCTGACCTGCCGTCCATGTTTAAATAACCTGTGATGAGGTTTATAAAAGGTTTGACATACGTCTCCTCCCAATCCCTTTTTGATGCCACAGTAGAATCTCAAGTTGGTCCTCCTGACGTTCCAAATGTATACTCCCTTTGAGCCTGAGTGAGCATGAGGTTCTTTCAGTGCAGCCACGCTACACCACCTTTTTCTGGACAAACTGGTGTTGAGGGCCAGGGTGGTCTTTTTGCCAAAAGGTTTGATTCCTTTTCATGTCAGGCAATCCATTACCCTCCCAATGATTTTTTTTTCTTCGCCTTGCCCCTCAAAACAGGAGGGGAGGCTTAATTGGCTAGACCCCAAAAGAGCCTTGAGCTTTCACATTGGTCGCACCAGAAACCATCAGCTGGATGATCAGCTTTTTGTGGGGTTCTCTGGGGCAAAGAAAGGTAAGGTGGTACAGAAAAGAACTTTGTCATGCAGATTGCCTGTTCTGGACATTTGTCAGACTGCGATGTGGGCATTGGTGCACACGGTCACAAAGCACTACTGCTTTGACAGACAGGTCCAACGTGAAGAACACTTTTTCTGTTCTGTCCTGCAGCACTTTTTGGTATGAGGCCAATCCACAGACCCTCCACTTTGGGAGGTACTGTTTTGGTATCTATTTGAAAGATGAGGAATCTGTGGTTAGAAGTATCCATCATGAGGGCAAGTTACTTACCTTCTTAACATTCTTTCTAGTGGACATTCGATCTAACAGCAGATTCCTCACTGCCCTCCCACATCCCCGTTCTGTGGAATGGTCTCTTTTCCCACCTAAATAGGTCCCAAATGAAAGATCTACACACTGGTACATCTCATTGCCTTTTTTCCTCCGAGGGCGTCTCTTGTCAAGTAAGAAACTGCCATTAGTGTGCATGGGGTGGCACTCGTATGTGGCTCTGATTGTCACTTTGAGGAGGGAACGGGAGTCAATGTGGAGCAATATGGCGCCGCCTAGTGGTGTGCTGGAGCACTGCTGTGAAAGCATCTGCATCCAGTCTGGTGCCTGGGGATATTCTTAAATTGAGGGATCTGCGGTTAGATAGAAACCACAAGAAGGAGCATTACCGAAGGTAAGTAACTTGTTCATTGGGCTCATACCCTCACATGTTTGGCCCTCTTTACCTCCCTATGCCCCCAGTGACAAATCATGGTTGCTTCCTTTTCCTGTGTCTGATCCTTCTTTACCCCTATGCCTGATCTTTCTGTTTTCTGTCATCCTCTCCAACTGCTTGTCTGATTTTTTTTTTTTTTTGTGATTTTTTTTATTGACCTATTTTCCCTGCGTATCTGATGCAGTCTGGCCCTCGACTAATTCTTGTTTACTTTTTATTTCCTCATTTACATGTGTCCAGATCTCATTAACCTTGTGGCTCTCCCCCATCGATCCAGTGTCTTGGTGTCACTCCTTGTAATACTGTCCACTTAATACTTGCATTTCCAACTCCTAAAGTCATTATTCAGTCCTCGTTCCCCTCAGGCAGTCTGTATAGAATGTCACCTGGATCATTTACCTGGCCTCACCCACCATCGCATTGGCCCTGTAGTGGTTTCTTAGCATTACACCATGGTACACAAATTGCACACAGTAAGTTACCCCACCTACACTCCCCTCACCTAATCATTACTGCAAATGTTGATTATCAACCATTTGTTGACCAATAATTGAGGGGCTATCATTCCCATGATTGCCAGAATGTTGATGGAATCTGGGAATAGAATGTGTTGGGGGTTCGAGCTGGATGTTCGAGGCTCTGGCAGTTATCCCGGAGACCTCTGAAGCAGCTGGGTGTGTCGGGTACGTGTTGTTGTGACAACTGAATAAAGAAGATCACCCCCACGCTACTCTGCTGTGACTTCTTCCTGAGAACCCATCTAACATTTGGCGACGATCCGGATACTTGTCACATCCCTCAACACGTCCCGGACACCTTCGCCCTCCTTCAAGACGCGTGGTGACTGGACTGAAACTAACGAAGCTACTAAGCCACTCATCTTTAATTTCGTGTTGGCTACAGGTCGTATAACATTGACTGCAATTTGTTATATTTCCCTTGAGGCCTGTTTTGCCACACCAACTGCCACCTCGCGAGCGCTTATCCTACCTTGCACGCATCGTGGAATTCTCAGCACGCCTCCATTCTTCTGCCTGCATCCTCTCAGCGTGGAATCCCTAACGCGTTTTCGTTCGCTTGCCTTCAGCCTTCCCCGCGTCTTCACGTCACGTCAGGACGTGTATAACCTCACGTTGAGGTCACGCTACGTGCCGCCATTTTGTCAGGCACCAACGCTGTCCTTCCAATCAATGCCTCAACTCTAATACCTTCATTACACGGTGACGCGCACACCAAGTGGTTAGCGCAGCCCTCAGGCACCAACGCTGTCCTTCCAATCAGTGCCTCAACGCTAATACCTTCATTACGCGATGACGCGCACACCAAGTGGTTAGCGCAGCCCTCAGCACAAATTACTCGGTGATGCGCACACCATCTATTATCATTCAAAGGAGTGGATATCACGTCAAGCGTTCACCTAGCTTCAAGTCTCCAGAGTTATTCATACAATCGGCGATGCGCACACCCTATTTTTAACACTTTCAACACCTACAGATTTAAATGCAAATATCGTATACTTAAGTAATTTGCACAATTTTATTCACAATTTAATACCTGTGCGTGTCATTGTGATAATCATCTAATTGCTGTTTTTCACAATTTTAAACCCTTTTTCTTAAAATTGTACTGGTCAACATGCAAAACATAACAGTCCCTCCACATTTTTTACCAGAACCTGGGCCGCTGAAAACCAAATGGAAACAGTGGTTCAAAGGTTTTGCTAGCTACATAATAGCGTTGGATGGATCTAAATTTGAACCAGTCAGGAAATTAGCTCTACTTTATAACAATCTAGGTTCAGAAGGCCAACGCATTTTTGACCATTTACCTGTAGTCACCCAACCCGATGAAACTGATTGGGATGTTTACAAAGAAGCTGTAAGCAGACTTTCAAACTATTTCAAGGACGACACCAGCATTGTGGTTGAGAGACACAAATTTTATACTAGACGTCAAAATGAGTTTGAAACCATTGATAATTTCCTAGCAGAACTAAGAGTTTTAATTTCCACTTGTGAATTTGATGGCAATACTGATTCTTACCTTAGAGGTCAGCTCATTGTTAACTGCTTTAACAAAAAAGTTCAAGAAAGACTGTTGTGCGGTAGAAATCCTTCTTTAAACGAAACCCTGGAAATAGCTAGGGGCATTGAAAGGTCTGTAATTGCACAAAAAGAATTGAATAAGTTTAAAATTGATCCTGTTGTTGAACCTGTTTATGCTATTGGTACTAAACCCAAAACATCATACAACAAAGTTCCTGATTCTAAAAAACAAAGTTTCTGCTTTAGATCACATTTAGCCAATGCAAGAAATTGTCCAGCCTTAGGTAAACCTTGTACCAAATGCAAAAAGTCTGGTCATTTTGCTCGTCTGTGCAGAACTCCTTACAAGGTAGCTGCTCTTGAAAACTTGGAAGATTCTTCTGACCCAAATGTCTCTACCATCAAAAGCTTCAGTAAAATTGTACTGTCCATTGATTCTGATACTGATGATGATGTTAAGGTTCCTTTTTGCAATGTCCACATTGGTGATGTAGAAATTCGAGTCACTGTAGATTCTGGTTCCCCAGTCACTTTCGTATCCGATGTTTTATTTTTCAAACAATGGAATTCTACACAATTATCACCTCCTGACATTCGCACCATTGCCTTTGGTGGACACAACATCGATATGTTGGGTTTTTTCCTTGACAATGTTAAATTTGAAGACAGAGTAATATTCACCAAAATTTATGTGGCGAAAAAAGGCTACAACATCTTGGGGTGGAAGGACCAAGGGAAGTTTGGCATGGTTCTTAGACCAGGTACTGCTTGTCCTATTTCCTTAATAGACATTCCTGAAGTCTACCCCTCCTTGCAACAATTATTACTCAAGCACAAAGCTTTATTTGATAACAAGTTAGGTATGGTGCACAGTTTTGAGCATAAAATTATCTTAAAAAAAGACGCAGTACCTGTCGTACATAAGGTCAGAAACGTCCCACTATCCATTAGAGACCAATTAAAACAACACTTGGAAGTCTTATGTGAGGAAAAAGTGATAGAACCAATTGACTCATCAGAGTGGATTTCTCCGATAGTGGTCGCAAAGAAAAAGGACACTAAAGACATTAGGCTCTGTATTGATTTGAGATCACTTAATAAGAATATCTTAATCGATTGTTTCCCTTTACCGAAAATTCAAGAGATGTTAGCTCTTCTAGGTGATGCCCAAAAAAATTCTTGCCTCGACTTAAAATCTGCTTATCATCAGGTGGAACTCTCTAGTGATTCACGTTCACTTACTGCATTTAACACTCCATTCGGTGCTTTCAGATTCCTAAGAATGCCTTTCGGCCTGGCTTCGGCCGCTTCTGTATTTCAAAAATTAATGTTTAAATTGTTTAACAAGTGTAAAAATGTTCTTGCATATCAAGACGATATTCTTGTATTTGCAAAAAATACTGAAGAACACCTCTTGATTTTGAGCAATGTATTTGATATTTTAGAGTCTAATGGCTTCACTGTAAAAAAAGAAAAATGCAAATTTATGGTAAGCAATATTGACTACCTAGGTCATCACATTTCAGAATCTGGTATTAAGCCTAAGGCTGACCTTGTCAAGGCAATTTGTGACAGCCCCCCCGAGAATAAAGATCAGTTACGGTCTTTTCTCGGACTCTGCGAGTATTACTCTAGATTTATTGACAGTTTCGCTTTTCAAACAGAACCTTTGAGGAAGCTCCTTAGAAAGGGGAAACAATTTACTTGGAAGGAGACTGAATCCACAGCTTTCACCAATTTAAAAAACCTAATAGTGGAAGCTCCTGCTTTACATCCCTTCAGAGATGATCTCCAATCCATTGTCACAGTTGATGCCAGTGGAGTCGGAGTAGGTGCTGTCCTCACTCAGTTAGTTGAGGGTGTTGAACATACTGTGGGCTTCGCCTCAAGATCTCTTTCCCAGACGGAACGCCATTACAGTACTATCGAAAGAGAAGCTTTGGCTTGCGTGTGGGCCACCAAACACTTTGAAACCTTTTTGTGGGGCGAAGATTTGTTCTGGTCACTGACCACAAGCCCCTTGTTTTTTTATTATCAAAAAATGATCATGACCAGGTCAGTCCTAGACTTGTAAGATTACTTTCCAGGATGTTTGAATTCAATTTTATAATTAAGCACATTCCTGGAGGGAAGAACACTCGTGCTGATTTTTTATCTAGGTGCCCCCTACATGAAGAACATTCCATAGAGGATGATTTAGAATGTGATGTAGGATTGGTTGATGGTTTGGTTGTCCTAGAAGGGTCTACCAGCAATTCTGAATGGATAGATTCTTCTATATCTGATGAGGTGCAAAATGCAATTAAGATTTGTATTTCTAAAGGGTGGCCCGATGAAAGAAATTTGACTGAAGGTTTGCGCCCTTTTCACAAGGTAAAGGATGATCTCACCATAGAAAAGAACCTTATCATGAGAGGCTCTTTGTTAATTCCTCCAAGAACCCTCAGATTAAGACTAATTAATTTTGCCCACCAAGGCCACCTTGGCATGACGGGTACAAAGAAACGTCTTCGACTCTACTACTGGTGGCCGGGGATGGATGTTGATGTGGAGAATTTTGTAGGCCATTGTAGCAGTTGTTCCATTGCTGATAAATCCTTAAGAGTACGTAACACACCTCTTTTCCCAGTGGCCTTTCCCAATGGGCCCTGGGAAAAACTTGGCATAGATTTTATTGGCCCGATGTATAATCTCAAGATCAATATGAGATTTGCCTTAGTTGTAGTGGATTACTTTTCGAAATGGGTGGAGTGTAGATTTCTGTCCGAACCCTCTACCACTTCGGTAATTGATTTACTTAATGATCTTTTCCGGCGTGAAGGTATCCCCAAAGTTAGTGTCTCTGACAATGGGGTTCAATTTAAGTCCCATTTTATGCAATCCTTTCTAAAGAACATGGGTGTCAAACACTTAACAGTGGCCCTTTATAGTCCCCAAGGCAATGGCATGGTAGAAAGGGTGAACAAGATGTTAAAAGAAACTATTCAAATGGCCTATGTTCAAGGAGATTCTGTTCATGATGCGGTCCAAGAAAGGTTATGGAGTTACCATAATACTCCACACTCTGTGACTGGCACTCCTCCTTTTGTGTTATTGAAAGGACGTTTTGGTTCTTCCAAACTTAGTCCCAACTGGGTTTTGGAACAAACCAAATGCTCAAACAAAATTCCCAATATGGATGATGTGCGTGATACAGTTTCCAAAGCACAAGTCAAAATGAAGCAAGTGTATGACACAAACAAGAAGGTGAAAGACATTCAATTTTTTGTTGGAGATCTTGTCAAAGTTAAAAGGCCTGTAGGAGTCAAAAGCCTTAGTTCCAAATTTTTCCCATGACTCGTATTGTCAGAGTCTCCAAACATGCGGTTCTACTAGAGACCGGCAGGTGGTGGAGTAAAAGGAATGTAGTGTTAGTAAAAAACAATGTATGTATTAATTCTCATGGTAATTCTTCATCGGATTGTTCTACTTTGTCTTTACCTGATGTTCATTTTACTACTCAACAAAGTGACACTGTTTCTCATCACTTTGGTGGTGGAGATTCCTCTTCTTCTCACGACGCTCTTAGTGGAACTTGTTCTTTGTCTGAGCATGCTCAAACTCATTCTTCTTTGTTAAGAGGAGAAGGAAGTGTCTGTACTGGTACGGATTCTGGTTCTTTCCCCAGTCCGTCAGCTACTGCTCCAAGAGAAAGCAAGAGGAGACCTTGTCTTCCTCATTATCTGAAAGATTATATTCTTAATTGATTTTCCCTGCATTTTTCCTTGTTTTCCTTCTTCATTTTCATGTTATCTTTTATTTTTGTGTCTTATTAATTGTTAATAGTCTTCATTTGTTCTATTGTGTTAAGGGGGAAGATGTGTCGTGATGTCATTCCCATGATTGCCAGAATGTTGATGGAATCTGGGAATAGAATGTGTTGGGGGTTCGAGCTGGATGTTCGAGGCTCTGGCAGTTATCCCGGAGACCTCTGAAGCAGCTGGGTGTGTCGGGTACGTGTTGTTGTGACAACTGAAAAAGAAGATCACCCCCACGCTACTCTGCTGTGACTTCTTCCTGAGAACCCATCTAACAGTTATTCTTGTGATGAAAATGATATTGCTCTCCTTATAGTCAAACTCTTCTTTCCTCTCTAATAATTGTAAATGAGTTGCACCCGGAGTGACATTTTAATGCTCTTCTTGCTAACATGTTGCATAGAAACAAGTCCTGCACAAAGTCTGAGAAAGTCTAGATTGTTGTACAGTCTCTGAGCAACCAGCACTTAGAGGTTAGTGCAGTTGACCTGTAAATGTTTTGTTCCTCCCCACATCAAAGAGTTTGCCTTGTAGTCGGGTGGGGGTAGTGCAAAGAAAATGGGATGGATAAACACCCTCCTCTCCTGGGAGGCTAATAATGCTGTCCATCAGCAGTGCAGAGTCTGTGAACCCAAGAGCCAGGGCTCAAGGAAACCTGTTCAGAGGCAGAACGTGCCTTGATGGACCTCCTGTCTGCCGCTGACCTGCATCAGTAAATATAACAGCACCCCTAGGAGTCGCACTTCACCTGGCATGTCTATCTGTGTGTCTTAAGCAGCTACCTGGCGCCATCGTGGAGTAGGAATCCTTTCAAATCGTGTGATATCACCCAATATAATAATTCATAGACTGAAACTTGTAACCTACGAATAATGCTACTGTAGTACAGCGTGCTGAAGTGACCGTAGCCAACATGTTGGTGCGACATGAAACACTGCACATAATACAGACATCTTGTTTAGGCTATAATTATTTTGTTTCTCATGGTGATAACGTTTTGGATAGACAGTATAAGGAAGATGGTTGATCCACAGATAAGTTTCAGAGTGATCGGTGTCAGAATGATAGGTGTTGCATGTGTGGACAACTGTGTAAAACAAAATTATTTTTTTCAGAATCGCTTTTACCCGGCCCTCCCTTGTTATCGTACAGAGGCTTATTTGAATCAAGTGGTGTACAGGCATTTTCTGAGCAGCAGGTCTGGTATTTGTGTCCTCTGAACGGCTGAGAGCATTCCTGACTTGGGGCCTTGTGCTCTGTGACCTGCCACCAAACTCTGATTGACAGCACGTGACCTGATCCTGAGGTCCCTCCTCAATGCCGGGCTTCTCGGACTGTACCAGGCCTGGTCAACAGAACAAAGCATTCTGAAGGGTAACCTTTACTCCTCCAAAAGCCAGTGGAGTGCTTTTAAGGGAGTTTTTCCTCAGCCTTCTGTTTATGTTGAGTTTAGATTAGGCAGTTTACATGTGCCATGACTGAGGCACTGGTGAACTGCATCGGTGACAGTTTGTAGGGAGTTAGGGACAGTTTTCAGACCTTCCGTCAGTCAGAAACGGAAGCCACTGCCCGCTGCTTCCCTTTTGGGAGGTGAAGGTTAGAGCTGAATCAGTGTTTACACCCAGGTTGTTCACTTTTTGCTCAGCGCTTGTGCTCTTGCAGGGGTTCTCGGCCGCATGCATCCTGGACTTTCCCCCTTCACTTGAGGTCCAAGCTCCGCATCTGACACATGAGGGTTTAAACCGCATTCCTTCAACCATTGATGGTCATGATCCAGGCCTCTTGTGGCACCCTTGCTCTGTGAAGGTTTCTGGTGATAGCCAAAAAGCATGAAATGCACCCAAGAAGATCTGCAGAACTTCCCGATCTGTAGTAGACTGCAAACATAACTGGGAGGAAAGGTCCCCCCATCTCCACTGTCACAGAAGCAACTCGAGAAAATGGTCCCTCTATGTACCAGAATTCTTTGAGTCCACCAGCTGTGCTGATATGTTAAGGCTGGGCTGTAAGAATCAGCAAGGCTGGTGACATCTGTCCTACCCTTGGGCCCCTTGCCAAGTGGCCTGTACAATCACATTAGCTGTTTGCGTGTAATCTTATCTTGTGGGTTAATAATGGTAAATTTAATTTCCCATGCACCATTTTTCATGCTTTATTGGCAATATTTTAATGAGTGAGGCAGCAGGAAAGCAGGTTAATGCCGACTCCCATGTACATGGCTATCAATACGGTATTCTTACAGGTCTTTTTGTTTCACGAAGCAGGAGTTCAGCATCCGTGTTGCGAGCTTCTTATACATACGCTTCAGTCCCTCTTCGGAAGGCGCCTTGTGTCTAGAACACTTTTGCAATGGTGTCAACGATTCACTGGAAAGAACTGCTGTAAGAACAAATAACTTATTAAATAAAATATAAATGGTTTATTGAAAACGTGCTAGAACAATTCCTTAGACGGTAGCAAAAACGAAGTAATGTAGGGAAGTGCTGTAACGAGTCCAAGAAGTAATCAACCTTTTGCCTTCCATTTTGAGGATATTTCTACGTATCATTCAGAAAACCATTTTGATATTGGACTGACATTTATGATGCATTGGTTGCACAGCTCACTTTTTGCTGTGACATTTTGCAACGATTTTGTAGTGTTCACATCTCTGTCTGTTTTCAGCACAGGCACAATATATACAAATGCATGAAAGGCATCCTGTGCATTTCTTTGGGAATCACAATTTCAGCATTAGCTTACTTGCTTGTGAGTTAGAGCCGTTGCTAAGCTTGAGCCTGGCTTTTGTTTAGATACATTTGCATTAAATGGAAATGTTTGGAGAGAACATGCTGTATGAAATAAGTCTATATTGAGATTGATCTACCCCACTTTTATGGAGGTCCCATAGTTCGGTACTGTGTGGGGTCAGAGGGAGTTTCATCATCCCACTGTTCTCAAACACCGGGAAAGATTTTTTTTAAAACACCTTTTTAAAACTTATTCTTTAAAGGTCCTGATGCTCCGTGGAGAGGGAAAGCGCACAGAGAATTTCATTGTCTTTTTGTGTCCTTTTATATGTTTATTGCTGTCATTGGTTCAGTCAGAATGTTTCTTAAGGAAAGACATGGAAAATACATTTTCATGAATATATAAAAAACACTTTTATCTGTAATCTTTACCCAACTGCTCTGCAGTTTCCACATATGGCTGTTGTTAAGTTCCCGATCACACTACAACTTCCAGAAATTCACCTGTCCAGAATAGTTAATGCTTGAAGAATAGTTTTAGGGAGTTATCTCCTTCAGTCCTTTAGGACTGCTTTATTTGCTTTTGCCAACACTGCAGTTTTTCATCCTTGGTGGTTTACAATAAACTTGCTACACCTGTATTATATAGTACAAAACAGTGGTCCCTTCATAAAAACTTTTAAATACAACTAGTCGACAGAATTAGGCTACTTTCAATGCCCAAAGTGTTTAGGAAATCATTCAAATAAATTAAGATTTACTTACATGATTGAGGAGAAAGTTAAGACCCCAAACTAAAAGTGGAACTGAAAAAACTTAAACAGCACTTTATTTTAATGGCTGTAAAGTAATGTGATCAATTGAAAGACATTACAGGGTCTATATAAAAACTATGCCGTCATGTGAATCATACATGAAAGGATGTCAGAAACTGGTATCGCACATAAAAACAAAAAATAATGCTCTGGCGGTATTCATGAAGCGGAATATGGAACCCGGGATCGGTCATTTTTTTGGAGTACTAGACCACATTATCAGTGCATTAATCTGTCCAAAAATACTTTTGACCTTCTGCAGCTATTTTACTGGAGTCTTCATCAGGACAAGGCCAACAGACAGTTAAGGTAACCCTGAAAACATATGTAGTAACTCAACTCTGTTATCTGTGTTCAAGGACTAGTCTAAGAATTTGTTAGTACCTAATTTGTTAACCTGTCTTAAGAGCAAACATAATTGTGAATGTGTTTGATTCCTTTAACACATGAGGTCTGAAAGTAGGGATTTCTCATCACTCATTCTAACTTTTTTTAAGTGTCTCCAAAGGAACCTCTGTTTTTGTGCTATTGTATATACAGGATCCTAAAAATGAAGTCTGCCCCATTGTTTTGATTTCACATTTGTATGCACACAATCCTCCACTGGTACAACCTGACACGGGACAGGGTACCCCCTACATCTGCCTCACATGAAAGTAGCAGCCTAATGGAAAGATGCTGGAGAGACCTTTGGCCTGGTTTATCGAAGAGTCTGATTCTTTAGAGATGTCTGACAACATTCACCCGCTTCTGCAATATGTATAATGGGTTTCTTAATGCTACGTTTAATATGCACCTGTATTTTTTTTAAACATTATTTTTCAAGAACAAATATTTTGGGTAAGAAAAACTTTGGTTTTGCTAAATTTTTTAACTCATGGGATTGGAATTACTCCATTATTGTCAAGTAAATGTTTAATCTTCTACAATGCAGCGATATTCATCATGGATAATGAATGAAAACTCAGAATGCTCAGTGTGGGCTACCTAAAACCACCTACTTGTTTGTGTTCCTATGTAACCTTACTGTGCATGTTTTCTTTCTCAGTATGGAAGGACACCTTTACACCTGGCAGCAAGTAATGGGATACTGGATGTTGTGCGCTACCTCTGTCTTGTCGGTGCTAATGTGGAAGCTTTAACGTCTGTAAGTATGCTTGGTACCCCCAGCCTGTATGTTGTTTTTTCACAGCTATGCCATTTCCATCTTTGTTCCTCAAGGGCACCAACATTCTCTGTTTGCATCGTGAATCATTAACCTGGCCAGCAGGATATTCCTGTGAATGAATACCCAATGTTGCCATAGTCTCTACTTTCCCATCACATGTTTGTAGCCATACATTCTGTAATCATGGAAGGCTGCCTTCTAACAATTCCGAATTTCTTTGGAAAGCAACTGAGCCTTTAGTTTTCTGCATAAGACACACATTGGAAGGAGATACTAATAGGCATTTTCTAACGAGATCAAAACAGGGACTGGTGTCGTCTCCTATTCCTGACTGCCTTTGTTTAGCTTTTTTACCATCCTCAGGCATTACTGTTGTCAAACTGTTCGTGCATTGGTTCTTGATTGATGAAAACAGCTGGCGAGATCGTATTTACTGTTGTTTTTTGCTTTTTACAGTGGCACATGCCGCAATGCATAGGCATTAATCTGGGGGTGTGGGGGGGACGGGACTCTGCCTGCAACCATAACAGACTGGCTATTTGGTAGTCCTGGAACTGCGTTTGTTCCCTGCAGTCTCTGGAGACACGAAGGCAGCTGAAGAAACACAAAGTAAGCATGACTGCCAGAGAGCTGTTTACTTTCTGTTGCTTGCTTCATCTGTAGCCAAGAAGCAGAAAATCAAAGGCTGTAAAGGAATTAATAGTGTGATAAGGTGTTTCCTCTGTTATGTCATTGGTGGTCAAACAATGCTAAAAGTGACTTCCGCAACCCCTGACCTCTTGGTGAGGAAAATCCATACTGCAGTGGTGCCTCATCAGATAAAGGAAAGCGGCCCCTATAGGTACATATAAAGATCTAAGCATTCTTTATTAAAAATTTGGATTTTCTCTTTACAACTTTGTACATCTCCAGCTGTTGCTTCCTTCATTCAATCCAGTTCGGATACAATAAGTCTTAAACATGTTGTTCAAACTCCTTATTACCGGAAAGCTTGACTTTCTTCTAAGGGTTTCTCCTGCAGACTCCCAGTGAATGTTCTTGATACCAGCATCAATGTACAATCGCAGGCAATCAGGGACCACGTGATTATTGATAAATCTGTCGGATTTGTGCTTTTCTCCAACTCAGTCTTGTTCACAATGAACAGATAATAGAACATTCGAAGTACCCAGGGAAGAGATTAGAGCAGGTTCAGAAGGAATACAAAGCATTCAGCAAGGCTTGAAAGCAACACTGGAGCGTAACATATCCCCATTTAAGAATAATTAACTGCTGTGATATTTCTAGAAAGATAATGGTGTTCATTGTTGCTAAACTCCTTGCCTATTTAGTTAAAACTTCAATTAACCATTTATTATATGTAGAGAAATGTAAGATGTATGGTGGCAAAGCCCTTTGCAAAATACTCAACCTTTACAAATTAATTGAGCAAAGAAACCACTCCCATGCGCAATCTGGGCACTCTGCTGTAGGTTTCACTATAATGGGGTGGCTGCTCTATGCCGCTGATACTGCTGGGTTAGACACGGTTACACAGAGACCCAGTTGTGGATCCAGACCCCGAGAGTGTGAATTCAGATGTTTCATTTTAAACATCCTGAACTCCACATGATGATTAGTTTCTCCTGCTGGAGAATCATTCAAGTGTAAGATGTTTACAATCATAAACATTGAGAAATGCTAAGAGCCAGCAGAGGCATCTCTGAGCTTGTTGGTTATGGGTCGATGGGTTCAAATTATAGGTTGGCTTTGCAGTTCAGTTTTGTCAGTCTGCAGATGTTGGATTGTCCTTGCTGGGGGGTCGGCATTTAGGGAGTCGCAGTAGTCTACACGTGATATGATGATGACCCTTATTTGAGATGCTCTATGATTCCTGCAGGAGAGGGATGATGTTCTTCACAAGATGGAGGCATAAGTTGCAGGTCTTAACTACTTGGAAAATGTGGTTATGGAGAGACTCATAAAAAATGACCTATTCTTCCAGTTTTGGAGAGCGTGGGGGATTCCTCAGTGTCTGGCCGGTATCATTTTCCTCTCTCCTCAGTTCATCACTTGCATATAGCTTCTTCTTTAAATCTTCCCTTTTATATGAAATTATTGCCATTTAACTTTTAAAACTCAGCCTTTTCTCACTCTCTCAAGTAATCAGAATTTAACAATAAACCTTTGATGCCTTGACCAGCATTTGTTACATGATGGTCTTCTATTGTACTGTAAAGTAAGTGGCTTAAATCCTGCAGTACAGTTATTCTAACTGCACACACGTGATGCCTTGTATTGTTTTATCAAGATGCCTCCATCTTTTTTGCCTTATTGGTTTCTGCTTTTTGTATTGTCTGATTGTGCCCCACACGTTTGTCTTCACCCCCGCTCTGCCTCTTGATCCCTCCTTGTTGCTGTATTTCCCCCATTTGCTCAGTCCTATTCCTGCAGGATTTCCTTTTAGGTCTCTAAACGTAGACTCTTATAATCTGATGACATATTCTGGTCACCACTGACCCAGATTTGTTACAAAGCCACAAAAAAAACAGTATAGTTTTCCATGCCTTTCTACACTGTGCTATAATTTTTCTAAATGTTGTCATTTTTATTTTACACTGGTGTTGTGTTTTAATATTTTATTCTGTGCCAAATTGCATGGTATGTTGTAATATCCAAAAAATGCAAGATGTACCCTGATATATTCTGGCAGACAGATGCACGACCTGTTCATTCAATTATGCACCAGGTGCAAAGGGTGACTTCAAGGAAAAATCAATCTATGCATTGTAAATTTAGCCAACAATTTGCATGGGTATTCAAATTGTTGAGGCTTCTCCGATATCCTCTCAAACTTGCATGGAAAGCTGTGAAAGTCTCTGCTTCCCACGTGTGATTCTCCTACATTGAACTTCTGCAGTTTGTCTGTGGGGCCTAAGTAGTAAATTTCCACGTGAAACTTTATTCTTTTTTCCTCCAAAAGAAAACTATTTATCATCTTAAGGTAACTTCTTCCACTAAACAACTCTTCCCATTGCCTCTCCAGAAAAACATTTCCTTCATAATTAGAAAGTACAATTTCAATTATTTCAAAGGTGGAAATGGCCATGCAAAATGTTTTTGTAAGGGTCCCCCAGTACAAGGGCTATCTTTCTAGCAGGTGGTGCACCAAGTTCCCTTGCACCCACCTAACTGCCTACTTCTCTGTTCAAAACTGGTCAAGCTTAGGTAGTAGAGTCCTGGGCTGCTCATAAATACAGTTTCCTGCAACAGGGCAGTTGAGCGTGCCAATCAATTCATGGGAAGGGATGCACACCCTCGCAGGCTTTGGGCTGAGTGATGCTTACTCCAGGAGGGCAGAGGCAGTCAGTAGCTGCCAATTCCTGCACCCACCTAGCTCCCATCCCTAAGACATGCTGGACGCCTAAACCAGAACCCTGGTGGGGACTCGTATCTCTTACGAGCTCCAAGGTATGCCAAGGACCCTTCAAGCCTCATAGCCACCCAGGCGGGCTGTAATTCCACTTTCAGTACCACCCTCTTGGGCCTTGTTCTCCAAGGGGGGGAGGGGCTGGGCTCCCCAGAGAAGCCCCAGCTAGGCCCGTACAGCTTCACATGGCTAACTAAGCCTGCAGTATACTTTAATATTTGTTGGGATTGAAAGTTGGCAGGCTTTGGCCTCGGTGTTTGTTGCTCCTTGGTTTCTGAGGCCAGAAGGAGCTCAGTGATACCAACTCCTTAATCTTGGTCAAACCAGGGCAGTTATGAGCCATGCCCCATGGATTTAAGCCTTCCCAGCTCAGGATACTTTTAGTAGAGAAATGAGCAGAGCTCTGGGAACTTTTGATCCATAGGCACGTTTTTACTGAAACCCATGAGGATAAGCTCTTTGGTGGGGTGAGGTTATCAACTATGCCCCCTGGATTAGTCTGTTGTACAGAGGGATCCTAGTCATGGTTCAAGAGGGAGGGCAGTCGCCATGCTCCAATTCTGTCCCAAAGACAACAGGCCTGTGGTGACATCTCAGCGAGGGATTGGGCTGCTTTGACAGAATGTCAACGTCTACTAGAAGGTGACTTCCTCTGGGACTGATTTGGTCAAACTTTCCTTTGCTCAGTGGAAGAGTCCATATTTTCTTTTGATAGGATTACACTGAGGAGAGGATCTACTACTGAGTGATCAGCTCTTTAGTCCTGAAGTCTAATCCTGACTGTATTGGAGCTGACTTATGTGGCTATTGCAGCTGCCCTAAGTGGAGAACTGGCTCAGCCCTGTGTTTGCAATGGAACATACCTCTCCTTTCCAGTGGAGCCAGCAGTTAAGCCACATCTGGTACGCCTCACACACCCACTCTGCATCTCCAGTGTCAGCTGTATTTAGACTCTGGCCAGTTGTTGAGGCTCCTTGCTTCTGTGTGTTACTTGTTTGGTGTAATTGAGGGCGAGACACGACCTTAACTTAATTTGATTATGCCTTCTCTAATGCAGTTACAGCAGCTTGAGGATTGTGGCCGACCTCCATTTTTCAGACTGTTCATTAAGGTGTAGACATTTTGGAGCATTTCCCCACAGAGTCCTTGTTCAATGCATTTAATGCACTTGAACTGGTCTCTGAAGATAGGAAATGAAAGTGCTGCTGACTTTGTGTACTTTCTTTGCTGATTGTTTCATTTTTTGGGTGAAATGTTATAAATATTAATCCCTGTACATATTTGTTTTGCACTATTGATGTTTCACAATCTTACTGCTAGGATTTGGATTTTTTACTGTTTGGCATTTTACCTCCCCTTTTTTTTAAGATGATGCCTTCATGAGGGCCTGCCCTCCATAATGAACTTAAATCATGCAGTTAACACTATCCATATTACTTTGAGGATGTGAATCGTTTTTGAAGACTAGAAGCACTTGTACACAAATACCCAGAGATTTCACAAAATGGAGAGCTAATTTTTTTTATTTACTTATGTTACTAGACCGTGCTATGCTATAATATTGTATGCCTTCTTTAATGTGTTAAATAGATTATGTGATATTGGTGATTTCATGAAAGTTGTGGTGGAAAAAACTAATTATTGTGGTGAAAAATCTGGTTATCCGATACAAATGAGCGATTCTGCTTGAGTCAGCAGACAGATTGTGGTCATTGAACTATACATGTATTACAGTGTAGGTAATAGAAACTCTACTTAAGATTACACCACGTTTCATATGGAAAATATATTTTATGAATTTTAAATCTCTTTTGTCAATTTGACAAAACCGCACATTACTTTTCTAAGAATTAATTCAATCAGGTTGAGTTGGTTGTGGCGAGTTTTTTGTAGATCTGCACTACTGATTTTGCCAGTACTGTGCTTATATCAAGAAACGGTGATATTGCTAACTCACCAAAACTCTTCCAGTTGACAATCAATTTGTGCAGGTATACTCCTGGGAAACCTGCTTGACAGGTTCGATAGCCTGTTTCCTCTTCCAGTTGGCCTACTCCAGACCACCTGGCAGGCTTGTTGTGTCTGGTCCCTTGCTGTCAGAAGTCCAGCTGACAGACAGGACATTAATTCTGTTTTCTCCCACTTTATGCACATATGAACCAATGGCTTCCTGTGACATGAGGCTGATCTCCTGGAAATTACCCTTTGTGACGTCATCACTTTTGCAACATGCGTTACAAACTGTGTGCATCTGATAAGGTAGTGCTGTAAGACGCATTCTTCCTTTGGAGCCAAGGTTTTGAATTCATTTCGCCTGAACAATGAGTCTTCTTGCTGTGCTGCCACACTTCTTCAGCTGTGGAAGAAATGCACAACATTTGGGTAAGGTGCTGTTGACATTTTCTGAACACAAGAAAGCCTGTGATGTTGTTCCAGCTTGTTGTCCTCTTCAGGATACAGATAGAGGCAAGCCTGCGCCCAAGACCCCAATTGCTAGATAGGTTATTTTTTACGCCTCCCATTGGTATATCTTGCAGGGGGCATCCCTTCCGTCAATGTCTGTACGCTGTCCTTCAGAATCACAGTGCCAATCGCTAGCCATGTTATTGTCAGAAAGATTTGCAGAGCACCTAGGTGGACCATCCACTGTGCCTTCTACCAGCACTACACTCGTGCTTCATCTCAAACCAATGTGCAATTTGGTCAAGAATTCTTTGAAAACTTGTTTGTATAAGCAATTGTCTTTCCAGTGCTTCCTTTCTTCTTCTTTGTGTTCTGAGAGTCTACCCACAGGTCACAAATAGTAGAGACCCAGAACATAGCAGTAGAGTGCAGTCTCCTTTATGGTAATCTTTTCCCTCCTATCCTATTGGTTCTCTTTTTTTCACATACCAACAGACCAATTCTTTGCCATCAGTCAGCACCATACCACTGAAATGGTGTTTTTTTTATAGAGGGAACTGATATTGGTGTACATCTATGCAACGAAAGATGTTGTACGCAGTGCCTGTAGCACAGAGGTCTGAGTTTTAGTTAGTGTGAGAAGTAGGTTGGGAATAGGAAACACCGTACAGACTACCATGGGTTATGGTGTTGTTGTACAGGTACCTTTATCCTTATATCCAAGGCAGAGGAAATATTTTCATTGTTTATGTATTCACAGCTCCAGGTTTCAATAATTTATCAAAATCTTTGTGCTCGCTGCCCTCTAGTTTTGTTCCCAAGAGGCGAGTATGAGGGTTTTGTGTAATTTCTCCTTGAATTTCTTTCTAGATGCTAATTGTAGGGGTCCTTGGCATTACGTTTTCAATATAGTCAGCAATTTGTGTATGTAGCAAAAAGAATAAATAGGGATGGCCCAACTACGTTTACTTGGACTTTCAGAGCGAGAGAGAGTCTGTACCTAATTGACAACACATTTATTGTGGGGTGGCTATTCACATGTATTAGTCTTAAAGGGTGTGTGTTACGGTTGATGGTGACAACTTTCAACAGTAATTGTCACCATGTCCTCCTAAGAATGTATTTTTAAATAATGGATTGCTATATTGAAAATTCTGTTATTAACTCTATACATTAAAGGATTCTTGACAAATTTTTGTGAATTTTCATAATTGCCATGATCCATTTTAGTCAAGTATGTGCTACTGGTTAAGTCTATAACAACTCCTCTCAGGGTTGTACCAATTCCTTTCCTCAAAAACGAGTCAGTCAGTGGTTCTGGTGTATATGTAAGTGTCAAGAACCTGTGAAGACATATTTTGCATCAGAATTCATGTAAACGACACCCAATCCCTCACAACACAAAAGTCCATAAAGCGTCTCATCACACTGCTGCTGAACCAAGGCTAATAGCCACTCTATCTCTAATCTCCATGTCCTAAGCAAGAACCTGGAAAAGGAGGTAATGAGATAACTCCAAGACATGGTGAGCTGAATCACAACCTTCATGACCATCAATCTGCCCTCAGGCTTTCAGTGTGCACCAACTCCAACATACACTACAGAAAAGATCACTACTTCCCTGGATGAACATACAAATTCAGTTCTCATCAGTCTATAATATCTTCGCCCCAGTGTATTTATCTATAAGCCGCGTGAAATGGGCAGTTTGTCTGGAACTGCCCATCCTCCCACATTGTATCTTATAGAATTCCTCAAGATTCTCCTTCGTCCTGCCTTCTTTTTTTATCATTTATATGTGCCCTCTCGCTCAACTCCTAGAGAAAAACGGTGTGAATTTTAGATGTGTGCCGACAATCCGCAATTCACTTCCAACTAGAAAATAGACCAGAGAAGTAGGACAGCATCACAACTTGGCTAAGTACTGTGTTCTTTGCCTGAAAGAGAGCTTTGTTCCTAGCTTGAAGTCATGTCACTGGGGGATCATCTTAAAAAACAAACTACTTTTCACTTGCCCTTTAATTTAGGCCCACCTCCTTCCACTAACAAAAAGTGAGGAATTTGAACATCCTCCTCGACTCCAAGATCTCTTTCCTCTTCAAACCTGTGGCCAAGTGCATCAGTTTGCACCTTTCTCTTTCATAAACCTCTCCTTGTCCTCCAGACAAATCTCCAAACTGAGCTGATAAGAGACATGATAATGCAATGCCTTTGTTTGCAGCATCATTTACTCTAGACTCCTGAAAACGTTGATTAACGGGCTCCAAAGGCACCATAATGTGCTTCGACCTACCATATTGGCCTTCCCTGGAAGTACTTTGCGAGCTCCCGGTAGTAGCAAGAATCAAATTTAAAGTTCTTTGTACTGTGAACAATGTACTGGAGTAAGGGTCTAATTTATCTCGGAACATCTTACCCCTCTATACAGGTCCTCTTATTCCTCTCTATAGGTCCTTATAGTACAAAATTGTCAGAACCTCGGTCATCAAGAACAGTACCTCCTAAGTCCACTTCTGGCAGCACCAGCTCAGAGCGATTATGCAACAGAGGATCAGTGTGGAAAGATAAGGGGAATGGTGTTTGGGAGGGCACTTTGGAGAAGATCTGGAACATAGAACAGAACCCTGAGTAACTTTGTTCCATAATCACCATCAATAACAGGCAACAACTTCAAACTCGGTCACCTAAATTAAGTAGGCTGGCTTTTTCCTGCAGGCAAGATGCCTCTTAACCTGAAAAAGAAATCGCTTTCCCAGACAATCACCTTTTCACTTTCATGTGCTTATTATACTCACCAAAGATCTTTCTCACTGAATTGTTATTATTTCTTGAATAATCTCGAACCTTGAAGTGTTCACATTGAAAATCGGGTATGCTTTTCTTTAATCATGGAAAAGTCTTTCAGAAGTTCTGCTGAGTTCAAATCCTGGAACATTTAGATCTTTTGCTTAAAGCTTTAAGATTTCTTGAATAAACTTATCACTCTGCACCAAATTAAAATAAATATTAAGAATGGTTTCGAATCGATTGTCCTTGCAATAATGTGCCTCTCTTCCTTTTTGGATTTGCTATTCACGTTTTTGTCTTATTTTCATTAAATATCTCTGTACATCTCCTGATATGGTTTACTTGTACTCCACTGCATTATTTCATCTGACGGAGGGCAGTCTTAAAGGCTCTTGTGTTTATGAATTCAAAATAGTCTCTAATTTACTACCAGAATTCTCTCTGCGCACTGAGTGGATGACAACCAAAATACCCTAATGCTGCTTTGCATCGGACTTTCTCGACTGCTTCCCCGCGAGTGTCTTCAGTTGGCATTGTCTTCTTGCATCAGGACTCTTGAACAGAGCTCCTCCTTGAAACCTCCACTCACCACCGACGTTCCGCATAATGACAATTCTTGTTAGCATTAGTGAGTGTAGTTGAATATATCTCGGGGAATGTGGGAGAATCCAGTCAACTGAAGTTAGTTTCTACAAATGGTCATAACTATATTGGAAACTTGAATTCAGTTATAACATTAATGAATTACTTGTGGCATAGGTACCCGATGATATTTCTAATGTGACATAGGTCCCCGATCTTTCTAATTTTGCTGTCGGGTTAGTTGGTGGTAGATACCTGTGTTGCAACTGCTATGCTATTAACCAAACACAAACTGTGCTTATTTTTTAGAGGGACAGTGTTCTGCTTCCCATTCTTTTTTAAATAGTTGATCACTCTGTCCAATTACTGACTTACAACATTGTTAACGATAATGATAAATCTTGTTGCCACACCTACCTAAATGGGTTAATTATAGAAGTTGGTTTGTGGGTTACACCGATAAGATTTCAAAATGCACTTCAACGATGCACGATTGCCTTTGGGCAGCTTATCACATAGGGCTGTGGAAAGGTCTAGTAGCTCAGGGGCTGAGTCATTAGCTTAGAGCTATGGTTTTCTTAAAAGGTACTACATTTGTGGAAGGACAAAAGTGAGGACTAGAAATGCTTGAATCAGTTTGAACTTCTAAGAATTACTCTAGGCATCTTTCCTAAGATTGTTATTAATTAGTTTTTGCCAATTGAGAAAGGAATCGTACTGTCTTCACTTTTAGCCTAAGCACTGTCAGAATTTCCTTTCTCCTACAGAATAGTTTCTTATATGCATATGATGTTTTTCTACTTTGGCTGACCTCAACAAAATATGCTCTTGGGAAGTAGGCTCCTCAGTTCTGGCAGTGACCTGCAAGGGCTGCCGAATGAAAGCTGTGTGTGCATTAAGAACATTTCACACATGAATCACACCGTGAAATTACATTTTCAAATTAATGTGTATGCTCTGAATTGCCTGTGTAATCTGAGCTTAGACCTATAGATCACTTCTGTTCCACTCTGCTACCCTTGGCATGATCTACTCTCATAATGTCATCTTTTTTCTGGGATTACCATCCGAATATTCGGTCATGCATCTTTATCTGGCCTGTGCGTTATTATGATTTTCTAGTTTTTCATCTCTTTTAAGACTCTGGAAATTATTATCCTGCCATCTCATTGACTGGATGTTGGCGGTCTCACGTTTTAGCTATGTACTGTCATGCCTTAAATTAACATTATTGTTGTCTTATGGCATTTCTCCTATGTTGGTCCACTCCCTTCAAGCTTAGGCAGCATCAGTTCCATAAGTCTTTTGGGTTCCACTGAGGTCTGGAAGGTGTTCCATCAAGACTACCTGGTGACATTGAACAATATGATCATGAGCTGTAGATTGCTTTCCGATATTATCTATTTACATTCTTAACCCCAGATCATGCCCCCTTTATCTGAATCCTTTAGGTCCATATTGTCGCTCTTACTTGGATTGTCTGTCTTAAGATGTATATCATTCTTCTTTCTTCATTTGTTTCTCAGACTTTCAGTAATGTCCCAAATGCTCATTCACCGATCTCATCTGAATTTTCATCTGTATGTTCTCTTTCTGGGTGCTTTACAACTGCTTTGACCCTTTCCATTGTCTCTGTTCTTTCCACTTATTGGCATCACATCCATCATGGGTTCCCTAAACTCTGCTCTCACCAAGGACAGAAATTTGGTTTCAACTTTAGCTACCCAGGCCAAGAAAATGCCCAGAGCTATCTTTCAGTTTTGAGCTAAGGCACTAATTTCAGGTTCAGAGTATGTTCCTCTGGCCTTCTTGTTTGCTCATTGGTACCTGTTGAAAATGCGCCTTGCGGTGCAGAGTCCTGTGCTCCCAAGCCCTCTGCAGCAGGACAAGTCTATACAAGCACAGTGCAGACTCCTTTATGGTCCAACGTGGTGTGATGATTTAGCAACGCACTGCTTGCTGCCTCAGGCTGCTGGGCAATGAAGTCCCTACGTCCTGCAAATAAGCAGGGACTCACGTCCTCACCACTATGTCCCAAGAGAGTTTTTAAATAGTTTCCATCTTACTCTAAAGGCATGAGCGTCCAGCTCACCTTCTCCGTCCTTGGGTATTGTCACTTGTTATTATAGTCATAGGAAATAGAAGAAGAGTTAAGCATTTCAGAAACTTTCTGACAGGAAAGATTTCCAGTGTTCACAGGAAACAGTAAAAATATTATGCATTTCAATATCTTTCTGGTAGAAAAGCACTCCTACTTAACCCAATGTGAAGTAAATTGTAGTGAATTGAATTACAATCTAAGCCGAGTTGTAGAAGAACTGTAAATCCCAATTGTTTTTTTTTATGACTATCAGTTTTTCTAGAATAATTGCAGAGTGAAAACCGTACAAAATAGCGTTAAGAAAGATAAGAGAAGAAGAAATAGGAATTAGAAAGATACAGAACGTGCAAGAACATACAAAAAACAATACAGAGATGGACAGAGCATTACTATCTTGGAGAGGGGGGAAAACTGCTCATTTGAAATGTGTGTTAACAATTGGCGTAGATTATGAATTTGACAGGGGAAACCCACCACCACTAAGGCGAGCCAGGAGAGGGGAGAGAGCCAACAGGGGCTCACCTGGAGAGAATGTCGGGGACAATCATGGGTATTTTGGTGAGCATCATTCATCAAACAAATCCTAATGCTGACGTGAAATAAAAAACAAATTCTGACCTTGTGTGGAATTTGGAGCGCACAAGCAATGCATCCTTCTATCTCCTCTGTCGCGCAATGTGATGACTGGACGGTGACGGTTACTCCATGCGCTGCTTGAGCTTGTGTCGTGAAGGAACTCTGGGGCTACCGTGAAGAAGCTAGGACGTTTAATGTTGAACACAACATAGTGGTGGAGGAAATTATTGTTGTACACAACATAATGGTGGTGCACCGCAGGCCAGCCAGCTCCCCAACTGACATCAGAGATCCCCCACAGAGAATACACACAGAGTGGAACGTCACGAGATTCCACATTTTTGTTTAGATACAACAGCCTGCTTGGTTATGAAGTCACTACTACCCGTAAATAAGCTGTGAATCCAGTCCACAGCACCATGTGCCAAAAACAGACTAAAATGGTTTCACTCTTACACTCTGGGACTGAGCGTTTAGCTCAACCTCAACTCTCCCTTTGTTGGTGTCAGACAGTTCAGTTAAATACGGTAACAATTACATTTTATTATGATCAGGGGAAACAGAAGAAAGGCTGTGTTTCAATAACTTTCTGACAGAGCAGCAACCCTACACTGTACAACGGAAATTAGAGTATAATCTATTAAAACCCCTATGAAAGTTGTAAATAAAAATCGCAATTCTATCAGAGACGGGTACAAACAAACTGCTTCCCCTGGCCCAATATGGTGCCCGGCGCATGCTCAGTCTGCTTCCTCCAGCGCTGCTAGGTGCGGGTTTGTATGAGCTGCCTGCAGCAAAAATACCAATGATTACTGGAGGCTGGGAGACTGAGACCTGTCAAAGCTGATAGTTAAGGCTGATGAATGTTTTCTTTGCAGTATTTATTTCCAGTTAGTAACCATGACAAATGGAACATAATTACTGATTATGATGGACTTCATTCTTGCGGTCTCTCAGAAGCCTGGCGGTGCAGCCGTGGGTCACGTGCTTCCCTGTAATTTATTTGAGCTGTTTAGTACAAGACTGAACGGTATGTTATTGATATTGTTCGTGAGCCGGCCCCGTGGCCTTTCTTGGGGCGGGTGGGGTAACCACAACAGGCGCGGTATAGTGTGTAAAAGGCACCTTTAATGGGACAGGTCTGCACTAAGAAGAAACCAATCCCTGGCAATGCCTAACATGCTATAGCCAGCCCTCCTCGCTAATACAATGTCACTTCCTAGCAATCCACACTTAAACCATCCTACACAGGCCCTACCCATTTGAAAATCTCTCCCAGTCCCTTTACCCCAGCAATCTTCACTTTGTGGCGTACTATCACTTGTCTTTTCCCTTATGTGCCTCTTTCAGCTCTTCTCCCTTGCCCCATCTGTGATATGCAGACCATCATAACCTCTCACCTCCACCCTGTAACCCCAATTAGACTCTTTCGCTCATTGTCCGAGCCAACCCTCCTGTCACCTCTCCAGCTTGTGGCCAACCCTCATCACACTTGCATCAAAATCCACACCTGCAAACCTGTCCTACAGCACCAGAAATATTGCATCAAAATCCCCTCATGTCCAGACCTGTTAACAAGAAAGCACTGGTGATGGCCCGCCTCTAGGAAGCCCCACACAAATCCATATCTTACCAGAGGGAAAGTAGGGGGAAACCGTACAGCAGCGTGTGCGTAGGAAAGGGGAAAAGGAGGAAACGCTTCCCCTGCGCCACAGCCTTTAGCAGGCCCCAGCCCACGCCTGCACCCAGCCCAGCAAATGGGATCCTCCATGTCACTCGAGGCCTCACCACCCACGAAGCATGCCCTGGGTGAGGCCTGCAGCCTCCTGTCTCCGAGGCACTCCTTGTCAACCTCTAGTGTCCTCTCTTTTCTGAACTCCTGGCACAACCCTACCTCAAACCAAACTCCCCAAGCGCCCTCTGGCTCCCATTACAAAAAAGAGGGAGCGCTCGTGATAGAATGCGTTGACCCCACCTTTAAACGAGCATTTGCAATGCAATAGGTCTCGCATTACTGAAAGTTTGAGCCATTGGCGTATTATTATTTTATGCAACACCAATAGGTATAACTTTCAGTAATGCGAGACCTATTGCATTGTAAATGCTTGTTTAATCTTGATCTTACCTCCGGGACCCCATGACATTCTTCAGCAGGCCAGTGGCCTGTTAAAAAGGGCCTAAATGTTCCCCTTCAAGACAGGGACATGGATGAATGCTGCATTTGCCCTGACAGGACAGGGGGGGTGGGAGGGTGTGCGAGCGAAGAGTCAAGAGATGGCCAGAGCTGGCCAACCAAAAGAATCAATTGATGTCTGCTGGGAGGGAACCAAGCACCGAAAAGAGGGATAGATGTACAATATTAACCAACCAGAGAAAAGGAATTTTAAAAAGCAGCCCAACTAACCAAAGCGGTGGCCGTGTCCAAAGTCCCTGATAACCCATATACCGAATACAGCATACCTCACAGAGCAGTGCATGCGCTGCCCCAGCTCGGCCTAAAAATACAATATATTTACAGGCTACCATCTACATGTATCAATCCGGGGTAGCCACTGCTCTAGCCTTCCCAATCCTGGTCTCGAGGGTCATGAAGGCCATGGCAGGAGCAAAACATGGCGTGACTTTAAGAGCTGTGTTTACTTTCTGTAGTTATATTGTTACACGTTATTCTATAAATATATTAGTACAAGTCAGCCTTCTAATTTGTCATTTCTGTTTGTTGTCCTTGTCCCTCCTCCACAACAGTAAATAGAAAGATGTGGAGGACACCAGGGAGAAAGAAGGGGGGAGCCCTCTGATGCCCAATGATGTGAAAGGGACTGTGATGTCACTTGTGTCAACAGCTGCGACCAGCTGGTCGCCCTTTGCGTCTATTTACCTGACTTCATTCACTATAAGAAGTCTCACCTCTGCCTGTGGCCAGTTAGTACAGCATTGACCGATCCCTCATTAGTTGATGCACAAAGGGGTGAGAGCTCACTGGACTCTGTTCAGCTGGCATCATTCTCTATAAGAAGTCTCGCCTCTGCCCTTGGGCTGCTAGTACAGCATTGGTTGATATGTCTTGCGTTCTTGTAAGGGGTTGTTCCTGGCAGGACAGTAACATCTGCCTTTACACCAAGTTTCTGATGCAAGTCGCAGGATCTCTCTGTACCTCGGGGACTCTTGGCCCATAATTGGCCCAATAACTTTAGTGCGCTGCAGCACTTATGTCGGATATATTGTAAATGGCTTCATAAGTGCAAAGCCCTGGACTCTGCAGTATGGCACTGTCTGCAGAAACGCAGCTGCATTACCACAGCCATACGGGAATAAAGGAGCCAATTTGTGTGGCATCTTTCAGTTAAATTTGCTGACCTTGGAAACTCGAGTAAATACACCTGAGCACCGGGAATACATGCTGGTGGGTGTGTACATTTTTCATGAAGGCCATTGGCTCGTTGGTTAATCAGACGTACTGTGCAAGCTTTTGTTTTCTTGAAAAAAGTTCATGCACATCTTTGTCATCCATGTCCTGGAGGGTGTCAGAGAGGGGGGTGGGGGGGGGGGGTCATAGCTGCAGTGTTAGAGAAGTTACTATGTGAGGAGCTGCCTGGTGGTCCCATTGTTTGGGAAACATTTGCAGCCAGTCCTTGTATTTTAGTCAGAAGAGCTTGCATCCGGCATCAGTCGGTCGCACCTGAAAATAAACACACAGGACGCGCATCACTCCATTGATCGAAGGTTTCTGAGTGCTTCGTCTGCCTTGAAATGGTTGGCATCAAGCGTGTGTTTAAAGGTTAATTGAGCCTAATGTGGACCGACTTCCTGGAAATTGACTGGTCGGGAGGGCGGGTTCCGCCGCGAGAGCCTGTTTATTGTCCCGGTACTTTTTATAGCCTGCCAGTACCTGTTCACGGCCTGGTTTGCTGTTCTGTGCAGACTGCTCTGAGATGTCTGGCTGTAGGTCTCTCTGCTAGCACAACGATGCTGGTAGTGGGGGCACCATGTCCTTGCCTTGTCCCTGTGATGACAGGGGTGCCATGTGGAGATGCACAGGGCATGCAGATGCCTCCACCCCCGTGATGCTGCTCGTCACTCCCGTAGGATGCCTCTGTTGCTCCCCAGAGTTAGCCAATCAGACACTGGTCCAGGCGTCGCTCTAATGGCAAACAGTAAAGTATGTGCTCAGCTGCAGCGAAGCGTGATACGTTTTATCATTAATTGTGCACTTGATTTTTCATCCAGTTCGCCATGTACTTTCCTGGAGTCGAGAGGACACCTTTTCGGTGTCACTTCGGCAAGCCCTGTGACTGGAGAAATGGCACAAACGCAGATGAACTGAAGAATCCTGAAAATATTATGATTTTTTTTTTTTTTGCACTTTTATATAGCGCGTACTCGACCCGAAGGTATTGGAGCGCTTTACATGAGCACCAGTTACCCGACACAAGGACACATTAATTTTTTTTGGTAGGTACGGGGAGATAAAGTGATTTGCCCAGAATCACAGGATGTTTACCCGACGCCGAGACTCGAACCTGGTTCCCCAGTTCCAAAGTCGGCAGCTGTTGGCCGTTAACCCACAGGGTCAATGAAAAATCTGCTTACTGCCAATGGAAGGGAAAGAAGGTGCATTTGTGGTGTTACAGCAGCTTTGCATTTAGACCTTTTCTTCCTGTTCTCTTTTTGTGAAACCTGAAAGTTTTATTAAAACAAATCACAAAGCTGGCAAACCTAATATCGTCTAAATGATAGCCTCTGTTTAGCTTTGGGAGTAGAATTTGAAAGATGAAAAGGATTTCACAGGGTGAATTGTTGGCAATGCACTTGGGTGTGTTTCCTGTTTAGAGATGAGCTATTGGATAATAGGTTTTAATGCAACTTCGTCCGTTATGGCTTTGTTGCAGTGCTATGCGACGTTGTGGTAAATGTGCGTTAAACACTTCTGGATGCTTGATGTGTAAATTGGTGAGCGAGTAAGATGTGTTAATTGAGGTAGAAAACAATTAGTCAGCTGCTTGGCTTGGGGCCGCATGGTGCGCGTGATGGTGCCAAGTGTTTTATTTGATGTGTTCTGTGGGTGCAGTGTGAAGAAAGAATATTACCTGATATGGGACTGCGATTAGGGAGGCACACAGCCAGCAATATTGCTTGGGGGTCATGTTATCCATCTGTGCTCTGAGGGTGATGGGTGCGGGGCCGGACTTTAGCATAGGCGAGCTGGGTCCAGGCCGCCAATTTTCTGAGGGGTGTGTGCATTAAGGTTATGCCAACAGCAGCGTCCTTCTCATGTTGCTCCAGCCTTGTCCCTGCCTGTTCGTTTCCTTCTGATCTGCCAGTTAAAAATGATTTTAGTTCTTCATTATCATAAGGCCGCGATGTTTTTAACACACCTTTAGCCCCCTTTCCTGGCCTGCCCTTCACCCTTTGACCCCTGCTGGCACACATCAACAAAACCATCATCTGTGTGAGGAAGCTAAGCTATGGGTGATTTAGGTGAGCTGGGGGAGGTCCGCTGATGTTTGTGTTCAGGGGCCAGTCACTGCTCATCCAAGTATTGTCCAGTGAACACAGAAGGACCCCCTGCTGCCTCATTTAATTCACTACCATCAGCTAGGGCGCCAAACGTCTCTCCCCCACGCCCAGGGCGCTATCTTAGCAAAGGTTGGCTCTGGATGGTGAGGTATCCGTGTAACTTGATGTAGATGTATTGTTGAGAAGCTAGGTTGGATGCTTCGTGGTGCCAGGAGTTGTCTCTTGTGTACAGTTAGGTTCCGGGAACTCTTGGTAACTGGGATTAGGTTGATCAGTATCAATGTAAATTGGATGGATATCTCTTTTGTTTCAAAGAAGGTTTTGTGGACCTAAATCAAACCGTAAAGTACAGAGAGGCATTTACATCTTACAAGTACTTCAATCCTATAACGGGTATTTAGTCAGGATTAGGAGGTTAACAAACCTTGAAATGATTATATGGTATGTTGCTTGCCCTCTCGCATTTAACAGAGGCGATGGTGGATGCCCAGTGTTCAAGGTCATCTGGTCCTTGGCTGCAGGGTTGCAGCAAAGTTGCCTCTTGATGTGAATCTGCACTGATGTAGGTCATACCATGAAGTCATCATCTGCCATGGGAGTATGTTGCTTGGCTGTGGTATCCTTCTCTTGATGGACAAAGGGTTGGAGTGTCGGATTCAAAACTAATGCGAAGAGTGGGTTTCGGGGGTGTGGACAGGAGTTATTGTGAGCCTAGAATTTTGTGCTGGACACATTGATGATGACAGGTAGGTGGAAGGGGAAGAATGTGAGTACCGCGATGGAGGCCAGAAGAGTGGGGCAGGACGGAGAGACCATTGGAGATAGTCATGCCTGGTATTGTCAGGGAAGACACCAACAGCATAAGAGTGATTATCGGAGGTCATGTCCTGACGTGCCAGGTATGAAGTTTGAAGGCCAATAAGAGACCATGTGGATGGGAGACTGCAGGGATCAAATCCGACAGATGCCTGTGCCATATCCAGCGATGGCAAGCACATCATTTGCCAGTGCAGACTTTGCCAAGACCAAGAGAATAAATCATCTCTTAGGCAGAACAAAACATAAAACATCTGGCAATAGACAATAGGGCTAGCCATTGTTTACACAAAATGTACATATTTGACTTCACATACCATTGCTGCTCTTCAGGTGGAGGTTACTCAGATTGATGGTCCGTGCTCAGGCCCCAGACAGAATAGCGGGGGTTATCCAGATGTGACAGTCTGGAACTTTAGACATTACAGCTATCCCTTAAGTTGTGCACGGCAACAGTTGCTAGCAGAGCTACACCTCAGGGTACATACTGGCAGGCTGGACATCACTCATCACACACTTGCTAGTTAATGTCCACATGAATACAGGACAACTATTGACCTTTATGTTGGACCTCCGCATATCCTCCATTTTTGGGTGACCAGATGTTCCGGATTAGCTGACACGGACTTGGTTGTTTAAACGACCGCCCTCCTAGTCCAGACTGTTTCTTATGAAATACATTTATGTGAAGGAGGTGGAAGAATATGCACAGTACAGTTGAATGTAAGTATTTTGCATGTTCACATGAGCGACTGAAGCACGGCTAGCCGTGTTACAGAAAGCTCAAGAGGTGATTGATTGGTGCCCATTTTTGTGCACTTTAAGGACACAGTGTTACAGAAGGAGCTGCAGATTCTCCAGCGGCCTCTTATGTAATATGGATCGTATTGGCGCACATTTTGCACCATCGCGATCAGGGCATGGCCTGTTGTGTACTGAACTCCCTTAGTGGCAGCCCCCCTCATATTTATAGTGCGTCATTCAGTGAGCACAAATGCCGCAGCTTGGAGAGAGTAGCAAGGTCTGTTTGATCCCAAGATATAGGATTGTTTGCATAAATAGCCTGAACCCAACCTGTTGAAAACTTCTCGTCAAATTCAAACATGTTTAGATTGTTTATATTTATTTACAGATTAAACTATTCGCCCTTCCAATCCGACTCTCTCTACATTTAGACATTCCTGCCCAGTAATGCAAATATGACTGATGCTAATCTAAAGCAGGTGGCTTCAAACTGTGGGCCGGGCCTGAATTGATGTCAGGGGAGGCACCGTGCTCTTGCTAAGTGAATACATTATGCACCTGAGAAGCACAAGCAGCATTGCTGAAAAAAAGCACTGTGAATTTATTGAAAGAAAAGAGTGGAGGAGGGCCAGTCTGTAATGGGTAAATAGTCATTATTTTGTCAGCCCTCTCCTGGTTTGGAGTAGGTGTCGTGTGGGTCCCCCAAATAACTCCCATATCTCATGCCCCTCATTTCTGATAAACCATCAAACCGTGAACAGTTTCAGGGTGACAGGTCTGCCAACAGTATGATGGCAATCATGTATGTTTCTGCACTGTTAACCACTGGCAAGGGCAAGAGGTTTGGCATATAACTGAAAGTGCACCTTCAGTCCGTGTTGAGTTTAGGCACTAAGTAAGCCATCATACATGCGCTCTGTGGCACATCCTTGCACTCATCCATTCATCCACTCACTGACTCATTCTGGCATTCACCCGCTTACCCATCCACACAAAAACAGACACACAAATGTACATGGAAAATAAATTAAAAGTAGAAAAAAAGAAAACATACTGATGTCTAAATTTCGGCATATTCTTGCAATACAAATACAGATAAAATTACACGTAGTAGTAGTAGTAGGTGGTTATCTTGCAATACATATTGTAAAGTTGTTGTAAAGACCCAAAATAGCTGCAACGTTTAAAAGCAAATTGTTGGCTGTTTTGGAGCAGTAAAAACAGTAACTAAGCACAAGACCATTCAACAATGGCCACTCCGTAAATATTTCATTGTGCGGCATCTCCGAATGCTAAAGTGTATAGTGTATCACTGTTCCAAGATAGTGAACATAATGCTTCTAAACAAAGTGGCCATTTTGGAATGAAAAAATGATGCATTACGGGTGTTGGAACGGAAAAGCCCTCTGCATGGTATGAGACGTGTACTCCTGAACTGAGTGCCCAACTATATACTCTTGTCTGGATCCTTAATGCCAATTTTTTTGTAATTTGTAAAAACAGATCATGTGTGTGCGCCATGACATAGTCCTGTCTCACGGATTGGGGTCTGGTTGGACTTGAATTGGCGCCCAAAGGGCTACCCTCATCGTGGTGAAAGGCCACTTACTGCCGTTGCCTGCAGTTAAGCAGCACAGCAGTGTAGTGATCAGTAGTAGTGAACAGGTCCTTTTCACCCTGTGTCACTGGAGTGAGGCCTACAGGCTCACTCACCTTTCTAAAAGTTCAGCTGCTGTGTGGGCATCAGGTAGAATTGGAGTGCTTTGCAGTGCAGGAGTAGGGACTCCGAGCTGGATGTATGTTTGTCTGTGTGTCTGGGACGGGTACAGTACAGGGATAGTGCAGGATATGTGTGGTTAGTGCATGTACTGTGTGTATGTATGCCTGCGAGGAAAACGTTACATGAGATATGTAGTGCTGTGCTATGCGTGCACAATAAATGCATGTGCTCGGTGTATGTGTGCTTTCGTGAAGTACTATACATGCAGGGTGAAGTGTTGTACAGCGTGCACATTGTGAGTATGTGTTCTGGAAATGTGTGTGTTTGCAAGTAGCACACCCTGGTACAATTGAGAAAAGCTGTGGTACTTAACAGTGCGTGCAGACTCTGAATGTATGTATGTGTCTATAGTGGCACATTGCATGGAGGTAACTGTATTTGAGAGTGTGTGTGCTGTGAAAGTACCCTGAGTGTAAGTGTGCTTGCACTGGTACCTTACATGGATGGCCATGTGTGCCATTTTGGGAAGCCCAGGGCTGCCTGGTGAAGACATGGGGAGTAGAGAAATACCCCCCACGTAGATGGATTTGTGTACTGCTGCATTCCTCTGAGCTGGGTGGGACAAACTCTGCAGAAAAGGAGGAAGAGACTCCCCCTTTACAATTCAAAAGATTGCTCTTGATTCAGTGATAGATCACACAGAAGGGGCCTGGACACATCTCAGGAAGCATATGGCGCTGAATAAGGGAATCCTAAAGAGTAGGACTGGGATTAACCTTTTGATGCACATATCACTGTAGCTGACATCCAAGTGTGAACTCTGGTCACTCCCATGAATGGTGTTGTGGGACAATCGACTTCGGAGTCTTGCCTGCTGTGACGGACATCCTTTCAAGGGGAAAGAAGAAAAAGAGAAGTGTACACTTCAAAAGAAGCAGAACCCCAACATAAAACTTCAAAGGCTCAGACCCTAAATCACATTTTGGTGGCGGGAAGTGGACTATAAGAAGTTGAGGTTGCGACCCCAAACTTCCAAGCAGCAAGACTTGAGAAGGGGAAGCTCTGCAAGACTTCTGCCTGTGACTAAGACTGGGGGCAAAGGCCTGCTAGTCTCCCTGCTGGGTGAGGGGATATCACTGACGGAGCCAAGACCACCTGTCTGCTTGCCAAGACCAGTGTGCCCTGTGAGGAAAAGGAGAGCATTGGAGGGAGTGAGGTCCAGTGGGGAGCCCTACCGAGAGGACTCTGACCGAGGTGTGAGGAGTTCTGATGCGCACTGAACGAATCGTTGCCCATGTTTAGGAATGGTCCGGCGATCCCCCCTTATGCCAGGAGTGGGCATCCATGATCTGAGCCATGTAAGGCGTACTGTACGGAAAGATCCAGGCCCACATCTCGTTGCGGTGACCCTGTATGCCAGAGGGGGCCACTGTTGAACTTATTGGACCAAGAGCATTGAGACTTGTGTCCTTTATCGGCGACCCCATATGTCAGAAGCGGCCTCCGTGGTAAGGGTGCTCGCACTGGAAGAGTCTGCGCCAAGCCGGAGAGTTTGGCTGCAACCCTGTATGCAGGAGGGGCTGCCAATACCACTGTGGCTCAGAGTTCGGGTCGTTGCCCAGACAAAAAGATTATGGCTGTGACTGGCGGATTAAGCCTGCGCACTGAGCCCTGCCCCTGACTGATTTCCGGAGGACCGCAAGCCGTTGGATACATTGCACCTTCGTTGGGCTCCAGTCTGGAGCTGGAGGATTGAATCCCCTCCAACCCCCACCATGAAGGGAAGAGTGACTTACCTCATGTTTGCCAAGCCGGAGCAGCTCTGATCTCTGGAACGAACCAGCAGCGATGCTCGGAGGAGACAGCCTGCGCCTGCTAGGTGCGGCCACGTGAACCATGAGCAGCCAGTCTTCACTGAACAGAATCAGGACTCTGGAGCACCTGCAGAGAGGGCGCTTGCTGCACCACTGAACGCTTCTATATCACCGGAACAGGTAAGCCCTGAGGGGCGGGGGGCTCACTGCTAACTGTGCTGTGGCACCATAGACACTTTTGACTAATTCCTAAAGAGTTGCAGAGGAACTCCTAAGTATGGCTGATTAGTGAGCATTCCCTGGGTGTGGCCACCAGTAAATGGGGAATAACCCCTACCACGTTATAAAGAAGAGGGTGGGACAGGGATTTGCCTAACCACTACTAGAGCCCCGACCTCAAGAGGATTGTGTTATTGCTCGTGAATGTTGCTATTCCTATGAATGTGTAGTTAGAAATTTTTTTTTTCTTTTTCTTATAAAAGTAAGTATTGGACTGGACATTGATTTATTGTTCGTACTGTGTGTACTTTGAGTTATGAGTCATGCTCACTTACGTGTATCTACCCCCTCCCTCCCCTCGGGAACGCCTTTGACTGCTCGTCCACAACTACCACTGAGAGTCAAATGCAGATGGGTTACTTGGCCCAGTGGCTCCGGATCCATAGTAGGTTGGGCCCTGGGACATCGGGAGTAAAAGGCCTCAACTACTACAAGTAAGCCCAGTAGTCCCTGCGTGCCCCGTGGCCCTCTGAAAGGGGTTGTGACTACGGGCAAAACAATTCCGAGATGACTGCCCAGTTTAGAAATAGTGGCCAGGCAGGATGCAGCACACTACAGATTAAATAAATTAAATGAATGGCAGAGTGGCACCCTGGTAGAGCTGTCTGGGGAGGAAAAGATGAAAAAAAAATTACAGCGGACCTATAAATGAAAATTCAGAAAACTAAGGCTGGGTGCCAGGTCAGACACTGAAGTGCACTCATTTTCAGGCAGATGTGTAATGATCAGGCAAAATGCATTTAATGAATGGACAAAAGAGCCAGTGGCAGACATGGGCTAACCCATTGCCACATTCTTCATGCTGTCATCGGGAGAAGCTGAATGTGAATGGCACTTGAACAGGCAGAAGAGGGCTGACCCAAAGACTCTCTATGTATGTATATCTATGTAGAGCTTTTCTTAGATTTTAATTACAAGGGCCTAGTAGACGACTACTGCCAGACCCTCAGAAGAGTCTAGCAAGCATTACAGGGTATTTTGTCTACCCCAGGGTTTGTCAAAGGAAGTTAGCAACTTCAAAATCCTTGCTTACTACAATAACCTGTGAGAGTCCATGTCATAGAATACCTGTCTACATGCATTAACACAGCTTAATATCGATCCATCCTTAAGTCCCTATTGGCTTGAACATATGGCTTTCATAATAAACAAGTCAAGCCTGCTGTCTTTGTTGAAAGCAAAGGATGACATGCACCCTCCTTGACCCTGCTCACCCACAATTTGACAATACGTCATTTGCACCAATATACTTCTCCTATCTTTCGATACACTTGCCATGACGGACTGACTGCGGGCTGGTTGTCACCCCACCGGGCACACCTCATGGGTGCCCTCTGGTCCACAGCATGCACACACATGGGGCAGATTGTACCCGAAACTGCGGGGAGACGAGGCCACATGTCTCGCACCCAAACACCTAACCTACCTCAACAGGGAAATTAGGGGATAGATATAGGCTGCACATAATCCTAAACCCAGACATGCCACAGCACACTAGGTGGCGCTGAACATGGATACTACCCAACCTGTCTACAGTTAAACTGGCAAGGGGTCCGAGTGTTGTGAATGTGTGGGAAACGGACCCACCCACCTAGTAAATGAGTTTGGGCACATTAAGCAGTACTCACCGTGTTCCAGGCGTGCTACTACAATACTGTTGAGACGCCACCGTAAATGTAAATGTTTTGGTTGGCGGGCAATGACCTGCATGTTTTTCTATGTTACTGTGTTGAAAAACTCAGTAAAGGAATGGTGAAGAATAAAAGCCTGATCTCTTTGATCTAGTTTCTCATAATAAACATATTGGATGTATAGCATCTGGCATTACTTTTTGTAATGAACTAGTCGGACTATACTTTCTATCACTAGCTAATCGCCAAAACGAACTCAGGCCTACTAGATTGAGCGTAAGCTTTCCTACAACATAACTTTCAAGTATGCAGTCATAAACTTAGAAAAATTGAAAAAATTAGAGTTGATGAAAGAATATTCAGCCCCTCCTAAGAGGGCATAACAAGAATTCTGACAGTACAGACCTTCTGCCCATAGTGTTTTGTCATAGAGGTAACCAACACGAGATGCCTTGCCTGTTTTAGCAATCTATGTGAAACCATGTAATGGAATACCGATCTACAGGCTTTTACACAGTGTATTAAGAATCCACCTCTAAAGACCTATTAGCATTAATTAATGCTTTTCACGATAAGTCAGGCCTACTGCCGTTGTTTATAATAAACAGATCAGACCTTTGACAGCTTGTGTAACATTTTCCAATGAACTAATCAAGCTTCCAGCCTTCAGCATTGGCTTGTCTCCATAACCAACTGAGGTCTCCACATTGCATGTAAGCTAGCAATCAGGCCCACAGTCATAAAATTACGAATATATACAAAGTTATCGTTGGCAAACAACATACCACCCTTCTGAAAAGGCTCAACAAGAATGATCACATTGCAAATCTTCAATTCCGAGTCTTTGCCACGGGTGTAACCCACACCAAAATCTTTGTTTACTACAGTAATATGCGAGATTCCATGTAAGAAAATATCAGTTTACAGTCTTTAACAAAATATAATGACAATCCACCCGTAAAAGCCTGTTGACTTTAACAAACTTTTTTCATAATACATTGGTCAGGCTTACTGCCTTTGTTGTAAGTTTTCATAATAAACATTTCATACTTGTGGCATCTGGCATAAATGTTCCCAAATAACCAATCTGTCCTATTACATTTATCATTGGCTTCTCGCCATAAGGCAACCCTCAGGCACACTTAGAAAATTATGAATAAACACAACATAATAGTATGCAAAACAATATTCTGCTCCTAACAGGATTATCTAGAATTACTCAACTGCAAATCTTTTACCCATAGGTTTTCTAAGACAAGGAAACCAGAGGGTAAAATCAACACCAAACCCCTTGCTTATTACAGTGATTTGTGTAACGCAATGCCAGTCTACAGGCTTTAACACATACAATAACAATCCATTCCGAAAGCCCTATTGCTTGACATATGATTTTCACAATAAATAAATCAGACCTACTGCATTTTACGCAAATTTTTCACAATAACAAGATTGGACCAATAGCGCTGACGTGCCTTTTTCAAGTGAAGCAGTCAGGCCTATAGACTTTATCACTGGTGTGTGTTACTATAACCAACTCAGTCCATTTGTATTCCGCATAAGCTTTCCCATAAGGCAATTATCAGTATACAGTCATTAAGGTACAAATATGTACACAATTACAATTTGCAAAACAATATACAACCCTTCCTAAAAAAGCATAGCAAGGATTCCTAGAGGGCACGGCTTCTAAACCGAGGATTTGCCACAGGGAGTAACCAACCCCAAACTGATTGCCTACCGTGGTGCTGAAATACCTGTCTCCAAGCTTTAACACAGTGTAATGACCGTCAACCCTTAAAGGTCTATTGACATTAACATATGCTTTTCACAATAAAGAAGTCAGGCCTACTGCCTTTGTGGTAGCTTTGCACAATAAAGGGATCAGAACTATAGCTTTGGTCGATGGCATGTCACCATAATCGACTCAGTCCTCTGTATTGAGCATAAGCTTTCCTACAAGGCAAAAAGTGCAAAAGAAGTCCTTTTCTATACGACCTATCAAATCTGTACTCAAGGTAATCAGCATTTGGACAGAGGCAAAGCCCCTCTCTCAGTAGTGCTTACTAAAGCTCTTTTTCTGTTGATCACATAAGGTCCGGCAACAGCTTACTGTCATATCAGACTTAAAAGCACATAAGTGAACATAACTGAAATGTTCAAATTGTTTAATAGATTTAGAGTTACCAAGTGGTCCCATTTAATGTGAAACATTTCCAACCAGTCCCTGCTATTTTAGCTAACAAAGCATTTTTTTTCACACTTGTGGTTTTGGACCTAAAATTGTAAGGATGCGCTGAGAACGTTCAGCTTGCAAAGGGCTTTTGGCAAAAAAGCCAGAACTGGCTCGAGGTGTCGCCCATGATGTGGCCAGTGGCCAGATGGATGTGATAATGTGAAATAATAAAAGCCAGTAATGAAAATCTGTTTTGATCAATGTTTCTTTTACGGTCTGTAAAGTCCATTACATGTTTTGACTCCTTTGCGTATCGTTTTATTTAAATTTACATATTGGATTTATTGTGCGAACACAATAGGATAGCCCTTTTTTTTTTTTTAACAGAACTTTTAATATGTCTGACTTGACAGCAGTGTTTAACACACTGGACATATAGAATAATTGTGAGAAAATAGGTTTGTGATGATTTTGAGGACCCTAATAAAATTATTTTTAAACATTTTTTTAATGCTGTGCACCTCCCCGTTCAGCTTTTGATTTAATCCTTGCACTTGTAACCTCTGAGATCATAGTTTCAGTTCCAAAGTATTTTCCGAAAGGTTCGACTGCTTTGCTGTGTCTTTTGAATACACTCTGACCTGCTTAGGTGTCACATAGTGTGATCTACACATAAGATCTTTTTTTTACAATATACCCTTCCTTAGATCTCTATCCTTAGTCTGTGCTCTGTTCAAATCGGCGACTAGACTTCACTCTTCCCAGATATGACAGACCTTTGACAAAGCATGCGGGTAGTCCTCTGGCATGGACACACTGCAAGGGCATTAATCCGCCATTTCAACTGCACCGGGCAGAATGAGTAAATCTATCTTGTTTGTATTGTTCAGGGCTAAAGTGAGTGTTTAATGAGAGTGATGGTTGGACTGAAATATTCTGGATATTCCCATTGGTATGTTTTAACCAGGTTATATTTTTATGCCAATTAAGAGGAGCGTTTTTGCCTCCTTGATTTTGCTGCGAATGCTTGTATTAATTGTCGTCAATCGTTTTTGATAGGATGGAAAGACCGCTGAGGATCTTGCGAAAGCTGAACAACATGAACATGTAATAAGTCTGCTTGCAAGGCTCCGGAAGGTAAGAGTGCATGTTGTCCCAAAATGTGCATTTTAGATGTAGATTCCTTGATACCAGATCCGCTTTGCATGTTAAAGGTAAGCCAACTGTTTAAAATGTATCTCCACCCATCACCGGTCCTTAGACCCCACTTCATCTAAGAGCGAGACTCCTCTCTCAGGTTAACCTGTGTGATAGGCCTCTGTGGATTCAACAAACCTCCACAAAAAGGAATCCGGGAATTTTTCATGCGACTAAGTTCATAAGGAATTGGCAAAGCCAGTAGGTCTGGTGGTGGCTGCCAACCTTTTGACTTTATCAATCATAGTTTTGTTATGTTTTTTGAAAGATGCCATACCCTCATCAACCCAAAAAAGCATTGGCTAAAAGCAAAAATATTTTTGGTCTCAAAAAATACATATTGCTATAGTAGTCTCTGGCACTGAGAGGATCTACTTTGTGTGAGGATGTGCTGCTTGTGAAAGAGCAGAAAGCTGCCACTCACATTGAAGGTAGCTATTGGCTGAAATGGGATGACCCGTGGTCCCAAGCTGCATGCTGTAGGTGGCAGAAGAAAAATAACAGACCAATGGATAAGGCTAAAAGGCCCTATGAGTAAGTAGGTTATACATATAATTTTAGTAAAATCAAAAAGTCTTGGCTAACGCCAGACATAAAAATAGGACTCCTTGCATTGCTCTGCTGCTCAACGTTTTGGACATGGTGCTTTGTAGGCTACCCTACGCTGTGCACAAGGGATATTTGCCTGGATATAATCAGAATAATTTTCAGATTCTCTGAGGAGTGTATCCTTCCATCTCCTTATGGGCTGTATACAAGTATCCATGGGAACCTGCAGAAAAGGCACAAGTCTATTTAAAACAGTGATACTTAAAGTACAGCCCAGGGCCGCATTCGGCCTTTTTGACCTTTACATGAAGTCCCCTGGTCAACAGCAGAACTGGGCTGCTGTTTACTTGACTCGGCACTAACATTAAAAAGATGATAAATAAACGGGCAAGCTTTTATTTAAATGATAAATGAAGATAAAGAAAGTAACTAGGGTTTTCTCACCACTTAACTTTAGGAATACATTAATTTTTTATGACATCTTGCAACAAACGTGCAATATATGATAACGTCTCTTCAAAGTTCAAAAAGTGTATTTCAACAGCATGCAGAACCATTTCACCTTAGTACTTCAGATTATATAAGTGCATTAAGAGGTATTTTGTTTTAGAAGTGATAGTTTTAAAAACCTATTTAGAAAACTTCATGCTTCCCCTGTACTCTGACAACAATGCCAACAGAGAACTAAGAAGCAAGTCATTTGTTATGTGCACCCTCTGGGTGGCCTGAGTTCCTATTATACATGAACATTATAGTTTATTAAATCAAACACAGGAGAAGGTTTTGTTCAGTGCACATCCTGAAGACGTGTTTCAAGGTCCTCCTAACCGTGATAATGAAGAAAAAGATGGGAAAGTGGAATATGACAATTGCCTAGGACTGTACAATTTGGTAAACTGGAAGCTGGGATTAATCCCAGGGTTTCTGGTTTCACATTGTGTAATTCAGCCACTAGATGTACTTGCTCTGCTACTCCTCCACCCACCTTAGCCGCTCACCTGACCGACAAAATGCTGGTATCAATGCAGCCCTCGGTCACACCACCTACAAAACGTTTTGGCCCCTGGTAGAATATTTGTGATTACCCATGATTTAAAACAATGACCAATCCATATTAAAGGAAATATAGTGCTGTGTAAATCTCTATTAATATATTGCAATGGATGTCTTTTTGCAAATGGGTTGCCATTTTAGATGACATAAATATGTAAGCGTGCACACCGTGTTTGCTTTGTAGATCTAGAGCCGAAAGGCCTGTGTGGTTCCCTGCTTGTGAGGTCACCCAATGATGTCATGGAATGTCACGATTGTTAGGGTTCCCTGGAAGGCAGTTGAGCTAGACACACCAGGGCGGAGCATCTAACTACATCTGCTCCTGGTGGGGCATTTATGTATCCATTCATTTACAATAAACCCTATCTTAATCTACTGGCGGTGTCTGGTTATTTATACATGCCAACATGCATCACAGCAGCCTGCTAAACAATCTGGCCATATGACTCATATTAATGCTGCACATATTGTTGCTTGTGAAACATGTTCATGCCCTGCACACTCCATTTCATATTTAAGATAAGTCTGTCTTCCAGGATAACTCACTGTTTTTTTTTTTTAAATCCCGTAGAGAAGTTACCTGTCTATATCTGACGACATTGACATCTAAAAAGAGCACCAATAAAAAAGATGTAGGCAGGCTTGAACAATACGCACGAGGTAGCACATAGATGGAAGTAGCTGATGATTATTTCTTACACACAGTGTAACACTGTTGTGTATTAAAGAAGTTTGGCGAGTAGCTTTTCACTGTCAAACCCAGACTGACTGCCACTTTCATGGAGGAGGAAGAGGAGCAGACTATGCAAGAGGGCGGGGGCTAAACTGGAATTGCATGGGGTAAAGAGGGAGCACAGGTACAAGGGATGGAGCATGGACTAGGAGGGGTATAAGGTACAAGCAGGGAGAGTGCATGGGGGAAGGGCAAGAGAAGGGTTCAACATAGAGCGCCCACGTGGGCAATAATGGTAGATGAGAGTGGAAACCACAGACATGATGCATTCAAAGAGGTGTTATGGAAGGCACAACCACATTGAGGCTATCAGCACACAGTATAAGGGCACAGTCACCACCCATTAGAGTACATATCTGCAACACAGACTTGATGCAGCCCATGCAGCTGCAGTGCAATATTCCCCAGCACATACATAACTGTTCCAGCAAAGGAGCAGTGGTGGGCTGGCCAGAGGAGCAAAATATGCAGGATTGTATACATTGTCCAGAATGTGTGCGTACAGCTCGGATTGCTATGAGCTGATGATGGCTTCGCCACTTCCCTTAGATGCAGCATGCTGTGCACTTGTGTTGCTTGGCATGTACATTGTGCCCCCTCACAGATCAGCCCAAGGGCACCCCGCTTGCAGTACTTGGCCATTCATCTTTCTAAGCGCTCATTCATTCTGTAACATCAGACCAACAGACACCACTCGGTGTGTTTCTGGATTTTCCACTCGAACCTACATTTTTAGGTCGAGCCTCGAGTAGCGCGCATGCGCTGCTTAGAGGCGAAGACTTTTAGTAAGTGAGTTTTGAAAGCAGTCCCAAAAACGCTCGTGCGTCGTGGCTGGCCTTTTTGAGATGGGTACGCGCGGCAAACATGTGTTTCCAATTATCGTGCCCAGACGGGGGCGCGATAATTGTAAACACATGCCGGCAAAAGGCCATGACGCACGAGCGTCTGGTCAGCTGAGCAGGCTGCCGCGCTCGCCCCCGCTCCTCCATTGTTGTCCTTGGCATCGCCTTCACGCGCACCGCTTCGGGCTCCCTCGTTGGCGGCGATAAAATGCCGCTTCGCTCATAGCTCCGAACCAGCACGCACCCTGCAGTTCCCCCGGGGCACAAGCAGGCATCCACTTCTGTCTTTTTATGGATGTAGCAGCTGTTATTTTCACACAGCAAACAGGAAGCTGCCATTTAGATATTTGGGATAGTTTTGGCTCACATTTATTTTCTTCTCGTCAAGCAAAGCACGCTGGCCCCTCCTCCCGGTCCGGGCTTCGCAGCCTAGTTGAGGAATTTGCGTCCCGCCAAAGCCCCGCCTCCCCGGGTCCTCCAGCATGCTGCTTCAGGTAAACAACCCTCCGCTCTATTTACAATCAATAGAATGGATGCAAATTGTTGTAATAGAGGCGAGTGTTTGGCAGAAATCCAGGCAAGTTCCACTTAATATCTTGAGCCTTGAAAACAGCGCACTCTGGCCCCTCCTCCCGGTCTGGGCTTCGCAGCCTAGTTGTGACATTGACGTCCACCAAAGCCCCGCCTTCCCAAACCCTCCCGCTGCTGCTTCCAGTTTGATACTCCTCGTTCGCTTTCACCTTTTTGGTTCAGCCATAAGTGGTGCTGGAATAGTATAGTTTTTAGGCCTTTAGTGTTAATCTTTAACGCCCTGCTTCACTCCAGTCAGCCTTATGTCATCAGCTCGAAAGTACCAAAACATGGAGTGAGGTACGAGCCGCAGCCAGCAAGTCACCCATTGCTGTGAGCATGTTTAGAGTCTTTATGTCCGTTTCACATCTTTAATGATCAATGTAAAGGTTGTTGTGGAACAGCCTTAAATAAAAATTGTTGACATTTTTATGAGAATTTTCTCTTTAAAATGGTTAAGGTTCATGGGGATGCGCAGAGAGAAGCACAAGCAAGAACGCTGCTCTTCAGTGGCTTTTGGGAGCTACATCAGATCTTAGTCATGTCTGATTGATATGACCGCTTGTGTACCCAAACTCACCATCCACCAGCATCAATGTTACTAACAATAGCCTGCGTCATCAAATATAACCTATGTTGGAGCTAGCTAAAATTTTACAACAAGACAACTGAAGAGGAGTCAGCGTTTTTTCCATTCTTAAAATTCTGCATTCTATTTTTTGTTTTTTTCCACTTGAATTTTCGGTAAAATGTTTGCTATCAAATGTGGCCGCGTCTTTAAATAAAAGCAATTCAAAAGCTTTCACCAAAAGGCAAAGTGTTGGTATCTCCACGAGTGCCGCCTCCAGGAAGTCTGCTACCTGAACGAAATGCGCCTCCCCCTCTCCTTCCCACAATCACTGATCCCACCCCTATGGTACTCAGGATCACAGTTGCCACACTTTTTTAATGCACTTCCACCGCTGCTCTCTATTGACCCAAAGTGCATTAAACATCCAAAGCTAAAAGAGCAATCTCATACTCATTAACATGGAACTACTTCAGGGTCTCCGCAAAACCTCGTGTCTGTCCCTCCTCCCCCCCTCCCAGTTTCGTCTCCTAGCAGCCAGTGGCTGTGCTGTTTTATTTGTGTACTTCCATTACATCGTTAGTACATAGGAACAAGATCACTCGTGGACATGGTAGGAGCAGCTAGAGCAATCATCACAGCGCAATAAAAGGAACATTTTTGGGTGAAAAATAAACATAAGCGTTCAGATTGTAGCATCATAGCCCCCTTCTGGTCACGTCTCCTGTAGCGGCCTGCTACTAAAATTGGTGAATTGTACTTTATTTTTGTTTGCGTTCCCTAACCGCTCGTAATTAACTTCCGGTGAATGTCCTGCCTCAAAACACCGCAAGCATGTGATTCTGACAATTTAAGTGTTCGCCTACACAGCAGCGATTCCCTGTCAGTTGAATGGCTGCTTAGCTGCTTCCAAGTGTGCTGTGCATGCCACTGGTACCACGAGCCGAGGCTGAAGCCAGCAGATAACTGGTGCAGTTGTACCGAGCATTATGCAGTCATGTGGATACTGCAGCTGGTGAGTGAGTTCACCTACCTCCTTAAATGAGTCCCCTTCAACTCCTGAACCATCAGCTGTCATGCATCTTTAAACTGTGCTCAAGTCATGACATGCATCGGAGCTGCTTCTCCCATACTCATAGGTCCCTGGCAGGCAAGACATTACATGTACATGCCGACATATTGCTTCTTCGCCAACCAAAGGCATCCATTTTTAACTGACAACAGTCCATGCTATATGCAACACGTTCAGACAGCGCTGGCCTTTTAACAATACGTTACATTCTGGGACTTGTACTATTGCTTTTAATATTGTTGTATATGGTATAAAAACCATAACATGCTAAATGTTGGTCGGTTGAGCCCTAGCTCATTGAAGATGTGGTGTGTGACATGGATTGTCTTGACAATTATGGTATCATGCCTTCAAATCTCTATGAAGATGTAGTAAAATGGTTAAATAGCTAGGTGCAGTACTTGCCGAGTGGTTTGGCTCATGAGTTCCCATTTTGTTGATTTAAATAATAGGTCGGGCAGCAGGGCGAGTGAGATTTGTTACTAGGTCTTGCACTTTGCCAAAAGCTGATTGCTTCTGTGGGGTGCTGCTTTTGACAAGTTAGTGTTGATTATCCCCACAGTTCCACACCACACAATTCAACTACACACATTTCAAATCCACACCACATAATTCGAAACCAAACCACATAAGTCAACTAAACAACACAATTACACAACATTCCACATACATCCAATCCACACCACAAAATTCCACATCATGCCATAAAATTCAAGAGCACACCACATAATTAAACTCCACTACATACCACTGCACAAATTACCATTACACTACATAACACACAATCCCACTCCACATAATTCCAGTACACTCAACGCCACATAATTACTATCCACATATTTCCACTGCACACAATGACACATAATTCGACTGCACAAATCCACTCCACACCACTCAATTGCACAACTAACAATTCCAATCCAACCCACATAATTCCACTACACACAACATACATACACTCCATAACACATAGGTAAAAGAAATGTCATTTACAACACCAATACCTGTAACTCAAGCAAATGGGAATCCTATTGCATTTCCAGTGCTTGTTTTTCTAGGTTTGTGAAGCTTTTGTGAAGACGGTGACTGGGGTGCTTTGGTCTGGAATTGGTGCTTCAGCCTAAACTTTCCAAAGTAAAGTTGTGATCTGAATGAATGTTCTCGCTCTAAAGCAGACTGGTAAAAAGAATATCAAACGAGAGTTGGGCCATCAAAGGACACATGTCTCGGACCCACCCATAATGCATCTGATGCCCCCTGTTGGCTCCAAGCCTAAACTGCAGCTAGTTTCATTGTTGTGGGGATGGGTGTATTCCATCATCTACTTGATCTTACTCTGCGCCTGAGACTGGACGGAGTCACCCTCAGTTTTGCACTAACCAGCTAAATTTGCCTTCCCTTTGCCCTTATTGAGGGACCCCTAACGCCTCCCATAAAAACGTGAGGATAAACCTGCCTTGTGTTCTGAACATTTAATAGCAGCATCCTTTATGTATTTTAAAAGCAAAAAGACACAAATATGTCGCGTGAATTGCCAATGATCACACAGTGTGTTTGTTGTGAAGCTGGAATTTGAGTTTATGAAGCAAGGGTGCTACTGTCTGATACCATGCCTCAGTAAAGTGCAGCTTGGCCTGCAGGCAGGCTGATGGTGGGGCTGCTGCTGAAGTGGTGACTGGACTATCAGCTGGTATGTTGCTGACGAGCAGGCTTGGCTTTTACAAGATTTGTTGTTTAAGTGCTGATCGGCCTGCACTTAGGCTGCAGACAGGTACGGCTGTTTTAAGTGGTGTTGGTACTGCCAGGAAAAGCTAGTGCTGAAGCACTGGCAGGGCGGTAGATGAGGCTTCCTAAATTGCTGATTGGTCTGCCTGGCGGGATTCTGTTGAAGTTCTGGCTACGTTTCTTGCAGGCACCTGGTAAAGTGGAGGCGCTGGCTAGGGGTGCAGGCAAGAATGCTATCGCTGCATAGCTCAGATGGAAAAAGCAGCATAGTACCGGGGTGAGATCTGACAACCAGCCAGTCGCTTTTATTAGCCCAGATTGTCTATTTTTGGTTATTGGAATTAAATGCTTTTTTTTTGTCTACCACTGTCAGTTGGAACCATTTTTTTCATGCTACATATTCATTAGGAAAAACACCCCAGAAGCTGTAACCTCCTCTGCTGCTGTTTTTTTCCCTTTACATATGGAGCGGGGAGTAATATACCGCTCTTTTATTTAGGCTCTGTTCTTCATTGCTCTGTCCTTGAGGTAGATTCCTCCCTCTACCCTCCGTGTTCCCATGCGTCTGTGCGCACGCTAACTTGGGCGCGGGGCTCCGAACGTTGGGAATGGAATGTTGGGGAGGGAATCCGTTATCGAGTGATTAAAGGAACTAGCAGCACTGCAGGCATTCAACGACGGGATTACGTGTCTGGTGGTTAATACATTTATGCCGTGTCCTCTTCATACAGTTGACGTCATTACACATGGGTATAGACTTATATTGACATTGTCTTTTTAGTACTCTTCCCGTATCAGAGTACTATTGTAAATTACCCGTGTTATTGTAGAAACAAAAAAAATGACACTCGTCTGATCCTGCAGTGTGTGCTTATGGTCTCCCTGGAAGCTGCCCAGATATATAAAGAGAGTCTTGGAAAGTGCTGCTTAAATCCAGCGCTGGGCAATGCCCTGTTATTACTGGGATCCGCAGCCAGAGGCTTGCAGGCGAGTGAAGCTCTAATGGGTGCGGGCTGAAAATAGAACTAGGAGCCGCGGTGGTGTGTACAGATTTACAACCCGAGCGCAGCCTCTAATTTTAAACTTTCCCTCGGAGGGCGCTCGCTATGTCTTGTGATCTCCGCCCACTCCGTGGAATCGCACCGCTCGGCTACGGTTCAGAAACCTGGTGTTTTATTGAGGGACCACGGCTGCTGCAGCCAGCTATATTTGGCAGGCTCCCAGGTCTAGAGTGCTTTGATTCTGGTTTCTGCGATTAACAATAAAAAGAGATTGGAACGTTTTGCCGGGTGTTTTAAGTTTTTCTTCACATGGATTCTCAAGTGTTTCAACCTGACCTCTTGAGCCTAGCCCTCGGCTCTCACACTCGAGGCTTACCTTTCAAGTCACACTTTCAGTGTGTGTTTTTTCCCCTCTAAACTAGAATGTATGCTTTTTATTTTTCTGCCAATTTTGGCAGTAAATGGTGTCACCAGTCTACACACATTAAGTGAACCCTCTTTTTACCACATCGTCCCTCCACTATCCCTATGGAGCTTCAAATTCTGTGATTCTGGGCAAATCACTTAATTTCCCCGTGCCTAACAAAAAACAAGCATTGACAATGCAATAGGTCTCGCCCTCGTTTAAGTTAAAGCAATTCTGTTTGTAATTAGGTGGCTTTTTAGCTTTGCTTTTATTAGTGTTTTTCAAACTTTCATGTACATAACATGCATATGTATGCATATATGTATATGTATGCATGCATTTATATTTGTATTTATATAGATATGCAGATGTATATATATGTTTATATGTATGTATGTATATATATATATATATACACATACATATATATAAATGCATATATATACATATATGTATGTATATATATGTATGTATATATATGTATGTATATATATGTATGTATATGTATGTATATATATGTATGTATATATATGTATGTATATATGTATGTATGTATATATGTATGTATGTATGTATATATATGTATGTATATATATGTATGTATATATATATGTATGTATATATATATATGTATGTATATATATATATATGCATGTATATATATATATATATATATATGTGTGTGCGTAGAGAGGTAGAGGTAGAGTGAGTAGTAGAGAGTGAGTAGTAGAGAGTGAGTAGTAGAGAGTGAGTAGTAGAGTAGAGAGTGAGTAGTAGAGATTGTATAGCAAAGCAAATGGCTTTAACTTAATGAAAGGCGAGACCTATTGCATTTTTACACTCTGCAGCCTCCCCCAGTCTTCGGCCTCTTCCACTCCCTAGACTCTCCCTACCCAGAATCTTCACCTGCAGCCTCTTCCAGTTCCCAAACACTCCCCCCACCCTCTTCCATGTTCCACTACTAAGACTCTCCCAGTCCCCAGTCTCTTCCACTCCCCAGACTCGTTCTACAAACTCCTCACACAGACGTCTACGTTCTGCGCGCTCTTCTATTCACCAGACACCTCGACTTTCAGTACTCTCCTCCTCTCTCCAGAATCTAAATCCCAACCCTCCTCCGTCCTCGTGCTCTCTTAAGGAGGCTGCCCTCTTGCAAGGGAAGCAGACAGTCGCCAGTGTCCCCATATTCACATCGGAGCGCTTAGTGGCCTTGTTATGAGTATGAAGCGCTACATAACGTACAATACAACCTTCCACGTTTTGCGCTGTATGAGGGCAGACGCTTACAAAAAATGCTTATCTTCGGTTAGCTATCTCTGAAGAGGTAGCAGGACCTCGCCCAGCCATTACAAACACGCGAAGAGTGAGTTCAGGAGCTCCCTCCCGGATCACTTTGCCCCTCAGTGCACTCTGAATAGGTGGAGCCATTGCGCTTCGAGGAGCCAATCCCCCAGCTCAGCAGCGTGTGTCTTGAAGGCGTATAGTGCTTCCTATCTAGTCTAGTCTCTTCTGGTTGTAGGAGTAATAATAAAGTTTATTAAGACAAATGTCCATAAAACATGAAAAGCAGCATCATTAAAAACATATAACAATCACATAAACCATCATCCTGACATGTACCATCATTAAAAAGTAACCCCTGGTGTTTAATAAACATTAAAAAAGTGCTTCTCTGCCCTGTCTGGCCCGGCTCTGCTCTGTCCAGTTGGGCTTCCAGGACTGGTACCCGAGCTCCCTACAGCACCCTGACGCTACCGGGCCCTGACTCGGGCTTTACAGACCCTACAACTCTTTCACTACTGCGAGACACCGGCAAATCCAGCTTCACGATCCCAGGCCCGGCGCGGCTCTATCAAGCGCCTAGAAGCAATTAGTTTACACAGTACCCCCTACACAAGCAGAAGGATACAAATAAATGAGCACTTGTCTAGATAAGTGAAATGTGAGCCTAGCTTTGCGCGCCCAGCGGTGTTAGCGCCCTTGGCCAGCAGCAACATAAAAGTGATTTATTTGTCGTGGCACAGAATAGAAATACCGCTACTACATTTAATAATACATGGCTTTATAGCGCTTGCTCCTACAGGTCGACCGATAGGAAACGCTATAAATAAGAGGAGTGTTGTTGAGGCACCTGCCCGATGGTGCTAATTTTAAGCTCACCGTGAACGAGGAAAGGCTGAGCGGGCGCTGGTGCCAAGATTTCAAGTTGCGACTGATGGCCCAGAACAGGCGCCAGCAGCTAGCGCTGAACTCACTAAGCTATCTCGCCGAGTTCGGTCTGAAGTTCTGGTGGGGCTGTTGCAGCAACATCCATGCTGTGAGATTTCCTTCCCAATAGTGAAGAGTGCGCTCCTGAAACTTTTTGTTTTTGCAGATTTATATAGTGCGAACTCGACCCAAAGGTATTGGAGCGCTTTACATGAGCACCACGTGCGTTACACAAGGACACATTCATTTGTTTTTGGTAGGCAGGGGGAGATTAAGTGATTTGCCCAGAATCACAGGATGCTGAGCCGACGCCGCGGATAGAACCTGGTTCCCCAAACCAAAGTCGGCAGCCCTGGCCGTGAGGCCACATCCTCCCCTAAACTGAAAATTATATGTTTTTTTTTTTTTTTTTAAATCTCCCTCCCTCTTCACCATGTCCAGGTTCCTGGAGACCAGGGTGACCCCTGCACGATCTCCCTCTGTTAACCCAGGGTTGGGATCACCCTAATGCTCCACCCCGAGGCTTCCGACGCTCTGTGTGACCTGAGGCACATCACGGCACATTTAGCCTTCACACAGAATAAGAGTGAAGTCAGTCTTCTGCTCTCTGCGCAGTGCGCACACTTTCAATTACCAGCACCCCTCATACCTTGCTTCCCCGCCCCCCCCCCCCCGTCTTCTTAAAGAGACACATAATTATTTATGACACCACCTGAGGTGTTTTCTGCTGCGCGGAAACACAACTAATCCGCTACTATACAAAAACAGCAAGTGCTCCAGGACGACAGTGTACAAGAATGTCGGGGGCTCGTCAGTTGTGTAAGTCAAAACGGGTAAGAAAAAATAGAACTGCCTTTTCAAGTGATAAAAAAACAGGCGGTTGAGAACGTTAGAATAATGTTAATAATAATACCGTTGTCATTATAGCACACTATATATATCACATCGGAGGCATCTATGTGCTGTGTTGCATCGGAAGCAAGAGTTCTGACCGGCAAGACATGGTAAGTATTGCATCGACCCTCGAAGGCTGATGAAATCGATTCTCTCAGATTGGAAGTGAAACCTGTGCCTTCCAAAAACTCAACACAGGACGCGCGAGACATCACTACTGAAGGGGTTCTGCGCGCCATTAGGGGCCATTCTGCACATTTGCGGGTTTAGCGCCTACAGCAACAAATATTCGGACCTCTCGGCACCATCTACCCAACTGGCCGAAGCCTCCTACCGGCCGCCACACGGCAAGGCTGCACGCCACAAAGCTGCGCTGGGATCAATTTTGTGCAAAGGGCCAACGCTGGTTCCAACCCAGTTCCTTTCATACGGCTCCATGCCCCTCTCACCTATCCCTCGAATGGAAGGTGCCATTCACCCTATACCTGTCTTCCCTCTCTTAAATAAGTGAGATACTTCCCTTAAACTTCAGTGGGGGTCACTCACCGTGAAACCCTTCCCCGCCACAACATAGTCCTGTCCATTGATTCCAATAGTGGTGCCCTCCAAAACCACTGTTCTTCAGTCGAGACTCAAACCAGCTGAGAGAAATGCGAGTTCTAATGTATATCACACTCTTTTCCACATGCTTGCTTCAGTCCCCATCCTGTCCCCTCGTGGCAGTTACTGGCGGGCAATGGTCCCCATATGGACCTCAGTGGCGAGCAAGGGTGCCAGGGGTCCTAATGCAAACACTGAGAATGTGCCCCTGCTGCCTGACGTATGGGATGTAAAATGGAGGATCATTGGGCCCCCGTAGCCTCTGGGCCCCGGTGCCATGCGCCCGATGCATATTTAGATCTAACGCCCCTGAGAGACCTATTCTTAACCAGTACTAGACCTAACTGTTAAGTAGAGCGCTGGAGTTTTTGTAGCCACGGGTTTTCCACATAATTAAGGACTTCCCCCATTTGCCACATAGTCGATAATCTCCTGCATGCTCTGCAGATTAAACAAGGTTTCTAGCTCAAACAGATCAAAAGCTACTCAAAACCCAGAGACACGACTTGCTGTGCAGTAAAGGCCCCTTTGAAAGGGCTGACTGGTCCCCTTTCTGTAGCTTATTGCTGTATTTGGGTCCTTATGTGGTACTAATGAAGTGAAACATTTGCCCTGACAGTATTGACGTGTAAACATGATTAAATAAGGCAGTACTTCTTTCAAATATGTATCTCATTAGGCTTCATAACTTGCTTTTTCTTGTTACATAATTTAGTCAACCTTGCCGCATAATTTGGTATTCCCCTGCCGCATAATCCCAGTGTCTCTGCTCTTAGGGCATGAAGCCGTGCGTGCGCATGGGTGCAGGAACCGGCGCAAAGACGGGTAGCAGGCGCAGGAGAAAGGAGCTGTTGTACTTGTGCTTCCCCATGGGTCTGCCCGGGTAGTGCTGCGGGCTGCTGCCCGATGTGTACAGGTTGTAGCGGCTGCCGTAGGTCAGCGGGCGGTGGTAGTAGGTGCCCTTGGCGTCTCCCATGGACAGCAGCGCCCCCAGCCAGACAAGGGCCAGTAGCAGCAGGGTGGACCTGCGCGGGCTCTGGGGCTCCATCTGGCTCTAGCGCGATTACAGCCCCAGTCCCCATCGCCGCCTGCCCTGTGCATCTGCTGCCCCGGGCAGGGGAGGCGGACTCTGCGCCATTAGCATAATATCTCACCCACCCCCTCCCTACCGGGAACAAGACCCCAACTGTATCACATCAAACAAGAGGTTAAAGAAAGAAGGGGACGGGCGCACATGTGGTACGGTGGCGGAGGGTGTGGTGGGGAGGAAGAGGGCACGAAAACAGAGGGAGGGAGAAGCATACAGTGGCAAAAGAGAGAGATGGGGACAACGACCGTGTTGCCAGATTGGGCTATTTCTCGCACAATTGGGCGATATTTTGCCCGATTGTGCGAGAAAAAATCGTGTTGTGCGGGCTACCGAAATTTGGGCTAGAATCCGCCCAGTGTGCGGCGGATTCAAGGCTTTGTGCGGCGCCGCCGCGTTGCAGCCCATGGTTGCCCTGCCACACCCCTTTCCTAATGTTAGGTATGTATGTCTGTGCCCTGCGGCCCCTGCCCACAAGTTACACCTGCAGGGCCGTATATCTTTGCGGACGGCAAGCTTCATCCAATTAGGGTCCTGGAAGCCCTGCAGTGACCTCTGACCTGCCCCCAAGAATGTGCTGACATGCCTTGGAGTTCGTTTGACCCAATCCTGGGTCAGATTGTTCGTCACTGGTGGGCGTGTCAGATACATTACCGGCCCGCCCCCCATACCTGCGACTACGGACCACCGACTACCTCTCGATTGAGGCCTCCTGTTGCCACGCGTGCTACTCGGCCTTCGACTTGCAGCTTGCCCTGCAGTCAGCTGTTCCTCCCGGTCCTAGCCCAAGTAAGTGCCTCGTGAGTGTCCATCAGTTGCTACTTATTATATTAATAAATGCATTTGCTACCGGTCCGTCACTAAAGAGTGCCCCAGCAGCTCTGTGAGCGAGTGCCTGCTGCTTGTGTGATCTGGTGCAGTTGCGGCGGGCCTCCGTGACTGTGATTGGCAGACGGACTGCCTGAGCCGTGCAGCTGTGAGCTGTACACAGTAAACACTTCGGTGTTTTTGAAATACAGCCAGCCTGAGGTCGTCTGGCTGACAAAATAATTAAAGTGCGCAATATGACAAATCCGAAATTCGCTGACCGTAGCATTCAGAAATACTGGGTTAGTTCCTAAGAAGAAAAAAAACGGGACACCTGCACTTTTTTCCTAATTAACACTGCTGCTGGGCATGACCTATAATGTGACTGAGTAACATGTGGATTAGTCTGAGCCTCGTCGACACTGACTCTCTGATACTTAATGTCCGGTGTCGTCTGCAGCGCTGGGCGTCTCGAGTAAGTCAGCTGACTTAGTCTGACTCTCTAATTAGGCAGCAGCTGATGATGAGTTCAGATCGTGTTTGGGGCCTTTAACATCGTCTTGGAGACTTGATTGTCAGAGAGCGGCCTGGAGTCCAAAGTGCTGTAATGCATGATCATGCCATTATCATAGATTGCCAATGCCAGGGTAGGAGCCAGGGGGCCGGTCAGCGCATGCTGGCTAAAAGGAAGGATGGTCTGATAGTTTTTCTGCCGGACCGCCCGACAACACACGTGTCAAACTAGCCAGGTCCGATGTTCTATTTATTTCCTACCTCAGCCTGTTCGGTACTGTGGGCACCAGCACTGAGCCCCAGACAGATTACAGTATGATCATCTTAGAAAGGGGCAGTAGGTTAGTCCTTTTCAGGTGTTTTGTAGTAGTTTCAATATCTTTTTAGAGCTTCTCATTGTTCGACATTGTGAAATTTCTGATCTTTCTTTCAATGCACTTCATTGCTTGGTTTGACTTACAAAAAAGTGTCATTTCAAGTGTTACACATGTTGTTGAATGTCACTTCTAAGTACACTGAAATCATGAAAATGTGACACATAGGAAGTCTGACAACTTGGCAGCTATGAGTAAGCGCCTGAGACTAGGTGACAGTATAATCTCCTAGTTGTACTTGCTATGCTATAAAATTTGCTTTTGTTAGGCTAGTGCGCCGTCATGAATGATCAGATTAAAGAGATTATATTCAGACCAGATGAAGTGCCAGCCTGCCCTCTTTGAGAACGGCAGCATGTCTCCAGGTAGTGCCCTTCCATTTCTGGTGCTTTTCAGCAGTTTTAAGATCTTCTTAGAATTTCTTGCTGCTCAAATGGGTGTAATTTCTGCTATTTATATGTTACCCTTGTCTTAATTGCTTGATTTTGCTCGCGAGAAAGTGTCACTCAGTCGTTGAAATGTCACTCATAATTATACTGAAACCTTGGCAGCTATGTAGCAGCAGCTACTTTGCGAGAAACTGAGCCAGCCCCCCAAGCCTGCCGGGACCAGCGCGCAGCCTGGGTGACCACGCGCTGCCTCTTCTGATGAGTACCAAAAAGTACGAAACATACGTAATTTGCATATGTAAAGAGATGTTGAGCATTGCTCTTGGAGCATTAAAACAAGTGTGAAAAAACATGGAGCATTGGCCTATATTGCCGTTATTTTGGGGGGCCTGACGTGACTATGCAAAAGGAACTTCATGCTGAAGAGCACCTTTCCCAAGAAGGTTTCCGCAGTTGCAGTCCTCAAAATTGGACCCAGAAAATTTTTGGCCAGCTTGCTCCACACCATGCGATATCAAGTGAGTGACCGTTTTCCTGACAACCAACTTTGATTTTAGTGTACCAAATATAGGTAATCTGATTAATGTGGGTACTAAACATATAATCCTTGACTGATGCAGTTTAGGGGATCTAGTGGTATGGAGATGTAATTGTACTACTGTTTTGGCAGTGAACTCTGACTTTCCCAAACTCAGAAGCCTGCGTTTTTATGGGTATCCTTGAGGGCGCCCTGGGAAAAGCGCTGTTGCACTTCGTGTGCAAGTGGGTAACATCATTTTGTCACAGAAATGATTTATGGAGTCCTGTTTTCTTCTTCTGAGCACTTCCTGCCTGCTCTGGGATTTTTTTGTGGCCTGGCGCACCAGAGCGTCTGTTGTTGGTAGTCGAGCTTTTGTCCCTCCTTCTAAGAGAATTTGAGTCACAATATTTCCAGTGAAGGTATTTTCAAACTGAAAATTGGAACTGAGATGGAAACTCAATTGTGGACCGTGGATGAGTTATAATATTTACTACTGTTTATGTATATAGGCTTGCCAGTTTGTGGCAATGGAATAATTTAATTTTGCTCAACTTGCTATCTTTGCAAGGGTGAAGGACTGTTTCAGTCCTGCTGGCAACGTTGTTACTAGAATTTCACACACAAATGTCACTGGCGAGTGCTTAAATCACTCTGCTCTCTGTCTGCCGTGCAATGAACGTGTTTGTATGAAAAAGCACATGCAAGACTGTAATTTTGGCACAGGTAGCAGAAGACCTAATCCTAAGAAAGAAATATGCTCCCTGGACCTGAAAAATATCATTTTGTATGCGCTCTCTTGCTCCTGTCAAAGGAAGCACCTCTGATTTCTTATCTACAACTCATTTCTTTTTTATGTTCAACCTAGAGAAGCTGTAGCAGACACAGATCAAGTGTGACTATTCAAGGGATGTTGATATTATTGTCAATGTTCTTAATTTTCGGACATGGATCAAGAGTGTGAATTTGTATTGCACAGCTGCAATTTGTCTCATGGCGTTTTGCATGTCAACATGTCCATCTGTGAATGACACCCCTTCAGCATTCTCTTCATTACCAGTTGTACTAAAAGCCAAACCTACCTGGTCCTGTCCGAGAACCCCTATCTGGTCCCTGCTCATAGCCTTCTCTTGGTTTCTCATTTTAGAACAGCCTTCTGAAGATAGTTCCTTTCTTTTGTCTCCTTTGCTTCCCATATGCTGCTGGAGCCCTATGTCTGATTGTCAATCCTTGGGGGTCACTCCGATATACCTTTGGTGACAAATATTTCAGCCGTATTTGAGGAGAACTTGCAGCCAATTCACTCGACCTCTGCATTATAACTGAGATTTACAAATTAGAATATTTATTTTTTCTGAAGTCAAGAATGTCACAATCGCGCTGCACAATGATAGAGATTATTTGATTTAATATAACAAAGCTGCCATTCCATATGACTGCAGGGAACTGGCTCTGTACTAATTGAACATTGTGCATTGGGCGGAGGTTCACCTTGTAAAGTGAAGAACTGCAAATCCCAGCCAGGCTGGTTAAACTGAGCAAAAACTTCACTCAGGTTACTCAATCTAAACCTGCTGTGCTCCATCCCTAAGATGTTTGTTGACTAATGAAAATATATAATGGGAAGTCTACACTTCAGAACGAGTCCAGCCCCAGTAACTTTACCCAAAGTTGAGACTAGGTACTGCAAAATTCTGAGCTAAACCTCATCCTTTGACCCTCATTCTTCCTCCTACTCCATTAATCCTCGCCTGCCCTCGCATCACTACCACCCTTGACTATATCAGTTCTAACTCTGGGATCTACTTTGTCAAGGGACACCATTCCCGTCGGGATCAGGACAGAGCCTCCTTACCCACACAAGGGACCATGTGCCATATCTGGCTCCTTCAGTTTCAGTGTTGTAGGAAATTGGATTATGGTTTGAGGAAGGTGGAAGCCCTACTCGGGCAACAACCACAGTACTTGTCCAGGTTAACCACAAAAGTCACTAAATTAACCTGTGCTTAACTCTCTGGTAGCTTGGCACAAAAGCAGTTAGGATTAAATTAGAGGCAATGTTTAAAGTATTTATGCAGCACATAAACAGTAATAAAGTGAAAACAAAACTCAAGAAAAATCCCAAACCGAAATAGAAAGTCAAATATAATAAATAAAATTATACCAGAATGACAAATATCCAATTAGTAGACCCAGAGATATGCAATGTGAATGTTTTTAGTGAAAATTGCGCGTAAAAGCACAAAATGCCACTCATGGTCATCGACTGTGCTAGCTTGGGGAAAAGTCAAAAATTCCGGTCAACCACAATGGAGCGTGGGTCGGATACAGGGATCAGGTTAGTCCCGCTGAAGAGTTACCCTCAAGATCGGACGCAAAGAGTTCAGTTCATGGTGGAGGCGGCTGCGAGGAGCAGATAGAGCGTTGCAGATGGTTGTTGCTGTAGCACGAATGGCAGACGGGCGTTGTAGGCTGTTGGTGCTGTAGTGCATAGAGACTGTCGGGCATCGTGGATGGTTATTGCTGTAGCTTTGCGCTGGCGGTCACTGCAAGCTGTCGTTGCTGTAGCGCAGCTCCCGTGTTGCTGGTCGCCGCTGGCAGTTACTCTAGTGCAAAGATTAGGCCTTACCAGAAGTTTGTGTTGGCAGTCGTCGTGGGTGGCAGAAACTTTGCGCGAACGTGCCAGTTGGTAGTCGCAAGGAGCATAAACTTCAGAATTTTCACCTTTTCTTCAGGGGTATATTCTTGGGGATCAGGGACTCACTCCAGCAGAGGCCAGCAGAGCTTGGGCAGGTCCAGTTGCAGCAGGTCATCTGGGTAGTTGCAGGGATGCCTATGAAGCTTGTAGTGACCCTGTAGCCCACACAGGTCAGCCCTTTGGTGTCCCAGGAGGAGACCCTTGCAGTCACTCCGGTTAGCCTGGGATGAAGGCAAGAAGGTCCGGGCTGTCCTTCTGAACTTCCACAGGTCTAGGAGTGTTCTAATGAGCCCAGTATTTATACCTGGTGTCAGCCTTCGTGTTGGGGAGAGAGAGCTCCCTGCCCTACTCCCACATCTGGTTCTAGAAATTCTTCCTATTCCTATATCAAGGCTCCAAACCGTCTGGGTTGACAAAAAGCAGGGCAGGCCTGGTTTCAGGTTTCTTTGTGTGTGCAGGAGGCAAAGCCCTTTGAAGTGTAAGTGGGTCTGGGTACACCTCCTCCCTTAGCCATCCTGTCAGTATGGCCCATCCTATCCACACCTAGGCCCCTTTTGTGTTACTTTCTGGAAGCAATATACAAACCTCAACACAGAGCCATTCACAGTCATCTGACCTAATGCACTGGCAAAAAACACAAATGGTTAGGGCAAGAAAATGCCAACTTTCTAAAAGTGATATTTTCAGTATTGCGACTTAGAACCCGACTTTACCATTAAAAAGGATTTTAAGTTACAATTTTGTAAACATAATATCTCTATCTGCTCCCAATCCAAAGTTATCACTTATTAAATGTAATAAGGTAACCCAGTGTTAGTCAATGGGAGAGATTGGCCTTAAAACAGTGAAAAATGACTTTAGGAGTTTTTCACTGCCAGGACATGTAAAACTTAAATACACATGTCCTACTTTTTAAATACAATGCCCTCTGAGCATTTAAAACCTACCTCAGTGGTGACTTATAAGTAATAAAAAGGAAGGTTTAGGCCTGGCAAAAGGTTTATTTTGCCATGTCGAAATGGTAGTGTAAAACTACACTCCAGGCTGCAGTGGCAGGCCTGAGACATGTTTTAAATGGCTGGTTTAGTCAGCGGCACAATAAGTGCTGCAGGCCCACTAGTAGCATTTAATTTACAGCCCCAGACACCCTACTGCCATTCAATATTTAGTCCTAAGAAATGGCACAAATACTTGGGCACACAAATGAAACAACAGTTAGGGAATCCATAGATAGGTGGTAATTGATTACAGTTAAAGTAAAGAGGTATAGTCAGTGATAAAATGCTGCACAGATTCACATCAATGTTGACTAATGTGACCGATACAGCAGGTAGATAGTTTCCATAATGCAGACGATCATGTGATAGAGAACAAACTAAACTAACAACACACAACTCCAATCAAACAAATCTGGCTTTTAAATGGTTCAGCCAGTAAATTAGTTTAGGTTTTTCTGGTGATATTTGGGTGAAACAAGTGTAAAAGCCCAGTGAACTCATCCTTTTATAATTTAGCAGTAGATTAAATAAATATCAGTGAGTTGGGCAAACTAACACTAGTCACTAACAGTGCCACAAAATGTCAATCAAGCCGTAGCAAGCACTCTATACTGACAAAATGCTATAAGGTTTTAGCGATGCTTGGTCTAGGTGACTACCACATTCACCTCTAATAGCACTACTAAGTGCTGATCTAAGGATTGCTCAAAGTGTGATTTTAGGAGTTATTAAAATGTGTTCACTTGCTCTTACTGTGACATTTAGGAGAAGAAAACGATCTTTGCAGTAAAACAACAATTTCAGCTTTGAGTTTCATATGCACCAATCTACACATACGTCCGACTCCTGTGGCTCGTATTGCACCATCTGTGTAAATCATAGTTAAATACAACATGTTACTATTACCTTCAGTATAATAGTCTCTTAAATCAAAAGGATGTGTTTGTGCAGTACTATATTAATTTTGCAATCCTTTTTTTTGTTTATTTTTTTTATAAGCTCTCATCTACTGGCAGCTGTAGCTGTCTGTGGTCAGAAGTCTACTGTCTAAAATACAGCAATACAAGAGCGGGCTTTGGGTCAGCCCATTGCTCATGATTGAATGGCTTTATTTTCTATCTCAGTTGGATGCCACTCATTTGATGGCTTTCCTCGCTATATATTTTTTTGTTCCTGCTCCTGGAGCAAAGCTTCTTTATCAGATTGATTGTATCACTGATATCAGAGCCTTGTGTTTTTCCAAGGAAGTGCATGTTTACTTGCCCTTTTCCACCATTTGCTCTCCCTCCTCCACCCCTGCTCATCTGTTGCACCCCAGCCACTGCTTTTTAGGTCGAGCCTAGCGCAGCGCGCATGCGCTGCTCTAGAAGAGGGCCTCTTGGAATCACTTCAGACTTCCAAGAGACTTCTCCGTGTGTGTCTGCCTCCTCCCACACATCCCATTGGCGTTTGCGTGTGGCTTTCAATAATGAAAGCACGAAAATGGCCAAAGGTGGGGGTATGTCCCGCCTTTTCTGAAAACGTACACTCCCATGGCCTATGGGTCTCGGGAGCGAGCGGAGCGAGCAGCGGCGCACAGTGTGCCAGCTGCATTCCAGGATCGGGTTACTAATTAACCCAGCACGGTAGCTTTCACTTTTGCGCCCCGCACTTGTCTGAAATGCAAATGCCTTCTGGGGTAGCCCCGACTTTCTCTGCGTGACGGAATGTTTGCCCCCACCCAAACAACGCACACAACTCCCCGCCTTTCTTACTGTTTAATATTTCCAGCTGGCAAACACCTGTGAGGGATCAGCCGAACGCTAGGGAAGTTGTCATGGAAAAAGGACATTCGTTTTCTTTCCTGACCGGCGGCCATGTTGGTAGAGTGACATGTCACTGGATCAACCCTCATGCAAAATATAATGTCTAGTCTTCAAGAATGAATGATGCTACTGCGCATTACAAATACCGCAAAAAATACGGCCAGATAAAGGCAAAAAGGATACATTTTATTTTCATTGAAAATGTAAAACGCTTCTTGAAGGCCTTCTCTAATATTCAGTTATCCCACACTTTGGGATGAATGTCTCGTTCCTTCCTTTTAAAGCGAATTTGTTCCCGCCGCCACTTTTATCTCTGGATTACTCATTGAATGTATCCTCTACCTTCTATTTGACCCTCAGCAAAGCCTGGTTAAGGCCAGGCTCACCGTGTTCAGACATGACGTCACCAAATTATTCAATGTGGGCATGTTTTGCCTGACTGTACCATGGACTCACCCTGACGACGCACACACACTACTTGGAGCGTAAAAAACATTCCAGGGGCACGTGCGTCAGTCTGACTCCCCATCCATCCAGCCAGTGCCTAGTTGGACCGAGAGGGAGGGGGAATGCGCGTGCGCAGCCTCTTGCACTATTTTTTTCCTCTCAAGTGCACGCGCCTTCTCCCTGACACTAGTTAGTCAACGGCGGTGTCTGCGCTTGGCTGTCGGGTAACGAGTCAAGAAATCAAAGGGGGGAGTGAAGAGGGAAAAGGTAGAATCGTCCTCCTCTCAATACTGTTAATCAACATAAGGATTCTACCGCCTTTTTCTAGATATACAAGTGAATTAAATGTGCTAATCAAAATTTAGTTCTAAACACATGATGGTTGGTGTGAAACATCAAGCACCTTCTCTTTTGTGTTGGAAGGGCAATACTTTAGAAATTGTAAAATACCCCTCACACACTGAAACCTGATTCAGTGTCATGCTTCATCATTGGGGTCTTCCCGTCCCTCTACGGGACGGGGCGTGCTACGACCTACGTAGACGCGGGAGCACTTTTATTCGTGATTATGTATAGTGCGTGGGGTGGTAGGATCGTGAAAAATGTGTGATAGTTAAAAATTCCCTGGCTAGTGGAAAAAATAATTTTATTGCCTTCCCTAGCTGGAAATAGTAAAAAATGGGGAGGTGTAGATGGTGTACTATAGTGAGTCACTTTCTACAGGGTCGACATGTTTCAGAAGCCATCCCCCTGGCTTTCTTCCTCAGGACCAAAAAAGAAAGATCCCTATGTCACCTTAATAGGTGATATACGAATAGTATTGTACGTATGCCTGCTGGTCAAAAGTACTGTTCTCTGTACGCCTTACTTAGGCGGTCAAAGGAACTATACCAATTGTATATTGATTGTAAATCTCTGAAATGGAAAAACACAAGGGATAAACAACGTCACTCATTATTTATCACACATTGTATTCACATCACCATCATGTGGAAAGTATCGTGGTGACTACCACTGTGATATATTTCTCTTATGCAGACACCAAATTTTCATGCCGCTAGTGGGTGTTGTGCAACCCAATAGTGAATCTCACTCACTCACAGAAAACTAAAAAAACACTTCTCGCAGTGGTTTGTAAAGTATTTATGTTAAGCTAGGTTTTACATTCATTCAAATCTCATTCACGCATTATTATGGACTTTCAAAGGTTCGTTGTATCCCACATGTAGTCATTAGATAGGTATGCATACATGTGAGCATTCACTCCTAAGCAATCATACTCCCACATAGTGTCATCAAAATTTGGTTGGTATACATACATCCGTATATTAACGTCGTTGCCCCATGAGTTGGCACGAGAGGTGAAAGGCGCCTGTGTTCAGACACTCTGGGTTTTTTAAAAAAAAAAAGGAAGAAAGAATATAAACAACTGAATCGTTTTCATACTCTGATTCAGATTGTCGTAATCGGCGGTCGGCTCTTTAAAGACTAGCCATCGTCTTACTTACATGCTGGAAGTAGCGCATTCACCCAGGGATTACCTTCTCGTGACTCAACGGAACATACTCTGGATGTTATCAGAGCCCGGCTTTTAACTCGTTTGCCGGTGTATGAAAGCGCGCTCAAAACTTGGAAAACAGGTCGGTAGAAACACTAGACTGAGCACTTCTCAAAAATGGCCGCTGCTAATGGATCCTTGCCGAGGCTTTTTCGTAACCACACTTCCTGTTTGGATGTTTGTGTTGGTAGGAGACAGAAACACTAAACTGTGCACTTAACTGAAAATGGCCGCCGTCGATGGGATCTCGGGGGAGCCTCCCTTAACCACACTTGCTGTTTAGTAGTTCGTGTTGGCAAAAAATAGAGACCAGCTATGCTGGGAGCAAAAGTGCTCCCCATGCTGGTCCCATGTTTTTGTAGATAAAGTGTGTCGCAGTATTCAAAAAAGTTCTCTGAGTGCCAGTTGGCAGCACTCCATGATCACGTTCCTTGGTGTTTGGTAATCCCAGTCTGTGTCGAACAAGACGTCTTCTATGATACTTAAGGTCTCGTTGTGGGGAAGGCTTGTGTATAAGCTTTCCACATCGCAAGTAATCAGTAGTTCTTTCTCTGGATTGAATGATTTACCTTCTAAGAGTATCAGGACGTCTTTTGTATCTTTTAGATACGTCGAGGTTTTTTGTACTAGAGGTCGTAAAAATGCATCTGCAAATTTGGAAACCGGTTCCAAAATGGATCCAATTCCAGATACTATTGGAGAGCCAGGAGAATAGCTCAGGAATTGAAAATCGAAATCCAAGAAATAGAGGTACGTTTGAAAAGTTATGAAACACCCAGTGCCTTTAAAAAACATCTCGACGAGTTAAATAAAACTATAAATGACTTTGAAGTGACATTGAAACAAAGCAAATATAACAAACTAAAAAAAGACGTCACCCGCTTCAGTCATGAGAGGATATATCCTTACACCAGAGATGATTATAAACCTCAGGAAAACAGTCAGGAAATGACAACTGACGATGACTCATCCGATTCAGGATTCAGTGGTTCTGACTCAAGAAAAGGAAAATACCAATGATACCGGGGGGGGGGGGCAACAACAGACGCCCTTGGTTCCAAGGCCAACGGGGCTGGGGCCGCTACCAAGGCCCACCACCGTATCCCATGCATCCCCTAGGGCCTCCAGTGTACCAACACCCACAAGGGGCACACCACCAATGGAACTATCCTCCACAAAACTACCCTTTCTACGAATAGACTCATTTTTTAGGGTTACGCCAAGGGAGAAACAAAGGGAGGAACCGGAGAGGGAACAACGTGCACTGGGCTCCGCAAGACGAGGAGCAGATCAGGATGGCAACAAGGAGTATGACAGGGGCCTCAACCAGCAAGAAATGAATCTCGTGGTCAATCTGACAAACCACATCCTAACACCAGCACAGATCAAAGTCCTAGAAAAGGGACTAGGTTTTGTACCCACGGCAAAATTGGATAATTTCCAACTATGCAAAGAAATGAAAGAATTCATGAGGAGACTGAAGGTACAAGTTTTCTTCAAAGATAAAAAGAAAAGTGACCAGCAAGATGGAGATTCAAGTTTGAAACCAAAATCAGCATTTACCCCACCTGAGGCAAATTTACCGGTAGAACTCATCGCCTTCGAAAAAGCGGTCATGAAAGAACTGGAAGAAATGGATCCAGCCACCAAGAAGGGCTTCCACAATATCATCAGAGAAGAGAGCGAGGCAATTAGAGAACTGGCTAATAATCCTGAATTGGTAATAAAACCAGCCGATAAAGGAGGGGCTATCGTAATACAATCAGCAGAAAAATATGATCAGGAGTGCCAACGCCTCCTCCATGACGAAAGGAATTATGAGATCCTCAATCAAGACCCAACTGAATAGATACGGGTAAAAATAGCCAGTATGGTGGAAGAGGCACGATCACACGGATGGATATCAAAAAAGGAAGGAGAGTTTCTAACCACAATTTCACCAAAAACACCTTACCTCTACACAATACCAAAAATTCACAAAAATCTGGACTCACCACCGGGTCGTCCAATAGTATCAGGAATTGGATCCATTTTGGAACCGGTTTCCAAATTTGCAGATGCATTTTTACGACCTCTAGTACAAAAAACCTCGACGTATCTAAAAGATACAAAAGACGTCCTGATACTCTTAGAAGGTAAATCATTCAATCCAGAGAAAGAACTACTGATTAGTTGCGATGTGGAAAGCTTATACACAAGCCTTCCCCACAACGAGACCTTAGGTATCATAGAAGACGTCTTGTTCGACACAGACTGGGATTACCAGACACCAAGGAACGTGATCATGGAGTGCTGCCAACTGGCACTCAGAGAACTTTTTTGAATACTGCGACACACTGTATCTACAAAAACATGGGACCAGCATGGGGAGCACTTTTGCTCCCAGCATAGCTGGTCTCTATGTCCACCAATTGGAAAAACAAAAAATCCTTAATTCCAGCAATCCATTCCGCGACCATATATATATATGGAAACGATATATAGATGACATACTGATCATCTGGGATGGTGATGAGACAACGGCCAGACATTTCCTAACGTGGCTCAACTATCAAGACCAGTTCTTGAAGTTCACGAGCACCAAATTAAAGATTTCAAACAACAATCAGGCGATCTGAAAAAGAAACTGGAGAAACGCCAATACCCTAAAAGGGTGATTGATAAGGCATATAAAAGAGCGCGTAACAATTGTAGAGACAGCCTTTTGGAACCACAACCCCAAAAAGAGGAGGAAAATCGTCCAGTGTGTATCACAACCTTCAATACGAACTCCAATGAAATTACGAAAATTGTGAACAAGCATTGGCGAATTCTCAATAGCGGAGGCATGAATCTAGCAAAACCTATCTTCTCACACAGAAGAGGGAAGAGCATTCAAGACATGGTGGTACATACCAGACCAAAAGAAAAAGGAAGAGAACATACTATGCAAACAACTTTATTACCACCGGTCTCTGGACACCACCCATGTGGAATGTGCAATGTATGTAAATTGACCAAAAAAAGTAAAGAAATATTCTTCCAAGATGGAACAAGGTGGGACCAAAGAAGTTTCACCACTTGCAATTCCAGAAATGTGGTCTATTTGATCACCTGCCCGTATTCTCTTGGAGTACGTGGGCATGACCACATGCTCAGTCAAGACAAGGATAGGAGAACATAAAAGTAACATCAAATGCAAAAAGAATACTACGAAAATGGCGGCCCATTTTCTGGAAAAGGGTCACAAGTGGGAAGACATCTCCTGGACAGTCATTGAACAAATCCAGAATGAGAGGTATCTGTTCGAAAAGGAACAACGGTGGGTGTTCCGCTTAAGAACACATGAAAAAGGTTTGAATGACGACATCCCCTGGAACCAGCTCTAACCTGTGCATATCTGAAAATACATATTTCTTGAAGAAATTATAATTATCGACATTAGCTACCATCAGCCCTTTGTTGTGAAAAACTCTTTCCGTTTTAGTTTAGACTGGTTTTTCAGGTGCCTTCACAAGCCAGTTTCTCTTCAGTTTCCCTTTAGTTTTTTCTTAATAAAGACGTTTTGGGCAATCAACACAATGTTGATGCAAGGTATCTGACTGGCTAACAACAACCATTACCTCCCAGGCGAACTTTTCCTATTAACCATTTTTTGTTTGGTAATCTGCCACCATCTTTGATTGGCAATCTGCTGCCTATTGGTTTTTCCAGTGAAACATATTAACACATTTTTTACATAATGTGTTTCATAATTTCTAATAATTTTTCCACAATTAGCCATCTACAAACAATTTATGGCGATTTTTTTGAATTTACCAGCCCAATATATTTTTCTTGCCAAAAGTATACAAACACAAAATCTTTTTGACACCAAATGCGCTTAAACAAGCCATCAAGAACTGATCTCGAGTTTCCCCTGATTAAATACAACCTTTGCCAACACGAACTACTAAACGGGAAGTGTGGTGAAGGGAGGCTCCCCCGAGATCCCATCGACGGCGGCCATTTTCACTTAAGTGCACAGTCTAGTGTTTCTGTCTCCTACCAACACAAACATCCAAACGGGAAGTGTGGTTACGAAAAAGCCTCGGCAAGGATCCATTAGCAGCAGCCATTTTTGAGAAGTGCTCAGTCTAGTGTTTCTACCGACCTGTTTTCCAAGTTTTGAGCGCGCTTTCATACACCGGCAAACGAGTTAAAAGCCGGGCTCTGATAACATCCAGAGTATGTTCCGGTGAGTCACGAGAAGGTAATCCCTGGGTGAATGCGCTACTTCCAGCATGTAAGTAAGACGATGGCTAGTCTTTAAAGAGCCGACCGCCGATTACGACAATCTGAATCAGAGTATGAAAACAATTCAGTTGTTTATATTCTTTCTTCCTTTTTAAAAAAAAAAACCCACAGTGTCTGAACACAGGTGCCTTTCACCTCTCGTGCCAACTCATGGGGCAACGACGTTAATATACGGATGTATGTATACCAACCAAATTTTGATGACACGATGTGGGAGTATGATTGCTTAGGAGTGAATGCTCACATGTATGCATACCTATCTAATGACTACATGTGGGATACAACGAACCTTTGAAAGTCCATAATAATGTGTAAAAGAGATTTGAATGAATGTAAAACCTAGCTTAACATAAATACTTTACAAACCACTGCGAGGAGTGTTTTTTTAGTTTTCTGTGAGTGAGTGAGATTCACTATTGGGTTGCACAACACCCACTAGCGGCATGAAAATTTGGTGTCTGCATAAGAGAAATATATCACAGTGGTAGTCACCACAATACTTTCCACATGATGGTGGTGTGAATACAATGTGTGATAAATAATGAGTGACGTTGTTTATCCCTTGTGTTTTTCCATTTCAGAGATTTACAATCAATATACAGTTGGTATAGTTCCTTTGACCGCCTAAGTAAGGCGTACAGAGAACAGTACTTTTGACCAGCAGGCATACGTACAATACTATTAGTATATCACCTATTAAGGTGACATAGGGATCGTTCTTTCTTGGTCCTGAGGAAGAAAGCCAGGGGGATGGCTTCTGAAACATGTCGACCATGTAGAAAGTGACTCACTATAGTACACCATCTACACCTCCCCATTTTTTACTATTTCCAGCTAGGGAAGGCAATAAAATTATTTTTTCCACTAGCCAGGGAATTTTTAACTATCACACATATTTTTCACGATCCTACCACCCCACGCACTATACATAATCACGAATTAAAGTGCTCCCACGTCTACGTAGGTCATAGCACGCCCTGTCCCGTAGAGGGACGGGAAGACCCCAATGATGAAGCATGACACTGAATCAGGTTTCAGTGTGTGAGGGGTATTTTACAATTTCTAAAGTATTGCCCTTCCAACACAAAAGAGAAGGTGCTTGATGTTTCACACCAACCATCATGTGTTTAGAACTACATTTTGATTAGCACATTTAATTCACTTGTATATCTAGAAAAAGGCGGTAGAATCCTTATGTTGATTGTCAGGTAACGAGACCAGACCCGGACAGGATATCTCCAAGATACATCCACACCCCCTTCAGGTAAGTTGTCTGAAGCGCGCCAGGCCCGCTACATTGATGTCACAGGGTTCTCCTTCCTATTTTAAATAAGAAACTGTTTGACTGACACCCGGCCTGGTAGCGAACTGCCTCCACTCTGATGTGCGATGGGAATATGAGACGGCTCCCTGTTGTTTTAACGATCCTTTAAACACTGTAGTCTGAAAATATTGTGTTAGGTGACCATAGCTTTCCTCTGCACTAAAGTTAGATAAACCAGACAGCCCTCCCTCCGTCCTCTGACTCGTAGACTGGCACCCTGCTCAATGAACTGAGGTCCATAGCCTGACCACCCTGGGCTAAAGTGGGAGCACACTGCACCTCTTAGGTATAATAGGTAGCCAGTTGTTTTATTTGTGAAGTCAGTCTCTCGCGCCCCCTTCAGAACGTACACCGAAGTGGGTAGTGGAGACTAAGCCCTTTTAGACCCCATGCCCCCTCTTTGAGGTAACGAGCAGGAACTGCCCATCAAGAAGTGCGGCCTGCACCCCCTTTGAGGTGAGGGGCACATGCTGCTTTGATTCCTCATCCCACACAAGAAGTGTAGCATACATTCAGCTCCACAGGTCGTTGACATTAGAAGTACGGACTTAACATACTTTCCTATCCGCCCACGAAAGTGAGGTCGGAAGTGTACACGGCCCTCAGAGTAGTTATACAGCACCCCATATTGAAGTAGGAAATGCCATGTGCCGCTCCTCCCACAGCCAAAATGCACGGATCCCCATTTCTTTATTGCAATGCTGTACACAGGACTGTCATTTTCTCCGATGACGCAAATCTACATCTAGTCCACGGTATGCTTGTTTTAATTTCTCAACACAGTGCATATTGTGACACCGGCCGTAGCAACCGGTGGGTGTTGGGAAATGGCAGTCCAAATGAGAAATGGTTGTCGTCGGGCGGAAATGTCTTATTCTGAAATAATTGGCCACACCTAGGACTGTGGAGGAGGGGTGTAATAACCCTCTGGGGGAAAACAAATTATCTTACTCTTCTCGTTTAGCCGGTTATAATGTTAGTTTTTTTTTTTTTGCATACGTTAATTATATTAATTTGACCCAAACACTGCCTCCATTTTCCATGATTGATACCCCAGTCTACCCACAGCCTAAAGAGGAAGTCCACAGTTCTATCGTTTTCCTAGTGCAAATAAATGAACGTGCTACGGAAATGCCATTTCAATTGCTGGAGAACAGCGTTGCTTATCCTTGTATCTTGCTAGTTATCGTGTACACCTATGTGAATCCTATATTTTTTAGGTGCAGTACGCCTTACCAACCCCACGCATTTCATTCGCATTTTGCGTTTATCAGAGGTGATTGTCTGATTATTTGTATGTGGTTATTTTTGTTGTCGGTTGGGTGTTCTTCTGCTTTTTATTAAAATGATTGTCATCGAGTAGAGGCTGGCTTTAGCAGTGGCAGTGCCCAGTGAAACAATCTTTTAAGGCGCCTCTCCTCGATAATGTCCCGATTGACCTTCTACTCCACCGATTCCCCCACTAACATCCTCCAACAATGCCCCAGATTTAACCTCTGTCTAAACACTTATAAGGTCCCAAAGGCGAGACCTATTGGCTATGCCAATGCTTGTTAAAAAATGTTTTTGATAAAATTGCTTTTACAGAGACGTGGCAGCTACTCATTGCTACCGTGCCTCTTTCTTAACAAGTAGATATACTTTGTTTACAGTTTAATGTGGTGGAAAAGTATTTGTATGGCTAACTTTTAAAGACCACCCTAGGCCACCAATCCTCTAGGTTAGTGGTTCTTAACCTTTTGACTTCTGTGGACCCCCACCTGATCACTACTGGAATCTGAGGTCCCCCACTGAATCATCATTGGAATCCAGGGACCCCTACTGAGTCTTTACTGGAAGCCAGGGACTCCGGCTTAAGCAATTTTGATGATTTTCATTTAAAAAAATAAATAAATACAAAAAGCACAGAAAACATTCATTCATTAAACAAATACACAAATTATTAAATATTTTATTTAATTCACAAACAAATACGCAAAATCAAATTTTTCCTCAAAATAGGAAGGTTGGGGCTTTTCTAAAGTCAACTGCGGCCACCCATCGTCCCTACTATATCCTGTTTGCTGCTTCCTGATTTGCCAGTTGTGCTCGTGCCCGCCTCCAGTTACACCCACAGCTCTCGCACCCGTGTTCCCTCACTGGAATTGGAATCTAACTTGTCTGCCTCATGCAGTGCTTTTTTTTTTCTTTTGCAGTTACTGATTCCAGCGTTTTTTAGCCATGAGTCTCAGCTGAGTCACGGCTGAGTTCCCCAACTTTTTGTTTCTCTGGACACCTGTTTTTGTCTGTTCCAGCCTTGATCACTGAGCAGGCGCAAGGGGGCCAAGAGAGTCCCAGTGGGGCCCTTAGGATCGGGAAGCTGCAGGTTCAGCACTATTTGGTCAGTCTGGTCAATGCTCTTTGGGCACTACGACGATATAGCCCTAGGCAGTGAAACCTCCAGATGTCCACAGTCCACTTAGACTCCCTTGGGCTGTGTCCAAACCCTGCCCCCACCCACCACTGTTAAACTCAGACTTGAGGAGTCCGGCCTGGTAGGGGTGTGCGGCAAGCAGGTTCTTTGGGGGGTGGGGAGGGGGGGGGGTTTGTTTATCTGGGCCATTTACCCTCTTTGTGGCCTAATGAGCTCTAACCACAGTCTGGCATTTGACTAGCCAGGTTTGAGATGGCGTACATGTAAATTAAAGTCCTCATAAATACCTCATAAAGGATACCAAGGTCCTCAATACAGCAACTGCTTCCTAATTTGCAAGTTTCAACTGTGGGTGGAGGCGGCGACCCCTAAGCAAAGACAATATTTCTCTTGGCTTCCCTACTTATTTCCCCGGCTCTAGCTCCTTTCTTTATCAGGTATGACGTGCAAAAACCCCTAGGCTTTTAAAGCCATCACGGCGTGCAAAGATTGCCACCAGGAGCAAGGCTTTCCCCGATTTAGATAACGAGGGAGGCCTCCCTTTCCCAGTCTAAGACTGACTTATCACTTCCTTCTTTGCAACATCAACTACACCAGATTTGCCCCCCCCAGGAAGCAGGAAAGGCTGTCAAAGAAACACGTTTAATAAATAGCACTCTAAAGTCCCCTGAGATTAGGCCTCAACTAGGGCAGCAGGAGGACAAAGACTTGGGGCCTGATTTAGATTTAGGCAAACAGTTTACTCTGTCACTACAGTGACGGATATCCTGTCCGCCGAAATATAAATGGCATTATTTCCAGTGGGATTTAGATTTCGGCAGACGGGATATCTGTCACCGTTGTGACAGAGTAACCCATCTGCCGAAATCTAAATCAGGCCCTTAGAGAGGCAGGTAGCCTGTCAAACTATACCAATAACAGTACAGGCCATAATGCATGCTCAGCTGACCCACACTGATGTATCTTTTATGGAACTTTACTTCCTGGGGCAGCAACAATAAACCAATGTTTAAGTCCATGCCACATTCTGCAGGAGACCAGCAAAAACACTCTTCAGCTTCAACTGTGAAGGAAACACACAATCAACAACTGGCCATAAATGGCCAAGAGTTTTCGCCACGCCCCAGAGGAGTAACACAACCTTTTCTCTTAGGGGGTCCCCTATGGGGCTCAGACTACTTACTTGTGGTTGGAGACTCTCCGCATGATCATAATCTTTCCGGGTCTCCTCTCCCCTGACCCAATGTCCTGTTTCGCTAGCAGTATTAAAACCACTATGCAGAGCCTCCTCCAGATGATTTCAGACAGTACACTAATGGCCTTATGCCACAATTAGGCGGTCACAAACGCAGCACTAAACTGGCAGTCAGACAAATTTGAGATACAGGTTGAGCTGTTACAAACCATGGCCACCTTAATTGCCTCTATTGATGCCAGAATGGCTAGTCTGAGCGCTCTCATTACAGCCACATTAGCTGATTCAAAATACATAGAGCCTTCATGCAATTGTTGTTCCATTATTGACAAGCTGGCAGAATTGCCTACTCTTATAGGTGCTTTGGTGGAAAATCCGAGAAGTCCTAGTTGTCTCTATTAGATTCAGACTCTAAAACCCCAACGGGGGACCTAGAGCAGCCACCTCTTGGTCCAGTTGCTCCAATATCACATCGATCTGATACATGGGGTGATTATGACCCAAGGGCTTTAGCTGCTACCCTCTTACAGGAAAAACTTGCGGATGACAAGGAGATACCTTCCACTGCAGATCCAATAGAGGTTCTTAACCCTCTGGCAAGGAAACAGAAGAAAAATCTGCGTAAGAGCTCAAATATACTTTTGGGTATCCTAATGCTTGCACTATACTTACCGGTGACTTTAATTTAAATTTTATATGATTTTTCAGAGGATCCAACAGTTAGACAGATTGATCAGCTTTGGAGTGGTCAATCCTTGCCCCCACCCACGCAACGTATTGACTCAATGGGCTGCTAGCTCAGTAGGATGCTACTCGCTTGCAATCTACGCTCTTTAAAAGGCAGGCTGGACGGAGATATTCCAATGACGTACACTCATTTTTCAAGACATCGAAATGCAGTCTTAGATTATACCTTTGTTTCTGTAGAGTTTCTATGCTGGTTTTCTTCTTTAAGTATTACCATTCCTTCTGGAAAGTGACAATTCCGCCCAGCGGGCTTGTACATTTTATTCTCCAATTAGGCGTCCAATCTTTCAATCAATTGGAGCTCCAACCGGCTCACAGTTTCCAAGACAAATCAGATGGTCCTCCATAGGCAAGCAAATAGACACATGGCTCGATCAAGAGTGTATTCAAGATCTTACGCAGGCCTTATGTGACCCTAGTGGTTTGTTGCTAAATCTGTCTGTAATTTGGGCTCATTTGGTAAATTCCTTATTACACTCTTACCCACACAAACTTCAGCAGGTCCTAATTTTCCCAGGGAGTCAGACCCCTGAATACTTATTTCAATCAGGAAATCGGGGAATTAAAGAAACATTTAAATAAGGTGGTTAAACAAGTTAGAGCTTTACCTTTTAATTTAAGTCATCAGAAAGGTCCAATCCCTACGTAAACAATATAAGCAGAAGATATGGGAGGTAAAGAGGACCCGTATGGAAATGCAGTGCTTAAAGATAGTTGAATTCAGCAAATTAGGTTCATTAAAAGATTTTTTGCTATTCATAAACTGGCTAGGCGCACAGCATCCCGCAAACCTGAGCAATAATATTTCTGAACTTGCTTGGACTACTCCCATAGTCATTATTCGTTGACCACTCACAGGCGTGGGGCTGTCCAGTTACACCTGTTTACGCCCCGTCCACAGTGGAGGCAAACAGAATGTGGTTGATAATCAAGGGCTCTTAGACAGTGCCCCGAGACCCAATGGCCTCCTAAACTATTTTTATATCTAATTTGACCTATTGGCTGCCACTTTTAACAAATTTAGCTTCTTATGCATTCGAAACAGTGTATTATCACATCATGGTCTATCCTTCCGACGATTTTTAAGAAAGGTGATCCTGCCGTACCTGTGAGCTACAGGATGATTGCCTTGCTTGATGTAGAGGCCAATAGACTTTTAAACGAATCAGAAACTTGGTCTGGCTCTAATAATGTAATACCTCCCACACAAACTAGTTTTAGGGGAGCTAGCAGCACTTTAGATAATATCCGCAGTCTGTCTTTAATGATACCGGAGACATTAAAAGTAAAGAGGACTAGCTTGTTTGCTTGCTTCATAGAATACAAAATCGCTTTTGACGGAGTGAACAGTTATCTGAACTTTCAAAAATGGGGGATCCTACCGCTATTATTCAGAGCCATTCAGTCTCTATACTGGAAGGAATATCTGGGTGCAAGTGAAACTGACTCATAATGGGTACATCTGAAAAAAGATTTTAAATTATAAAGGGCCGAAACGGGTGTGTGCTGGCTCCACTGCTTTTTAACGTATATACCACAGATTTGCCTGCCGACATTAAGGTTCAAGTGACTTGTTCCCCTAAATTAGCTTTCGTATAATTACAGTCTTTGCAGTATGCAAATGATATAGTGATTTTAGACCACAGGGCTACAGGTCTTCAAAAAGCTCTTAAAGCTCTGAACACTTACAATGTAACTAATAATTTAAAACTGAAAGTGTGTGGACTTGGTGTTCAGTAATAAGCACTGTAAGCTGACTCATTGGCTAATTGGGGACGAGTGTGCTGCAAGACAAAGTAAGGATTGTTATTTAGGAGTATAACTGGATGATAAAGGCTTTCCTAGACAGCATCTTGATCGTTTAATTTCCAAAGCCCTCGGTTATGTTTGCCATCAAATGACTCTATAACCGTAAATGTGTCTTAACCATGCATTCCTTTACCATGCATGCTAAGGGCATGAATGGTAAGGGGGTATGCGTAGTTAAGATTGCAATTACCCCAGCCCCCCCTCCCTGAGGTCTAAACCCAACCCTGCCCTTAAAACTACCCATTCCCCTCCTCCTGCCCTGAGCCCTAAAACTTACCCTTGCGCTGTCCATAAAACTACCCCAAACCCTCCCACTGCCTTGAGGCCTAAAATCCTGCCCCCAATTAAAAAAACTACCCAGCCCCCCCACCCTGAGCCCTAAAGCCGCCCCCCCACTTCTAACCCCCTCTGACCCAGCCCTTAAAATTACCCCAACCCCTCCCCTTGCCTTGAGCCCTAAAAACCTGCCCCCTTCCCAAAAGTACTCCGACCCTCTCCCCCCGACCCCCCCTCCCGGCCTGAGCCCTAAAAGCGACCTCCGTCCTAAAACCTACCCCCCTCCCTAACCCGGCCCCAGCCCCACTTACCTGTCCACGTCCGGAGCTTCCTGTTCCGACGCTTCCTCCTCTTCTCCCCGCCCATCCTGAACACTAGACTGCTATCTGCCTTAACCACACATGTGCGTGGTTAACGCAGATGCATTGTTCAGACAACTGGTGTATAGTCTGCAGGCTTCTCCGGATTTAGCTAGTACGTGGCTTAAGTCACTATCCAAACTTTTTTTTTTAAACAAAATTTTTTATTGGAATTTTGTACGTTGCAGACAAGGAGGATCTGGACAGATGGAGGCTTACATTTCAAGTTAATGATGTTCCAGTGATGCCACTTATCCCACCTGTTATATTTGCAATATGTACATAAGAAAGCAAAGAAAATAACAGAGCTGTATGAAACTTTGCGCATTTCAAGTTTATGTTCGGTGACTTGATCCCTCCCTACCCCCTTCTATTTATGGGTTTAAGCTTGCTTACTATTATGCTGTTCATGACCATATGTCATTATTTTACCTTCCAATCGTTGGTCTAGCATGGTGTATGTTTCTAGAGGTAAGCCTCTGTATTCAGCCCACCTTTGCCATATTTTGGTGTGCTTCTGTGTTTACCCACGTGCGATGAACACTGGGAGTTCCAACCCCATATTGAAGTCCATGCCCTTTTTCCAAGCTCCAATGTGGGGTGGGTATCTGCCTTCCATTGTCTAGCGATTTCCCGCTTACCCAAGCTTTTAAGTATATTTTTCAGCTTCTCTAACTCTACTAGTCATTGTCACCTTAGGCTAGAATTCAACCAGATACAGCCATCATTAACACTTATGGTACAATTTTTAGTTATTTTCCAAAGGCTAAGACCTGCTAGGGCTTCTCGTTCGGCAATTTAGTCTGCTATTTCCTTAGACTCAGCCACCTTTGCTCCCTGGAAAAATAACTTTAAATCTGCGAGGATCACTTTGGAGGCAGAAACCCTCTGGAGCTTACCCCCATCAGCGACACAGTTTGGGAAGTTACTGAAGAAGCAAGTGAAATTTATCTCTCACACAGTAGATCTGAGTGCTTTCAAATGCAAAAAGATTTCTTTTCCACAGTCGCTTCTTACATAGATAATGTACCTCAGGCCTATCTGGCATCCAGAATGTCCAGGCCGATAAGACTTTTTTTTATACGTCTCCTGCTCTTTTCAGTCCCACTACTAGACGCTTGGCAAGTGTGGGCCAAGTATAATTATTCTAATATTAGCTGCTGCCTGTGTGGGTATAAGATTGAACCTTGAACGCATATTATATGTACACGCCCCCGTTTGTTACGTGAAAGAATTAAATGGTATTAAAAGGCAGCTGTCATACGCTGAATGAGGCGGTACAGTGTGCCTTAAATGGGGAAAATATGCAATGATGTATGCTCTAGTTAAATTCATGCACCAGGCTTCTAATCTGTTAACTGCAAAGTAGGAAGGTCCATAGTTGTAATGCAGTCATCGTTTGGAGTACAGTTTTAAAGGGGATTGACTGGCATTATAATATGACACAGGAGAGTAACCATAATAAATGAACTCTTACATCTAAACTATTCTTTTTCAATAGTGAGCCATATCATTTAAAGGTTCAGGCACAAAATTGCCTCCATTTTGAGGGTTATCTTAGTGGTCATATAATTTATTGAAGTACTGCCCCAAATTTTGAGAGGTTTCTAACTGATATTTTAGGCTGATTCTGATTATAGTAGTGTCAGGGGTTCATTAATTGATTTTCTAAGGATGTCCTAATTTTAAATTTTAATGCATTTTGTAGTGATGTATTTTGTATTATAAGGCTGGTGGTATTGTACCCCTTTATGGTTTTAATTAACCAAATAAAGGTCTTTAAAGTAAAAAAACAAAAACAAAGTATGTTTGATGCATTTGTACTGCTCCCACTAATCAATGCGAAGAACCCAACTTAACTTTTAGCCACCAATTCCAAATCCCTAACATTTATGGAACTTTTTAAAATGGTAAATTGTACATTTTGCTTTTTTATTTATAGACACTTTATTAATCTGTTAATACTATTTTTTTTTTTTTAAATCGTCATGGACCCCTTGAGTAGGTGCCGCACCACCCCCCCCCCTCCCCCACCCTCCCCAAGGGGCCCTGGACCACAGGTTGAGAGTCACTGTTTTGGATATCGGTCACTTTGTTTCGCTTTTTAAGTGGTTCATTGAAAGTTACTGTGGACTGATTTTGTTTGTTCAATAACCTTGCTTAGTTTGGGTGCGCATCTGTAGCCTATAAAAATCAAATTTCGCTAACTATCTAACTCATGTGATTGGAAAAACCTAACCTTTTTCAAGCTAGCCTGAGAACATAGACTGAGACACTTTCTCTTATTTTTGTGTTTGTCTGAATTTTAGGATACGCACAGAGCACTTTTCATCCAGCAGCTCAGGCCATCTCAGAATCCACAGCCCAGAATAAAGCTTAAACTCTTTGGAAACACCGGAGCAGGGAAAACAACGCTGGTGGAATCCCTCAAATGTGGACTCATCCGAAGCTTTTTCAGGAGACGGCGGCCCAGGATTTCCTCTACCAGCTCTGCCCGATATCCCCCATCACCCGCGTCCTCCAAGTCATCCGGTATGTGCAAAAATATTCATGGTCAGATTAGGAAACAGAAAAGTGCTTAGCATGAAGGAAACAAAATCTGAGGATGATTTCTCAGATTGAGATAATGTAAGTAATCTTCTTCATGGAGAAAATTCATATTGCTTCAGTTTCCATCTTATAACAGGTTTATAATGTTAAGCCTTTTTATTGGGGGCTATTGATTCCTTTTGGTACTTGGTACTGATAGAGCAGAGGTTTTACATTTACTAATTTGGTATTTAAATAGTTGAATTTTAATAGTTGTTTTTGTTAGTGATATATAGTCCATTGTGTGAAAACTCACATGCAGACTTGGAACAAAAACAACACAGAAGGGAGACGCCCCCTCTCTGAGGTACACTGGGTTTCAGACTTAGGCATTCTCGTACACAGGTGTTGCCCATTCAGGAGGTCATGTGTCCAAATAACTCTGCCCTCTGTCACACTGATTTCACTAGCTTCATTAGAGCTACCTTCTTTTTGGAGATCAGTGTCTCCAATTAAAGTTAGAGGAGTGAAAAGCAAGGTTTTAAGTGTTTGGTAGATTACACAATGCCAAGTGTCAACCACCCGTGCCCTAGCTGCTAAAGTGGGGGGTTCTTGATGCCTTTCCAGCTTTCTTGGGACGCTTTTTAATTTTTTTTTTACAGTTTTGTGGTTGTGGGGGGACTGCTCACCTCCCAAATGTTGCTAAAATATTGTAAAAATGTAGTTTCCTCTTTAGACTTTCAAAAGTCTAGGTGTGTCTCCAGCAGTTTGTGAGAACGTAGAGCGAGACAGATATTGAATGGTAAAGCCAGTCGGTGTTATATGTTCTCAAGCACGTGATCATAAATAAACAAATTAGGTTGAGATTTAAAAACAACGGGGTATCGTGGATGGTTTTGTAAACCTGGTGCAGTTATGTTTGCAAACTAAAATGCTTATGTTTTAAATTATAAAATGTTTACTAAACTAACAAGAACTTCAAACAAAATGTAAGGGCCTCAACTGTTGCAGGGTGTTAATGTAAGAGGAGGCAGAGCGGTCTGTGTAATAAGAAACCTATATTAGTTTTAAAATGTGATGCCATGGCTTTCCCAGGATTCAAGATTTCCTAAGCAGTTATCAATTACATAATTACATTTGTTTTCATTTTTATTGCTATGAAGTAACAGATTTCCCCTTTGAAAGTCCTGTATCCACACAGATTATGTTGCAGTGTTAAAGGATTATTGGAACCTTGTTACAACCTTGAGTATCGGATCGAATTTATAAAGTGAAATACCGTCTCCTAATGAAAACACTGGCTATAGGTAGGGCAGATTCAAAGAACAATTAACATTTGGTTAAAAAATGCACTATTCTGTTCAGGAGGGCATATCCTGGATAGAAAGAAGCCTTTCTGATGGATACTTCTAACCGCAGATTCCTCACCTTTGGAATATCCCCAGGCTGCAGATCGGATCCTGAGAGTTCTTCAGCATTGCTCCAACGCATCAGTACGTGGCACTGTGTGGCTCCACAGTGACTCCGTGCCACCCAGGAAGTGATGAAGCCAAGCGGTATTTAGGTGTCACTCCTCCTTTTTGATGTCTGTTCCTTTTACTTCTGCACCTTTCAACGCGTATCCGGAGCTCTGCTCCCAAATTCATCGGTCTTCCGACGACTTTAGAAATGTTTCAGTGTGCTAGGGATCCAGGTCTCCTACGAAAAAAACAGGATTCAAGCCGTGCTGGGATTGCAGGAAGCAGATGTCAGTCATGGACTCACATAAGGTATGCTTGTGGTGCTTCGGCTCCAATTACAACCTTGTTATGTGACAAATGTGCCCTTATACACCCACAGTCTTTTCAGAACTAAGAAGCGAAACTGTGTGTCTGCGCACATAACAGGTTGCGGTCAAAACACGTCTCAGTCACTCTTGCTCCACTTCATTGGCCCAATCACAGTCTGTTCTTGAGGCCGCTCCCGCAAAAAGTCTACTTCCCTGTCAAAGTCTTTCAGTAAGTCCAGGTTGAAGTCCTGACACAAGAACAAGAAAACCAAATGGGATTTAAATTACATCCTGCCACTTGAAGTCTAGCGAGAAGGTATGTGGATGTCAAGATAAAGATTGCACTCCTTCGATGTCCCCTAACTCTGAACTGATTCTGACTTTGGTCCAGGGGTACCCCAAATTTCCCAGGCAGTTCTCAGAAGCAAATAGCGATCTTCAACAAGGCCATGCTGCAGACGTTTGGTGCTATTGACGTCCCCTCTGACGTGCTCATGTGATTGAGGTCCTCTCTGACATGCTTTTGTGCCCTACAGAGCTGCAGGAGTTTCCAATCTGAATTTCGCTGGTGGGTCTGCCTCTGACACCATCTGACCCCAAGAGTCTGCTACCGGGCCCATGCCAGACCAGGCAACAACTTCCAATCCGGCACCAAGGTCTGCACCAGTTCCTTCTGTGCCAGCATCGGCACCATGTCCACTGGTGACAGTCAGTGAACCAGTCCAGTCGCAGATTTGTGATCCTGAACCAACGTCCGGTCAATCTTTGGCCTATGTCACACTATGAAATTACAAAAGTGCAATGGATAGCCATTCAGCCAGATTCAAATCCCATTCTTCTGTAACGACATTGGTACCGGCAAAGGATTCACACTCTTTTTGGCTCTGATTCGGGCCAGGTACAAGACGCATTGTGTATCCCTCAGGATGCTGGTGATGAGGAAGTGGACAGGGAATCGAACAAAATTGATTGTAGGCCAGAGGATACATGATGGGCAAGACACGGCTAATTGCTCTGAACTGGACTGAACACTGCAAATTGCTTAAACAGTTATTTGCACCAGTATTGTACTCAGAAGCCATGTCTGGACATGATCAGCTGGGTTTTCTGAAGTCTTGCAAGCATCCTAATTGGCATGCACTTCGATGGCTCCAGTCTAATTGGAGAAAAGGTTGATTTAGCCCTAGAATGATTCAAGAACAGTCGTGATGGATCATGAACTCAGGGCTATTGATGCCAAGTAAACAATACAGAAAATTCAAAGGCTTTTCCAAAGGGCTAGCTTACAAGCAAAGCCAACCCTGTCAATTATACTGCAGCACCAGCGGAAGCCACTCCAACCAGAAGGGACATCAGTCCTTCAGTTCTTCCTCCCCTGCTGCAGTGGCTTCCAAGCTGCTTTAGTTTGTCCTCTCAGGCTCATTCCTGGCTGGTAGGTGGCAGGATACCGCATTTCATTCTGGGCTGAGACACATGACGTGAGGCAGATGGGCCTTAAAGAACGTGCAAAAGGGCAATGCCCTGCTTCTCAAACCCCCCCCCCCAACCCACTTTCCTCCCACACCTGAGTGACTTTTGGAAGAACATTCCACAATCCTGATGCAAGACGTCCACCTTCTGTTCTCCAAGTCTGCCATAGATCAGGGTGCTGCAATCAGAGAAGTGATTTTTAGGTCTCGCTGAGCCAGCGCATGCGCTGCTCTGCGAGACATTTGGTTAGTGGCTTTTCAAAGTGCTACCACAATCTTTTCCTGGCTTCAAGCTTGCGTTCACGAGCACGTGCACGCGCGCAGCCGCCATGTGGCTTTCATGGCTCATTAAGCCTTGCTCTCCCAAGCGCCTCGCTCTGCCCCTCCCCCACCACAGAGCGCGTCCCTGCCATAACTTTCGCTTTCACGGCCGCGTTACTTTCACGGCCGCGCGGCCAATGCTTGTTTTCTTTCTCTTACAGCACTCCTTGGGAGTGCATATGTTTACTTGCCGTCTCCCTTGTGTGCTACTATCCCATTGAAATCCCCACCCTGCCTCCACTTCGTGTTGCTTTATCTCCCCCACCGCTTGTCTGCTGCTTCCCCAACCCTCCCTTCCTGCTCGTTTTTTGTCTCATTTAAATTATTACAAAAGCTACTTTATTGCTCTACGACCCCCTTCTCCCCCACCTCCCACGTTGCTTTCGCCACGTGTTGGCAATTACTCACCACCAAACCCCATCGCCACTCCACTATTGCTCCCCCTCCTTGTTTTCTTCTTTTGTTTGTTTTTGAAAGTGTCAGGTACTGCTTGGCCACTCTTTTCTTAAATATAAAAAATGGTTTGGCACAGTTTTATTCCAGCTCCAAGACTGGCATCTGCTACGGTGGAATGGTGAATTTAAACAAAAAACAAACTGCTCACTGTGCATGGCATGTGCGTGCGTGTGTCCGCACACTTTGACCGTCCTAGCTCTCATGATGCATATGTCTGCATGTGCTGGTGTATATCATTAAGTTTTTTTTATGCTGTTCCGTGTCAGGAAGCAATTATTTAAAAAAAAAAAATAATAATAATAATTTATTAAACCTTTGCCGATGTGGAAAAGGATCAGCAAAAAGCACTGACAAAGCCAAAAGGCTACATAAGGCCATTGTGTGGGTAACCTCTATTGGCATTGCCAGAGCTTGTATTTTGAGTTGGCAGGTCTGCTCCCCCCTTTGTCTCTCCTAATGCTTCATGCCCCCCGCCCCCCCCCCCCAATTCTCCCAGCGGCTACCCATCAGTGCTGCTGAGATAAAAATAAAAAAAAAAGGTCTTTACTAAAGGCTCCCTTTCCTTCATTGCAGTTATGTTTGTCTGTCTATGTGAAATGAAGGTGGAGTAGCAAGACAGCCTTCTTTTGTATCTATGTCAGATAAACAAGCATTGGCATAGCCAATAGGTCTCGCTTTTGAGACCTTATAAGTATTTAGTTATGCAGCACAATATCCTTGGTGCAACAACATCAGCTGTTGCATGGCTAAACCTTGTACCTTATAAGTGTTTAGCCATGCAACAGTTGATGTTGTTGCACCAAGGATATTGTGCTGCATAACTAAATACTTATAAGGTCCCAAAAGCGAGACCTATTGGCATTGTAAAAGCGCCAATAGGTCTCGCTTTTGGGACCTTATAAGTATTTAGTTATGCAGCATAATATCCTTGGTGCAACAACATTAACTGTTGCATAGTTAAACACTTATAAGGTCCCACAGGCGAGACCTATTGGCTATGCCAATGCTTGTTTAATGCTGAAAGCGGTCGTCCTCGTTGCAATCACACCAACACACCGTGTGAGTGAACAACAGGTGCATTCACTGCAACTGCCTTACAACACCTGTTTTCCTGACAAATCGGTGTTGATGACGCCAGTGGCCTTTTTGACAACGGTTGTGACTGGGGAACACAGACTCCATTGTCTTACCCCAAAGAGAACACTAAGCTTTTACACCGATCACACAAAGGACCATCACGTGGATGATCAGCTGTTTACGGGATTCTCTGGCACAAGAAAAGGCGAGGCAGTCCTGAAGAGGGGTCTGTCAAGGTGAATAGTTCCCTGCATCAAAATCTTCTATGTAGTAGCCATAAAGAAGCCGCTTGAAGGCCAGCTGGCTCATTCCAAAATGGAAAAGGCCACTAATGAAGCATTGGCGTGAGGGGCATCTGTTCTGGACATCTACCAGGCTGCGACGTGTGCATCAGTGCAGATGTTTACAAAGTGCTACTGCCTTTACAGCCAAATCCGGTGGGAAGTTAACTTCTACAAGGCTTTTTGGTTTGAGTCCACTCCCCAGACTCTCCAACTTTGGTATTTATTCTAAAGGTGAGGAATCTGCGGTTAGAAGTATCCATCAGAAGAGCAAGTTTCTTACCTTTGGTAGCCCTCTTTTTGGTGGCCACTCTGTTTCTAACCGCAGATTCCTCACTGCCCCCCAGTTTTGCATTCTGTGGAGTCACCTCTTTAGCATCTGAGAAGGTTCCAATTTAGAAGATCATCACACTACCTCTGACAATTTCTAGAGACGCCATTGACCCCAAAGAGTACCTTTCTCATCCCCCACTTGAGAGTGGAGCTCAACAGACGCCTGCACCTTAAATGCACATTCACAACAGTAACGCACCAATCTGACCTCTGAAGTCACAGCCACCGATACTGTACTTTGCTCCTGAGTTGTTGAATTCCTTTGCAGAGATGCATTGTTGTGCTTCCTCACTGCAGCTCACACAAGGATCTGCAAAACTGTGCACCTGCAGCGACAGCTTTATGCTAAAATTCCATTTACGTACTATACACGGCAGCGAAGGTCCACCTACTCCTCCTTCCAGTCTTCCATACATCCTTTGCACAGAGGAGGAGCAGGCATCCCTTGACGGGAATGCAGACTCGATCAGGGTGGTTCGGCTTTCACCTAGTGCCTGTGCACACTGCAGAAGGACACGAGCAGTGGGGAAGGATGTGCTCGAATCTGTCCCCTTCTACTCTACAGTACACGGCTCAGCAAACTGAGAGAAATTAACATTGAAGTCGGTTTTATTTTGAAAGGGTTAAGTTATCTGGGAAATGGAATAGAAATTTCCAAATGAGCAGTAAGAGACAGTCACACGTTTTATCCACTAGGGGGAGCTGTCGCCTAAGTTTAGCTATTTGACAATTTTAGTTGCCGTGGCACCTTGTAAAATGCAGTCCAATTGCAATACGGGTTTTATTTTGAATTTATTTTTGGTAACCGATAAGAAAATATCCTACTTAGTATGCTGTGCAATTTGAATTTATTTTTTGAACATATCAAGTGGCCGCGCCATTAATACAGACACAAAATGAGCCAATACATACGCAGATAAATCACGATGTGGAAGATTCTTTATTAAAAGGACGATCTACTCAAACTCATTTTTAGGTCTCGCAGACCTGCGTTGCAGCGCACATGCGCTGCTCTCTCTGCGAGGCTTATTGTAAATCGAGGAGATTTCAAGAGTTGAAGCCCCGCCCATCATTCCTATTGGCTGGCGTCATCGTTTATGCTAAACGCTGGCTTCCGATTCAAAATGAGGCTTCTTTGTTACCGCCCGGTCTCCTTTTTGGACGGCCCATCCGGACTGGATCTTTTGCTTGCGGCGTTATACAGTCTCCTTTAACTAATGGGTAAGCACTTTTTTTTCTTATTCGCGTAATGGCGACAGCTTGTTTCAGTCGCCTTTGGCAAGGGCGGCCGCGTGTTTATTTTTGCATCGCGCTTTCACTTAAAGTGAAAGCGAGATGCAAATAATAAGCGGCTGCCTTTGCGCAATAGCGAGAGCTTGTTTTTTATTTGCAGCGCATTCGCTTTCACTTTAGCGGTTGCCCTTGTTTTTCTAATTATTTTTTTTTTTTTCACGTTGGGGGCACACGGCAGTCATTTCTCAATCAAAACAGGAACTGGTAAAGCAAGTGCTCCCGCTCTCAGCATACCGTAAAAGCTGCTTTCGGCGACACACCCCGGCCGTTCCTCGTGGGGAGCCCGGGCTAGGAGGGGTGCTGCGGCTCTGGGTCCGCCTCGCGCCTGCACAGGCGGATATGTATCCGCCACTGTGTCACTGCAGGCTTTCTCGGCTGAGCCTCCCGCTAAACACTTTTTCCACTTCTTCATTGAACTGCGTAGAGCCGTTCAGTTGGAAGGCTGCCACTACGGAGAAGTAAAGGCCCTGCAAGCGCCCTGTTGTTGGTAAGTGAGACCTGCCATCCAGTACGCCGAGCAATGTTTGCTTGTTAACTTTCCAAGTGCTTTGCACATATTTTATTTCCTGCTGGCTGGTGTGTGTCGGTAGATCTCGCTTTCAAATAGCCGAAACCGCCCAAGTGTCTCCGTGTGTGTAGCCAGACATCTCCAAACCAAGCCTGAAAAATGGGCAAAAAAGGAATGTTTGTGCCTGCTTTATAAGCCTGTTTATCGCGGTTTCACTTCTTCTTCCTTTGGAAACCGGTAACGTTTCCGTAAAGTGTACGGCGTTCAAGTTTAGATCACATGCTGTAGTGTAAACAAACTCTGTGCATGAAACATCAGGCAACAGTAACAGGGTTACAGCTCGTTTCCCTGTGCCTCTGTCTGTTTTCTTCGTATCAACAGTTGTCCCGAAGCGAGTTTTTGCTGTGCAACAGGCATTGTAAGTACGTTTCATTACAATCAGGTTCTTTATTGTCTGTTAATGTTAAGAGGGTGGGGGTTGGTTTTGAGTCTGACCCTCGTGTTGCTGTTTTGATTGTGGCTCGAGGATACAAACATGGGGTCTGTCTGTTAACAAGAGTCCTCCTTTGCGTGAGGTTGAATTGCTCGTCCCTCTGAAATGTACAGGGCTAAGAGTTCAAGGTCCTGGGAAAGAATTGCCTGTGCCAGGAAATCTTGTCAGTAGCGCACGCACCGCTGCTATCAGTAAGTGTGTATCAGTTGTGAGTCAGCACTCGAAGATCGCAAGTTGCCAGGTGTCAGTAGCACATGCAGTCGTTTTTATCTCTATTATAGTTGTTGCTGGAATGTTAACTATATTTTTTGCCGGGAAAGGAAAGAAGCACACTTTCAGCGTCCCCCCCCCCCCCCGCCCCCGCCCCCCACACACACTCACAGAAAATGACTTCACTGAACGGGAGATTTTATTGTAAGCAGAATAGGGAATAATTGCCCCTGGGGTTTGGTAGTCGCGCCAGAAATGCAGCTTTTTTGGCAAGCACACAGATAAAAATAAACAAATCCGGCTCAGACTGTAATCTTGTTGTTGGCAGCTTTTTAAAGTGCGTTTGCGTTTTGTGTCCTCGGCGAAGTGCTGATCTTATCTCTGGTGGTGTGGTATCTCCTGTTTACATCCTGGAGGACGCCCCAATCCGTGACCGTCTTCCCCTTTGCGTGCAGTCCAGTTTTACCGATTGTGCATTGTTGTGCATTCACCCACTACAACAGTTTACTTTGTATGTTTAATGATTCCATTCTTTAGCTTCTATTGCTGCTTTTGAAATTATTTTTTCATATTCTCTGTTATTGTACTTGTGTTTACCACTGATACATCAGCGTGCCTGACTTAAGTGCCCTTTCTTAGCAGAACTGCTTTTTAAAATGGATTGAGTTTTTTTGTCAGTGTTTTCTGAGATTGTTTCCTGATTACTAATGTTAATCGGTTAAGTTTGCCTTTTGTGTAGCAGTGGTTTAGTTGCAACACCATCTTAAATCGCCAATTTTTCCTTGTTGTCCTATTTTGGGTTATTTGTCTCTGTGTACAAATATCTTTATGCATCACCCCACCTCTGTTTTTCTACCCCTCACCCCCACCCTGTGCCTCCTAAGACTTGCCTTTATATGTGATTGCTGTTCCACCAACACAATGGATACATAGAACAACTCCTAGTGTCCATGATTTTGGGGTGAATGAACTTTGGCAAGAGAAGGTTAACTCCTGTTGCAGTACAGGTATAGAGAGCAGTTTATTTATTTACAAGTTTTTCTACTAGCCCTAAGTTGTCATCTTTTGATCACTTTGAAGCAGTAGATGTTCAGCAAGAATAGTGGAAGCTCAGTGGTATCAGTTGTGTAACGAAATGCATGGAAGATTTCACCTTTAGTATTCAGTTGTTACCCTCTGCGTGACTGGTTCTCTCGCATTCAGATGCCAGCCTCAACAGCTCCGTTATCAGAGGATTTCTCAAGTACGAGTGTTTGGAACAATATGCATCCCAACTTGACAGCAGAACCCAGAGTCCTGTTCTGTGTACTTCTGATAATCTATATCCACATTTGAGTTGTTGAATTAGTTTACAAGTGGCTGATCAAAGAGCTCTGACTGCCATGTATTTAGATGCCAGTTTTCTTAGAGTTCTAGTTCTCGGCCACATTAGGCCTTGTCTACGATGAATAAAATTGTGAAATTCTTGACTCTATAACAATCACGGTTTTGTTTTCTAACTATTTTCTTTAATGCCTTTCTCCTACTGCAGGCATTACATACTTTCCTGCAACTTTTAGCGCGCCAGACGCTCTTTCACTTTCCAAGCAGCCCGAGACAATGGCGGCCGAGGTGTCGCATTTACAAAAGTTTGCGCTATTGGCATTGTAAATGACATTGCCTTTTATGTGTTAATTATCAAAAAAGATAAATAAAAGGCATTGTCGTTTACAATGCCAATAGCTTAAACTCTTGCAAATGCGAGACCTATTGCATTGCAAATGCTTGTTATTTCTTGGGTCCCGATTCACACTCATGGCATGACTCATTGCTAGCTCGTGAGTTCCAGGTGTAAGCAGGAGTGCTTCTTGCTTACTCCCGGAAGTGAAGAGTAAGTGGGGGTCCTAGAAGAGTCACCAACACTTACCCGTAGTAAAATGTGTGTAATTCGAGCCCCCTTTGTCTGCTCTTGTCGACATCCTGTTCACTCAGACTCCCCACGAGGTGAACACACCATCGCAGGCATCCGTCTGTCAAGGAGAACGTACAAGGTCATAAGGGCACGGACCTGGGGGGACGCTGGTGACAGAATGCCAGTCATGAGGATACACGGGTATGTTAGTGAGCTGGTACAAATATGCCTATCAGTGTGGCTTTATACTATGCCTGGGCGGTGAACTCCGCTCCGTTCGCGGAGTTTGCGGAGTTTTTTGCACTCTGCGCTCGGCAGAGCTCGCAAAAGTGCAGAAAACTCCGCTTCGCGTAGTGCAGCAGAGTTTTCTCCCTGCACGCGCTCGCGAACGGTAAGTTCGCGAGCTGCTGCTCGGGTAGAATTTCTCGAAAGCTCCTCGAGGTCCGGCAGTCGGCTCTGCGCCGCACCAAGCCCCGGTTCCGTGAGAGGTCGAGGGGCCGGTCGCGGAGCCCCCGCCGGTCGTCGGAGTCCAAGTCTTCGCACTCCTCGGGTAAGTCGAAGCACAAAAAGTCTAAGAAGCATCATCGCTCTAAGACTTCGCCTCGCCGGTCTCGCGACTCGGCTGAGGCCCCTGTCGGCACCGTCCCCGCGGCCCCGGACGTGCCTGTGAAGCCACCCCCGCATTACCCGTCCTTTCCGGGTTCGGGGGCGACTCAGGCCCAAATACAGGAATTCCTGTCGGCCATGGCCCGCCTCTTCGGGCCTCAAGGTCCCTCCGTTGCGCCTTCGGGCCCTGCGGGCCCTGATGGGGTTGCTCCGGCGTTGCCGACGACTCCGGTCCCGGCGTCGCCTGTCCCGCCAGCCTTGATCCCGGCCTCGGCCCCAGCCTCGATCCCGGCTCCGGTGGTACCGCAACCCCGATCGACGCCGGTTGACCTAACCACGCCTCCGCCGGCGCCGATGTCCCCGGTGCCGTTCCTGATGCTGCCCGGGGCTCCGGGCGGCGTCGTTCCCCGGTTCTCTCCGGTTCCGGACATGGAGCCAGACCGACGTCGCTCGACGCCGGCCCCGATGAGACCTTGGGTCCCAGATGTCCCTCCTCCTCCATATTTTGAGCCAGAGGAGGACCAGGAGAGCTGGGAGGGGTCGGAAGACCCTCTCACACAGCAGTGTGAGTATGATCAGGACTGGGCAGAGGAACTTGGGGATGCCAGTGGTCCTCCCGTGGCTACGGAGGAGGGAGCAAATTTCGCAATGGTGTTGCGTAGAGCAGCTGGAGCCTTGCACCTCCAATTGCCTACTGTGGCTGTCAGGACTAACCTCCTGACGGAAGTGCTTCAGCCGGCAGCTACCTCCTCGGAGCCATTGCTGCCATTTAATGATGCACTGTCTGACGTTCTTTTGGGCACCTGGTCCAAGCCCACCACAGGGGCTCCTGTGGATAGGAACGTGGCCCGACGCCATCGCCCTGCTCCGGGCGACCCCTTGTTTCTCTCCCAACATCCCACCCCCGAGAGCTTGGTTGTCCAAGCCTCTGCCTCCCAAACCGCCTTCCCTACCGCCCCTCCGGATAGGGAATCCAAACGCCTGGATCAATTTGGGAAGAAGGCCTTTTCTTCCTCCAGTGCTGGCTTGCGGTCCGTCAACACGGCTTGCCTTTTGGGCCGATATTCCCACTCTCTGTGGGATTCGGTGGCGGCCGTTTTGACCCAGTGTTCTGAGGAGGTCCAGACACTGCTTACCCGCACCATTGCGGAAGGTAGGGATGCGGCAAAGTTCACCATACGTTGTGGCCTTGATACCGCCGACTCGCTGGGCAGATCGCTTGCAACGACGGGGCGCTGCGCCGCCACGCCTGGCTGAGAACAACTGGTTTCTCGGGTGATGTCCAGAATACACTCATGGACATGCCCTTCGATGGAGTCGGTCTTTTTGGTTCCAAAGCAGACCATGCGCTGGAGCGTTTTAAGGACTCGCGGGCTACTGCCAAGTCCCTGGGCCTTTCTGTTGTGCGCCCTCCGCTGACCTCTGCTTTTCGCCCCTTTCATGGCCACGGAAGGGGCGCCCAGTCACGTCCGCTGCCCAGCCACCGGCCCGCGCAGCAAGCGTCTTCGCGTGGCCGAGGACGCGGCTTCCGCCGTGGCGGGTCGGGCAACCAGCGGGCGGGTCAGGCCACCAACTCCGCCCCGTCCACTGCCTCCAATCCCTCCTAGTCCTTCCTTTCAGGTGCACAGCACGCCAGTAGGGGGCAGGGTCCGCCATCACCTTCACCACTGGCGTGCCATCACCTCGGACAGGTGGGTCTTGGACATTGTCCGAAGGGGCTACTCCCTCCCCTTCGAGACCACCCCCCCCAGCCATGCCACCTCAATTCCACCGCATGTCAGGGGATCACTTGGTGCTTCTGCAGAAGGAAGTCACGGCCCTCTTGGCCAAGAGGGCCATCGAGCATGTTCCGACCCCAGAAGTAGGACGTGGTTGCTACTCCCACTACTTTCTGGTGCCCAAAAAGGACAAGGAGGACATGCGTCCTATCTTAGACCTCCGGAACGTCAATCGCTTCCTCCGGAAGGAGAAGTTCAAGATGCTCACCCTAGCTCAGGTCTTGACTGCCCTCGACCCTGGAGACTGGTTGGTAGCGTTGGACTTGCAGGACGCTTATTTTCACATCCCCGTCCTGCCGGCCCACCGGCGTTACCTGCGGTTCACGGTAGGCCTCGAGCATTTTCAGTTCACCGTGCTCCCCTTTGGCCTTACAAGTGCCCCTCGGGTGTTCACGAAAGTGATGGCGGTGGTCGCAGCTCATTTGCGCCGGGCAGGGGTTCCAGTCTTCCCCTACCTCGACGACTGGCTGCTGAAGGCGGGCTCGTCCCAGGCAGTCGTCTTCCACCTCCGTACTACGGCCGAACTCCTGCACTCGCTGGGGTTCTCCATCAATGTGCCGAAGTCGCATCGGATTCCTTCTCCACAGCTCCTTTTCATCGGAGCAGTTCTGGACACGACGCAGTTTCGGGCCTATCCTCCCGAACGGCGAGTCCGGGATATTCAGGCTATGATTCCTATCTTTCAGCCTTTATCCTGGGTTTCGGTACGGATGACCCTGAGGCTGCTGGGCCTCATGGCCTCCTGCATCCTGCTGGTCGATCATGCCAGATGGCATATGCGGGCTCTGCAGTGGGACCTGAAGTTCCAGTGGGCGCAGCACCAGGGCAACCTGTCCGATCACATCCAGATCTCGGAGGGGACTGCAAAACAGTTGCAGTGGTGGCTCTCGAACCGGCAATGGGTCATGGGCAGATCCCTCTCCCTTCCCCAGCCAGAGCACACAGTTGTGACGGACGCGTCCCTTCTGGGATGGGGCGGTCACATGGGAGAGGCGGAGATCAGAGGCCTCTGGTCTCCGGCGGAGTCCCGGCTCCATATCAACCTTCTGGAGCTCCGGGCGATCCGACTTGCACTCAAGGCATTCCTTCCCTCTGTCAAAGGGACGGTAGTGCAGGTGTTCACAGACAACACCACCGCCATGTGGTACTGCAACAAACAAGGCGGGGTGGGGTCGTGGACCCTCTGTCAGGAGGCTCTGCGCCTCTGGACATGGCTGGAACATCAGGGCATGTTCCTGATGGTTCAACACCTAGCAGGTTCCCTGAACGCCAGAGCGGACGAACTCAGCCGCAGGTGCATGATGGATCACGAATGGCGTCTTCACTCGGAAGTGGCGCAAGGACTCTTTCTGCAGTGGGGAGAGCCTTGGTTAGATCTATTCGCCACCGAAGAGAACGCGCAATGTCATCAGTTCTGCGCGTTGGAATTTCCAAGGCGGCACTCGTTCGGCGACGCTTTTCGTCGCGAGTGGAGTTGCGGTCTGTTGTACGCCTTTCCGCCTATACCACTTCTACCCAGAGTGTTGAAGAAGATTCGGCGCGACCGGGCCCAAGTCATCCTTGTGGCTCCGGACTGGGCTCGAAGAGTTTGGTATCCTGAGCTACTCAGTATGAGCGTCGATCCCCCGATCCGTCTGCCTCTTCGGGAGGATCTTCTGTCGCAGCAGCAGGGGACGGACCTCCACCCGAACCTGTCCAGCCTCCACCTGCTTGCGTGGAGATTGAGCGGCGGCAGTTGATTCCTTTCGACTTGCCTCCCGAAGTTTGTGATGTGATTCTGGCAGCCAGGCGTCCCTCCACTAAGGTGGTATACGCCTGCAGGTGGAACAAGTTTGTGGCATGGTGCACAGCAAAGGCTGTGAATCCCCTCTCTGCCCCTCTTTCTGAGGTTCTTCTGTTCCTCCTTTCACTGGCCCAACAGGGTTCTGCCCTGGGTACCATCAAGGGCTATCTTTGTGCCATTTCGGCCTTCCTCAGGCTTCCTGATCAGCCCTCCCTTTTCAAGTCCCCTGTTGTTAACAGGTTCCTAAAAGGCATTACACACCTCTTCCCTCCTGTTCCGTTTGTGATACCTCAGTGGGACTTGAACTTGGTTCTTACTTTTCTCATGTGCGCTCCCTTTGAGCCCCTACATAACTGTCCTCTTCGTCTTCTGACTCTGAAGACAGCCTTTCTGGTGGCCATCACCTCCGCTCGGCGGGTGAGTGAGCTCCAGGCTCTATCATGCAAACCTCCCTTTCTGTCTGTCCATCCAGACAAGGTTGTTCTTAGGACGCGTCCATCCTTCTTGCCAAAGGTGGTTACTGCCTTCCACATTGGGCAGACCATCACTTTGCCCACCTTCTTTCCGCCTCCGCATCCTTCCAGAGAGGAAGAGAGGCTCCACCGTCTGGACCCAAAACGTGCGCTTTCCTTTTATATCAACCGCACACAACACTTCCGGGTGGATGACCAGCTCTTTGTTGGCTACGTGGGCGCCAAAAAAGGTCGGGCGGTGCACAAGGACCATCTCCCGCTGGGTAACCTTGTGTATCAAAGCCTGCTATTCTTTGGCTAAGAAGGAGCCTCCTGTTGGGCTGCGTGCCCATTCCATCAGGGCAACGGCTGCTACCACGGCTTTAGGCCGCGGTGTGCCGCTGCAGGATATCTGTCAGGCAGCTACGTGGGCCTCGCTGCACACATTTACAAAGCATTACTGCCTTGACAGTCCGGTCCGGAGGGACGGCTTCTTTGGCCGTTCTGTCCTCCGGGACTTCCTTGTCTGATCTTTGTTCCAGGGTTGGTATTGCTGGGGTATCTATTCTAAGGTAAGGAATCTGTCACTAACGTGTCTCTTTCAGATGCACAAGTTACTAACTTGTGTAACGATATATCTGTAAGAGACAGTAGTTAGTGACAGATTCCTTACCGCCCCACCCATCCTCCCCGTTCTGCGAACTGATTTCTAGGGTTAAGGACATCCCTTTCAGGGCCCTAGTATTTTTCAGACACCTATGTCAGCTTCTTGCATGGCTCTGCGTTCCTGGCGCGGAAAGTCGTGTACAGAACTGACGTCAGCGCGGGGGGGCGGCGTCTAAGTACTGCCCGAGACGTCATCCCGGCGCTCCCGACGACGGACGCGGAGCCGCACGACGCCGCCTACCGGCGCGCAAGGGTACTGCTACGCAAAAACATTCCGGATCCAGTCTGACGCCTGGGGATATTCTAAGGTAAGGAATCTGTTCTAAGGTAAGGAATCTGTCACTAACTACTGTCTCTTACAGATATATCGTTACACAAGTTAGTAACTTGTGCATTAGGAGGGTTAAAATGCTGGGAGTTGGGCAGTGGTGCGGATTTCTACATGAGGTAGACAAGATGGCGATCCGATCAGAGGGGCACGAGGCGCAGAGTTGTGAAACGGGTAACTTACCTCCCATATGACAAATAAGCGCTGAGATTTAAAGAGGCTGTATTATTTTGTAGCACAACAGGAGTTGACACTACAGTGACATCGATTGCTCTATTGCACAAGTAGTTTGCTTGCTCAAACGTCCGAATTCTCAGCAGAAGCTGCTGAGGATGAAGAGTCCAGCCAGGTGAGAGATTTATTTCACACACAGCTCAGGCAAGGAGGCATATAGGAAAATGCTGAAAGGCAATACCAAAAATAGGTTGACATGGGAGGGTTTCCCTGTATATCCTTGAAGTGAAGCTGGCATTAAAAATAGGAGTTTCACTATTGACATCCTTTCATACTGTGTAAAAGAAGTGCACCCACACCTCTGAAGATGAGGCATTGCTGGAACTGGATGTGGGGAATGAACTGACTGACTCCGATTGGAACAGAGCATGCTTATTTTAAGGCAGCGTCGCCTACAATTTGTTATAACACATCAAACATATTTAGTTAACCTCATGGAGGTTAAAAGACAGGATTTTTTAACACATGAGAAAAGGCTGTGTGGTTTCACGCATTGTAGGATTTTCCAATACTGGGTGGAGATGCCGGGGGTATCCCCCTGTTTTATGTTCCCCCAACAAACCATAGGTATCAGTGATTTATACACGGGCAACAATGTATAAACTTAGTTGGACCTTGTTTCTTATCTGGGAAAGACCATCTCCTGAGGGACTGACCAACGGTGTAGAGCGAGTTTCCTCCCTTCTCATGACATTATCTCCTGTCCAGCAGTAACCCACTCCTGGAGGTTGTAGAAAAGTGGGGAGGCTGCCGGGTCAGTGAGCCAGCTTCACCTGTGCAGGGGTCTACTCTGATAGTCTTCTACTGTGACATGGTTACCCTCATTGAAAACGGTTTACATCACTCTGAGCCTTTTGACAATCCCGTAAATGACACGAGGCCAAAACAAAAAAAGTCAGCTGATCACACTGTCTTTAACTTGTTATTCCTCTTGGGCTCTAATTGTTTGTTGGGTATTTAGAGCGCTAAGCTGAATTTTATAGTTTCTATTTCAGCTCCATTAGGCTCAACCCTTCGGGTCTTTTTCACACCAATAAGTGTTTCTTCACTAGACAACCCACTCCGCTGAATTTCCATCACCAACACTTTCCTACCAATGTTTTTGGCTCCTGCCCTAGCATTTGTTCCTGCTCCAGTTCACCCAGGGGGGTCCTGTTAACCTCGATGGTTGAGCCACGCGACCTCAAAGCCACATCTGTGCAAGAAGATAAAAGTGGTGGTCTGGATACTGACCAGGACACTGACGATGCTGGTACCACTCCAGTGGCATAAGGGCATGCATCAAACACGGAAAAGCTTCTCTGTTCTGCCCAAATGGCTTAAGGGGTAGTCCATTCATGCCTTGGCTCCCAAATTGTTTACTGATGTGGTGGGGTCTGAAATGAGACAGGCTCGTCATCTCCGGATGCCTCCATATGTCTATAGCCCACAGGGAGGGATGTGAAATACCGGTCTGTTTTCCTTTTCTCCACATCCCTAACTAAGAGGGCTAGGGAAGTTGTGAATGGGTGCGCCCCGTAAAGGTAGTTTACAAAACAATATAACCCTTTCTAGCACTTCAGGGCTTCTGCATAGGGGTGGATCCTCAGGTCAACCTGCCTATGGGGTTTCAGCAGCTCCACCTTGGAGAGCTCTGGGATCTGTTGCTAGCGTGCTGGTTCAGACCTATATCTGTTTATTCATCTGTTAAAGCATCTGTCTCTGAGGCGGTGGACCAACCTTCTGGTGCGTTCCATCTGCAGTCACAAGTCCAAGCCAGGACAGACTCATCTGTCAGTGCCTGTCCATATGAGGCTTGTGGGACAGATCAGAAACATACCTCTAAGTAAACTTGTTACAATTAAGGATGAACTTCATAATTAAGGCTCCCAGTTCTCCGTTTCTACGGATTTTGACAGATAAATACAGGCAGAAAACAATCTGTTTCCTGTTTGTATTTATTTTAAAAGCGGAAAAATCCTGAAAATTGTGCTTCTTGTGAGTGACTCTCCATGCTGTTTTTTGTGATTTCCAGAACAGCTGAGCAGATAGCATGGGAAGTTAAAAAACATGTTGAGATTTTTTTAAATAGACATATGTTAACATCTATTTGTCGGATAATGCTGATATTTACCTGTGGGTGTAGTGCTTTGCTATATTTGTCTGCTTAATTTGATAAAACGCGAGAGGCAGCAAAGTACGAGCTCATGTTTATTAGTTAAATAAATGCGGAAATATACCCTTTTATGACTATTTTTTTCGCAAAATACAAAATAAATATGGATAAGGGCCAATAAGATGGCCAAAAAATAAATATGGATAAATACAGGCGGAAATGTTAAAAAAATATATACCATAAAACCGGTAGCCCTATTCATAATCCTAAAGCCTTCCTCCTGGTGGTCAGGTTCAATGTGGTGAAGGTATATACAATCAGAATTCTTGCCCATATTCTATATCATTATTTGGGGGCAAGAGAGGGTACTCACTCATCGCAGTTGTGTTGGGCCATTTCACAGGTTACGTTTCTTCCTTTTCTCTAGCATTATAGGGGTATTTAATGTCAAGACCACTGCCTTAGTTGATTACTCCACAAAATAGGAACTGCAGCACATGTTCCACAACTGGTTGTCTCAGAAGCACGATAGCGCCCAAATACAGCAGTTTTTATGATGCATCTGAACGAAAAATGGTACAACTTTGTTTCCGGGGTGATTGGTTACAGTCTCATGTGTGACTGGTTGGGGGAGCGATCTGTAGGCCTTTACTCTGACTCGGACTCACCTGGTCACAAGTGTCTTTCATGAAACCAGAGAGGTGGAGTTTGAGTGCAGTAAAGATGACCGTGAGTTGTTGAGCTCAGGCAGAGCAGACGTTTCCCCTCAGCCTGTATATCCGCGAGATGCCAATATGAACCCACACTAGACTCAAAGAATAGGCATAGTGATGGGGCCGCCGCAGAGATAATTGGTGGAGGACAAAAAACAGCGAGTGACACGGCAGAGCACTGTGAAGGAAACCCATTCGACCAACGCTGCATCAGAGCCACACAGGAAGGAGACGGAGAGACACTCCATGTGATGTTGAGGCAGACCCGCAAGAATCGAGACCATGACACCAAAGATCCCTGGCACCCAGCCCATTGGAAGGCATGATGAATCCGCAGGGAGCTATAGCCTAAATGGTGCTACTGCTCCCCCTGGCCCTAATAGGGCTTTCAGTATTAGTGCAGTGGAGTGACTGCATTTCTTTCAAAGCAGTCCAAGGTGCTTTTAAAATTAGGATGCCTTTATGTGATAATACTGGGGATGACTGAACCATCACTGTGAGATTTGCCACATTGATATGGAAGAAATACCATGAACCTAGCCATCTTCATGCCCTCGTAAACTGTACGCATGCCCTTGTATATCACAATACATCATACCCGTGTGCTCATTAGACTTGCAGTGTATTCTGGAAATTAAATGTTGCCCGCATGCTCTGACCACACAAACCTGCTGGCTCAGTACTGCTACCATCAAGGCCATTAGTCCAAACAAGATATTTTGAAGCCATTTCTTAGACTTCTTTATTTGCTGGCGATAAGTTCCTTTACACAACTCTCATGGGCCTTATTCTGCTGCACCTGTTTATTAATGACGTGGGGAGTGGTGAGTAAATGATTAGAAAGCACTAACACCTCCAATATACTCTCGGGAGACTTTGCTAGATCCTTCCCATATGACGCACTGCTAATGTCAACAATGCTCTAATAGTGTCATGTTCTTGACTATCTACCTACTGGTCACTAGTGAGAAAACCCCCTGAACTTTATATGCCTAACTATAAGGCCTCATTTTATTCACCACAAAAAGAACCCCTGGGTCTTTAGCAAACAGGAAGAGGGAAAGAGGAGGAGACCTGGTAGTGGTGGAGTGTCCCTTTTAAAGGATGGTTTCCTTCACCCACCAAAAGCATCAACATTGGATAACCTCCTCGCACCGTGATGCCTAGCCAGGTTGCGGGCTACTTTTTGTAGTGAATATAGTTACAATAGGGGAGTCAACCCCCGGCAGGTCTTAAAATCTCCTCTTGCCCTTTTGCTATGTTTTCATAACTATAAGGCCTCAACATCTACTCTTTTCGCAGGTGATGGGTGGCAGGCACAAAACATAGCCCCCACCCCTCAGTCGAAATGGTGGTGGTTACATTAGTGTCTTTAATACCTGAATTGAAGAGCATTAAGCTATCAACAGGTACACTTGAAATCTCCACTAATTAAATAACAAAGGAGATGAGGTCGCTGCGCTAAGACCGTGCCACTCTAAATGCCTGTCTAGACACTACTGACAAAAGTTGAAGACAGTGGAGGAACCACTGGTGACTACCGCTGATTGAGGACAAGACATTTGGAACTTCCAGAGAAAAGTTGCTGACCTCAAAGACTGAAGTAGGAGAGAACTCGTGCATTTTTGTGGAGTCTGAAAAGCAAGAAGGAATGGGCATACTTCTTGACATGATTTCAGCCTGATATTCCCATTGCCCCCACCCCCCAAATTCTGCGTTCACTTTGCATAATGTATTTGTTGGTGTCTCTCCGCGTGAATTCTCTCCTTTTCGATGGGTGAGATGTGGTGTAGCTGTGCTTCCGAATGGGCCTTCTGTTATAGTTGGCCATAGTATTAGTAATTTTGTAATAACGGTTGTGAGCTTTCGAATTTTCCGCTCTTCCCCATCCTTCTTCTAGCAACCAGTTTTTCCACGTTCTCCTCCTTTCTCAGAGACCAAACAACACACCTCTATGACCAATAGAAGGCCTCTGAACATCTGGTCACGAAACATAAATGGACTCACTATCTATATCCATAGAAAAAAGAGCTTTAATACCTAGCCATCAAATCGCCAAATATTGTCCTGATACTTGAAAAACATCTCGCTGGCAAAGATTTTGAAAAACGTAAACCAGATTCGATGGACGGAGTTGTGTAGTCTTCGACTTTCACCCCGTCCCCTCAGATATCGAATTCCCTATTGGAAATTGCAATAGGAAAAGTGGTGATGCTATATTAATTCACAAAACTCTCCCTATCCGACTAGTAGAAATGTGGCCAGATCCTACTGGAAGGTTCTTCTTTGCCAAGTTCAAGTCACAGGATAATACATTCATGGTGGGATTGGTCTCTGCTCCCAGTGGTTGCAGTTCTGACTTCTTTACGTAGTTGACTAGGTTGCTGAACGAATTCAGGACTTCCAAAGTTGCCATTGGAGGAGACTAGAATCTAGCTACAGACCCTAGACTGGTCAGATCTTCTAAACCCCTCCGTACAAGAGGTTGAAACGTGTGAATACCGCAAGATCTGATGTCTGATCATGCCCTTATTGATCCCTAGAGGCTGAGGCGTCCACGTGATCATGAACATACCTTCCTTTTGTGTGCTGATTGGAACAAGCGAAAGAGTACTTTTTTGCCATGCACTACCTCACCTGTCACATTACTCTGTCATGGAAGGAGGTGTATTTGACCACTCACCTATTGTCCTAAAACTTGACACGGGCCCGGTAATGCCAGTTGTTAATCATGGAGAATGAGTGTCAATAAATATAGATTGTCTGAAGAGAAAAGATTGCATCAACATCTCTGGGCAGCTGGTAAAGCATACTTACAAGGCAGTGCGATGAGAGATGTGGCAATGGCAAAGGAGATGGCCTCGGAGAAACAGAAAGCCCCGTAATATTATTGTAGATCCCTCACCCTCCAATAGAACATGAAGCCCTCAGATCTCCTCATCATGCAACTCGAAAAAGCAAAATATGACCTGAATTCATTTTTCACATCAAAAGTTGAATATGCTCGGTCTAAACTTAAATGGCGGAATTAATAGCAGGGCAAGAAGGCCGAAAGACTACTAGTGCTACAAATCAAATAACGGCCATGTCTGAAATTCTAAATGAGAGACGATGATCGACTACCCTCCCAGCATGAACTGCAAAGGAATTTGCTTCTTTGAGCTGTATGAATTAGAGGCAGACACTTTACAACTGGGGAGGATCCTTTATTTTGATAAATTATATCTACCTCATCTCTCAACTGAAGCGTAAGATGCAATAGATGAGATCAAGGAGGCTGTCCAATCAGTGCCTACTGGCAAGGCTCCTGAAGAGGATAGCCTTCCTATTCAACTATATATTTTCAATGTTGATAAAATGTCTTCCTCTATTATTTGCAGTCTTGAAGAACACAGAATTCTTCTCCATTCAGAATTCAATAAGACTGCAATCACATTACTATTTAAGCCTGGCAAAGATCCTCTCTTCTGTACTAGTTACAGACTTATGTCACTAATCAATTAAAACTACTGGTTAAAGCGTTGGGGCTGCTACTTGAAACCCATCCTCCCTACACTCATCCACAGATCACACATGAGTTTTGTACCTGGCAAGTCATCCAAGAGCCAATTCTGAACCCTCCATCACCTCCTAGGGCATACTCTCAATGAAGGTGGGGCTATCCTGTGACACCGAGAAGACACTTTCTCGTGCGGCATAGGCCTGGTCTTTATCGCGTAGGACAGTGGTTGCATCAGAAGCTTTAATAAGGACAAGTCATGTCAGAAAAATCCCACATGGTAACAAAAATGGTGATGTGTTATATCAAAGGCACAAAAGTGATGGGAGGGAAGGGTCAAGGCTGATTTACATATGGCTGGGTCCAAACTGAGGTGGCATGGTGAGAAAAACAACAATGGATTGGAATGCTACCCTGGGCGATTGCCAGTGGTTAGACAAATTGCAAGCGTTCCTCCCGTCACTTTTTGTGTGTTTCAGATATCTGTTATATAGCATCATTTGATTCTGAAAACCACAAGAAGTCAAAGGTGGAGAACAAGCCGCAGAACCCTTCATCTGCAGGCATTGTTGACAATGGCGCCTTTAATTTCAAACAAGCATTGGCATTTCTATTTTCTTTTCCTCCCACATTCTTGGGGTGCATGCTATCAGACAGGCGTAAGTTCAAATGGGGGTCGGGTTCTTGAGAGGCAGAAAAGCAAATGTTAAGCTAAAGTTGCCTCTTTGGTTACTGAGTTACTCCTAGTTTGTTCAGTCTCATTTATTCCCAACCTGTTGAAAACCGGTTATCTAGACATGGAACTGACAAGTGCTTCTTAAAGTAGTTAAATTCAGAGATGTGCACAGCCTATTACGTGTATGGGTTAGTACTTTCCGACTTTTTAAGGAGGAGGCATACAATCCTTCACCGTCTTCATAGACTAATTAGAAATTTCACATGTACTCATGAATTTTAAAAGTACGGCATAATGCGGTTGCACCAGAAGCTAAATTATTTGGTTATACTTAATTTGAAAAATTTAAGTGGGCATGTGTTCTTAGGCCGATCAATGCACTTGAAGCCCATACATTTTTTGCAACTGATCAAGTTTGGAATCTCCATTGTGCAACCTGGTAATAATCATAAACAAAGTGATCAGGACCTTTGGTAAAGTCATATCCACACATTATAGGAGGGAACTGAGCTTTATTTCCAGCGGCAATTGGAGGGTCATGTTAAGACACTCCCTGATGCACTTACAGCAGCATTTCCCAAACTGAAGGTCAGGACCCACTGGTGGGTCATGATCCAATTTTTGATGGGTGATGAATGTCCTAGTATATATGTAAGTAATATTTGAAGTGATCAGCCCTGTTTGTGCACCAGTGCTAAGGTGCTGAACAGTGTCCCCAAGTCCAGTTTTAAAACAACCTCTTGCATATTTTCTCAAGCAAGTCTCCGAGTGAACCTTCCAGTATTTATTGCTGCTGTTATTTTACTTCACAAAGCCATTTCAAAAGAGAATGTGCTCACTATACATGATGACACCCAGCTATACCACATGTGCGTCTTTCACACACTAATTCAGAAATAGGATGTGGCCTAACAGCCAGAGCTACCAACTTTGAATCTGGAGAAGCAGGTTCGAGCCCCTGTGTTGACTTAACATCCTTTGATTCTGGGCAAATCACTTAATCTCCCATGCTTATAATAATGTAATCTGGTGCTCAGTTAAAGTGCTCCAATGTCTGTGGGGCGTGTTCGCTGTATATAACTGATGTATATACAGCCACAATCAAGTCTGCTTTTAAGCGATCCCGAGCGTGCTGGAGCCTGCTTGTGAATTGGGAGCAGGTGTGTTGAAATATATATATATATATATTCACTGAAAAACCATAGGTTTCAGGCACGTTATAGTTAGAAATTAGCATTTAAAAAACCTTAGAAATTCACTGAAAAAACCATAGGTTTTAGGGACAGTTATAGTTAGTTGGACATTGCACTCGTACAAAACCCGTGGAATTCCCCCGTTATAGTTAGCTCAGCTAACTATAACTCGCGCCCCGCAATGCACTGCTGATGACGTCACATATTACATCACTCATGACATGGTCAGTGACATCACTGATGACATCTCAAATGACATCACTGATGACATCATCCAGTGACTGTGTGTTTCTGTAAAGTTTAAATATGTTTAATATATATATGGAAAGGCGTATTGAAGAATGAGGGTGTATAAGTGTCTGAATGGATGATTTACTAGGTGCGTGACTAACTCTATAAGTGAGTGATTAAACGTATCTTACTGAATGCATGGGTTAGTGACTAAACTGTGTGAATGTCTGTATCTGTCTGTCTGTTGCTGTGTAAGTGGCTGCATGGGTTTGTGAATAGCTACATGAATGTCTATATGAGTTATTGATTGGTTGTCTGAGTATCTGTATGGGTGCCAGAGTGTTTGTGTGGGTGGGGTGTGTGCGACTCTGTGCATAGATGTGTGAGTGGGTGATTCACTGGGTGCATGGTTTCAAGAGTGCATCTGTGATGGACTGTATGGGTGGGTGAGTGTGTGTATGGGTGTGTTAGTGAGTGAATGTATATCTCAGTGGTACATGTGTGAGTAACTACATATGTGAAAGGCAGTATATATGTGTGTTGGAGTATATAAATGGCTATAAGTGAGTGTGTGTGATTGTGAGAGTGGCTGTATGGAGGAGTGTGTACTTGTATTAGTGATTGTATAAGAGCGTAAGAATGTGCTAGTATTTGTATGAGTAAGTGAGCTGGTGTGTGTATAACTGTATAGGTGAGTAAATGGCAGTGTGATTAATTATTTGCATGACTGACTAGGTGTGTGAGTACCTCTATGGATGAGTGGCAGTGTGTGAGTGTCTATGTAGGTGTATGAGTGCATATGATAGTCCTGTACTTAGTGACCGTAAGTATGAGTGACTGTACAGGTGAGTGAGTGGATGTGTGTGTAGACCTAAGAATCAGTGAGTGGGTATGTAGTTATTGGTGTTGGAATGTCTATGGTTTTGAGAATGGCAGTCTGTAAGTTAGAGTGGGTGTATCAAAAGTTATATTAGGGTGTGAGAAGATGCATGAAATTATCACATGGATGATGTCATCAGTGATGTCATCAGTGATGTCATTTGAGATGTCATCAGTGATGTCATGAGTGATGTCACTGACCATGTCATGAGTGATGTAATATGTGACGTCATCAGCAGTGCATTGCGGGGCGCGAGTTATAGTTAGCTGAACTAACTATAACGGGGGAATTTCACGGGTTTTGTACGAGTGCAATGTCCAACTAACTATAACTGTCCCTAAAACCTATGGTTTTTTCAGTGAATTTCTAAGGTTTTTTAAATGCTAATTTCTAACTATAACGTGCCTGAAACCTATGGTTTTTGCAGTGAATTTCAAAGGTTTTTAAATGCTAATTCCTAACTATAACATGTCTGAAACCTATGGTTTTTTTCAGTGAATTTCAAAGGTTTTGTAAATGACAATTTTTAAATGTATTAATTGTTATATTTAATTTTTTGATACTGATTTACTACATTTTTTTAAACTATTTTTAGATATTTTATTTTTTAAATTACATTGTAATTACATTATAGATTACATTACAAAATATACTTTCTCAGAATGAATTACTTTAGTTTAAATACTTTGCAAATAGGCAATAGACTTTTAAGTACAGTAGTTACAGTTGTTGCAATGGGCAACACAATTTCAAACACAATGCAACATTGAGCTCAATGTGAATTTCTAGTTAAATGCAATTAGTTACTTTATGGATCACTTTTCTAACCACAGGACTGGATCCTAGATTCAGTCCTGGGACATCTCCTGTAAACAGTTGAGTAAAAGCGTTTTGGTTACAGTAGTGATTTTTAAGGAATATTATTGTATTTTAAAACTTGACACTTCGAAACTTTTTCACATAGAATCACCAATGTTATCCTACGGGAGGAAATTCACTTAGCAGGTAAGTAGTGTTATCGTTACTTTTTCTTACTCAGTGGTGGATCCTGGATCCAGCACTGGTGCATCTCCTGTAAGCAGTTGAAAGAATGCGTTTAAGTCATACAGGCGATTTTTAAGGAATATTTGTAGTTTGTGAAAAACGACACTTTGAAACTTTTCTGCGGAAAACCAGACAATGGATTCCAATGGAAGGAAATACAAGTTACTGGTAAGTACGGTTAGAATTACTTATCAGGGTCAGTGCTGGGCTAAAAGATGCAGCACTGGGTTCTCTCCTGATAACAGGTGAGTAAATCTGAATTCGTAGTTCGGCTGATTTTAGAGGAATATTATAAAGTTCCAAAACTCCACACTTAGAAGAATTTCCAAGTGAAACCAGTCAATGTTAGCCTATGGAAGGAAATTCAAGTTACTGGTAAGTACGGTTAGAATTACTTATCTGAAAGAGACACGTTAGTGACAGATTCCTTACCTTAGAATATCCCCAGGCGTCAGGCTGGATCCGGAAAGTTTTTGCGTAGCAGTACCCTTGCGCGTCGGTAGGCGGCGTCGTGCGGCTCCGCGTCCGTCGTCGGCGTCGTGATCGCCGGGATGACGTCGCGGGCAGTACTTAGGCGCCGCCCCTGCGCGCTGACGTCAGTTCTTCTTTTTCCGCGCCAGCAAGCGCAGATCCGGGAAGAGCAGTGCCCTAGTCATTTTTTGACTAACTTTTTTGGTGAATTTTTTCACTGTTTTTCTTCGAATCGACTTCAAGGTGTCGTAGGGATGCCCGGGTTTAAACGTTGCGGCGCCTGTGCTCGGATGATGTCCATCACAGACCCGCATCGGGAGTGTCTCTTCTGCCTCGGCCGAGGCCACGACACGGAGTCTTGTTCCGACTGCCGGGCCCTCCACCCGAAAGCTTTGCGAGAGTGGTCTCGAAAGCTCCTCGAGGCCCGGCATTCGGCTCCGCGCAAGCCCCGGTCGCGTGAGAGGTCCAGGGGTCGATCGCGGAGTCCACACCGGTCGTCGGCATCGAAGTCTTCTTCGTCCGGTAAGTCCAAACACAAAAAGTCCAAAAAGCATCGTCGCTCTAGGACTTCGCCTCGCCGGTCTCGCGACTCGGCTGAGGCCCCTCCGGGCACCGTCCCCGCCCCCGCGGCCCCGGACATGCCTGTGGAGTCGCCCCCGCAATACCCGTCCTTCCCGGGTTCGGGGGCGGATCCGGCCCAAGTACAGGAATTCCTGTCGGCCATGGCCCGCCTCTTCGGGCCTCAAGGTCCCTCCGGTGCGTCTTCGGGCCCCGCGGGCCCTGATGGGGTTGCTCCGGCGTCGCCAACGGCTCCGGCGCCGGCGTCGCCCGTGCCTCCAGCCTCGATCCCGGCTCCGGCTCCGGCCCCGATCCCGGCTCCACAACCCCCATCGACGCCGGTCGACCTAACGACACCTCCGCCGATGTCTCCGGTGCCGTTCTCGACGCCGCCTGGGGCTCCGGGCGGCGTCGTCCCCCAGTTCCTTCCGGCTCCGGACATGGACCCGGACCGACGTCGCTCGACGCCGGTTCCGGCGCCGATGGGACCTTGGGTCCCAAATGTCCCTCCTCCTCCTTATTTTGAACCAGAGGAGGACCAGGAGGACTGGGAGGGGTCTGATGACCCTCTGACACAACAGTGTCAGTACGATGAGGACTGGACAGAGGGTCTAGGGGATGCCAGTGGTCTAGATACTTCCCCTGACACTGGCATGCTGTCTCCTCCCGTGGCTACGGAGGAGGGAGCCAATTTTGCAACGGTGTTGCGTAGGGCGGCTGGGGCCTTACGTCTCCAACTCCCTACTGTGGCGGTCAAGACTAATATCTTGACAGAGGTGCTTCAGCCGGCAGCCTCCTCTACGGAGACTGTGCTGCCGTTTAACGACGCCCTCACTGACGTTCTTTTGGGCGCCTGGTCCAAGCCCAACACAGGGGCTCCTGTGGATAGGAACGTGTCCCGACGCCATCGCCCAGCTCCGGGCGACCCCCTGTTTCCCTCTGTCCACCCCACTCCTGAGAGCTTGGTTGTCCAAGCCTCCGCTTCCCAAACCGCCTTCCCTACCGCCCCTCTGGATAGGGAATCCAAATGCCTGGATCAATTTGGGAAGAAGGGTTTTTCTTCCTCCAGTGCTGGCTTGCGGTCCATCAACACCGCTTGTCTTTTGGGCCGATATACCCACTCCTTGTGGGATTCGGTGGCGAATGTTTTGCCCCAGTGTTCTGAGGAGGTCCAGACACTGCTTTCCCGCGCCATTGCAGAAGGAAGGGATGCGGCCAAATACACGATACGATGTGGCCTTGATACCACCGACTCGCTGGGCAGGTCTATTGCAACGACGGTGGCGCTGCGACGCCACGCCTGGCTGAGAACCACTGGTTTTTCAGGGGATGTCCAGAATACTCTCATGGACATGCCCTTTGATGGAGTCGGTCTTTTTGGGTCCAAAGCAGACCATGCGTTGGAGCGCTTTAAGGACTCACGGGCTACTGCCAAGTCCCTGGGCCTTTCTGCTACACGCCCTCCGCTGACTTCTGCTTTTCGCCCCTATCGTGGCCACGGTAGGGGCGCCCCTTCACGTCAGCAGCCCAGCCACCGGCCCGCGCAGCAGGCGTCTTCGCGTGGCCGAGGACGTGGATTCCGCCGTGGCAGATCGGGCAACCAGCGTGCGGGTCAGGCCACCACCTCCAACCCGTCCGCGGCCTCCAAGCCCTCCTAGTCCCTCCTTTCAGGTGCACAGCACGCCAGTAGGGGGCAGGGTCCGCCATCACCTTCCCCACTGGCGTACCATCACCTCGGACAGGTGGGTCTTGGACATTGTCCGAAGGGGCTACTCCCTCCCCTTCGAGACCACCCCCAGCCATGCCACCTCAATTCCACCGCATGTCAGGGGATCACTTGGTACTTCTGCAGAAGGAAGTCACGGCCCTCTTGGCCAAGAGGGCCATCGAGCATGTTCCGACCCCAGAAGTAGGGTGTGGTTGCTACTCCCACTACTTCCTGGTGCCCAAAAAGGACAAGGAGGACATGCGTCCTATCTTGGACCTCCGGAACGTCAATCGCTTCCTCCGGAAGGAGAAGTTCAAGATGCTCACCCTAGCTCAGGTCTTGACTGCCCTCGACCCTGGAGACTGGTTGGTAGCGTTGGACTTGCAGGACGCATATTTCCACATCCCCGTCCTGCCGGCCCACCGGCGTTACCTTCGGTTCACGGTAGGCCCCGAGCATTTTCAGTTCACCGTGCTCCCCTTTGGCCTTACCAGTGCCCCTCGGGTGTTCACGAAAGTGATGGCGGTGGTCGCAGCTCATCTGCGCCGGGCAGGGGTTTCAGTCTTCCCCTACCTCGACGACTGGCTGCTGAAGGCGGGCTCGTCCCAGGCAGTCGTCTCCCACCTCCAGACTACGGCCGAACTCCTGCACTCGCTGGGGTTCTCCATCAATGTGCCGAAGTCGCATCTAATTCCTTCTCCACAGCTCCTTTTCATCGGAGCAGTTCTGGACACGACGCAGTTTCGGGCCTATCCTCCCGAACGGCGAGTCCGGGATATTCAGGCTATGATTCCGATCTTTCAGCCTTTATCCTGGGTTTCGGTACGGATGACCCTGAGGCTGCTGGGCCTAATGGCCTCCTGCATCCTGCTGGTCAATCATGCCAGATGGCATATGCGGGCTCTGCAGTGGGACCTGAAGTTCCAGTGGGCGCAGCACCAGGGCAACCTGTCCGATCACGTCCAGATCTCGGAGGGGACTGCAAAACAGTTGCAGTGGTGGCTCTCGAACCGGCAATGGGTCATGGGCAGATCCCTCTCCCTTCCCCAGCCAGAGCATACAGTTGTGACGGACGCGTCCCTTCTGGGATGGGGCGGTCACATGGGAGAGGCGGAGATCAGAGGCCTCTGGTCTCCGGCGGAGTCCCGGCTCCATATCAACATTCTGGAGCTTCGGGCGATCCGACTTGCACTCAAGGCATTCCTTCCCTCTGTCAAGGGGAAGGTAGTGCAGGTGTTCACAGACAACACCACCGCCATGTGGTACTGCAACAAACAGGGCGGGGTGGGGTCTTGGACCCTTTGTCAGGAGGCTCTGCGCCTCTGGACATGGCTGGAACATCAGGGCATGTTCCTGATGGTTCAACACCTGGCAGGTTCCCTGAACGCCAGGGCGGACGAACTCAGCCGCAGGTGCATGATGGATCACGAATGGCGTCTTCACTCGGAAGTGGCACAAGGACTCTTTCTACAGTGGGGAGAGCCTTGGTTAGATCTATTCGCCACCGAAGAGAACGCGCAATGTCATCAGTTCTGCGCGTTGGAATTTCCAGGCGGCGCTCGGCGACGCTTTCGTCGCGAGTGGAGTTGCGGTCTGTTGTACGCCTTTCCGGCTATACCACTTCTACCCAGAGTGTTGAAGAAGATTCGGCACGACCGGGCCCAAGTCATTCTTGTGGCTCCGGACTGGGCTCGAAGAGTTTGGTATCCCGAGCTACTCAATATGAGCGTAGATCCCCCGATCCGTCTGCCTCTTCGGGAGGATCTTCTGTCGCAGCAGCAGTGGACGGTCCTCCACCCGAACCTGTCCAGTCTACACCTGCTTGCGTGGAGATTGAGCGGCGGCAGTTGATTCCTTTCGACTTGCCTCCCGAAGTTTGTGATGTGATTCTGGCAGCCAGGCGTCCCTCCACTAAGGTGGTATACGCCTGCAGGTGGAACAAATTTGTGGCATGGTGCACAGCAAAGGCTGTGAATCCCCTTTCTGCCCCTCTTTCTGAGGTCCTTCTGTTCCTTCTCTCTCTGGCCCAACAGGGTTCTGCCCTGGGTACCATCAAGGGTTATCTTTGTGCTATCTCGGCCTTCCTCAGGCTCCCTGATCAGCCCTCCTTTTCAAGTCCCCTGTTGTTAACAGGTTCTTAAAAGGCATTACACACCTCTTCCCTCCTGTTCCGTTTGTGATGCCTCAGTGGGACTTGAACTTGGTTCTTACCTTTTTAATGTGCGCTCCCTTTGAGCCTCTACATAACTGTCCTCTTCGTCTTCTGACTCTGAAGACAGCCTTTCTGGTGGCCATCACCTCCGCTCGGCGGGTGAGTGAGCTCCAGGCTCTATCTTGCAAACCTCCCTTTCTGTCTGTTCATCCAGACAAGGTTGTTCTTCGGACACGTCCGTCCTTCTTGCCAAAGGTGGTTACTGCTTTCCACATTGGGCAGACCATCACTTTGCCCACCTTCTTTCCGCCTCCGCATCCTTCCAGAGAGGAAGAGAGGCTCCACCGTCTGGACCCAAAACGTGCGCTCTCCTTCTATATTGATCGCACAAAACACTTCCGGGTGGATGACCAGCTCTTTGTTGGCTACGTGGGCGCCAAAAGGTCGGGCGGTGCACAAGAGGACCATCTCCCGCTGGGTTACCTTGTGCATCAAGACCTGCTATTCTTTGGCTAAGAAGGAGCCTCCTGTTGGGCTGCGTGCCCATTACACCAGGGCAACGGCTGCTACCACGGCCTTGGGCCGCGGTGTTCCGCTGCCGGTTATCTGTCAGGCAGCTACGTGGGCCTCACTGCACACGTTTACAAAGCATTACTGCCTTGACAGTCAGGTCCGGAGGGACGGCTTCTTTGGCCGTTCTGTCCTCCAGGACTTCCTTGTCTGATCTTTGTTCGCAGACCCACCACCGGGGTTGGTATTGCTGGGGTATCTATTCTAAGGTAAGGAATCTGTCACTAACGTGTCTCTTTCAGATGCACAAGTTACTAACTTGTGTAACGATATATCTGTAAGAGACAGTAGTTAGTGACAGATTCCTTACCGCCCCACCCATCCTCCCCGTTCTGCGAACTGATTTCTAGGGTTAAGGACATCCCTTTCAGGGCCCTAGTATTTTTCAGACACCTATGTCAGCTTCTTGCATGGCTCTGCGTTCCTGGCGCGGAAAGTCGTGTACAGAACTGACGTCCGCGCGCAGGGGCGGCGCCTAAGTACTGCCCGCGACGTCATCCCGGCGATCACGACGCAGCCTACCGACGCGCAAGGGTACTGCTACGCTAAAACTTTCCGGATCCAGCCTGACGCCTGGGGATATTCTAAGGTAAGGAATCTGTCACTAACTACTGTCTCTTACAGATATATCGTTACACAAGTTAGTAACTTGTGCTTCAGGATCTGTACTGGGCTGAAAGATGCAGCACTGAGGTCTCTCCTGATAACAGGTGAGTAAATCGGAATTCGTAGTTCTGCTGATTTTAGAGGAATATTTGTATGTTTCAAAAATCGACACTTAGAAACTTTTTCAGCAAAAAGCAGGCAATGATATCCTATGGAAGGAAATTCAAGTTACTGGTAAGTACGGTTAAAATTACTTTTCAGGATCAGTACTGGGCTCAAAGATGCAGCACTGAGGTCTCTCCTGATAACAGGGGAGTAAATCGGAATTCGTAGTTCGGCTGATTTTAGAGGAATATTTGCACAATGGTGAAGGAAGGGGGTGGGGCCTGAGGTGACATGTCTGCAAACACGCCCTGTGGCGCGTTTTAAGTTGGAGAATTAATTCCTCCTCAATCCCGAGGGTCCCTAGGGGCCAACTAGCCCACCAGATACCTCCAGTATGCGCCAGAGAGCTGCGTTGCAGAGAGGTGTTCAGAGGCCACACTCCTTTTTGTACCTCTCTGCAATGCAGCTCTGTGGCGCTTTCCGGACGTACCTGGTGGGCTAGTTGGCCCCCAGGGACCCTCAGGATTGAAGGGGATTTTATTCCCCATCTTAAAACGCGCCACGGGGCCTGTTTGCACACATGTCACCTGAAGCCCCGCCCCTCCGTTCACCACTGTGCAAACGCGCCCGTGGCGCGTTTTAAGTTGGGGGATTAAGTCCCCTTGAATCCTGAGGGTCCCTGGAGTCCAACTAGCCCACCATGTACGTCCAAAAGTGCCACCGAGCTGCGTTGCAGAGAGGTGTAAAAGGGGCGTGGCCTCTGTACACCTCTCTGCAACGCAGCCCCCTGGCGCATACTGGAGGTTCCTGGTGGGCTAGTTGGCCCCAGGGACCCCCAGTATTCAAGGGGAATTCGTTCCCCCTCTGCAAACGCGCCAGGTGGCGCGTTTGCAGAGTGCTGCAAGCAGGGGGGCGTGGCCTCCGGCGCGATGCCGGTCTTTTTTTATTATTTTTTTTAAGAAGGGGGGCTGTGTGGCCCCCCTTCTTTTTCTAATCTATTGGCCCTGGGGACCCCATCCCCCAGGGCCTGCCTCCTAATTAATATATATATATATATATTTTAATTTGGAAGGGGGCCGCGTGGCCCCCCTCCCGAGGCCTTAATCGGCCCCAGGGACCCCATCCCCGGGGCATGGACTTCTTTTTTTTTTTTTTTAATAAAACTTATGGATGGGGGCTGCGTTGCCCCCCCTCCTCAGGCCACTTATGGCCCGGGGACCCCATCCCCCGGGGCCGGCCTTTGTATTTTTAATTTTTTTTAATTACATTTTGGGGAGGGGGGCCGCGTGGCCCCCCTCCCGGGCCACTAATGGCCCCGGGAACCCCATCTCCCGGGGCCTGGCCACTCGTTGGGGACCGTGGGGGGTCCCCAATCCCCGCACGGTCCCGCCGGCTCTCCGCATCCTGCGGGAGCCGGCATTGCTTTTCCATAAGGGGAGCTGCTGACATGCAGCTCCCCTTATGGAAAAGCAATTCTGCTTTGCTTCATTGAAGCGAGAGCAGGTTTCCCTGCTCTCGCTTCAATGAAGCAAAGCAAGTTTGAATGACAGGACGGGAGCCGCGAGGCTCCCGTCGTGCCATTGCAAAAAAGCAGTGTCCCGGGGGTAGGCACCCCGGGACACTGCAGGAGCCGCCCCTGGAGGGTGGCGGTCCCCAGGGCCACCACAGGCTCCAGGAAGGGGGCCGCGCGGCCCCCTCCCCACTTCTGCAAAGCCCCGGGGAGGTGGTGGTCCCCGGGGCTCGGGGGTCCTAAATGGACCCCCACATTTCTTTAATTAGTGCCCCGGGGAGGTGGCGGTCCCCGGGGCATGTGGGGGGGCTGGAGCCCCCCCACACAGGTATTTTTTTTATTAAAAAAGAGAAGCCCCGGGGGGTGGCGGTCCCTGGGGCTGCTGGGGGGCCGTGAGCCCCCCCGCCAGCATTATAATTTCAAAGCCCCGGGGGGTGGCGGTCCCCGGGGCTTGGGGGGCCTCTAAGGCCCCCCCATACATAAAATTTTAAAACCACGCATGCCCCCGGGACTTGGCCAACCCGGGGGCCAATTAAGAACAAAGCGCGGGAGTCCGCGCTTCGTTTTTTTTTTTATCGGCAGGATCCGCGCACCCAGCGTTTCTACCCTGCCCCCTTTTTGCGTTTTGCGCACTTTTTTTACTGCTTTCTTGTTCCTCGGTTCTACCGAGGAACAAGATGGCTGCCAACACTTCCTGATTTGGAGTGTTGACAGCCAATTAGCATACAGCTCGTGATCGGGAGGGTGCGCGGACCCTACGCGGCCATAGATATATATGTGTTTTTACTTTTGATTTTCTCAGCAACTACTGAACGGATTTACACCATTTAACAAAAAGGGTTCTTTCTGAACCAAGAACTACCTCTTTGCCAAATTTGGTGTAATTCCGTTCAGCAGTTCGGGCTGTAGCCGTGGCTAAAGTTTCCTATGGGAAAATGAATGGGGAAAACACGTTTTGGGACCCCCCTTTTTTCTCGGCCCCCGCTTGACGAATCACCCCGAGACTTTCAGGATAGGAGCGGACCGGAGCGGGCCATAAAGTTTGAAAATTTCGCGAAGATTCGTCAACCGACGCAAAAGTTATTTCAAATAGAATGTTGCGGATTTCCTATGGAAAATAGGTCCTAACTATAACTATCTACTGGCGACCGCCAGTAGATTATATATATATATATTTTTTTTTTTGAAAATTTCCACGCTCGAAGAACGAAAGAAAGAAGAGCCGCACTCAGGATTTCTGGATTTAGGAGTTAGTATTTTAATGACTCGACGCGTTTCGACAGCACGGTCTTTGTCAGAAAGTCAATACAAAGAACCGGAAGTGGCAGTGTCTTTTAAACATTTCCTGTTTTTAAACATGGACATAGAAAACAACGCATAGGATGATCGTCTGCCTTGTGAGTAAAAAGAAAACAGACTTACAAAAACGTTATCAATTCATTCAATAAACATTATGAACAATGCATACAATTCATGAATGTGACAGTTTATTCAAACCTATGCAAAGTGACGTAAAATAAGAATATTTAGATCCTTAAAACAATTGTCATGTGGCAATGGGTGAAAACGAGTGTGTGGAACAAACTGCCAAGTGGCAGAGAGCACTGATGTAGTGCTGAGTTGTATGTTCCGTGAAAGGGTTGGGGCGCTGCACTTTGGCGCATGGAAACCCTGTAAAGCAAATTAAGTGCCACATGATGTCCACTGGTGTAAGACCCTGGGTTACGCCCACTTCCGGTCCTATTCTAGAACTAGAAAAATAAATAACGGTGTTGCGGAGAGGCAATGAAGTGGACAAAGAGTGAAAAAATAATAAATAAAACAAAACAAAAAGGAAGGGTGGGCGGGTGCAGAACCTTAGTCTGTCTTCTGGGAGGCCGTAAGCTGGGAGGCAGATACATGGTCAGAAAGCGAGGATTGGGGATGCAGGGACTCAAAAAGCTGATGGTTCACCTTGTTTCTATGTTATGAGGATAGAGGGGTGCCCTAGTGAACTCAGCCTAAGTGGACATGGAGGTCCTCCTCATGGTTGAGGCCTCCCGGGATCTTGCTTTGGAGTCTCACTATATATTCAGATTCCAGGCGTCGCAGATGACGTTCCCGATCTCCTCTTCTTGGTGATGCAGGGACCCTGTCAATGCCAAAATACGAAATTTTAGAACTGATATCTTTAACATTTGAATGTACCAATTCGCAGTGTTTGGCTATGGCGTATGACATGTCGCCATTCTTAATAGCGCGCAAATGCTCCAAAACGCACTTCTTCACAGGGAAGATTGTGCTCCCCACATAACGTAAGCCACAAATACAAGTCAAAACATAGACTACAAAGTCAGTATTACAATTTATGAAGTCATGAATCTTCCCTGTTTTACCGTTGGAGAGGTTGAAAGTTTTTACATTCGTACTGTTGTTGCATGCTTTGCACCTCCCACATTTGTGAAAACCTGGGAGTTCCCTCAACCAGGTCCCACGTGTTTTTGTCTTGATGGAAAGGTGACTGTGTACTAGCATGTCCTTTAGAGACTGACACTTCGTGTACGTAACATGTGGAGACGGGCTCACCAAATTGCCTATGATAACATCATCCCTGACTATGTGCCAGTGTTTGCGTATTATCTGATGTATTTCTTGAGAAGCTTGGTTAAAAGTGGTTATGAGTCTCACTTCATGTTTGCCACTTTCTTTCTCGCTAGGTACGAGCAAGCTGTCCCTGTTTTTGGTGGCTGCTTTCTCAGTGGCTACTCTAATGGTTTTCCCTGTGTAACCCCTGTTTCTGAAACGACCCCTCATGTTTTTGGCTTCTTTATCGTATGAGTCAGAGGAGCTGCAGTTGCGTTTTGCTCTCAAAAGCTCACCATAGGGGATACTATTCTTAAGACCTGTCGGGTGATGGCTACGCGCATGCAGAATACTGTTGCCAGACGTCGGTTTCCTGTACAAACTAGTGTGCAGTGTCCCAAGTTTCACCTCTACTAGAATGTCTAAGTACTCTATGCTGCTGACAGTGTTACTGGTAAATTTAAGATTGAGGCAATTTACCGAAAGTCCCTGAATAAAGGCATCTAGGACCTCCTGTGGACCATCCCATATCAGAAAAATATTGTCTATGTAGCGGGTCCACAGGATGACATTGTTCATGTAGGAGATGTTGCCATCATGCCAAAGGTGCTCCGCCTCCCACCACCCCATAAACAAACAGGCGTAGCTGGGAGCGAAGCAACTTCCCATGGCGGTACCAGTGTACTGCTCATACCATTCATCCTCAAACAGGAAGCAGTTGTTGTGAAGACAAAAGTGTAACATGCACATTAATAGCATAGTGTGGTCATACATCGTTACAGGCCTGTCTCGTAGATAAAATTTGCACGCTTTCAGTCCCAAATCATGCTCAATACAAGTATACAAGGCAACAACATCTATTGTTGCCAAGATGTACGTTTCTTTCCATGGAATTTCCTGTATCTTCGACAGGAAGTCCATGGTGTCTCTGCAGTACGAGGGTAAGTTCAGGACATAGGGACAGAGAAAATAGTCCAGATAGATGGAAGTGTTTTCGAGGAGGCTTTGGTTGGCCGAAATGATTGGTCTGCCCGGAGGGTCAGTGGGATGTTTGTGCACCTTGGGTAGCAGGTAGAACACAGGGGTTACTGGTTTTTGTACCAGCAGAAACAGGAACTCATTTTGACTCAGCATATCATTCTCACGCCAGTCATGTAACATCTTATGGTATTCCTGTATAGTTTCGTTGTACCTCCCCAAGCTGGATCTCCGGTAACATCCTGAGAATTCTAGTTGTCGCTTGACCTCCACTCGGTACTTGTTGATGTCCCAGAGGACCACATTCCCCCCCTTATCAGATGGTTTGATCACGAAGTCCGTTGCTTGTTTCAAGGACTCCAGGCCTGCCCTTTGTTCTGTGGTTAGATTCCTAGCAAAGTGATTGCCCTGTCTTTTCCAGAGGTCCAATAAGTCACCTAAGATTATCTCATGGAATGTATCAATTCCATCATGTAATGTTATTGGGTTGAACTTTGATCTGGGTTTAAAATCATTCCTAGACCTCTTGCTTATCTCTGTCCAGACTAATCAAAAGGTCGCGATCAGTTTCCCAGTCTCTAGTTCCCAATTGGATTTCCCTCATAGTGGCGAGTGTCTCAATGTCCCTCATGGATAGTGTAATTTCCGTCGGGGCAGGGGCGCTCGCTGTTTGTGTAGTGTTTATCGTCCCTTTGTTATCCTTCAAAGTGTATAGTTTCAAAAGTTTGAGTTTACGCATAAATAAAAACAGGTCAATGCGTGTTTTGGCAAAGTCAAAATTAGCAGTAGGGCAGAAAGATAGGCCTAATTCTAAGACCGATCTTTCCTCCGGGGTGATGACATGTGGGGAAAGATTAATGATAGAAAAGTTTGATTGCTCACCCATCATTTGTTCCTCTTGGATCGCCTGATGCCTCTCCCATGTGGCGTTACGTTGTCGCTGGCCTTCGCCCCCTCTCCTGCTTCTTCTCTTTTGTCTTGTTCTTTGCCTCCTCCTTTTCCTCTTCCCCTCGGTGGTTTTTTGTTGGCGCTGAGGCTCAACTGCATAAAACGGTATTCCTCCAGGGATGTGAAGGGTCCCCTATTTGGTCCCAAAGCGGTGTGTCTTTCCTCGTCGTCCGGTGCTGCTGAGCTTGAGCCAGAGGTCTCCGATTCTTGCGCTCGCACTGCTTCGATCTTCTTGTAGTCCTTCCTGATGGCGTCGTATTTCCTGCTGAAGGTAAAGATCGCCCTTGCGCATAATCATTCCTGTCCCTCACGAATTTCCAGCGTTTCCTCGCCTTAATGCTGTCCTCATATTTGGTCAGTCGTGTTTCCATTTCTTTAATAAAAGTCTTTATTTCCTCCTGGGCTGGCATTTTGCTCAGTGCCTCACGGAGCGATTTCAACTCCTCCCCAATTTGTTGAAGTTCAATTGCAGCGTATTTTGAAAGGAGTCCAAGCATCTGTTTGCAAGTGCCAGCCATGAGGGTGGACCACTCCTCCAGTAGCTGGGGATTTGGATTTTGATAGGTGGGGGTCACCAAGATTCTCAATCCTCTTGGGATCCGCCCCACCTCGATGTAATTATCCAAAGAAATAACCTCCCAACTGCGGTTAATTTCTTTTTTACACAGTTTCTCGAGTCTGTATAAATCTTGTTTCAAAGATCTATTCTCTCCGGTTTCCTCCATAGTCCCCCTTGTAGGACTTGCCTGCGTTCCCGCATCCGTCTTGGTAAATAGTGACCTCGCCACATCCAGCCTCTGGCGTATTGCTTCACACATTGTGGCCACGTTTCAAAGTCCAGCCGGCACGCCATATATCACCAGGTCCTCTCCGCAAAGCGTTTCACTCCTGCTCATGAAATCCTCCCCCGTGCTCAAAACTAAACGCCACTGCGTGTAGTTGAGATAGGGGCACCCCTGCCGTTTCTGCAAAGTGAAAACGAACCCGGAGTTCCAATCGAGGGTCACAGGTCGGCGGTGGATATATATATATCCAACAAAAAAGTTGCCCCAATGATGGTGCCCACACAGGTGTCGATTTCTGTAAAATTTAGTGCAGCCTGCAGCAGAAACAGGTAGAATGCAAACAGCAAAGTTCATACGCCAACGCGTTTCGGGCTCCTGCCTTCATCATAGGCTCGATTCTGCAGCAACGCACACGTTGCCGTACGCCACTTTATCAACGAAGTACCCGCACCAGTGGGCGTGGCCGCTCTCCCGGCCTCATGGTACTTGTAGTACTGCCATACAGTGTTACTCAAGTGAGTGTGCGTACGTGCTGCCAATAAAGTTATTAAAAAACCCCAGTGGGCTGCTGAGATCATCTATTCTCTGCTCCGCCGCCATATGTAGACTCCATTACAGCACCTGTCCCCTTGCGCAAGTGTTCACCTTGTGGCGTCACCGGGGTCCGTCTTCGACAGCGGGGCTCCCATCGCGGCTAGGCTCACCGCTCAATATCCAACAAAAAAGTTGCCCCAATGATGGTGCCCACACAGGTGTCGATTTCTGTAAAATTTAATGCAGCCTGCAGCAGAAACAGGTAGAATGCAAACAGCAAAATTCATACGCCAACGCGTTTCGGGCTCCTGCCCTTCATCATAGGCTCAATTCTTCAGCAACGCACACGTTGTCGTACGCCGCTTTATCAACGAAGTACCCGCCCCAGTGGGCGTGGCCGCTCTCCCGGCCTCATGGTACTTGTAGTACTACCATACAGTGTTACTCAAGTGAGTGTGCGTACGTGCTGCCAATAAAATTATTAAAGCCACGATGGGAGCCTATGATGAAGGGCAGGAGCCCGAAACGCGTTGGCGCACAAACTTTGCTGTTTGCATTCTACCTATTTCTGCTGCAGGCTGCATTAAATTTTACAGAAATCGACACCTGTGTGGGCACCATCATTGGGGCAACTTTATTGTTGGATATGGATATATATATATATATATATATATATATATATATATATAATCTACTGGCGGTCGCAAGTAGATAGTTATAGTTAGGACCTATTTTCCATAGGAAATCCGCGACATTCTATTTGAAATAACTCTTGCGTCGGTTGACGAATCTTCGCGAAATTTTCAAACTTTATGGCCCGCTCCGGTCCGCTCCTACCCTGAAAGTCTCAGGGTGATTCGTCAAGCGGGGGCCGAGAAAAAAGGGGGGTCCCAAAACGTGTTTTCCCCATTCATTTTCCCATAGGAAACTTTAGACACGGCTACAGCCCGAACTGCTGAACGGAATTACACCAAATTTGGCAAAGAGGTAGTTCTTGGTTCAGAAAGAACCCTTTTGTTAAATGGTGTAAATCCGTTCAGTAGTTGCTGAGAAAATCAAAAGTAAAAACACATATATATCTGGGCGGAGCCTAACCACACATGTCATCGTGAGATCTGATTGGCTGTCGGCACTTCATCCTGGAATTGCTGGCAGCCATCTTGGGACCAATATAAATGATAGTACCCCTTTGAAATGCATTGTAGTGAATCGAAGATTTTGAGGGTTACCAAAAGGAGAACTATAAAGGGTGATAACAGACTTTAGTTACATTAGAATTCATTTGTTGATGGTACCATACTAATTTCAGGAATTGTGGTGTGTTCTAAGGTGATTTTACCCTGTGAAAAACCTTCTGCTGGGATATCATGAATCATGTTTGAGAGAAAACTATTTTCACATGCTTGTCCCATACAGTTTCGGAAGGTGCCCCAGAAGCTAAAATGAGAGCATATTTTCTGTAAATTCACATTATCTTTCTCAGTCATGTGAGAATGAAGTCTGACATTCTCAGTAAAACATGTACATCCAACAAGGGCAGAGACTGTCAGTTGATTCCTTTGTGTTCTACTGCAGCTTCCCAGAGTGTTCTAAAGAACAACTAGAGTGCTAACAGCCTTACTTATGACAAAAGTATGGCACACCTGAAGCCATCTTGATTGGAATAAACTGGTAACACTTAAAACATTTAATTAAAAACGGAACAAAATGATGGGGTTCATCTTGTCATAGAAATTATGGTTAGTGCTCTGGAAAGAAAAATTAGGACATGTTTCAAGTGTGATCTCAAATATCTTCCTGTTATATTTCAACAGGAGCAGCCTGTCAGTTGATGCCTTTGTGTTCTACTGCAGCTTCCCAGAGTGTTCTAAAGAACAACTAGAGCGCTAACAGTCTTACTTATGACAAAAGTATGGCACACCTGAAGCCATCTTGATTGGAATAAACTGGTAACACTTAAAACATTTAATTTAAAAAGGAACAAAATGAGGGGGTTCATTTTGCCATAGAAATTATGGTTAGTGCTGCAAAAGAAAATTTAGGGCATGTTTTAAGTGAGATCTCAAATCCTCTTCTATTTCATTAGAACATTCTGACATGCAGACTGAAACAATCACTTTCAATACCAGCAGTAGACTTCCAGTTAACTCCTTGGTGAGCAGTAGCTTTACTACAGTGATCTAATGAACAACTAGAGTAATAACATTCTGAATTTATGGCAAATGTGTGACACATCTGAATGCCTTCTTGATGGAATCAAAGTAAAAACTGAAAGCATTTCCTACTGAGGAGACTGCAGTAAATGAGGAAATTAGGAAACTTCATAACAAAGAAGTCTTCCAAGATGGCCACCAGTGAAAAAAGAGCCCAAATGTAGCACAAATATTACCGAGATGTAGCCCACATATAGCCCAATGACAAAAGTGTGCAAAACACTTTTTATTTTTAGTTTTTTTGCACTTTTATGTAGTGCAGACTGGTCAGGTATTGGAGCGTTGCATCTTAAAACATGACCCCCCTACACTACAAAAACACCACTGCACTACCCTAAACCACTACCCCAACACCACTGCACTAACCTAAATCCTAAAACACTACCCCAGCACGACCCCCTACACTACCCAAACACCACTGCACTACCCTAAAACATGACCCCTACACTACACAAACACCACTGCACTACCCTAAACCCTAAAACACTACCCCCAGCATGACCCCCTACACTACACAAGCACCACTGCACTACCCTAAACCCTAAAACACTACCCCCAGCACGACCCCCTACACTACACAAACACCACTGCACTACCTTAAACCCTAAAACACTACCCCCAGCACGACCCCCTACACTACCCAAACACCACTGCACTAACCTAAATCCTAAAACACTACCCCCAGCACGACCCCTACACTACCCAAACACCACTGCACTACCCTAAAACATGACCCCCTACACTACACAAATACCACTGCACTACCCTAAACTCTAAAACACTACCCCCAGCACGACCCCCTACACAAGCACCACTGCACTACCCTAAACCCTAAAACACTACCCCCAGCACGACCCCCTACACTGCCCGAACACCACTGCACTGCCCTAAACCCTGAAACACCAGCCCCTGCACGACCCCCTACACTGCCTGAACACCACTGCACTGCCCTAAACCCTGAAACACATACCCTAGCACGACCCCCTACACTGCCCGAACACCACTGCACTGCCCTAAACCCTGAAACACCACCCCCTTCACGACCCCCTACACTGCCCGAGCACCACTGCCCTAAACCCTGAAACAACACCCCCAGCATGACCCCTACACTGCCCGAACACCACTGCACTGCCCTAAACCCTGAAACACTACCCCCAGCAAGACCCCCTACACTGCCCGAACACCACTGCACTGCCCTAAACCCTGAAACACCACCCCCAGCAAGACCCCCTACACTGCCCGAACACCACTGCCCTAAACCCTGAAACACCACCCCCAGCAAGACCCCCTACACTGCCCGAACACCACTGCACTGCCCTAAACCCTGAAACACCAGCCCCAGCAAGACCCCTACACTGCCCGAACACCACTGCACTGCCCTAAACCCTGAAACACAACCCCCTGCACGACCCCCTACACTGCCCGAACACCACTGCACTGCCCTAAACCCTGAAACACCACCTCCAGCAAAACCCCCTACACTGCCTGAACACCATTGCTCTGCCCTAAATCCTGAAACACTAGCCCCAGCATGACCCCCTACACTGCCCAAACACCACCCCACTGCCCTAAACCCTGAAACACCACCCCCAGCATGACCCCCTACACTGCCCGAACACCACTGCACTGCCCTAAACCCTGAAACACCACCCCCTGCACGATCCCCTACACTGCCCGAACACTACTGCACTGCCCTAAACCCTGAAACACCACCCCCAGCACGACCCCCTACACTGCACGAACACCACTGCACTGCCCTAAACCCCGAAACACTACCCCCAGCAAGACCCCCTACACTGCCCGAACACCACTGCCCTAAACCCTGAAACACCACCCCCAGCACGACCCCCTACACTGCCCGAACACCACTGCACTGCCCTAAACCATGAAACACCAGCCCCAGCACGACCCCCTACACTGCCCGAACACCACTGCACTGCCCTAAACCCTGAAACACCACCCCCAGCACGACCCCCTACACTGCCCGAACACCACTGCACTGCCCTAAACCCTGAAACACCAGCCCCAGCACGACCCCATACACTGCCCGAACACCACTGCACTACCCTAAACCCTGAAACACCAGCCCCAGCAAGACCCCCTACACTGCCCGAACACCACTGCACTGCCCTAAACCCTGAAACACCACCTTCAGCAAGACGCCCTACACTGCCCGAACACCACTGCACGAAAGCCTGAAACACCACCCCCAGCAAGACCACCTACACAGGCCGAACACCATTGCACTGCCCTAAACCCTGAAACACCACCCCCTGCATGACCCCCTACACTGCCCAAACACCACTGCACTGCCCTAAACCCTGAAACACCACCCCCTGCACGACGCCCTACACTGCCCGAACACCACTGCACTGCCCTAAACCCTGAAACACCACCCCTCAGCACGACACCCTACACTGCCCTAAACCCTGAAACACCACCCCCAGCATGACCCCCTACACTGCCCGAACACCACTGCACTGCCCTAAACCCTGAAACACCACCCCTGCACGACCTCCTACACTGCCGGAACACCACTGCACTGCCCTAAACCCTGAAACACCACCCCCAGCACGACCCCCTACACTGCCCGAACACCACTGCACTGCCCTAAACCCTGAAACATCAACCCCAGCAAGACCCCCTACACTACCTGAACACCACTGCCCTAAACCCTGAAACACCACCCCCTACACTGCACGAACACCACTGCACTGCCCTAAACCCTGAAACACCACCTCCAGCAAAACCCCCTACACTGCCTGAACACCATTGCTCTGCCCTAAATCCTGAAACACTAGCCCCAGCATGACCCCCTACACTGCCCAAACACCACTGCACTGCCCTAAACCCTGAAACACCACCCCCAGCATGACCCCCTACACTGCCCGAACACCACTGCACTGCCCTAAACCCTGAAACACCAGCCCCAGCAAGACCCCCTACACTGCCCGAACACCACTGCACTGCCCTAAACCCTGAAACACCAGCCCCAGCATGACCCCCTACACTGCCCGAACACCACTGCACTGCCCTAAACCCTGAAACACCCGCCCCAGCACGACCACCTACACTGCCCGAACACCACTGCACTGCCCTAAACCCTGAAACACCAGCCCCAGCATGACCCCCTACACTGCCCGAACACCACTGCACTGCCCTAAACCCTGAAACACCAGCCCCAGCACGACCCCCTACACTGCCCGAACACCACTATACTGCCCTAAACCCTGAAACACCAGCCCCAGCACGACCCCCTACACTGCCCGAACACCACTGCACTGCCCTAAACCCTGAAACACCACCCCCTGCATGACCCCCTACACTGCCCGAACACCACTGCACTAAACCCTGAAACACCACCCCTGCAGCACCCCCTACACTGCCCGAATGCCACTGCACTGCCCTAAACCCTGAAACACCACCCCCTGCACCGCCCCCTACACTGCCCGAACACCACTGCACTGCCCTAAACCCTGAAACACAACCCCCAGCACCACCCCCTTTACTGCTCGAACACCACTGCACTACCCTGAAACACCACCCCCAGCACGACCCCCTACACTGTCCGAACACCACTGCCCTAAACCCTGAAACACCACCCCCTGCACGACCCCCTACACTGCCCGAACACCACTGCACTGCCCTAAACCCTGAAACACCACCCCCTACACTGCCCGAACACCACTGCACTGCCCTAAACCCTGAAACACCACCCCCTGCAGCACCCCCTACACTGCCCGAACACCACTGCACTGCCCAAAACCCTGAAACACCACCCCCTGCACCGCCCCCTACACTGCCCGAACACCACTGCCCTAAACCCTGAAACCCCAGCACGACCCCCTTTACTGCTCGAACACCACTGCACTGCCCCAAACCCTGAAACACCACCCCCAGCACGACCCCCTACACTGCCCGAACACCACTGCCCTAAACCCTGAAACACCACCCCCTGCACGACCCCCTACACTGCCCGAACACCACTGCACTGCCCTAAACCCTGAAACACCACCCCCTACACTGCCCGAACACCACTGCACTCCCCTAAACCCTGAAACACCACCCCCAGCACGACCCCCTACACTGCCCAAACACCACTGCACTGCCCTAAACCCTAAAATACTACCCCCAGCATGACCCTCTACACTACCCGAACACCACTGCACTGCCCTAAACCCTAAAACACTCCCCCCAGCACGACCCCCTACACTACCCGAACACCACTGCACTGCCCTAAACCCTAAACCACTCCCCCCAGCACGACCCCCTACACTACCCAAACACCACTGCACTGCCCTAAACCCTAAAACACTACCCCCCGCATGACCCCCTACACTACCCAAACACCAATGCACTACCCTAATCCCTAAAACACTACCCCCCGCAAGACCCCCTACACTACCCTAAACCCTAAAACACTACCCCCGCACGACTCCCTACACTACCCAAAGACCACTGCACTACCCTAAACCCTAAAACATGACCTCCTACACTACACAAACACCACTGCACTACCCTAAAACACTACCCCCTACACTACACAAACACCACTGCACTACCCTAAACCCTAAAACACTACCCCCAGCAGTACCCCTACACTACCCAAACACCACTGCACTAACCTAAACCCTAAAACACTACCCCCAGCAGTACCCCTACACTACCCAAACACCACTGCACTACCCTAAATCACTACCCCCAGCACGACCCCCTACACTACCCAAACACCACTGCACTACCCTAAACCCTAAAACACTACCCCCAGCACGACCCCCTACACTACCCAAACACCACTGCACTACCCTAAACCCTAAAACACTCCCCCAGCACGACTCCCTACACTACCCAAACACCACTGCACTACCCTAAACCTTAAATCTACCCCCAGCATGACCCCCTACACTACACAAACACCACTGCACTACCCTAAACCCTAAAACACTACCCCCAGCACGACCCTCTTCACTACCTAAACACAACTGCACAATTTGTTACAGGCGTTGCAACGCAGGCCTGTGGTGCTTACTGGAAGTACCTAGTGGGCTAGTTGGGCCCCAGGGACCCTCAGGATTCAAGGTGACCTAATCCCCCAACTTAAAACGCACCACGGGGCGCGTTTGCACAGTGGTGAAGGGAGGGGCGGGGCCTCAGGTGACATGTGCGCAAACACGCCCTGTGGTGCGTTTTAAGTTGGGGAATTAATTCCCTTTGAATCCTGAGGGACCCTGGGGGCCAACTAGCCCACCAGGTACCTTCAGTAAGCACAACAGAGTTGCGTTGCAGAGAGGTGAAAAAAGGTGCGTGGCCTCGGAACGCCTCTCTGCAACTCAGCTCTGTGGTCCTAACTGTAGGTACCTGGGGGCTAGTTGGGCCCCAGGGACCCTCAGAATTCAAGGGGACTTAATCCCGCAACTTAAAACGCGCCACGGGGTGCGTTTGCACACATGTCACCTCAGGCCCCCTCCCTTCACCACTGTGCAAACGCGCCCTGTAGCGCGTTTTAAGAGGTAGTTTTAATCCCCCTGCCCTATTATGTACTAGGGACTTGCAGAGGAGGTCATGCTAATCACAGGGGTACCCCAACGCATAGTGTTCCCTAGTGTATGTAAGTGTTTTCACTGTATTCTAAGTGTCTTTTAGCATAGCACTGGCTCTGGTTAGTCAGAGTCAGTTACCACCAGTACCCGTCTGAAAAAGTTGTGGGCACAGGATGATTTTGCAACAAGGCCTCTTTCTGCTCCTCTGTTGGTTCTTTCTGCACATCTTTTGCTTCTTTCTGTGCTTTTTTTTTTCTTCTTTCTTCACATGTCCTACCTCTGTAGGCATAGTTAGAAACTAGCATTTAAAAAAACCTTTGAAATTCACTTAAAAAATCATAGGTTTCAGGCACGTTATAGTTAGAAATTAGCATTTAAAAAACCTTTGAAATTCACTGAAAAAACCATAGGTTTTAGGGACAGTTATAGTTAGTTGGACATTTCACTCGTACAAAACCATAGAAATTCCCCCGTTATAGTTAGTTCAGCTAACTATAACTCGCGCCCGCAATGCACTGCTGATGACGTCACATATTACATCACTCATGACATGGTCAGTGACATCACTGATGACATCACTGATGACATCTCAAATGACATCACTGATGACATCACTGATGACATCATCCGGGGCTGCGGGGGGGCTGTGTGCCCCCCGCAAACCATCAATGAAGCCCCGGGGAGGTGGCGGTCCCCGGGGCTGAGGGGGCCCCCGCAGGCCCCCGCTATATAATTTGTGCATGCCCCCGGGCCCTGGCCCACCCGGGGGCTTAACAATAACGAAGTGCGGGAGACCGCGCTTCGTTTTTAAAAAAAAATTTCCACTGCAGGATTCGCGACCCCAACGCGAATTCTGCCGTTCAAAAAAAGCTTGTGGGACCCCCTGAGCAGGCCTAGGGAGTCAGGGTGTTTCTACCCTGCCCCCTTTTCTTGTTTTTCACATTTTTTTTTTTTTACTCTTTTCTTGTGACTCGGTTACCGAGTCACAAGATGGCTGCCAACACATTCTGGATTAGAGTGTTGGCAGCCAATCAGAGTGAAGCTCGTGCCCCGCGAACCCTACTCGGTGCTCAGATATCGAAACTTTTCTTTTTCTAATTTCTCATGAACTACTGAACGGATTTACACCATTTAAAAAAAAAGGTTTCTTTCTGAACCAAGGGCTACCTTTTTGCCAAATTTGGTGTAATTCAGTTTAGCAGTTCGGGCTGTAGCCTGTTCCAATTTTTACTATGGAAATTAACATGGGGAAAACGCGGTTTGGGACCCCCCTTTTTTCTCGGCCCCCGCTTGACGAATCACCTCGAAACTTTCAAGACAGGAGCTGACCTGAGCGGGCCATTAGTTTTGAAAATTTCGCGAAGATTCGTCAAACGACGCCAAAGATATTGGAAAAAGAAAAAACGCTTTTTGAATAGAAACGAGATCCTAACTATAACTACCTACTGGCGACCGCCAGTAGGTAATATATATATATATATATATATATATACATATATATATATATATATATATATATTCACTGAAAAAAACTAAGATTAAAGTAACGGTGTAGTAAGGTGAATGTCAGTGACAACCATAACTTTTTGAACAAAAAAGAAAGAAAAACACAGAAATTCAACAGTTCTAATTAGCAGAGCTAAATATAACTTGTTCCCCACCATGCACTGCTTACGACCTCACATATTACATCACTCATGACATGTTCCAAGACATCATTGATGACATCTCAAATGACACAATTGATGACATCCAATGAGTGTGTTAGTTTGTGTTATAGTTTACATAGTGGCGTGTAACTACCATATTACTTATCTACCTAATTTTATACAGCCTGTATCTAGCGAATTGGTATAAGTGTTTACAAAATGAATGTGCTCCTAATGCTCCATAGGTGTGTAGCGGTATTGAACATGTTATAAATCTTTGAATTGAAGAGTAACTCTGTGTGCAGGTGACAGTTGACAATGTGTGATAATTATGTTCCACACAAGTTTTTGGTACAGAAGAAAAAGTTTCCAGCAGGCCAAAGATTCTACGTACTACATACTAAATATTGTAAGCAGCCTCGAGTTATTAGGCAAAATTGTCTCAGCATGACAATTTCTACTTAACATAGACTGTGTGCACCAGGTACTAACCTATGCACATGTGCTTGTTTTGCTAAAGAATATGGGCTATCTGCAAACTTTTCACCACAGTATGAAGGCTGCAGATAGTATGATTTTTAGCACCCTCAGACTTTGGATATTTTAAGTTAATAGTCCCTCTTTGGGCAAGTTTTGCATAGAGTGTACTTGGTTCTTAGTAGATATTTTTTAATACTCTGTAGTGTATTTCTCATGAGAGTTTCACTGTCTGCAAACAGTGTGGTACAGAGTAAACAGTGTTAACAGTATCCACTTTTCTAATTATATCCACTTCTTTTCTTAATGTAGGTTCAGTGACAGGGGTTTGATACAGGTAAAGACTGTCCGTGGTAGGGTTTTAGTTATGTAACAGGGCTTCAGGATCTGGAGGAACTTGGCTTTCCCTGAACAGTTGTATACAGATTGAACAACTCCTGCAGGATAGGTTACCCTTTCATCTGTGGTTTATAGTCCACACCAGTCCACGAAAAATCATAAAAATGTTACTAGACCTGCAGGTCTAGTGACTTAAATAATCTACTCGACCTATTTGTAATGCTCTTGACCCATAACCTAGTTTCAAATGATGTGATCGTGGGCAAATATTTTAATTCACTGAGCCGCCATTTTCTTCATTATCACATATGAGAGCACCTTCAAATGTGCGAGTTCAGCATGTTTGCTGTACAAAAAACTCTTTTGTTTGATTTAATAGACTAAACTTTTTTTTCCATATATAATACAAATCTAGTCGCATATAGAATACACATGACTCCTGACTTGCCTCTTAGTTCATTAACCGCATTGTCATCAGGGCGGGGGCAGGAATGTTTCTCAAATCATGTTTAAAAACTCACTTTTAATAAATACATAACTCAAGCATGAAGTTGTCGCACACTGTCATTTGTAATCAGCAGATTTTACATTGAAATGGCCACAAACGTTCCCACTGACATGCAACTTTACTGATAAAACTATTTAGTGTACAAACAATAATGTTTTGAAATAGAGTTTTTGCAAATATGTGTCATCTGCACATCACCAAGAAAGTTTTCTGGTTTGTTTTGCTCCTATTTAACTCTTTGTTTGCATCACAACATCTTAAGGGGGGGTGGCCACAGGACCTTATATTTTTTAAAGGGGACGGATCCATGTGCCTCACTGCTGCGAGCCTTATTAAGCCCTGTATACCTCATTCCCCCAGGGCTGTTTTATTATTATAATTTTTTTTAATGAAAGCGGAGGGGGGCCACGTTGCCCCCCTCCCGAGCCTTATTAGGTTCTGGAGACCCCATCCCCCAGAGCCTTTTTTAAAATTAAAGGGGAGGGGGGACGTGTGGCCCTTCTCCCCGAGCCTTATTAGGCCCTGGGGACCCCATCTCCCGGAGCCTTTTTTCTTGAAAGAGGAGGGGGGCCTTGCCCACCCCTTCCCGAGCCTTAATAGGCCCTGTGGGGGGAAGAGAATGAAGGAGGAATGCTTAGGTACAGGAGGGAGACAGCTGGAAAACACATGCATTCTTGTTGAGTACTTAAAAAGAAAAGAAAGCTGCACCTGAAAAAGCAGGCAGCGGTCAGGCACAGTAGTGCATCCTGCTCCAGGGGAGGGACAAATACAAGAAGAGGAAGGAAAGCCTACGAAAGTTGACAAATTAGCAGCAAGTAAATGAGAGCAACAATGAAGACAAGCAATGGTAAGTAAGGGGTGTGTTCTAAGCCGACTGTAAGGTAACAAAGTATCTTGCAACAGACAGCTCATGTGGTGTTTGAGGTGAGATGTTTAAATACATTTGCACTCTCAAACTTGATTGCTTTTGCCTTATGAAAAAAAGCAACTCACAATTATATTGTGTATATGTAGACCTAAAGTATGCCTTTAGCATAAGTAATGAATATTTGTTCTTTTTGAGGTTGCTTGGTATGCAAATACCAGATCAATTTTTGAGAGATCTAGCCTTATTTTATGAAGGAACTTGGACTACTGTCCGTATAGGAAATGGTGGGGCTCTGATCAAAAGAATTCCGACATATGGAGGTGGCAAACTGGAATGCTTATTTGCATCCCTCCTTTTTCGTCTGTTGATTTCTGACCTCCATTTTGCTTTATTGAAAGTGAAGGTTCCTCTGAAATTTGAAGCAATTCATCTCCCATCCCTTCAACTGCAAACATAGGCTATTGCTTAGTGATAACAGAGAGAATCTACAGTGACCAAATCTTGAACTGCCTAGAATTGTGCTCTAGCAGTCATTTTCTTGCAAGCCAGTAGAGCAACTTAAATTGCCATGTCAAAAATGATAATATGGGATTTAAAATACAGTAGTCAGCTGGGTCATTGCTCACTGCTCCCCCAGTTATTGGCGTACAGTTCAGATGTTCTGCCCTTCCTACTGTATTGGTCATCCCCGCGCACTCACTACGCTCAGATGCATTATGGTAAATGCAGTGCATGGTGACACTTACTTAAATAAGTCTTCAGTTTTCACCATTGTTGGTGCTGCTCCTCAAAGAAGGTGCAGCTTATGCAGTCAGTACTCCAAAGCATCGGAGAGGATGTGGCGCAGTGGGCAGAGCTGCCGACTCGGGAGCTGGGGATCCGGGTTCACGCCTGGGAGTCGGCTCAGCATCCAATGATTCTGGGCAAATCACTTAATCTCCCCGTGCCCACGGGTGATGAGCCGAGCTATATAAATCTACATATTAATTAAGTGGCGACGTCTTATGTTCCTGCGAAGCGCTGCATATGTAACCTATACTAACTACACAGTGACGAGCAACCTAGCGCCTTGAAATGTGTGCACATATTAGATGTGGCAAGATGTCTGCAACACGACAAATTGTTACATTCCACAAACTCTAAAGTGTAGCTCACCTTTTTCAAAATGGGCTGTTTATGTCGCATTTATTAACAGTATCTGCTTTTAAGATATTGGATTAGTGTATTTGTGCCATAGCGTTAGATGGTGCGCAAACTTGATACACAATTGAACTGAATTGCGCATTTAAGCATATAGCTTGTAGTGAAAGCAGTGAAAACTATTCTCGCCATTGCCGTCTTTGTTTTTGCTGTTAACTTTGGATCTATTCTTTGATGTGTCATTAATGCGAAATGGGTCGTGTCTGTCTCGATCAAAGGCAGTAGATACGTACTGACTGCCCTGGAGACTTAATGTCAGCTCGATTGTACGATGCAACGAAAGGGCCCGATCCAGAATATGCATTAGTAGCTTTGTGCCAGAAGGTGGCAGTAGATCACCATGAACAGGCTTCAGGTTTCCAATTTCTTCCCGTTATTGCTGTTCCCCTTGGCTTCTAAACATGTGACGGTAACGAACGCTAAGTAAGCATGGCTCACTGAGGCTCTAAATTTTTGCAATTCATGGTATTCTCACCAATCATTAACAGTCTGTTTCAAAGTGCACGCGCTTCCAGGCCCTTTCTGGCCTGTAACCTTTCGCCCATACCGCAGTGTCTTATTTCCCAAGTCAGAAAGTCCATGAGGAGTCACTCCCCCGTGAGTCAGCACGTGCCTTTTCACTGGTGTACATTTATGTTCCCTGGAGGAAGACAAACTCTGGAAAGATAGCTCAGTGTGTCGAATGTTCACTGCTGAGATTGCTTTGTAGAGACGTATAAAGCGCAAACATTCACCCCAAAAGAGGTTTATGGTGCCTAGCTGTCAAAAGGTGGAAAAAAGAGAGAACCAATCAGACGAGCTAAATTAGATGGCGGGTGCCTTTAATCCCTAAACACCCGGGGAGTTTAATCCATTGGGAGGCACCGAGAACTCTAAGGGCCAGACGTACAACGCATTTTACCGGTCCAAAGTCGTTTGCAACCGGTAAAATTCATTTTCCTAAGTACCCACCCTATTTTGCGGGTCTGTAACCTATAACCGACTCGCCAAATAGGTTTTGTGAGTCGCTATTAGTAAGGGGCATTTAAAGTGAGTCCCTTACTAATAGTGAGTTGCACTGGTATTTATGAATGTTTTGTAACCGGGAATGTGGTCGCAAAACATTTACAGATTACCACCAATTTCAAATTGGTGGTAAGCTATTTGCAAATGAGAATTTCCTTTGTGGATGGGGGCGCTAACATTTTGTCAGAGCAGGCAGTGGTCCCACGGACCACTGCCCACTCTGCAAAAATGAAAAGAAAACATTTCATTTTAATTTTTGAAATGTATCCCACTTACCGTTAAGGAAAACGGCCTGCATTTAAAAAAAAAAAAAAAAAAAAACCTTTATTTTAAAAGCTGTCACAGACATGGCATAGCTGCCAATTGTCCTGTTTTTGCCGGGACAGTCTTGGCAAGTTGCTGACTGTCCGGGTAATTTACTATCCCGGGAAAGTCCCGGCAATTGCACTTCGGAGAGAATTGCGATGGGAATTTCAAACTTTAGGCCAAAGTAGCCAAGTTGGAAACATTCTCCAATGCAGCTGAATGGGAGAATTTTTCCAACTCCGCTATTTCCACCTTAAGTTTGAAATTCCCGTCTCAATTCCCTGCAATTCTCTCTGCTTTGAGTAGACCCTATAATCTGCACTATGATAAGTAGGCGGAGTTAAATTGGACGGAATGGGTGGAGCTTTGGGGCAGTGGGTGTGGTAAATTTTCAAGTAAGCAATTGGTAGCTGTGCTGCAAAGTGCTCCCAAGAATTTGGTTCAAATGTTGGCAACTATGACATGGTGGTCTGCTGACCCCAGCAGGTCACCATCCCTGTGAGTGCTGGCCATTCCCAATGGGTCGCAAATTGTGACCTGCCTCATGAATGTAAATGAGACTGGTCCCTTGCAACCCATTTGGGAATCGCAAATGGTGTCTGAGACGCTGTTGTACATCAGGTCAAAAACCCTGACAGTTGTACATGTGGCCCCAGAAGTCTTACCACTATAAGATGTTTGGTTGAACGTAGCAAGAACTAGGCGCCTTTGAGAGGCTACAGGGCGGGTGTGACTGGGCCTGTAGACGGTTACATTTAACACTACGCTGCCATACAAACATGTCCAAAAGAGAGGTCACTGCCTCGAATCCAAGAGGTCCAACTTGCAAACTTTAATAGTCTTCTTGTTCTTAGTAGGGTGCAGGCTTGAAATGGAGGTTATACAGAGTATGTAATGTTGTAGCTTTTACCTGAAGAGAGATGTATTCCGATCATAAAGAGCAGAATGGGCAATGTACATCATATTGAAGTTATTATGTTGCTGAATTTGGAGTCCATATAGGGAAAGAAGTGTAGGTAAGATAGGATCTTTAAATATACATATTTGTAAAGTGCATGTTGACTCATGGATTTGTTGCCAGTGTATTGTGTATGTTGCCAGTATATTGTTATATGGCCCATAACATTTTCTGTCGCACTCGCACAAAGTATTTTGCTGCAGAGGGCTGATTAGAGGAGAAAACGTCTCATGGGAGACCAATTTGAGCAGAACATGTGTGGCAAGAGATATTTAAACCTCCAAACAACCCTCTTGCTTGCATTTTGAGTGACTTTTGAATGCAAGGTGTGCCTGGTGTTCAGATTTTACTCAGGATACCCCCAAAGTTCATTATGCACATCTTATGCATAATTTCACCTAACTTTTCTGACATCTTGCATAATTTTAGGTTGGGAATATGAGATTTCGCACGCCTTTGTTACTCACTTTATGGTACTCATTTTATTCACCACAGAAGGATGAAAGCATACCTTCTAACTTACAAAATAACTTCACCGTGTGAGGAGGGGGCGGGGCCTTGGAGGGGGCGGGGCCTGGTGCCGAGAGCTATCTAAAAGGCACTCTGCCCCTCGCCAAGTCCCCCACCACCTCCAAAAAAAAAAAACAATGGGTCCTCGAGGCTGCCGCCAATGTCCTGTGGTGTTTTCACACCTTTTAATGGACATCTGTTGCTTACAGCCTCCGAAAACGAGCTGGAAATCCACTGTTTACAGTGGGTTTCAGGTTGTTTTCCCTGCCACCATGTGATTTCGGCTCCTCACCGGGTGACCGTGTGAAGGGAGACGAAATTGTGTGACACATGGTGGCACCTTGTGAGTTGGCAGGTATGTGAAGCATTGTGTATGTAGGCAATAGCCAGTGTTTGTAGATGCAGAGGAAGGCTGGTGGTAACCTATAGAGATGTGAGAGCCAACAGATTAAAAAGGCGAGATGAGCCAGACCCAGGGTCTGGCTCGGATCTTAGAACCCTTGCCCGAGCCGAGCCCTGAAAATAATTGCTACGCAAGTCATACAACAAACATCACGTAAAATATGATAAAGCCTCTTTAAAATTCAAAAAAGTATATTTAACACGTGGAAGCTTTGACATTAATCGGACACATAGCACTGCACTGAGAAGTACTTATTAAAAGTGATAGTTATATACAACTGTTAGTCTGTACTCACAAACTTGAAAGTGTTTTTTATGTGATAATGAAGAAAAAAAGAGTTTTGGTGAAGTAAAATATTTGTCTAAGATCACACAATTTACCTTGGGAAGTCTCGATTTATCCAGGTTTTATGGTTTCACTTTAGACAAATCAGCCAGTAAATGGCTTTCCTTATGTTAAGGCTTTTTTTTACCTCTTAGTGCATTTTTCTGTAGTTTCTAAATATTTTGAGAACTCTACCCGAAGGCCAAGCCCTATACAGCAGCACACCAGTTACATGACACAAGATCACATGCATTGTATAGGGACTTGGGAAGATTAAGTGATTTGCCCAGAATCACAGTGTGTTCAGCCGAGGCTCGAATCTGGTTCCCCAGTTCGACAGCCTCAGCTCTGACTCTTAAGGCCACATCCTGGGTAGAGGGAGTGAGGCAGGCAGAAGCCACGTGAAAGCTCGGCTCTTTATGGGCTCGAGGTTCCAACAAGACCTCGAGCTGAGCCAGGGCCAAGCTTCAGGCTCGAAGCTGGCTCAAGCTTTCAGTGGTTTGCCCACCTCTAGGAAACTAGCAGTAGCAAATTTACCACAACACTTAAGTTGTCCTTTGTTGCACAGCTGCATTTTGCTCACTCTTATCCTTGGGGGGGGGGGGAAAGGATGGGAGGCACCTTTGAAATTGAGGTGGTCTCACAAGACGCTGTGTGCTTTGATAGGCTTCCGTTACATCAGTGCCTTTGTTACTCAATTCTCTTGATCTCCTCTAACCACCATCATAAACTCTGGGACATATGTGCCCAATACAGTTTGTTCTTTGTCTCCTCACTTTTGATGGTGTTCTCTGCCTGCTTGGAGTGTGGAATAAAGCAAATGCCTCTTCAAGATCTGTGCAGTAGATACGTTTTAAAATCCTTCGCCTATGGGTTCATATCTGAAAGAGACACGTTAGTGACAGATTCCTTACCTTAGAATATCCCCAGGCGTCAGGCTGGATCCGGAAAGTTTTTTGCGTAGCAGTACCCTTGCGCGTCGGTAGGCGTCGTCGTGCGGCTCCGCGTCCGTCGTCGGCGTCGTGATCGCCGGGATGACGTCGCGGGCAGTACTTAGGCGCCGCCCCTGCGCGCTGACGTCAGTTCTTCTTTTTCCGCGCCAGCAAGCGCAGATCCGGGAAGAGCAGTGCCCTGGTCATTTTTTGACCATACTTTTTGGTGAATTTTTTCACTGTTTTTCTCTATCAAGGTGTCGTAGGGATGCCCGGTTTCAAACGTTGCGGCGCCTGTGCTCGGATGATGTCCGTCACCGACCCGCATTGGGAGTGTCTCTTCTGCCTCGGCCGAGGCCACGACACGGAGTCTTGTACCGACTGCCAGGCCCTCAACCCGAAAGCTTTGCGAGAGCGGTCTCGAAAGCTCCTCGAGGCCCGGCATTCGGCTCCGCGGAAGCCCCGGTCGCGTGAGAGGTCCAGGGGTCGATCGCGGAGTCCACACCGGTCGTCGGCATTGAAGTCTTCTTCGTCCGGTAAGTTGAAACACAAGAAGTCCAAAAAGCATCATCGCTCTAGGACTTCGCCTCGCAAGTCTCGCGACTCGGCTGAGGCCCCTCCCGGCACCGTCCCCGCGGCCCCGGACATGCCTGTGGAGTCGCCCCCGCACTACCCGCCCTTCCCGGGTTCGGGGGCGGATCCGGCCAAAGTGCAGGAATTCCTGTCGGCCATGGCCTGCCTCTTCGGGCCTCCAGGTCCCTCCGGTGCGCCTTCGGGCCCTGCGGGCCCTGATGGGGTTGCTCCGGCGTCGCCGACGGCTCCGGCCCCGGCGTCGCCCGTGCCTCCAGCCTCGATCCCGGCTCCGGCTTCGGCCCCGGCCTCGATCCCGGCTCCACAACCCCCATCGACGCCGGTCGACCTAACGACACCTCCGCCGGCGCCGATGTCTCCGGTGCCGTTCTCGACGCCGCCTGGGGCTCCGGGCGGCGTCGTTCCCCAGTTCCTTCCGGACATGGACCCGGACCGACGCCGGTTCCGGCGCCGATGGGACCTTGGGTCCCAAATGTCCCTCCTCCCCCTTATTTTGAACCTGAGGAGGACTGGGAGGGGTCTGATGACCCTCTGACACAACAGTGTCAGTACGATGAGGACTGGACAGAGGGTCTAGGGGATGCCAGTGGTCTTGATACTTCCCCTGACACTGGCATGCTGTCTCCTCCCGTGGCTACGGAGGAGGGAGCCAATTTTGCAACGGTGTTGCGCAGGGCGGCTGGAGCCTTACATCTCCAACTCCCTGCTGTGGCGGTCAAGGTTAATCTCTTGACAGAGTTGCTTCAGCCGGCAGCCTCCTCTACGGAGACTGTGCTGCCGTTTAACGACGCCCTCACTGACGTTCTTTTGGGCGCCTGGTCCAAGCCCAACACAGGGGCTCCTGTGGATAGGAACGTGTCCCGACGCCATCGCCCAGCTCCGGGCGACCCCCTGTTTCTCTCTGTCCACCCCACCCCTGAGAGCTTGGTTGTCCAAGCCTCCGCTTCCCAAACCGCCTTCCCTACCGCCCCTCCGGATAGGGAATCCAAACGCCTGGATCAATTTGGGAAGAAGGGTTTTTCTTCCTCCAGTGCTGGCTTGCGGTCCATCAACACCGCTTGCCTTTTGGGCCGATATACCCACTCCTTGTGGGATTCGGTGGCAAATGTTTTGCCCCAGTGTTCTGAGGAGGTCCAGACACTGCTTTCCCGCGCCATTGCGGAAGGAAGGGATGCGGCCAAATACACAATCCGATGTGGCCTTGATACCGCCGACTCGCTGGGCAGGTCTATTGCAACGACGGTGGCGCTACGACGCCACGCCTGGCTGAGAACCACTGGTTTTTCAGGGGATGTCCAGAATACTCTCATGGACATGCCCTTTGATGGAGTCGGTCTTTTTGGGTCCAAAGCAGACCATGCGTTGGAGCGCTTTAAGGACTCACGGGCTACTGCCAAGTCCCTGGGCCTTTCTGCTACACGCCCTCCGCTGACTTCTGCTTTTCGCTCCTATCGTGGCCACGGTAGGGGCGCCCCTTCACGTCAGCAGCCCAGCCACCGGCCCGCGCAGCAGGCGTCTTCGCGTGGCCGAGGACGTGGATTCCGCCGTGGCGGATCGGGCAACCAGCGTGCGGGTCAGGCCACCACCTCCAACACGTCCGCGGCCTCCAAACCCTCCTAGTCCCTCCTTTCAGGTGCACAGCACGCCAGTGGGGGGCAGGGTCCGCCACCACCTTCCCCACTGGCATACCATCACCTCGGACAGGTGGGTCTTGGACATTGTCCGAAGGGGCTACTCCCTCCCCTTCGAGTCCACCCCCCCCAGCCATGCCACCTCAATTCCACCGCATGTCAGGGGATCACTTGATACTTCTGCAGAAGGAAGTCACGGCCCTCTTGGCCAAGAGGGCCATCGAGCATGTTCCGACCCCAGAAGTAGGGCGTGGCTGCTACTCCCACTACTTCCTGGTGCCCAAAAAGGACAAGGAGGACATGCGTCCTATCTTGGACCTCCGGAACGTCAATCGCTTCCTCCGGAAGGAGAAGTTCAAGATGCTCACCCTAGCTCAGGTCTTGACTGCCCTCGACCCTGGAGACTGGTTGGTAGCGTTGGACTTGCAGGACGCATATTTCCACATCCCCGTCCTGCCGGCCCACCGGCGTTACCTTCGGTTCACGGTAGGCCTCGAGCATTTTCAGTTCACCGTGCTCCCCTTTGGCCTTACCAGTGCCCCTCGGGTGTTCACGAAAGTGATGGCGGTGGTCGCAGCTCATCTGCGCCGGGCAGGGGTTTCAGTCTTCCCCTACCTCGGCGACTGGCTGCTGAAGGCGGGCTCGTCCCAGGCAGTCGTCTCCCACCTCCAGACTACGGCCGAACTCCTGCACTCGCTGGGGTTCTCCATCAATGTGCCGAAGTCGCATCTGATTCCTTCTCCACAGCTCCTTTTCATCGGAGCAGTTCTGGACACAACGCAGTTTCGGGCCTATCCTCCCGAACGGCGATTCCGGGATATTCAGGCTATGATTCCGATCTTTCAGCCTTTATCCTGGGTTTCGGTACGGATGACCCTGAGGCTGCTGGGCCTCATGGCCTCCTGCATCCTGCTGGTCAATCATGCCAGATGGCATATGCGGGCTCTGCAGTGGGACCTGAAGTTCCAGTGGGCGCAGCACCAGGGCAACCTGTCCGATCACGTCCAGATCTCGGAGGGGACTGCAAAACAGTTGCAGTGGTGGCTCTCGAACCGGCAATGGGTCATAGGCAGATCCCTCTCCCTTCCCCAGCCAGAGCACACAGTTGTGACGGACGCGTCCCTTCTGGGATGGGGCGGTCACATGGGAGAGGCGGAGATCAGAGGCCTCTGGTCTCCGGCGGAGTCCCGGCTCCATATCAACATTCTGGAGCTCCGGGCGATCCGACTTGCACTCAAGGCATTCCTTCCCTCTGTCAAAGGGAAGGTAGTGCAGGTGTTCACAGACAACACCACCGCCATGTGGTACTGCAACAAACAAGGCGGGGTGGGGTCGTGGACCCTTTGTCAGGAGGCTCTGCGCCTCTGGACATGGCTGGAACATCAGGGCATGTTCCTGATGGTTCAACACCTGGCAGGTTCGCTGAACGCCAGGGCGGACGAACTCAGCCGCAGGTGCATGATGGATCACAAATGGCGTCTTCACTCGGAAGTGGCGCAAGGACTCTTTCTACAGTGGGGAGAGCCTTGGTTAGATCTATTCGCCACCGAAGAGAACGCGCAATGTCATCAGTTCTGCGCGTTGGAATTTCCAAGGCGGCACTCGCTCGGCGACGCTTTTCGTCACGAGTGGAGTTGCGGTCTATTGTACGCCTTTCCGCCTATACCACTTCTACCCAGAGTGTTGAAGAAGATTCGGCACGTCCGGGCCCAAGTCATTCTTGTGGCTCCGGACTGGGCTCGAAGAGTTTGGTATCCCGAGCTACTCAATATGAGCGTAGATCCCCCGATCCGTCTGCCTCTTCGGGAGGATCTTCTGTCGCAGCAGCAGGGGACGGTCCTCCACCCGAACCTGTCCAGTCTACACCTGCTTGCGTGGAGATTGAGCGGCGGCAGTTGATTCCTTTCGACTTGCCTCCCGAAGTTTGTGATGTGATTCTGGCAGCCAGGCGCCCCTCCACTAAGGTGGTATACGCCTGCAGGTGGAACAAATTTGTGGCATGGTGCACAGCAAAGGCTGTGAATCCCCTTTCTGCCCCTCTTTCTGAGGTTCTTCTGTTCCTTCTCTCTCTGGCCCAACAGGGTTCTGCCCTGGGTACCATCAAGGGTTATCTTTGTGCTATCTCGGCCTTCCTCAGGCTTCCTGATCAGCCCTCCCTTTTCAAGTCACCTGTTAACAGGTTCTTAAAAGGCATTACACACCTCTTCCCTCCTGTTCCGTTTGTGATGCCTCAGTGGGACTTGAACTTGGTTCTTACCTTTTTAATGTGCGCTCCCTTTGAGCCTCTACATAACTGTCCTCTTCGTCTTCTGACTCTGAAGACAGCCTTTCTGGTGGCCATCACCTCCGCTCGGCGGGTGAGTGAGCTCCAGGCTCTATCTTGCAAACCTCCCTTTCTGTCTGTTCATCCAGACAAGGTTGTTCTTCGGACGCGTCCGTCCTTCTTGCCAAAGGTGGTTACTGCTTTCCACATTGGGCAGACCATCACTTTGCCCACCTTCTTTCCGCCTCCGCATCCTTCTAGAGAGGAAGAGAGGCTCCACCGTCTGGACCCAAAACGTGCGCTCTCCTTCTATATCGACCGCACAAAACACTTCCGGGTGGATGACCAGCTCTTTGTTGGCTACGTGGGCGCCAAAAAGGTCGGGCGGTGCACAAGAGGACCATCTCCCGCTGGGTTACCTTGTGCATCAAGACCTGCTATTCTTTGGCTAAGAAGGAGCCTCCTGTTGGGCTGCGTGCCCATTCCACCAGGGCAACGGCTGCTACCACGGCCTTGGGCCGCGGTGTTCCGCTGCCGGTTATCTGTCAGGCAGCTACGTGGGCCTCGCTGCACACATTTACAAAGCTTTACTGCCTTGACAGTCAGGTCCGGAGGGACGGCTTCTTTGGCCGTTCTGTCCTCCAGGACTTCCTTGTCTGATCTTTGTTCGCAGACCCACCACCGGGGTTGGTATTGCTGGGGTATCTATTCTAAGGTAAGGAATCTGTCACTAACGTGTCTCTTTCAGATGCACAAGTTACTAACTTGTGTAACGATATATCTGTAAGAGACAGTAGTTAGTGACAGATTCCTTACCGCCCACCCATCCTCCCCGTTCTGCGAACTGATTTCTAGGGTTAAGGACATCCCTTTCAGGGCCCTAGTATTTTTCAGACACCTATGTCAGCTTCTTGCATGGCTCTGCGTTCCTGGCGCGGAAAGTCGTGTACAGAACTGACGTCAGCGCGCAGGGGCGGCGCCTAAGTACTGCCCGCGACGTCATCCCGGCGATCACGACGCCGACGACGGACGCGGAGCCGCACGACGCCGCCTACCGACGCGCAAGGGTACTGCTACGCAAAAAACTTTCCGGATCCAGCCTGACGCCTGGGGATATTCTAAGGTAAGGAATCTGTCACTAACTACTGTCTCTTACAGATATATCGTTACACAAGTTAGTAACTTGTGCTTCAGTACCGCGCAACCAGTAAATACGACTGCATTTTGCTAAGAAAAAGACCAGAGGTTTAAGTTGCAGTGAGTTTTTGTTACATTGATCACCATTAGACAATTCATTTGTTATGTTTTTCTTGCTGTTTACTACAGTTTCCGTCAGCATCTCCAATCTGTACCCAGGCTGCGAGAATGTCAGTGTGAGGAGTCGGAGTATGATGTTTGAGCCAGGCTTGACCAAGGGCGTGCTGGAGGTCTTCGTGTCACCGTCCCACCATTCCCACTGCTCTGCCGACGACCAGTCCACCAAAGCCATCGACATCCAGAATGCAAATCTCAACGGTACACATGGTCTTTCTGTTTGGTATGAAGATTAAAGGCTTGTTTGAGGTGGGCGGGAAATCATGAGTAATACTCATATTTCAGACTTGGCTTTTTTTAATTGAGTCTTACAAATCATCATAACTGCACATGATTGGAAAATACATCGAAGGTGCGGTCAGATACCTGTTAATTATTTTCTGTGCATAGTCTCCAGAAGAGCCAAACTTCAAGACTTGACGAGGAACATCTTCTTGCGCCTTCCCCTTCACCCCTTCACCCCCCCCCCCCCACACACACACATCTTCGGCTTTCCTTGTCAAAGACAAACCACTAAAAGTGTAGACTTGAGTCCACACAAACACACACACCAGCATAAACATACGCGTTAATACGGAGTCAAAAATGTAGTTGTGGTTAAACACTCCCTCACACCCAATAAACACATGATACAAGCCATCTCTTTAATATGGCAGTCTAACTAAGTCAAGAAATTCCTCTGAATGCCAGGTATTATAAAAAGTAAAGCAGCCAAATGACTCAATGTTGATTTTAAAAACTGTAAACAGTAAAACTCCCAATATGCATTACATCCACTGGCGTCAAGTACAGCAACAATGAAATGTCTTATGCCTGACTTTAAAATGCTGATGATAATGGAGTTTCTGCACAAATAAGAAAGATCTGATCCTAACATATCCCGTTCTCCATAAACTTGCCATTCCCAGAACCATTTGTACAGAAAGAGCCAACAAACACTTCTCTGCTTAGGCAACGTAACTCTGGAATTTGCTAGCCAGCCATCGTAAAGTGAAGCACATCATCCTTTCTTGCAAGAAATCCTTCACCAAATAAGACTGAGCGAGCGCAAGAATGTCCCTAGAGTGCCTTGCATGAGTGGTAAGTGTAGGACAACTCCCTAACAATACATCACATGTGACCGACAACCAACTCCCCCAGGGCAGGTTCTTTCAAGGAGTGCATGCGCTGTCTTTTCAGGTGTCTTAACCTCTCTTTTCCAAACATCTCCTACACTTCGTTACGCAGCTGACCTTTTTTCTTTCAATTTTTCAGGTATTGGAGATTTTAGTGTCTGGGAATTCTCTGGCAATCCAGCCTTCTTCTGCTGCTATGATTATTTTGCTGCGAACGATCCCACTGCAATTCACGTTGTGGTGTTCAGTCTAGAGGAACCGTATGAGACCCAGTTAAACCAAGTCATCTTTTGGCTCAATTTTCTGAAGTCGCTCGTTCCAGTGGAAGAACCTATAGGTAAGTCATGCATGTGTATAATGGTCTGTTAAACCGGGGTGTGCTGGAGGCTGCCGTGGTGCGGGGAGGGGGGGCACCATTCACCTCAAAGGGGGCCCCCTTGGGCTGGCCAGCTGCAAACAAAGGCAGCATGACAGTTAGGGAATTGGTAAGGGGGGCTCCCTCACCTGACCTTCCAGGGTGGCCCACTGAGGTTTTGTGTGTATAACAAATTCCATCCTTTCGCACTCCTTGAACTCCATTGACTTGTGCATTTTCAAACCCTGTCCACGTCTTGCTGAAAATTACTGTGTTCGAGGCATATGAGCTGTAGATCATATGCTTTAGCATAGATCGCCATCTGGTGTTGGGCCCGGATGTTTGCACTTTGTTTTTGTTCGAAGAAGTCTTGCAGTCACGAGGTAGGTGACTCCTCCTTTCGGTGATAGTGCGCATGGGCATCGACTCCATCCTTGGATTGTTTTTTTCCGCCATCGGGTTCGGATGTGTATTGCTGCGCTCCGGTTCGGTACCATTTTCGGACCCCTTCGACGCGCAATTCATTACCCTCGACGGTATTGTTATCGATCGCGGTTCCTCATTCGACACGCATCGTCTCACTTTGGAAAACTCGTGGCAGGCCATCGGGCCTACCCGTGCCGACCGCGCTAGCAGTCGATGGAACGGACTCCATTCAAGCTATGTTCCGGGTGTCGTGCTACATTTCCACGCACTGACTTGCACGAAGTGTGCAATCTCTGCTTGTCCCCGAAACACGACGAAAAGGACTGCGACGCGTGTCGATCATTCCGATTGAAAAAGATACTTCGTGATCGTTGGGCTCGACGCCACGAGATGCAACATCAGACCGACGCTGTTCAGGACATCTTCGGCAAAGATTCCGAAACCCAACAACCAGCTCAAGGGGTAGAGGAAGAAGAGCAGATCTCCGTGTCCGAAGCAGACTCCGACATGGAAGAAGAAGAAGACATTTCTCCGGGTCAGTGTACCGTGAGTACAGATCACCCTGTGCCCATTCAACATGAGACAAAGGCTCCGGGCCCTCCTTCACCCTCGGGTTCAGGTCGGCACTGACTAACAGTTTCCGATGTCCCGCCCTCCGGCCCGGCTCCGAAACAGAAAGAGAAGCCTTCTGGCTCGGGCTTGAGCCAGTCCCGCTCTGAGGTCGAACCGACACCTTCGGCACCAAAACTTAAGACCAAACCTCTATTGGTCAACTTACCTTCGACACCGAAAGGTTCAGACCCGAAACCTTCCACACCGAGAGGTTCAGAGCCGAAACCTTCTAAGGCCAAAGACTCGGAACCGAAACCCTACAAGGCCAAAGACTCGGAGCCAAAACCAAACACTCGGAGCCGAAACCTTCGACGCCCAAAGGCTCGGAGCCGAAACCTTCGGCGCCGAAATCACCACGTAGGGAAAAAGACACTCTCACCAAAGAGCCTCGGCCCGATGAGCCACCCTTGGACCCGAAACAAAAAAAGCTGGTAAACCCTAAAACAGGACATATTCAGGCAACTCTTCCAAAAAAACGGAAAATTGCCCTATCAGAGGACTATCATATCCCTCTTAAGAAGAAGAATGTGGGTACTAACCCTTCTCTTCCTTATATTCCACCTCCTTCTCCTCCTCCTAATCCTAACTTGGCTATCACACCATTAAATTCACCACCACCACCACTTACACCTGACCCACAGGATGAAGGGGATGGGGGATCAGGATGCACCACAAGACACTGACCCTTGGGAGGATTACCACACAGATCCAAATGCAGATAATGACCCTGATTTGTATCCCTCCAGACCCTCCCCACCTGATGACAACATTGGCTATGTCGAGCTCCTTAACAGGGCTGCTCATTATCATGGGGTAGAACTTCATAAACAGCCTTTAGAAGAGGATTTCCTCTTTGAGACACTTGCTTCATCCCAAAGAGCCACTCATACATTGCCCATGCTAAAAGGCATATCTGAAAGAGACACGTTAGTGACAGATTCCTTACCTTAGAATATCCCCAGGCGTCAGGCTGGATCCGGAAAGTTTTTGCGTAGCAGTACCCTTGCGCGTCGGTAGGCGGTGTCGTGCGGCTCCGCGTCTGGGGTCTGGACCGCCGGGATGACGTCGCGGGCAGTACTTAGACGCCGCCCCTGCGCGCTGACGTCAGTTCTTCTTTTTCCGCGCCAGTAAGCGCAGATCCTGGAAGAGCAGTGCCCTAGTCATTTTTTGACTAAATTTGTTTTGGTGATTTTTCACTGTTTTTCTAAACGAGTCTCTCGACTCCGAAGGTGTTGGTAGGGATGCCCGGCTTCAAGCCCTGCGACGCCTGTGGTCGCATGATGTCGATCACTGACCCGCACTTAGAGTGTCTCTACTGCCTCGGCCGTGACCACGACACGAAGTCGTGCCCCGACTGCCGGGCCTTGCACCCGAAGGCTTTGCGAGAGTGGTCTCGAAAGCTCCTCGAGGTCCGGCAGTCGGCTCCGCGCCACACCAAGCCCCGGTCACGTGAGAGGTCGAGGGGCCGGTCGCGGAGTCCTCATCGGTCGTCGGGGTCCAAGTCTTCGCACTCCTCCGGTAAGTCGAAGCATAAAAAGTCTAAGAAGCGTCATCGCTCGAAGGCTTCGCCTCGCCGGTCTCGCGACTCGGCTGAGGCTCCTATCGGCACCGTCCCCGCGGCTCCGGGAGTGCCTGTGGAGCCGCCCCCGCATTACCCGTCCTTCCCAGGTTCGGGGGCGACTCCGGCCGAGATACAGGAATTCCTGTCGGCCATGGCCCGCCTCTTCGGGCCTCAAGGTCCCCCCGGTGCGCCTTCGGGCCCCGCGGGCCCTGATGGGGTTTCCCCGGCGCCGCCGGTGACTCCGGTCCCGGCGCCGCCTGTAACACCAGCTTCGGCCCCGGCTTCGGCCCCGGCCTCGATCCCGGCTCCGGTGCTGCCGCAACCCCCATCGACGCCGGTTGACCTAACTACACCTCCGCCGGCGCCGATGTCTCCGGCGTCGTTCCCCGGTTCTCTCCGGATCCGGACACGGCGCCGGACCGGCATCGCTCGACGCCGGCTCCAACGCCGCTGGGACCTTGGGTCCCACATGTCCCTCCTCCTTATTTTGAACCTGAATTGGAGGACGTAGATAACTGGGAGGGGTCTGATGACCCTCTCACACAGCAGTGTGAGTTTGATCAGGACTGGGCTGAGGAACTTGGGGATGCCAGTGGTCTGGACACCTCCCCTGACTCTGGCATGCTGTCTCCTCCGTCCGTGGCAACGGAGGAGGGAGCAAACTTTGCAACGGTGTTGCGTAGAGCAGCTGGGGTCTTAAACCTCCAGTTGCCTACAGTGGCTGTCAGGACTAACATCCTGACAGAAGTGCTTCAGCCGGCGGCTACCTCCTCGGAGCCACTGCTGCCGTTCAACGAGGCGCTTTCAGACGTTCTTTGGGCACCTGGTCCAAGCCCACCACAGGGGCTCCTGTGGATAGGAACGTGGCCCGACGCCATCGCCCTGCTCCGGGCGACCCCCCGTTTCTCTCTCTACACCCCACCCCTGAGAGCTTGGTGGTCCAAGCCTCTGCTTCCCAAAGCGCCTTCCCTACCGCTCCCCCGGATAGGGAATCCAAACGCCTGGATCAATTTGGGAAGAAGGTCTTTTCTTCCGCCAGTGCTGGCTTGCGGTCAGTCAATACCACTTGCCTCTTGGGCTGATATTCCCACTCCTTGTGGGACTCGGTGGCGCAAGTTCTGCCCCAGTGTCCTGAGGAGGTCCAGACACTGCTTTCCCGCACCATTGCGGAGGGAACAGATGCGGCAAAGTACACCATCAGATGTGGCCTTGATACCGCCGACTCGCTAGGCAGATCGCTTGCGACGACAGTGGCGCTGCGCCGTCACGCCTGGCTGAGGACCACTGGTTTCTCGGGCGATGTCCAAAACTCTCTTATGGACATGCCTTTTGATGGAGTCGGTCTTTTTGGGACAAAGGCAGACCATGCGCTGGAGCGCATTAAGGACTCGCGGGCTACAGCCAAGTCCCTGGGCCTTTCAGCTGTGTGCCCTCAGCAACAGTCTGCTTTTCGCCCCTTTCGTGGCCACGGAAGGGGCGCCCAGTCACGTCCGCTGCCCAGCCACCGGCCCGCGCAGCAAGCGTCTTCGTGTGGCCGAGGACGTGGCTCCCGCCGTGGCGGGTCAGGCAACCAGCGTGCGGGTCAGGCCACCAACCCCGCCCCGTCCGCGGCCTCCAAGCCCTCCTAGTCCTTCCTTTCAGGTGCACAGCACGCCAGTAGGGGGCAGGGTCCGCCATCACCTTCACCACTGGCGTGCCATCACCTCGGACAGGTGGGTCTTGGACATTGTCCGAAGGGGCTACTCCCTCCCCTTCGTGACCATCCCCCCAGCCATGCCACCTCAATTCCACTGCATGTCAGGGGATCACTTGGTGCTTCTTCAAAAGGAAGTTTCGGCCCTCTTGGCCAAGAGGGCCATCGAGCGCGTTCCGACCCCAGAAGTAGGACATGGTTGCTACTCCCACTACTTTCTGGTGCCCAAAAAGGACAAGGAGGACATGCGTCCTATCTTGGACCTCCGGAACGTCAATCGCTTCCTCCGGAAGGAGAAGTTCAAGATGCTCACCCTAGCTCAGGTCTTGACTGCTCTCGACCCTGGAGAATGGATGGTAGCGTTGGACTTGCAGAACGCATATTTCCACATCCCCGTCCTGCCGGCCCACTGGCGTTACCTGCGGTTCACGGTAGGCCTCGAGCATTTTCAGTTCACCGTGCTCCCTTTTGGCCTTACCAGCGCCCCTCGGGTGTTCACGAAAGTGATGGCGGTGGTCGCAGCCCATCTGCGCCGGGCAGGGGTTCCAGTCTTACCCTACCTCGACGACTGGCTGCTGAAGGCGGGCTCGTCCCAGGCAGTCGTCTCCCACCTCCAGACAACGGCCGAACTCCTGCACTCGCTGGGGTTCTCCATCAACGTGCCGAAGTCGCACCTGATTCCTTCTCCACAGCTCCTTTTCATCAGAGCAGTTCTGGACACGACGCAGTTTCTGGTTTATCCTCCCGAGCGGCGAGTCCGGGATATTCAGGCTATGATTCCGATCTTTCGGCCTTTATCCTGGGTTTCGGTACGGATGACCCTGAGGCTGCTGGGCCTCATGGCCTCCTGCATTCTGCTGGTCGATCATGCCAGATGGCATATGCGGGCTCTGCAGTGGGACCTGAAGTTCCAGTGGGCGCAGCACCAGGGCAAACTGTCCGATCACGTCCAGATCTCGGAGGGGACTGCAAAACAGTTGCAGTGGTGGCTCTCGAACCGGCAATGGGTCATGGGCAGATCCCTCTCCCTTCCCCAGCCAGAGCACACAGTTGTGACGGACGCGTCCCTTCTGGGATGGGGCGGTCACATGGGAGAGGCGGAGATCAGAGGCCTCTGGTCTCCGGCGGAGTCCCGGCTCCATATCAACATTCTGGAGCTCCGGGCGATCCGACTTGCACTCGAGGCATTCCTTCCCTCTGTCAAAGGGAAGGTAGTGCAGGTGTTCACAGACAACACCACCGCCATGTGGTACTGCAACAAACAGGGCGGGGTGGGGTCGTCGACCCTATGTCAGGAGGCTCTGCGCCTCTGGACATGGCTGGAACATCAGGGCATATTCCTGATGGTTCAACACCTGGCAGGTTCCCTGAACGCCAGGGCGGACGAACTCCACTGCAGGTGCATGATGGATCACGAATGGCGTCTTCACTCGGAGGTGGCGCAAGGTCTCTTTCAGTGGGGAGAGCCTTGGTTAGATCTGTTCGCCACAGAAGAGAACGCGCAATGTCAGCAGTTCTGCGCGTTGGAATTTCCAAGGCGGCACTCGCTCGGCGACGCTTTTCGTCGTGAGTGGAGTTGCGATCTGTTGTACGCCTTTCCGCCTATACCACTTCTACCCAGAGTGTTGAAGAAGATTCTGCGCGACCGGGCCCAAGTCATTCTTGTGGCTCCGGACTGGGCTCGAAGAGTTTGGTATCCCGAGCTACTCAGTATGAGCGTCAATCCCCCGATCCGTCTGCCTCTTCGGGAGGATCTTCTGTCGCAGCAGCAGGGGACGTTCCTCCACCCGAACCTGTCCAGTCTACACCTGCTTGCGTGGAGATTGAGCGGCGGCAGTTGATTCCTTTCAACTTGCCTCCCGAAGTTTGTGATGTGATTCTGGCAGCCAGGCGTCCCTCCACTAAGGTGGTATACGCCGGCAGGTGGAACAAGTTTGTGGCATGGTGCACAGCAAATGCTGTGAATCCCCTTTCTGCCCCTCTTTCTGAGGTTCTTCTGTTCCTTCTTTCTCTCGCCCAACAGGGTTCTGCCCTGGGTACCATCAAGGGCTATCTTTGTGCGATATCAGCCTTCCTCAGGCTTCCTGATCAGCCCTCCCTTTTCAAGTCCCCTGTGGTTAACCGGTTTCTTAAAGGCATTACACACCTCTTTCCTCCTCCTTCCGTTTGTAATGCCTCAGTGGGACTTGAACTTGGTTCTTACCTTCTTAATGTGCGCTCCCTTTGAGCCTCTACATAATTGTCCTCTTCGTCTTCTTACTCTGAAGACAGCATTCCTGGTGGCCATCACCTCTGCTCAGCGGGTGAGTGAGCTCCAGGCTCTTTCATGCAAACCTCCCTTTCTGTCTGTTCATCCAGACAAGGTTGTTCTTCGGACGCGTCCGTCCTTCTTGCCAAAGGTGGTTACTGCCTTCCATATTGGGCAGACCATCACTTTGCCCACCTTCTTTCCGCCTCCGCATCCTTCCAGAGAGGAAGAGAGGCTCCACCGTCTGGACCCAAAACGTGCGCTTTCTTTTTAAATAAACCGCACACAACAGTTCCGGGTGGATGACCAGCTCTTTGTTGGCTACGTGGGCGCCAAAAAGGTCGGGCGGTACACAAAAGGACCATCTCCCGCTGGGTCACTATGTGTATCAAAGCCTGCTATTCTTTGGCTAAGAAGGAGCCTCCTGTTGGGCTGCGTGCCCATTCCACCAGGGCAACGGCGGCTACCACGGCTTTAGGCCGCGGGGTTCCGTTACAGGATATATGTCAGGCAGCTACGTGGGCTTCGCTGCACACGTTTACCAAACATTACTGCCTTGACAGCCAAGTCCGGAGAGACGGCTTCTTTGGCCGTTCTGTTCTCCGGGACTTCCTCGTCTGATCTTTGTTCGCAGACCCACCACCGGGGTTGGTATTGCTGGGGTATCTATTCTAAGGTAAGGAATCTGTCACTAACGTGTCTCTTTCAGATGCACAAGTTACTAACTTGTGTAACGATATATCTGTAAGAGACAGTAGTTAGTGACAGATTCCTTACCGCCCCACCCATCCTCCCCGTTCTGCGAACTGATTTCTAGGGTTAAGGACATCCCTTTCAGGGCCCTAGTATTTTTCAGACACCTATGTCAGCTTCTTGCATGGCTCTGCGTTCCTGGCGCGGAAAGTCGTGTACAGAACTGACGTCAGCGCGCAGGGGCGGCGTCTAAGTACTGCCCGCGACTTCATCCCGGCGGTCCCGACGACGGACGCGGAGCCGCACGTCAGCTTCTACTGACCCTGTTTATATTTAAGGTCAGCTGCCCTTAGGCTCTCTTGTAGTCTCCAACGCACGTAAGAGAGCTAACTCATAAGCCACAGGAGACACCCCTCCTTCTGACAAGGAGTCCAAGCTTATTGATGCCTCCGGCAAAAGAGTGGCTTCACAGGCAGCAAACACCTGGCGCATTGCCAACGCCCAGGCGCTACTAGCTCGTTATGACAGACCAACACCTCCATTAGATGTGCACTAGATGCAGTAGACACAGCAGCTCGTGCAATCAACACCAGCGTACTATTACGCAGACACGCTGTCCCAGGTTCCCTGGATGCTCGGCTACCTGACACTGATCCACGAATAGAGACAGCAAGAGGCAATAGTGATAGGGTCGGGGAGGCCCGTTTTAATGCTGAATATCAGTACAATAGGAGTCACGAAGTCTTCATGGGTCATGGGATGGTGCAGGGATAAAGGAAAAGAGTCTTTGGGGCCACCTTGGCTTCAGGGCGGCAAGGACAGCTGCGGCTTCCTTTCAGCTCCAGCAGCAAAGCGTCGCGTTGCTCCGTAGGAAGGGGGGGTGAAACAAAAGAAAACCACAGGTCACTGGGGTGTCTCACGAAGGGACACGGCAAGAAGGAAGGGTCGGTGCGAGGGGTCACCCAGACTGCCACCAAACGAACGGTGAAAAAGAAAGAGTGCGGTAACCTCCCTAGTTAGCTACCCGTTCCCGCCCCGTGTTAAAGAAACCCCCCGTAGACGCTGACGTACCTGCTCCAGCCACACTCCTCCTGGAGCGTTGCGGGGCGCTGCACGGTGTCGTTGGCCTCCTGGCACTGGTCCGATGTCCGTAGTCGTCTCCTCCGCTTCCCGTCCTCCGGGTGGTGCAGACCTCCGTGACGGCTCCTCCGGCTCTCTTTCTCCGTTGTCGTCCTCCTCTGGATCTCCAGTCTCGGCGCTCCTTCCGGGTTCCTGCCCAGTCCGTATATCCGTGATGGAGTCACCTGATAGGCGGGGAGGATCCGATGACCCGCCTCCAGACCCAACCTCCGCCGGCATCCAAGTCGGAGTTAAAGGGCCAGGCCAGTCCTGTTTACGAAGGAGGCATAAATCGTCAATACCCTGTCCGGAGCGTGGGGCCCACCCGGGGACATGGGGACATCGTGACACAACCCCCCCCCCTGGGATTCCCCGATCGGGGGAAAGAGGGTAGCGGGAAAGAAAGTCAGCGTTACCCTGCTCCGAGCCCTTACGGTGACGAACCTCGAACTGGAAGGGTTGCAGAGCCAAGAACCAGCGGAGCACACGGTCGTTGCAACCCTTGTTCCGCTGCAGCCAGGTCAGGGGAGCATGGTCGGTGAATAGAACAAAGGGTCTCCCCTCGAGGTAGTAGCGTAGCTTGTCTATACCCCACCTCACCGCAAGACATTCCTTCTCAATCGTAGGATAGGCCTTCTCCCTGGGAAACAACTTCCTACTGATGTAAACAACAGGCCGTTCTGCCCCTTCACTGTCAAGCTGGGATAACACGGCCCCGATACCCGCCCCAGAGGCGTCCGTCTGAAGAAGGAAGGGTTTTTGGAAGTCTGGGGCCATGAGGACAGGGGAAGTTGTCAAGGAGATTTTAAGGGAACAAAAGGCCTGGCGTTCCTGGTCTGTGGGGGTGCGCAATCGTGTGGGAGAAACCGACTTCTGTAGGAGATCAGTGAGTGGAGCAGCAAGCTTTGAGAACTGGGGAATAAACAGTCGGTAATAACCGACTAACCCCAGGAAAGCCCTGAGCTCGCGTCTAGTAGAAGGGAAGGGAGTGTTCCAAATGGCCTTCACTTTCTCCGTCTGGGGTTCTATCATGCCTTTCCCCAGGACGTACCCCAAATATCTGACCTTCTGGAATGCGAACCTGGACTTTTTCACGTTAATGTGTAAGTGGGCAAGTCCGAGTTCGTGAAGGACGGCCCGGAGATGATGTAGATGTTCGTGCCACGAATTGCTGTATACCACTATGTCGTCCAGATAGGCCGCGGCGTAAGACAAGTGTGGTGCTAAGACTTTGTCCATCAGCCTCTGAAAACTGGCCGGCGCCCCATGCAGCCCAAATGGGAGGACGGTAAAGTGGTATAAGCCCTCGGGTGTAGCAAACGCTGTTTTCTCCTGGTCTAGAGGACTTAAGGGTATTTGCCAATACCCCTTGGTGAGGTCGATTGTGGAGATGTACCGGGCCTCACCAAGGCGTTCTATCAACTCGTCAACCCGAGGTAGGGGATACACGTCTTGTTTCGAGATACGGTTTACCGCTCGAAAGTCGATACAAAACCGGATGCTGCCATCCGGTGTAGGTACTAGCACAATCGGGGAACACCAATTGCTCCTCGAGGGGACTATGACACCGGTTTTGAGCATTTGTGAGATCTCGTTCTGGAGAGCCCGTCGTCTAGCTTCGGGAACCGTATAGGGTTTTTGTCTGACGACCACACCTTCCTGGGTCGGGATGGAGTGTTCTGCCAAATGGGTCCTACCCGGGAGATCGGAAAAAACGTTCTTGTGGCTAAGGAGGAGCTGTTTGATCTCTGTCCTCCCGGTCTGTCAAGTCTTTGTTGATCAAGGTGTCCCGGACAGTGTGGTCGGGACACTCAACCGTGGAAATGCTATGTGTCTGGGCCGGTGGAGGTCCGAGCCATTTTTTTAGCAGATTTATGTGATACATCTGTGTTTTTCGGGGTGTCAGGGTTAGGATATAGGTGGTTTTGCCTATTTTTCTCTTGACCTGGAACGGTCCCTGCCATTCTTTCCTCAACTTATGTGATGATGATGGAAGGAGTACTAAGGCCCAGTCCCCTACGTCTAACTCACGCCATTTTTTTCCTCTATCATAAAACTGTTTCTGCCTTCGTTGGGCCTCTGTCAGTGTTTCATGAGCCAGGGTTCTCAATTTGTGCAAACGGGATTTGACTTGGTTTGCATAATCGAGCAAGGCCTGGGCTTCCCGTACCCCCTCCTTTTCCCAGCTCTCCTTTGTTATCTCCAGCAGTGTTCTAGGTTTTCTACCAAAAAGGAGCTCAAAAGGGGACATTCCGAGACTGCTTTGTGTTTGGCTCCGAAGCACAAAGAGTGCTAACGGCAGTAGCTGGTCCCAGTTTCTCCCATCCCCAGTCAACATTTTTTTAAGGGTGAGCTTAAGAGTGCCGTTGTAGCGTTCTACGAGGCCGTCAGTCTGAGGATGGTAGACTGATGTTTTTATATGTCGAATGTTAAGCTCCTTGCATACCTGCTTCATCAGTTTTGATACAAAGGGAGACCCTTGGTCGGTAATAATGTCACGGGGAAATCCCATTCTTGAGAAAACCTCAATGAGCCGTTGTGCTATTGCATTGGTCGTGGCCGCCCTCAAGGGAAACGCCTCTGGGTATCTTGTGGCGTAGTCAACTATGACTAGAGCGTATATGTAGCCGTGGCGAGATTTAGGAAGGGGTCCTATCAAATCCATTCCTATTCTGTCGAATGGCTTTCCGATGATGGGGAGGGGATTCAGTGGTACGCTCGGGGGGGACATACGGATTTTTCTTCTGGCATATCTGACACTCCTGACAGTATTTACGTACTTGTGCATGGACCCCAGGCCAGAAGAAGTTCTGCAGTATGGACTGTGCTGTTTTTTCGGCCCCGCAATGTCCGGCTAGGAGATGTGCGTGGGCAAAAAAGAGAACCTGATCCCTGAATTCGATAGGCACCAATAGTTGAGGGTCTACTCCGTCTTTGGCCACCCTGTAAAGCAGTCCATCTTTCTCAAGAAAACAAGGATAAGTCCTTTGTTGGGACTGTCGTGTTTCCTTAGCGGTCTGCCAGGCATTAGTGAGCGTAGCGTCATTGAGTTGGGCCGTCCTAAAATGAGTGTCGATGGCCCAGGGTTCGGATGTCAGGAGGCTGTCATGAGGCCGGCCTGTCTGTGGAGAGGATGACAGCGCTTCCAACATGAGGGTAGGAAAACAGGGGTTGTCTATTCCTAGGATTAAGGGCTCAGGGAGATAAGGCAAATCCCCCACGTCTATCTGGACCCCAACCCCCAATCTTGTTGTGAGAGAAACCCGAGCCAAGGGATACTCTTTCGTATCGCCGTGCACACACCTTATCCTGACTGACCTGTTGGGAAGGAGTGAAGAGGAGGACAGAAGATCCTTTCTCAGTACGTACTGTTTACAGCCTGAATCTAGAAGTGCTGTCATAGATTGTCCATTCACACAAACACTCACATGGAAAACCGGCCCCGTTTCCTGGGCGTAAAGGATGGAGCGAGGAAGGTAGCTCACGTCCATAGGTTCGTCGTCCGTCCTTTCCCTTTTCTTCCTACAGTACCTGGCAATATGACCCCACTCCCCGCGCTCAAAGCACTGAGGCCCTGGGGTCGGAAGGGCTTCAGGCTTTCCATATCGGAATTTGTGAGGTTCGTATGCTGGTTTTGCGACTTTCTTTTCCGGCTTTCCAGCAGGTGTCACCCTCGTCTGTCTTTCTGGTTCTCTCAAAGGTGCTCGACCCTGTGCCCTAGAAAAAGAAGTAGCCATTTCTATGGCATGTGTCAATGTTAAATCTGCATGTTGGCGCAACCAGCGTTGTGTCCCGTATGGCAGAGCCTCAAGGAATTGTTCTAAATATATTTTGTCCATGATCTCCTCTCGGGTGGAGTCTAAGTGTTTTAGCCAACGGTCTGCAGCGTCTTTCAGCCTATAGAACAACGTTTTTGGGTTGTCACCCGGCAGACCCCTTTCTTGTCTGAATCTCAGACGATGGGCTTCTTCGTCGACTCCCAGCCTATCCAGGATGAACTGTTTAATGTGGCCGTAGACTGCAGTCCCGTCTCTGTTGGCCATCTGGTAAGCGGCCTGTGCTTCGCCAGTGAGTAAAGGCGCCAAGTAGAATGGCCATCTATCCCCAGGCCATGCACTGGCCCTGGCGGCCCTTTCAAAGTTGAGAAAAAAATAAATGGGATCATCGCCGGGTACGTATTTTTGGAGAGGGACTACTGTACTGGCCACTGAGGCCGTTCTTCCTTGCCCCAGGGCTGCCACCAGTTGGGACTGACCTTCAGCTAATTTGGTGAGGTGCTCCACCTGTGTCTGTATGGCGGACGCAAAGACGGCTCTGTCTGCTTCCGCTTGATTGGCGGTTTCTACTAAAGCATGCTCCAGATTGCTCTGTCCCTCCTTCATCTGGGCGATAATGAGTTCCATCTTGTGTCAGATGGTGGTTCACTCTCTTGGACTCCTATCTGGCTCACCACTTTGTCCCAGGTTCCCTGGATGCTCGGCTACCTGACACTGACCCACGAATAGAGACAGCAAGAGGCAATAGTGATAGGGTCGGGGAGGCCCGTTTTAATGCTGAATATCAGTACAATAGGAGTCACGAAGTCTTCATGGGTCATGGGATGGTGCAGGGATAAAGGAAAAGTGTCTTTGGGGCCTCCTTGGCTTCCGGGCGGCAAGGACAGCTGCGGCTTCCTTTCAGCTCCAGCAGCAAAGCGTCGCGTTGCTCCGTAGGAAGGGGGGGGGGAACAAAAGAGAACCACAGGTCACTGGGGTGTCTCACGAAGGGACACGGCAAGAAGGAAGGGTCGGTGCGAGGGGTCACCCAGACTGCCACCAAACGAACGGTGAAAAAGAAAGAGTGCGGTAACCTCCCTAGTTAGCTACCCGTTCCCGCCCCGTGTTAAAGAAACCCCCCGTAGACGCTGACGTACCTGCTCCAGCCACACTCCTCCTGGAGCGTGGCGGGGCGCTGCACGGTGTCGTTGGCCTCCTGGCACTGGTCCGATGTCCGTAGTCGTCTCCTCCGCTTCCCGTCCTCCGGGTGGTGCAGACCTCCGTGACGGCTCCTCCGGCTCTCTTTCTCCGTTGTCGTCCTCCTCTGGATCTCCAGTCTCGGCGCTCCTTCCGGGTTCCTGCCCAGTCCGTATATCCGTGATGGAGTCACCTGATAGGCGGGGAGGATCCGATGACCCGCCTCCAGACCCAACCTCCGCCGGCATCCAAGTCGGAGTTAAAGGGCCAGGCCAGTCCTGTTTACGAAGGAGGCATAAATCGTCAATGCCCTGTCCGGAGCGTGGGGCCCACCCGGGGACATCGTGACACACGCTTGACTCAGAATTTCTGGATTTAAGCCGGAGGTGCACACCTCCATACTTAACCAACTCTTTGACAAAGAGCATCTTTTCGGCCCAGCTGTTGATACCTTGCTGGAAAAGATGAAAAAAGACACTGAGGTTGCTAAGTCCATTGGGGCTTTACAGTTACCTGCCAGTAGAGGTTCTTTTCGCCGCTCATTTTACAGGTGTGGTTCAAAAACGGCGTCCACTGATAATCCCTCCTCCTCTTACAAGGGTAATAACCAATCCCCCTTGCCCAGAGGTTATTCTAGAGGAGGTTTTAGAGGGAACAATGGTAGGGGAAGAAGTAGAGGCAATTCCACACGCACTTCCCCCGCAAACAAACAGTGACTTCCTTCCGCTATCCCCCGATCATTCCACTCCTGTTGGGGGACGTCTCTCCCAATTCCTACCTGTCTGGAATTCAATCACCTCAGACAAGTGGGTGCTACAAAGTATCCAATATGGTTACTGCCTGGAACTTACAAGCACTCCCCCAAATATTCTTCCAAGAGCACATGCAATGTCACCGGAACATCTCACCCTCTTAAAGCAGGAGGTTCTATCTCTCTTGGAAAAACATGCTATAGAACCAGTCCCATTAACACATCAAGGGACCGGGATATACTCCCTGTATTTCTTCATTCCCATAAAGGACGGTTCTCTCAGGCCTATACTAGACCTCAGACAGCTAAATCGGTACATACAATCGGACCACTTTCACATGGTCACACTCCAACAGGTGCTCCCACTACTTCAACAAGGCAACTTTCTGGCCACTCTGGACTTAAAGGACGCCTATTTCCATATTCCCATTCACCCTGCTCACAGAAAATATCTCAGGTTTGTGGTTGACGGACAACATTACCAGTTCAAAGTTCTCCCATTCGGGGTAACTACAGCACCCAGGTTTTTCACCAAGTGCCTGGCAGTAGTCGCAGCTCATCTAAGAAGACAGCACAATTCATGTCTTCCCTTACCTAGACGACTGGCTGATAAAAGCCAGATCACAAAAAAGCTGCCTACACCACACTCGAAAGACAGTCCAACTGCTTCACAACTTGGGATGCACTGTAAACTTCACCAAGTCTCACCTCCAGCCATCCAACACACAAATGTATCTAGGAGCCACAATAGACACTCGCAAAGCTCTAGCGTATCCCAACCCAGTCAGGATCCGCAACATGCAAGCTCTAATATCACAGTTTCAGCCTCAACACTCATTACCGGCCCGAGTGTTCATGCAATTATTCGGAATGATGGCTTCTTGCATTTTAATCATTCCCTATGCAAAACTTCAAATGCGTCCTCTACAGGAATGTTTGCCACGTCAGTGGAACCAGGCTCAAGGTCAGCTATCAGATCTGGTGTTGGTAGATGGCCGTACTGACCGCTCTCTGCAGTGGTGGAACGTACAAAACCTTTCCATGGGGCAGCCATTCCTCGACCCGGTTCCAGAGATAGTGCTAACAGCAGACGCTTCGCTCACTGGTTGGGGAGCTCATCTGGGAAAACATACCATTCAGGGCATGTGGACTCTGTAACAGAAACAACTCCACATAAACCATCTAGAACTGCTAGCAATTTTTCTAGCATTGAAAGCCTTTCAACTTCATCTAATAGGCAAAGCTGTCCTGGTTCGCACAGACAACATGACAGCGATGTACTACATTCAAAAACAAGGGGGGACACACTCTCTCCAGCTCTCACAGTTAGCCCAGAGCATCTGGAGATGGGCCATACCTCAAAAAATATATCTCCTTGCAGAACCACTTCCAGGAGTAAACAACCAAATTGCAGATCTGCTCAGTCGTCAGCGACAGCAGATCCATGAATGGGAACTCCACCCTCAAGTTCTCCTCCAGTTCTTCCAAATGTGGGGCTTCCCAGAGATAGATCTGTTCGCCACCCACCTAAACGCAAAATGCCCAAACTTCGCGTCCAGGCATCCACACCCATTGTCCAAAGGCAATGCACTATGGATGAATTGGTCAGGGATATTTGCTTACGCTTTTCCGCCCCTCCCACTCATTCCGTTAGTGGTTCAGAAACTCAGCATTCCCTAACACTTATCCTAGTTGCTCTCACATGGGCCCGACAACCATGGTTCACAACTCTGTTGGAGCCATCAGTAGTTCCCCACCAAAAACTACACCTTTCCCCCAAGTTTCTTACACAGAACCATGGAGAGATAAGACGTCCAGATCCCAATCAACTCAACCTTGCGATCTGGCACCTGAAATCCTAGAGTTTTGCTACCTTTATCTTCCGCCAGACTGTATGAATGTTATCAAAGAGGCTAGACGCCCTACCACAAGAGCATGCTACGCAGCAAAGTGGAAGAGGTTTGTCGTTTACTGTAACAACAATCAGATCAATCCACTAGATGCTTCAATTCAAAACATCATTTGCGATCTATTGCACCTACAACATTCCAATTTAGCGTACACATCCATACGCTTACATCTCGCTGCAATAGCTGCATATCTGCAAAATAGACAGCACTTGTCTCTTTTTAGAGTGCCTGCTATTAAAGCTTTTATGGAAAGACTTAAGACTCATTCCCCCCAGACTTCCTCCTTCTCCAGTGTGGAATCTCAACATAGTCCTTACAAGACTCATGGGCCCACCCTTTGAGCCATTGCACAAATGTGAAATACAATTTCTCACCTGGAAGGTAGCCTTCCTTGTAGCCATCACTTCTCTAAGACGAGTCGGTGAGCTTCAGGCACTAACCATAGAGGAACCATTTTTACAAATACACCAAAACAAAGTGGTTCTTAGGACTAACCCCAAATTTTTACCTAAAGTCATCTCTGCCTTTCATATCAACCAATCTGTTGAGTTGCCTGTGTTCTTCCCTCAACCAGATTCAGTGGCAGAACATGCCCTTCACACATTAGATGTCAAAAGAGCATTATTATACTACATAGAAAGAACGAAACCTTTTAGGAAAACCAAACAACTTTTTGTTGCTTTTGCTCCACCACGTAAAGGCAATCCCATATCAAAATCAGGCATTGCAAGGTGGATAGTTAAGTGCAATCAAATATGCTACATTAAAGCTAAACGCACATTTACAATTCCCCCTAGAGCACACTCTACATGCAAACTAGGGGCTTCTATGGCATTCTTAGGAAACATACCCATAGATGACATCTGCAAAGCTGCAACATGGTCTACACCACACCACACACATTCACAAAACACTATTGTGTTGATGTGTTAGCAAGACAACAAGCTAGTGTGGGCCAGGCAGTTTTACGTACACTATTTCAAACCACTGCAACAGCTACAGGTTAGCCACCGCTTCAGAAATAACTGCTTTACAGTCTATGCTAAAGCATATGATCTACAGCTCATATGCCTCGAACGGAAAATGCTACTTACCCAGTATGCATCTGTTCTTGGCATATAGAGCTGTAGAGTCATATGCGCCCACCCGCCTCCCTGGATACCTTTACCTGTTGCAGCGATATCTTACTTGGATACAATTTACATGGACATCTATCTTTACTACTTTACTAACTCCATCACCCTTTATGGCAAAACAATCTAAGGATGGAGTCGATGCCCATGCGCACTATCACCGAAAGGAGGAGTCACCTACCTCGTGACTGCAAGACTTCTTCGAACAAAAACAAAGTGCAAACATCCGGGCCCAACACCAGATGGCGATCTATGCTAAAGCATATGACTCTACAGCTCTATATGCCAAGAACAGATGCATACTGGGTAAGTAGCATTTTCCTTCCCATTGTGACCCGCTCTCCAGTGGCCTGTTTTATAGAATCCTCCACGCACCAGGAAGTAAAAACTTGAGTCCCGCCTTCTGCCCATGGGCATGCAGGGTTCGGTCTCTAGTCTTCTCACTTCAAGGGTGGGGCTTCAATGCCTGGGTTTTGTGTGAGTGCGTGGTCTTTTCTTGGTAAACTCATTCCAGGCTTATACTTTACCTCTTAGGGGTGGTGACTACTGTTTCGTCACCCATGCTGCATTCTGGCAATAGTCTGTTTGGAGCTCTCTGAAGAGTTCAGTGAGTTCTGAGCTTGGCCTCTCAAAGAGGGTCACCAAACAGTGGCTTCCGCATCACAAAGAGCCAGATATGAAGCTTTGCCCCATCCCCCCTTACAGTGCTTAACTGTCCCAACTTCAACGTTCATCACTCCCTAGTCTCCCAGTCCCTCTGAGGTCATCCAGAGTAGTCTGCTGGTGATCACTGCTTCAACAAAAAGTGTAACATCAGGTCTGGTGACTGCACTAATTCATTCACTGCAGGGATCTGCATTGACTTCATGCTCACTGGTCCAAGCCCTGGCAGGCCCATCCAGCCTTTCATCCTTCTCAGAGCGATAAAATGGGTAATATTGAGTTGGCTAACAATAAACCTCTGTTTTCTGTCAGTAGCACCAAGAAACCCATGGGGTGAAGTGTGCACTACAACAAATCGTTTCACCTTGTTGGGGGCTCACACATTAATCTCTTCTGCAAAATCAGGAAGTGAATTAAGACATTTTTCTTCCAGTCATTTTCTGCAGGTCCAGTGCAGTCTTGTAGAGTCTAAGTTCTCTGAGCCCAATCCAGTCAGAACCCGTCAGGGAACTCTTCCAATTTGGCTATTTTTCCCTGTGGGCAGCAGGCTTGAGAGCTTAATTTGAGCCGGTGGAGGTCACCGGCGCTTATTTTTGGGATCCAGCATTTTCCGCCTCAGAGATTTGCTGAGATCAAGAGAGGGAAAACACACAAAGGGGAAAGGCGGAGGAAGAGGAATATGGAAAGAAATGTCAAAGGGAGAAAGGAGGAATCTTCAAGAGAGGAATAAGGAGACAGGGAGTGTTTGGCAGTGGAGTAAAGAGGCACGAGGTGGATTTAAAGTTGAACAGCCTTGGTATTCAGCTTGCTGACATTTAACTGCACCGGCCGCAGGCCTCTGAGCAGAGCTTTGGGCACCGGCGCTCATTCTATTACAAATTAAGCTCAGGCTACTACCAGAGCAGAATTGCCTGTTATGACTCAATCATGAAAGCCCTATGGCCACCTTTTGCCACCTGCAGTGCAGGGTTGGTTTAAACATTTATACCGAGGCTGATTTTGGTTCCCAGTCAGGCTAAGACTCCCTGGCGTGTGTCAAAACCTCTGCAGATTTCATACATCACTTAAGAAATGCATTCATCACTCATTCACTTCAAGCACATTGTTTACTTTTTTTTACGCAAATTGTCTCGAAATCCTTTGTAATGTTCTGTCTCCGTTCCCTCCCCTGCAGTGAACCTGTAACAAAAGATGCATTATGAAAGCATTTACACACTTTCCGTGCATTTTCATAGTAAAAATGCATATCCGTTGCATCTTTGTTATATAGCATGTGTGACTTTTTTCTTTTTACAACCAGTGCTGTACGTTAATGTGTCATTTTTTTATTTATTTTTTATTTTTTTAAAGGTGTTTACCCTCTAAAATCGCGCACATTTTTATGGTTTAAATGATAAATGTATTTGTAAGAAGTGCCAGTGCTGACAATTTTGACTCCCGATTAAAACGCCATTTTGTTTTCACCCTCCCCTGGCAATGAGGCCACATTTACCCATGGGTGCAGTCTGTCCCTGTCCCGCTGCTGAAGCGTCGGGACGCCTCTTTGGTAATTGTACGCTTTATAAAACTTTTAAAAAGCCCCAAGCGGGAGTGTAGGGTTTCTCTATCCTTAAAAGTTACCCTGTGAGGACAGAGGTGTTGTGAGTGCTGTTTACCTTGTTGCTTCTGGCTCAGACACGTGGCGCGTGGCTTGTACTGGGACGGTTATCTAATCAGCTGGAAAGTCTGACGCCGTTTTGTGACTGCGCAACGGAAGCCACGCTGTTGGCGCTGTCTGGAGGAACACACTGGCTAACGCTCGAAGAGGTGCAAGTCGATTACTTAAAGTGACAGAGCACGTGATCTTAGGCGCAGTGATCTCAGGTCAGTAAGTTCTCAGTCATCTGTTTGGGAATTGTTCCTCAAAGGAGCAGACATGGCATACACTGGGTTTTTCAGTGCCTGCCAGTTTGGAGTGCACGTGCCGTAGTGTCTGCTTCTTAATGGCTTTACAACCCACCCCCCACCAATGGTACTTGAGCGTGTTCTTCAAGGGTCCCTGATGCAGGAAAATATACGAGGTTGTGGATTCTCCACCCTAGGCCCCAGGGCCTGATACATACATCAAATCTGTTTTGGAGAAAAAAAATAAAAAAAATTCCTGCTCAGTAGGTTCTGGTTTGGTCAAATTGCAGTCTGTTGGTTGACACGTGCATACAAGGCAATGCTCCCACCTGGCAGTGGGTGTTAGTGCCTGAATCCAAGGAGGCTAGAGCTGCCCCAAGGTACCCGATTAGTTGTATGACCCAAGGTGGGAGGTTACATGGCTGGGCTGCAAGTCACCTCGCTCTGCTAGTTGCACTATGCATTATCTCACCTGCCTGGCCACGTGAACCGCAGGGACATAGACACCCACTTGAATGTGGTTGGGAGCAAGAGTTAGGGCTTCAGTCAGTACAAACATGATGCCCTCTTACAAGGATTGGAAGTAAGCAGGGAATGCACCGGCGTGCCATTTTGATGTCTTAAAATTTAGAATTTGTTCATATTTTTCCAGAAACTTTCAGTTGAGCATACCCGCCCCCTTTTCCTATTTCAATGAATTCCTTTCTTCAAAACCTCTCTGGCTTCATTCCTCTCCTTCATCTATAGATCTCACATGTTTTACACGAGAAAGACACGTACGTGTTTTAAGGCTGTGCTCCCTGCGAGGCGCTACCATCCTTTGGGGGCATGCCGTTGCTTTGTGTCATGTTGTGTGCACATGTCTCATCTCTTCGCAGACAAACTGCTTGGGAATTGCGAGAAGCCCAGCAGTGTTAATTTTGCCTCAACAGTTAAATATGTGATGCTAAAGCATTAATGGATTCCTTTGTTTTTGTGCTTAGTTTAGTGTGCTTCTTTATATTTAGGCTTTCCTGTTTTCAGTTTCTATTTTTGGTAAATTCTGGTGGTGTTTTTTCAGTGTTTTCCAGTGATTTCAATACCTCAAAAAAACAGTGCTTTTCAGTGGTTACTCATTTTCGGGCCATAAAAAACAACTGAAACAGTGTTTTACCGGTGTTTATGTAACACTTTGCTTTTATTATTGCTTGCTTTCTTCATTGATGCATGGTATATAGACGGTGTACGTACAATGTATATGAGGTCCAAATACATTTTTACAAGTCGAATTTATTGTAGTACACCATACAATATTTCTTCAGTGATTCTTTGGTCATTCGCGCTCTCTCTTTCCTTCCCATGTACACTTTTATTTGCGAAAAGGCCCTCTCAACATTGGCACTTGAGACTGGCAACGCCAAAACAGCCAGTACACAATTTGCCAACTCTGGCCACTGACGTAGCTTTCCATGCCAATACTGGTGCACCTCAAGGTTGACATTCTCTGGACCAGGTTCTGCAACATATGCGTTGAACTGGGTGCATATGCCCTCAGAGGTATAAAAGCGGTCAAAAATGAAGCTGTACTTTTCGAAGTCTGGAGAAAATTCCCCTTTACGTAAGGGATCTAACACTTGTGCAGAGTACCAAAGTGAGGCTTCATTGACTTCAAACGCCATGGTTGGTGAAGGGACATTTCTATGCATCATAGCTAGCCATTTCTCATGCATTGTGAAATAAAATTTCCTGAATTGGTCCTCAACACTTCTCTGCTTACCAAGTGGCAAGCATTCTAACAGGGAACATGTTGCAGTGCCAAAATCACTAAAAGTGTCGCCTAGCCTACTCTCAAGGAGATGTTTGACATCTACACCAATTATGCTGAACACTTGGTAGACAAGGGTGTTTTCTGACTCTAGTTTTTTGATTATGTCCACTACAGCAGTCATGTTTTCCTGTAAAAATCTAAGAATGCAGTACAGTGTACTTTTTTTGACATCACTATCAATATGCACCCGAAGATCCTCACATTTCTTGCCTTTTGCATCATCACTAAGCAAAAATTCAGTAAACGATCGCCACATAGATAGTATTGCATTCACGGCCTCTAGTACTGAGAACCACCGACTAAATGACACAGTTGGGATGACTCTTTCTTTGCTGCCACACAAAATGAGAAATATTTGCGTTTTAGTTCCCGCGCATAACGAAACAGTGCACCTGAATGGACTACAAAATCAATAGCATTCTTCATTAGCTCAGAAGATTGTACAGATGCTTTCAGCATACCATCTAGCAAGTGGCAAGGATCTCTTACAGGGAAACACTTCAGCTCAGGTATTGCTTTTGACAGGTCATCACAACTTTTTCATATACGTAGCTGAATCGCTGCAAATACAAACAATATCACTCCAATCTTTGTTAAACTTGGTAAGAACTCTCTGCAGCAGCATTCCAAGTGACACTGCGTTGCATGTTTCCAGTACATCTAGATCTGCCATGATGGTACGTCTGTACCATCCATTTTTTGCATCACAAAATGTGATTAGCACTGCCACTGCTGGGTCGCCACGCATCTCTGGAGTTTCATCAAGGGTAACAGAGATCTTTGCATCACCTTGGAGTAACTCTGAAATATGTTCAATATCTGCAAGGAACACCTCTGGGAGGTATTTCTCATACATCTGTGTTGCTTTTGGTAATGTTTTGCATGCTGGTGCACGCTTGCGGAACAGATTCCCAATCGGTCCATCGGCTTGGTGTAAGCTGGTTCCAGATTGCACTAGGGCACGTACAAATTCATGTGCCACATCCTTTTCTTCCTCACGTTTTCTTTTGAAGCGTGTCATTGTCTCAGCAAGAGACATCTGGCATAGGCTGTCGCTATTAGGTGGCTCTTTCAATTTCAAGTGGGTCTTGGTGACAAGATGTTCAGCAATTCGGCTTGCAGTCTTCCCAGTTACTATTGGGACAGTCACTCTGCAAAACCTGCAAATTAACATCTTTTGCCCATGCACTTCTTCAACCATGAAATATTTGTTTTCCAGCACATAATCTTCTGCCGTCTTTATTCTGCGGGGCATGTTGTTCTGCGCAAACTAGATCAATAAAAAAAAAACACTTAGAAACCGGTTGCGTACTGTTGAGAAAATAAAGAGAAAGACAACATTTTCATGGTCAGGTGACTGCTGTGCAAACAGGGAAGAGCGCACTTGTGGTGCAATGCTCTGTGCAAGGCACACCTCTTGAACTGCGGGGTACAGAGAGAACTTTTTGGAATCGCAGGTTTTGTGACTCTCCAGGTATGGGTAATTTATGAGAGATTTCTGGGGGTGTTGGGCGTTGTAGGCAAGGCAGGCAGTTCTCATAGTTCATTTAGAATCAATGTGTTGTCATTTGAAGAAAGTGAGAGCTGGGTGACATGTTCATGGGCACTCCTCACAAATCACGTAGCATGATGGCACGGCTGAGTAAAGCTAGGCTGGTTTTCACTGCTGTTTTTTTCGCGTCTGAGATTTATATAGTGCTAACTCGACCTGAAGGTATTGAAGCGCTTCACATGAGCACCTGTTGCGTTACACAAGGGCACATTCATTTTTGTTAGGGACGGGTAGATTACGTGGTTTGCCCAGATTCACAGGATGTTGAGCGTCATTGCCGAGACTCGAACCCCGTTCGCCAGATTTGAGGTCCACCGCCCTAACCATTAGACTACATCCTCTCCTGCTGTTATTTTCAAGGTTTATGGAAGAGTCTATGCTTTAAGTGTTTGAGTTTGTGAAGTTGAAATCTTGCCATTGCAGTATCACAATGATTACAAAAACATGTTTTGTAAAAGAATGATAACTGGTTTGCTATTTCAGCAATCACATTTTCTAACCTAGTTTACTGGGGTCATTTCTTGTGTGCTTAACATTTTCATATAAGCAAATTCAGATCCATGCACGAAAATGATGAGAATTAATTATTAAATTGTTCCGATGCGCCTAAATGTCAACAGAGGCATTACAAAGAAGCGAATTACACGGAGTATAATTTGCGCAATAGGTCTCTCAAAGATGTTGTTTTCGACGAGTGCAAATATATGAAGCTACTTTTTTAGAGTGGATTGCGGAGAAAGGCAGACCAACATTAAATTAAAGTTTTTTTGCTAAAGATCTCCTGTCTATATTTACAGCTGCAAGCAATTCAGAAAAACAATAGAAATCTTTAAATAGAACGTGGTTATCGGTGTAGCATATTTTGGCAAATGTTAATAACGGTGATAGACTGACAGTCACGTTTACTGTAAGACTGATTTGTATACCTGGTTATATTTTAATAATGTTTTTTATTGTTATTTATCTGCTTTCAAATGAAATGACAAAACAAAAAGATATTGGCAATTGGACATGGAATGTTGTATTTGTACCTTAATATTAGTATTCGGCTCATTAAAAAAAAAAAGATTTAATCAGCCCTTTATATATTTTTAACATTTATAAAACATAATTTTTCAATTGACAAACACATATGCCAACTCCTCTTTGAAAAATTTTCGCGCCACGTTAATAGCAATAATCTTACACCAACAGGCATTGCAGGCGCGCGATGCTCACCGAGATGAAACCAGTTCTGGGGGATATAAATGTATATCAATATATTTATATATATCGCTGAGCCTGTTTGTAGCAGCTGCCGCTTCAGATCGTGGGGGAAATTAAGGCAGCTGATTCTATTTGCCCTGTGCCCCGAGTACATTTCCAAAAGCCTCTGTGTACACGTGTGTGTGTGTGCAGGGTAATAAACAAATATATTGAGATGGCAGAGAATCAGTCGGGGCTCACTGCACCGCCGGCGCACGCGCCGGCTGAGTTAATGGGGGTGCTAGGCCGCTACACCACCACAGGGCTCAGCATCTGATCGACAAAAGGGGGACAGGCAGAGGGGGTTTGTTGCCCCAAAGAGTTTTCACATGCCCTTGTATGTTTATCATGAATACATGCTGTTATGTGTATGCCCTTCCATTGCAGCAAAAACCTGCCATTATCAGTGTCATTTCACTTTTCTAGAGCCCCCAACTCATCGTGATTTCGGACACTACATTCCTGTAGTTTTCCGTTGTGGTACAGAGTAGCAATCTAATTTCTACCATCAAAACATGCATTCCTGCTGTTTTGTCCGCTGTTTGTAAACACAGGCTCCTGCTGTTTTGCGGCATAGTTCCTTGCCATATGGGCTCCTTTCTTTTGCTGTTTTGTCACTGATTCTAGCAGTTTTGTTATCAGTGTTACGGTGTAGCACAGCTTTGAGCCTGGATACCTGCAGCTTTGTCATCGCAATTACAATGCTTTTTAAAGACCTGTGAATTAATCGGCTGCGGCTGCATGCAGACAAACAGCAGACCTCAACAGCTCCTCTCCCCCACGTTAGCCAGGCAGGGGGCCCTTGCTCACGGGCCGCATTAAGCAATACGTGCGCCTCTTTCCCCGGTGCCCACCCCCACGTTAGCCAGGCAGGGGGCCCTTGCTCACGGGCCTCATTAAGCAAAGAAGCAGAATTTAAAAACAAAGTGTGCTGCCTCTTTCCCCGGTGCCCACCCCACGTTAGCCAGGCAGGGGGCCCTTGCTCACGGGCCGCATTAAGCAATACGTGCGCCTCTTTCCCCAGTGCCAACCCCACATTAGCCAGGCAGGGGGCCCTTGCTCACGGGCCGCATTAAGCAATACGTGCGCCTCTTTCCCCGGTGCCCACCCCACGTTAGCCAGGCAGGGGGCCCTTGCTCACGGGCCGCATTAAGCAATACGTGCGCCTCTTTCCCCGGTGCCCACCCCCACGTTAGCCAGGCAGGGGGCCCTTGCTCACGGGCCTCATTAAGCAAAGAAGCAGAATTTAAAAACCAAGCGTGCTGCCTCTTTCCCCGGTGCCCACCCCACGTTAGCCAGGCAGGGGGCCCTTGCTCACGGGCCGCATTAAGCAAAGAAGCAGAATTTAAAAACCAAGCATTCCAAGCATTTCAAGCCTCCTTAAGTAAATGGTCTTTTTAAAGACCTGTGAATTAATCGGGTGCGGCCGCATGCAGACAAACGGCAGACCTCAACAGCTCCTCTCCCCCAAGTTAGCCAGGCAGGGGGCCCTTGCTCACGGGCCGCATTAAGCAACAGAAGCATAATTTAAAAACCAAGCGTGCTGCCTCTTTCCCCGGTGCCCACCCCACGTTAGCCAGGCAGGGGGCCCTTGCTCACGGGCCGCATTAAGCAAAGAAGCAGAATTTAAAAACCAAGCATTCCAAGCATTTCAAGCCTCCTTAAGTAAATGGTCTTTTTAAAGACCTGTGAATTAATCGGGTGGGGCCGCATGCAGACAAACGGCAGACCTCAACAGCTCCTCTCCCCCAAATTAGCCAGGCAGGGGGCCCTTGCTCACGGGCCGCATTAAGCAACAGAAGCATAATTAAAAAACCAAGCGTGCCGCCTCTTTCCCCGGTGCCCACCCCACGTTAGCCAGGCAGGGGGCCCTTGCTCACGGGCCGCATTAAGCAACAGAAGCATAATTTAAAAACCAAGCATGCCGCCTCTTTCCCACAAGTACAACACTCCCAACATTTACCTTGGATGGTTCACCTAGGCCTTGGAACACTATCGGTCGTCGTCTCGTCGTGGTTGCCTAAAGTGTGATGAGGTGTGTGGGGCCAGACAAACTCCGGACAGTATTTTCAATGGGACATGGCCACACCCACCAACCTTGCCAACCAATGTGTCTCCCCGAATTTAATGGGGGTGACGCATGTTCCGGGCTGCTTCCTTCTCGGGCCTAAATTGCAGTTTGGTCTGCAATGCTTTGGCTCCATCAAGTGGCCAAGTGGTGCAACTGCAATGAAAATCAGTGACACTCGGTTTAAACCGGGTCAGCTGATTTTCATCCGGTAGGGTACTGTCGGGCAGAGTCGGTTTTAACCGATTTCCGGACAGCCTATTTATATTCAAAGAATGAAGTACAACATTTGCAACAGTAATGTCCAAGTTTTCAGATCTCTCTGCTGCAATTTTAGCCTTTTTGAATCACCCCGGCTGTTGCATATATCTCCAATTTGACCCTTTCAGTTAAAACTGAACTTTTATTTTTAGTAGTGAGGTAATACGAAGCATGAAACAGTGCAGTGAATACATGTTTTTCCCATACTAGGCAGGGAAAAGCTGTTGATTTGGTTGCTACCTTGGCCCTCTTTACTAGTGGCCATTTCATTTGGACCAGCAGTACCAGCAGTTACCGAGCCCACCGGGATTGTGAGATGTGCAGACACCCTCCAGATCTGTTTACTTTCACCTGGAAATTTCAGCTGCTGAAGCAGCCAGTCTATGGGGAAAACTGGGTGGAAAATTAGGGCATTAACCAATGGAATTAGATCAAGAATGACTGATTCTCACTTCCCCTGGTAGTTCCTCATTGCTTGGGGGATTCTCAGAGTTCAACTGAGAATCCTCGTTTATTCTGTGCGGTAGGAATTAACGGGTTTCCTGGTGTGTTACCTCTGGGATGCAGAATTAACTCCTCCGTGTCCTAGATACTCCTAATGAGGTCCTTAGCGCTAACCAGTGAGGGAGCTGAAACATCAACCTCTCCATTGTCCTTGTCCTTCTTTCTTCCACTGCTCCTAAGGTTAATTTGGCTAAAGGCAAACCCTATAGAGCGGATTCTTCCTCCCCACTAAATGGAAAGGGTGCAAGGAGGAGACTGAGGGATTTTAAGGGATGGCATGTTAGTTATCATTGCTCTGTACTATACTGAGATGGTCTTCAGCACAGATGAAATCTGCCTCTGCATTCTAAGTGCAAATAAATGATTCATCCAGTAAATACAATTGCTCTCAGATGCCATCTACAGCGCAAATTCCTTCCTGAACCAGGACTACTACTGCCACAGCTTGAGAGAACTCACTGCTCACGCAGAGTTAGCACCTCCCTCTTAGGAAGCTACAGTTTGAGCCAGGGTAGCATATTTAGTCTACCAAAAGCAACCTTTGGCAAAGGGAGTGTGTAGATTTAGGTTACTAATGGACTACTGTGCATGCCTTATGTAAGTATCCCTTCTTGAGTGGCTCATTAAGAAGTTGGTGAAAGTTTCACTATGCTTACGCAAAACTATGCTTTATTGAAGCAAGCCTCGTGCCAATGTAAATTCCTTCTCCTGTATTTGTTTTATAATCCAATCACTTTGCAGGCTCACCCTTCCCCCCTCTTTTTGTCCCACCTATTGACTAGGCAGTACTGGTGTAGTGACTCTGAGTGCATTGAGGCCTGCTAACCAGACCGCAATGCAAGTGCCTTGCTGCTTAAAAGTGTATGTTTAATTGGCTTATACCAAATTGAAATAATTTGTCATTTATAAGTCCCTAGTATATAGTACAAGGAGTACCCTGGGCCTGTAAGTTAAAGTGGTCCTAGTGGCCACTACAGACTGGTAGAGCAGGTTTATACTCATAACTCTGCTTTGCAATTTAAACTAATGACAAAGCCCGGACCTTCCCATTTAATATACGTCACCCCTTTGGTAGGCCTGTTGAACCCTAAAGTAGGATATGTCTTTTTTTATGTCCTAACACTAAAACCCCCAAACTGTCGTCGTTACTGTGGAAAGGCTTGTAGCCCCTTTGGTGAGTGCAGTGTTACATGCTGACAACTCAGCTGTACTAGCTGCTGAATGGGACTATTAAAGTTTGTACTTCGAGGTATCAAAATAATGATTACATTAAACCCACTTTCATTCACAAGTAGAATTTAATGTAGCTTTTGAGTGAAAGTCAACTTTGGGAAGTTACAACTCTGTTGCCTAAGTTTTCCAGTGGTAATTTGCAGATGCTGGCCACAAGATAACCTTCTGCCGTCCTGGGAAAAGGTGTGAATGTATCCCAGAAAAGGACATAATAGAGGCCTGCCTTTGGAAGAGGTGTTAACTCTCCCTGGCAAGAAGCCACACATGGTGTGAGCTCAAAGGCGTGCTTCAAAGGGGAAGCTGCCTTTGAAGGGCAAATGGGACACACACACAAGATGGGCTGCTCTTTTGTTCTGGTTGACAGGTTGGCGTTGGGGACAAAGAGGTGTAAACAGTTGCCAAACCAGTTTCCCCATAGGCGTGTAGCCCTCAGGTAGCCACACCTCTAGGGTGGGCTACCAATCTCCACACAGCAAGAGAAGGGTCCTGCAATCTTGGAAGTGGGCAGAACGTTGCACTCTGGGTTAGCTAGATGCCACACATTGCAAGAATTCGTCATCAGGCAGGAGGGGACCTGGTAGCTAATTGACTAGAGGTCACCGCATCCCTGAGGGCACGTTGTGGGCATAAAAGTGGTGCCCAGACCTCAGATCATGCCTGCACTGAAGAGAGGTCCGAAGGAGGACTGCCCTGCTGTTCCCTTAACCCAGAAGAGGGAGACTGCAATAAAGACTGGACTGCACATGCTGATCCTTGGGTTAGCAAAGAGAGGACTGTGCCAGTGCCGTGCTCGTCGAATGTTGTCCTCGAGCCCCAGGCAGAAGAGGTGAACTCCAAGAGTCAGTTGGCTGACTTCCTGTTACAGCTCCAGGGCGACAAAAGTTGAAGAAGGCACCTTGGCAAGTTGGTAGCCACAATCACTTGATAGCCAAGATGGGTCTTGTGAATAGACCGCTTGAGGAACGCGTGTTAACTGGCGGTGTAATTTGAAGCGGGTCTATATTGCCAACTATGAACTTTTTTTTCTTTATATTACCAGTTCCAGTGTGTAGTCCAGCTACATGTTGGCGCCAGGTATAGGATAATACCTAAGGACCGTATTATAAAGGAAGATTCTGTAAATGTATTGTTCCCATTCAACACTGGCACTTCTTGGTGTTCTAAAAATGCCATGACAAATGCTCAACCTGATCTATAACACATTACCAGGTGCATCATATAGGTCTCATTACACAAATAGCATCAAAGGTGGAGGAATCCTATGCACTGCTGAGTGCCATCAGCTTATTTTTGGCAGCAGGTCAACCTCCATCAAGGTTGACCTGCCTTGATTGAGGCTGACCTGCTGCCAGTTGTATTATTTAACTTAGTCCAAGGGTGTACTTATTGGGTGGCAGAGGTGGTGCGTTTTTGATAGTTTCTTGAAGTCTGTAACAGAAATCTGGTCTCATCCGGAAATTTACAACAAAAGAAAATTTCATTATAAATAAAACTATTTGGTCCCAGATTTTGAGAGAGATTAAACCGCAAACACGGTATGATATACAGATTAAGGGGGAGGGGTGTGGCTAGCTAGCGAGGCTCCATCCCACGATCCGCAGATCCAGCAATTATCCTGCGTGTGGCAGCGCCATCGTGTCGACTGCGGCAGCCCACCGGCGCAGGGGTGCGGGCGTGTGCTGCAAGTTTAGGGCTCCTGGGTGCCATACTCGCTGCGGAAAGGCCGCCTGTGCAGAAGTGGCGCCATTAGGCCTGACCGGGAGCTGAGCAGCAACAGAGGGCGACGGATTGCTGTGACCATGATCCGGCGGACCTGCGGGAGGCTTGGCCGCGACGGCACATTGGCGTGAGGAGACCTTTGGACACGGGGTGAGGAGCGGGGGCCGGCCCTTAGCCCAGCGGGAGCGAGCTGCTGTTGGCGCGGCCGGGAGCTGCTGCAAGGCCCCGGAGCGGAGCGAGAGGTCCCCGGGAGGCACGGAAGATCGGGTGTGACCCCGCTTCCTGGCGGTGGCCCTCGAATGCGGGCAGCGGACTGAAAACGTCAGGAAGAGGCTGCGTGCGGCGGAGAGGTGTGCTGTGGCCTGCTGCTGGCCGTGACGACGGACTGAGAGGCGTGTGGAGCGACCCCCGCCTGACGCCGGCCAGGTGCTGTGGCGGTGTGGAGAGCTGTGCCGGTAGTAAATAAAACGCTGTCTGTGGCGGCTTCGGTCGCGGTATGCGACACTGATACCTGCTGCGACAGTGAAGGCGGGCATGGTCTGGGCTTGCGCTCTCCTCGTCATGGTGGCACAGAGGAGCTAAGGGGAACGAGCGAGGCTCACATGGCAATCGAGGGCCCAGGCCATGCACCGTGCCGCATGTGGGCGAACAGCTGAGCCGTGAGCACCTTGGCCAAGAAAGTACGTGCTGGCTAAGAGATCGCTGCCTGCGAAGACACGCTAAGGGCCCCCAAATAGCCTGGGCACCGGCAGGGTGTGAGTTGTGGCAGTGAGAGGCTCCAAGGCCTATTTACAAGCCGGCGTAACGCTGTAACCTGCGGTTGCGGGATAGACGGCATTATGTGGTGATGTGCGCAAAGTGAGGACGGCGGATGCGCCCCCTTAGAAACACGCAGCAGGAGCGTACATTGTCCCGGTGACCGCATTAAGGCCAGGAGTGTGGTTATACATCACAAGTGGACCGGATAACACATGGCCCAGACGTCTGGCCCCCCCGAGCAGGCACAGACTTGTCCTCAGAACTGACTTTTGGCTGTGGGGTTCCAGGGGCCGCCTGTAGGCATACCGAGAGCAGCGACAAAAGCATAGTTCCCTATAAGAGCACGTGACCACAATCTGGGGTGCAATTCAGAGGCTACGAGCAGCACACTCGTTCTGGGCCGACGGAGTGGATGCACGGAACTGACCCGCGGAAAGGGCTATATCAGCCACATGAACAAGTAGGGCAGCGCCAGATACGCGGTCGCCCCGCAGGCCACGCGGGTGAAATCCTTCTGCAGTGCGGCCAGGTGAGAGGGAGGTAGGAAATTATCTCACTCCCCGTGCAAGGGACATTGTGCTCTCAGTAAGATGGGCAGACAACGCACTGGAATGGGAGCAGCGCCCACGCGCTCGGCGTCGGGCCCAACTCAATCAGACCAAGAATCCGAAATGTCGGGTGCCTCCAGATCTACCTGTCTGGAATCAAAGATAGACTCTGTGCTTCAAGCAGTGACGCAGATCAGTGAAGCGTTGATGCAAACATGCACATCTCTTGAAGGCCGCATCGACAAGGTTACATCGGATTTCACGCTCCTGCATGCGGATCAAAGATAGATGACTGGAAGGGTTCACGAGTTGGAGAAGGAGATGAGGGAGGTCGCCCCGGTGGCCACGGAGGTGACCGCGGAAGTGCGCGTCCTTTCGGCTAGATTCCACTCCCTGGAGCGCAGAATGGATGACGCAGAAGGCCGATCACGATGAAATAACGTGCGCATGGTGGGTCTGCCAGAGAGCACAGAAGGTGGAGACGCAGTGGCACACACTGAAGCCTGGTTGAAATGCCTGAGGGGCATGCTCTCTCCTTTTTTCATGGTGGAGAGGGCGCATAGGGTGCCGTCGGGCCGGCCGCTGCCGGGTGCTGGGCCTAGACCTTTCCTGATTCGCCTCATGAACTTTAAAGATAGAGACACACTGCTCCAAGAGGCCAGAAAAGTGGAAGCAATAAATGTGGGCAATTCGCAAGTCGTCTTCTTCCCAGACTACGCCCTTGGTGTGCAGCGGCAGCGGAGTGCCTTCCTCACCGTCAAGCGACGAATGCGGGACTTAAATCTGAAATACTCCCTCATATTTCCAGCTCGGCTGCGGGTGGTCGCAGATGGCTCCACGCACTTCTTCAGCACGGCTGAAGACTCATGGGAATGGCTTGAGTCTAAAGGACATCACACCTCGCTGAGCCAAAGATAAAGCGGCGCAGGCTCGCGGATGGGAACCCGGAGAGGCCGTCGGGCCAGGCGTGGGTTGCGAGCGGCGGAGTCTTCGGTGCAGTCGGCGACCGCTCCAGACCGTGAGCAGGTACTTCGGGAGAGGAGAGATGCACTGCAGGCAGTGCCGGATCTGAGAGACCGGCGGAGCAGCAGGGATGCTGATGCCTCTTCTGAACAGTCACTGAGTGAGGACAGCACACAGGCTGTGTGGCGGACTCACGAGGACTCACAGACACTTCCAGTTGTAACGCCTCAGACTGCTGACGATTTAATGTAATAACGCAGTGCAGTTCACGGACACGCAAGTATTAAATTGCAAAATCACATGACTATGGGTCACTTGCGCTACACGTACGTTTTGCGCATGGGCTGCCCTACTGCACTATATGGAATATAATGTTTGGGTAGACCTGCATAGATGTGTGTGCACCCCAGTCTGCAGATCACTGACACATGATCTGCAATGCTGCACAGCGCACACATTCACGCGCGTAAGGCGGGTCCAGCGTCATACACCTCATTCCCTGCCAGCTTAGCTCACCCCACCTCTTAGCAGGATCAAAACGGCGAGCGTTGCCGTGAGTTGCCGTATGGTGTTTTTGACAGTTTGGGCGGACACACGTTGTCTTTCTGCTCTACCCCAGTTGAACCATATATGGGTTCCCCCCCACATTCCCTGTCCGCGTTATCAACCCCCTACCCGCATGGACATTGCAGCTATGTTTTGTAATTACTAGAGGTAACAGATGTCGTTGCTGCACCCTTAACATTGCTGGCAGCCCGCGAAAAACGTCACTCTCTCAACATGCCCTATGCCTTCCACAAACGTAATCACTTGGAATGTTAGGGGGCTCCACACACCAGCCCGCAGGTATGGAGCATATGCGTACCTTAAGCGACATGCCGCTCACGTGGCACTACTACAAGAAACACACATCTCACAGCCAGAAATTCGTAGGCTACAACAGCAGTTGGAGGGGTCAAATATTAGCCACAGGCTACTCGGCCTATGCCAGGGGAGCCCGGATACAGCCTGGTACCCAATTCGAATCGGATATGACCGATATAGATCTATATGGTAGGTACATGCTTGCAAAGGGCCGTCTAAACGGGATACACTTGGTGTTAGGATCCATATATGCTCCGAACACAGAACAAGGGGCTTTTTGGCAGACACTGACAGATCTACTCTCACGCTGGTGCCACATTCCCTGGCTACTGGAAGGTGACTTTAATTCGGTCTTAGATACAACACTAGACAGGTCGTTCCCGCCACTGCCGCAGACGGCTACATCAGCCAATGCTAGGAATCTAGGGAAGTGGCTGCATAGGTGGGATCTATCGGATGTATGGAGGGCTCTTCACCCACAGACACGGAGGTATTCACACTACTCGCATCCGCACTGGCTTCAAGTATGTATTGATTGTTTTGTTGCAAGCGCGCCGCTATTAACAGTGTCTCACTGCAGACTACCTCGGCAAAACGCATTCTGACCACAGCCCACATGTGATGACATTGGGAGGTGAGGATGAGGGGGCCCACTGCTCGTCTGTGGAGGCTCCAACCCATGGCGCTGGAGGACCCACCGTTTAGAGAAGTAGTAAGCGCAGCAATAGAAACATACTTTGAACATAATACGGGGGCAGTCGCAGATGAAGGTGCCCTGTGGGACACAGGCAAGGCAGTGGTCAGAGGGTGTTGTATGGGATTGAGTTGGAGCATTAGGAAACTAGACGAAGAAGTGAAGCGCATTGAGGATTCCTTGACCCGACTCGAGGCTGAATTAGCGCAGGGCAGTGATACACAGCAGGGCATTGATGTGCAGCGTGCTCAACATGCTGAGGTGATGGAGCGATTACGCTGTTTGAATTACGCGTCGCATGCTGCACGCACTCACGCTGCGGCAGATAGAGCGGGCAGATTACTGGTGCGCATGATTCGGCAGGAGAGCGCGCAGGCACCTGTGCTACGGCTGCGCTCAGCGGCGGGAGCACTGCTCACTACACAGCATGAAATTCATGGTGAGTTCACTGCACATTACACCAGAGTGTACCAATCGGTAAGCCGTGCAACGCTAACCGACATAGAAACCTTCCTTGCTCCCTTACCCCTGCGCCAGGTCACAGTTGTAGACAAGGCTGTCAAGAATAAATGAACATTAAGGTGACGTGTGATCAAGTGACATTTGTGCCCAGTGGTGAATTACAGTGCGTATTATATACAATGTGATAGGGATATGTACAGGGGAAACGGGGGGGGGGGCAGAATCTAATGTCAGGCACAATGACTCTGTTGCTTGTACAAATTAGTTAGTTGATTTCACGCAGAGTCTTGGTCAGTCTGGACCGTATTAGATCATCGACGTTTCAACCCAATCTACGCTTAATTAAGTAGTCAGAATTCCTCGTAATGCCAGATTCCGTCTTATTCAATATTACATCGTCCACAGAGCCTACCTGACACCGGACCGTATAAATAGGTATTTCGATCGAACTGATGCTAAGTGTGCAAGATGTGATGAGGCTGGCGCGGACTATTGCACATGCTGTGGTCATGCACTGCTATTCAAACATATTGGGGTGCAGTTACCAGCTGTTTAACCCAGTGCACGGAGCGAACCTTGGACTGGACGTGGGAGGTGTGTATTCTGGGACTATACCCAAGATGCAAGGGACACAAAGTGACTTCTAGATACATAGATCTGGGCCTCATAGTCGCCAAGCGTCTACTTACATGCCGTTGGAAGTCTCCTGCCCCCCCAGTAGCAGTTGCTTGGTATCAATCCCTACTGTGTTGGGCGCAAGCGGAAAGTGTGGCGCTTCGCCGAGAAGACGCCATAGGGCTGCGAAAACAGCCAATAGCAGAGGCGTGGGACGCAATATTGGCTGACTTCCGCACGGCCAGGTGCGACCGTTTGGAGACACTGGTGGACGAACCTGTGGTTGATAACGAATAGGCAATAGTAGATAACTTACAGTACACGGACAGAAGGGAGGCGCTCAGCTCTCTGCCAAGGTAGTCTGTACGGGTCTATGGCAGAAACGCTATTTCTCTCGCCCCTCCCCCTCCCACCCCGTCCCTCTCCCCCAGAGTGGTGTGCATCCACTCCCCCCCTGCCTCTCATGACGCGAGGCACTCCTTCCCCCCTCCCTCCCCAATGCCTTGCCTGCTCTCTCTTCGGATATATATTCAACCCCCGAGCATCATGATGCACCATCTGAACTGTGAACGTTGAATATTGGAAGGTATAGGAAACTGGGTACACACTACACACAGCCGAAATGGATAGATGGGCTGATGCGGTGCGAATGGGAGGTTACGAGCGCGATGCATGCAGCGACGCATAGATCTACTGTAAATGCTCCAGGTGGTAGGGTAAACTGTTACGAGTTATGTTTTTATCAAACTGTTTATAGATTAAACCTGTACGTTACGATGGCACGCCAAGGCTCAATACATGGGGTCTGTAAAAGATGATAATGATTGAAATGCTGACTGCCATAATTGCATTAGTTGTACAAGCTAAGATTCAAATTGAATTGTGTCACAGTTGCGTTCAAATGTAATGTATACTGCAAATATAACCATAATAATAATTTTTTTAAAAAAGTTAAACATGATATACAGAGTAAGTTAACAGATACATCAAGATGGTGAAAAAAAGTTTCCCTAAAGTTGAACTGAAAGCTGCTTTAAATAGTCTAATTGTACACCCCTCTAAGCGCGCCATTTGCTAATGCAAGGCGTGCTAATTTGTGGTTTGAAGAAATCCACACCAAGCCATTGCAACTCTGGCTATACTCTGCATTCATATACGGCATGATTCACTAATGTTTCTTGATTTTGGGTTGTGAAGTTCTATTTTTGACGACCCTCGTTTATTTTCCACAAAATTACAATAAATATGAGAAGATCCTAAATTTATACTCAATTGGGCTTGTGCCTGAATATTCGGACTTTTGAAGTTCTTGTAGTATTGCATGCTCCCAATTTTAAATATGTTGCACATAAATGTACTGTAATGTACTTTTCCCTCTCAAGTGTCGAGTCAACCATGACATGAGGAAAAATTACGCAAGATAAGCACTTGCGAGCAAAATACTGATCTTAAAAACATCTATATAATTGGGAATAATCTTGCAGAGAAGGAATGATTAGAAAAGGGTACTTTGCTATTTGGGGCATATTTTTGTGCATGTTCAAGCTCAACTGGGGGTAAAATATACTTGGATGTGGTGAAAGGAAACTCCACAAACTACATGAAAGCCATTAATGAGAAAACTACATGATAGAACTTCACCTAATCCTAATATTGATAGCTGGTGCCTTATTACTTAAGTCCTGCAGAGGCATTACGGGTGTGTGCAGCCATGGTGCACGAACATATTATGCTGCAGACACTTGTGTGACTCTTCTGCAACACTGATCGCATAGCCACCTATTTTGCGACTGTGCTATCTCAATGGGATGTTCCCTCATTTGCAAGGTGGTGTGGTCCCATGAAAATGAGTTAATGCCTTTGCCGTCATGCTGTATTTTCTTAGAATGTTGCAGGGACAGAAAAAGCTCTTGGGTAGTGTACTGACAGTGCATCACATAGCTAGGAGCGCATAGCACAGTTAGTGCACCCTTGAGGACACCTTTTGGGAGGGGGAATTTAGGGTCACAAAGACTCCAAAGCATCTATCTGCAGGTGGGTGCAGTCCATTGAATGCTCCTTCCTATGGGAGGGATCCATGCTCCATCTCTAAAACGAGTCCGGTTCCCATATAGCGGAAGATGGACCCGCTGTTTGAAACCGCCAGCCCATCTTTCAGTGCTTTGCTCTCCTCAGTGCAGGCGCACATTTGTGCTTGGACACGATGTTTCAGTTTTTGTAATATGACACAGAATTCTGGTCTTCCTCCAGATGCACCTCTTAGGGCTGTGTCAGACGCAGACCGTGTGCCATATTAATGTAATGCTGCCCCAGCTCTGCCTTATCGCTGAACCCTGCTTGAAGTGCTTGTTTCTGCAAGCCCATGTGTGCAGAGAGCACACAGTCATGCTTCACTGACTGATGCAGTTTCATAATGTGCTTGGACGCTGGGATATCAAGTAATATTGAGAAGAAGAAAAGTCAAGTTTCGCCCTAGATTTCTGTTTGTGAACCTCCCGCCTGCTGTGTTTATTGTGTATGTTTGTGTTCACGTTTTTTCATTGTCATGTCATTCAAATGCCATTTGTATCTTTCTCTTCTCATTCTCTTTCTTGCGGGCTCCCAGGCGTTGTTACTTACTGTTCATGTCTAATGAGGGCCCCTTGTGTAAGTACTGGACACAGGCATTCATGACACACGGCATGAATGTTAACAGTAGAGCGATCCTTCGCTTCGTTTGTAGCAAAAGTACATTTCTAAAAATGTCACAAAAAGTTCACTGGAGGCTACCAAAACGATTAGTATTAGAAAATATTTGTGTGTGTTTATACACTTTATAAATTATTCACCCCGCTGTGGTGAATGCGCACATGGCCTTTTGTTTTGCATTGACCTGTCCTGTGATGTCTGATGATGGTTATATAGAACAGTTTACGCAGAAGTTCGTGACCTGAAGAAGGACACTTTTCCCAGGGACCCTTCACTAGGAGCTGACTTTCAGAAACATGGGGAAGGGACACCAGGAGCTCTTTTGCAATTGGCATTAGGGTGAATTGGTGTTGTATGTGAATCTCACTAGTATCTTCCTTATTTTTCATTTATAACACTTAATAATGTGGTCAAACCACATTTAGGTGATGGGGGGTCATCATGTTAAAGCAAAAAAGACAGGGGAACTTAACTGAACAGGCAGCTCTCCAGACCTTTCCTGAATGGTACTAAAGAGTGGATCTCTTGAAGTTGACGCGGTTGATGATTCCATAGCTTGAGATCCAGCACTGAGAATCTTCGATCCCTCTAGATTTGCAGCAAGAACAGTAATCTACAGTAGTTGCCTCCTAGTCCTACATTTTGTTTCCACCTACTAATCCAATTTTAAAAATATTTGTGTTCAGCGGCACTGCGTCTTATTTAAGGGACAGTCATAAAATATTTACTCTCCCCGAAAAAGGTGCAAATTGTGGCTGAGTTGAAAACATGACAGTGGAGGTGTGCCTTTAAGTTATCTAATCATCTGTTTCAGCACATCATTGCATGCATTTCCTTTGTAAAATCAAGGCTGCTGCTATGTGGTGACTAGAGCTCTGTGCTCTGCATCATGCTTCGGGGACCTCCTTTCGGGATAGTGGCATGCTCTTATTACATGTTCATGCCAAGAACCATATTTGTGAGAAGCATGTGGCAAGACATTTTCTGTCTGTAAATCTGTGTCACAACTTAGTTCGTTCCACCAGAATTCAGCAAGGATTGGTAATGCCAATAGGTCTGGCTTTGGTAAGCACACAATGTATTTTTTTGTGTGCAAATATACGGAATATGAAAAAGGCATTTGTCAAACAAATATTCACTATAAAAACAAAGGAGTGGCTCGGGCACAGCAGCCCTAGCACTGAAGCACACTGCTATTCAGGCGGCTGTGCACAAGTGATTGGTCAAAATGGTGTCCCTCTCACTGCAAGGCAACCAATGGATGAAGCGGACTGACCCACTGATCTATGCCGTAGGTTGTGGTGGATGGAAGCATAACATGAATGACACATGAACAGACCAGTGAATAAAGAAGGTTGGCTGAAAGCCCATATATTATAAGTGATTTTTAGGAAAACCTGAAGCCGGAAAGAGAGCTAAACCCGTCTCTAAGCCAGTCTTAAAAAGAAGCGGACAGGTGACGGTTCATTGGCAATGTGGGGGTAGAGAGATAGAACTTGTTTTCATTGGATTAAAGTAAGGGAAAAGCCGATAAGCAATGCAGAGCAAAACAGAAAACATACCTTTACAAACTTTTTTTTTTTTTTTTTTTTAACTACCATCAATACCAACTCTACCGCCCACCTGCTCCCCAGCTACAAGTCAGAGAGACGCAGTACTTTTCAAGCAGTGCTTTAAATGGGCAGGTACTGTCCGGTACTACCTGCACTTCTTTAATTTGAAATGGAGTGTACCTGCACTTCTCAGCACTGCTGCAATATACTTAATGCGAGCGTACCGGCACTTCTCAGGAGCAAACAGGTACTCTAAATAGTGAGTACCTGCACTTTTACATTTTCATTGTAAGCACTGCTTTCAAGCTCAAAATGACAAACTCTGGGACACTGGTGAGAGTCTGGTATGAGTAGTCATCGGTCATGTCTAGTCTTCCTGGACCCTTTTTCCATTTCTGATGCGTCTAGGAAAGAAAATAGCGTAATGTGGATCCGGTATTAAGATGGGGGAATTCTGTGTTTGCCGGACAAAAAGCAAAGTTGTGGCAAGAAAAATTTAGTTTTTCATGTTTGATTCCTTTCTGATTTTTTTCTCTTACTTTCTGATAGTCACTAAATTTCATGGTGCCAAATGAATCCCTTTCTCAGGTGATTGCCATACCTGCTGCAGGAAGAAGCCTGTTTGGTCCTGAAACACAGAAGTATTCAGTGTAATGGAGATACCAGTCACCCTCTTAAGAGGACATGCTTCTTTCACCGTTACTTTAAAAAAATGGTAGTTGGAGGAAATATGTTTTAAAGCATAAATTCAGCAGATCTGAGATCAAATGGAATATATAGACGCATTAGGTAAATAGGAAGAGAACAGAAGATGAGAAGTAAGAGTGTGACAAAACCTAGAGCATACAGCAGGGAAAGGCATACATATGTTCCAGGCAATACAGATCTTTTTTGCACTACACGGAGGGATCATGCGATTTCACATAAAAATGTAGTAATTATTAATATTGCAAATGTGCCAGTCTCGTCATCCGACATAACTGTGTCAACAGTGAAAGAACAAGATAGCTTTATAAGCGTAGTTTCTCCCCCTTACTTCTGTCATTCGCTACAGAAGCGGATATTTGATATTGCTTTGTAGAATGTATGAAGAGCTACCAAACCCTTGCAAACTCTGTTGGTTGCAAATACACAGCAATGCGCTGGTTTGCTCAAGTGGCAGGCCGCGTTCTGCTTGCCAATAGCAAGTTCTAACATAACCCTTTGAGTGAAAGCTTGTGGCTCATAAAGATGACTGTTGGATGACGTAAGGTGCTTTCGTAATTTCAGCATAAAGGGTGGCTTTCTGGAGAAAGCTCTGACTAAGAAATTATATGAAGAACGTCCTGAGCTTTAAAGCTAAACAGTCACAGATCCTTAGACCATAGCGCAGTTGAGCTGGGTCAGAAAAAACAGTGATGACTAAGCGATTTGGCAGTACAAGCAAAAAAGCAGAACTGTTGTGTTTAACAGACCTATGAAGGATTTTTAAGAATCTTAAGAGGAATGACAACAGAGGAAGGAAGCTATTGTTTAGATGGAAACCAGACCAGGATCAGGTTCTCCTCATGTTGAACCTGAGGCTGCAGAGTTACGGCTAATATGGAAATGATAAAAATGTAGTACTTCATGAGGTGAAGTGATGGCAGGAACAGAGGGGGCACAGGGAGGTTTATCAGATAACTACCTCTCAAAGGGCATAGGCAGGCTAGAGGAACAGTGACGATAATGTTTGATGCAAAGCGCAGCCAGGTAGTTGATAGAGAAGGGTGTGTGTGTGGGCCATGTGAGTTTTGCTGAAGATGTGACGAAATGAAGTGGAGTTAGGAAGGTTGTGTTGAGAATGCCAATTTCTAGAACAAGCTCTAATCTAGTTTTGTTGTTTTTCTCTCTCTCGGGTACTGTAAAAGCATTTGGCGGGAAATTGAAAAATCCCTTGCGGGTCATCCTCGTCGCCACTCATGCAGACATTGTGAATCTTCCTCGTCCAGTTGGCGGAGAGTTTGGATATGACAAAGATTTGTCATTGCTGAAAGAAATCAAAAATCGGTAAGAAGTTTTTTGAGTGTGAATCAGAAACGTTGTCTGTGTTTTTCTTGTGCCTTTGCTGGATCCATCCACACCATAGATATGAGATGCCATGAGCAATCTTATTGTGGCAACTAATTTGAAAAAAAATGACTTTTACCTTTTTTCCATCTTGTTGTGCAGGTTTGGAATGACAAAATGCAATTACTAATGGGGTAAAAGTGAGGATTTGGCTTTTGTAGTGCATTTATGCCATAAACCTTTTCATTGCCCCTCTTTCTCAGGTAGTCCTATGTACGACTGACACGATGTGTCCATGCATTGTGCAGTGGCTATGCTATTCTGCTCCTCCTTTCAATGTTCTTGCTGAAATGTAGTTTATCCCTCAGTTATCTATGCATATGTGCAGGCCATTGTGGAATCCATGTCCTTGGTGACTGCGTATCACAGACCACATAGCTGCTTTACTACCATCAGGGTTCTGACTTTACTATATGCCTTTTGCCCATTGACCTGAGGAAAAAACTGATCAAAACTGCTTGTGCTGCTCAGCAGCTCTGCTGACAGATCTGACAGAATAAGAACTCACACCCGCCCAGGGTATTAGATTTGGGTCAGCTCAAATCTATATCCCGCGGTCTCTTCCTTTGTGCTCTTCCAAGGACTGTATGTAAGTGGCTGGGAATCCTTACTCCGTTCTGGAAATCAACATTTTCCTGACCCTTTGGTGCCTGCACTTTACCTTTTTTGTGAAATCCCGGGATAGAAGCCACTAAAAATGTTCACTACTTTGTTTGGCTGGAGGTATTGTAATAAACATGGTGCCTTACTTGACATGCCCTGAATTCTCAAGCGTGCCCACAGTTTTAGTTTAATGTTGACTTCCATGAGCCATAAGGTTGTATTTGTATGGAGTTCTGGAGAAGCTTTGCTGCACCACAATTATGTGGTAGATGATGTAGCCACAGAAACGCATACATTAATTGCTCTTCCGCATTGTCCACTTTTTTTAAATGTAATCCTGAAAAGTAAATGAAACCTAAATATTTTAATTCCAATTAATGCCTATTGTTAGCTGCACTTTAACGAAAACAGCTATGTCAAGCTAAATACCCCAAGTGAATCACTTAATATAATAAATACATAACAGGTAACGTGTAATATGGTCATATATTGCCATGTTGTTGTTCTAGTGACATTTACAAACCTAAATCTATACAGTAGTTTGAGAAATTAGTGTTTCAAAGTGTCAGTGTGCTAGAATATTTTAACATTTTAGTAATATCTGGACCATTAGTCCAAAACTTAATACCTTGGATTGTAGACAATTAGCAGAAATCCTAATGAACAAGAGTATTTTGTTTTGGGTAATGGACCCGAAGGCTCTGATTAGAAAGCTGCTAGAGAAAATAAGTTATTGTCTTCCATTACGAGACACAGGCCACATAAGCTGCATAAGGGGGCAAATAGAGCACGCCCTGCCCCCACCCGAACGCTAGACTGCATATTTGTCATGCTTAGCAATGTGGTGGACGACTTCCAGTTGAGTCTGTGGACTATTTGTCAAGTAAAAGAGTATTCTAAGTTTTTCATTGGCTTAAAGTTCAGGAAACCTTCCACCATATCGAAAAATTGCTTTTTCTGTGCAACAAGGAGGCACATCCACCATTATGTGAATAGCAGTTGAGATTTGGCATAACTGGTGTTGACCAGCTCTAAGTCATGATGAAAAAACACAGCACACGATTTCAGGACCCTAATCTGCTGAGGAAGAGGTGCTCTGCATTGGGGAGATGGTACAACGTGAGAAGAACATCAAGGACTGGATATTCTTTAGACCAGCGGTTCTTAACCTCTTGGCTTCCGTGGACCCCCTCTAATTTACTGCTGGAAGCCAATTTCTATTATTTTAATCATTTTATTTAATTTGCAAACACAAAATAAGCAAAAATCGAAATTTTGATGGGAAGGCTGGAGCTTAAAAAAATGTCCCTATTAGTTTCTGTTTGCTGTACTTGCACTGTTGCTACGAATAAAGACGAGGATAACAGCATAATTTTAGCTTCCAATTTCGAATTGCTTCACATTTACAGAGTTGTTAAATTTTCAATTCTGCTTTCTAAGTGTACATACATTCTTAATCACTATTATTTAATTTCAAAATTGAGGACCCTCTGTGTAAATGTACCAGACCCACAGAAGTCCACTAATCCAGGGTTAAGAACCGCTGCTTTAGACACCCGCCAGGTTAGAAGAAGCTGAACGCCATGAGAGTCACCTGCAAGCTCTCAGGCAAGAGGTTAAGTAGGCAAAAGAGAGGACTCTACCCATTCAGCATTTCAAGTATGAGAGGTGACCTCCAGGTGAAGCATGACAAGGAGTACTTGAGGTGACTGCTGAAAGATGCCATCAAAAGGCCACAAAACGTCCTGCAGAGTGCTGCAGCAAGTTGAGGAGGAAAACAGTCTGCACTGCAAAATCTTCACATTGTACTGCATGGAGCACAAGGCTAACATATGGGTTGGAGAGCAGAACCCACGAATTGGCACAGAAAAGATGGAAGAACATTTTCAGAAAATTGCATTAGTAAAAAAAAAATATTAGTGGCGGTTTCCCACAACAGTTATTTAAAAAAACGTCCTAAGGCCGTGCATAGCACGGGTTGGTCGGCCGCCAGCATTTCATTGTAATTGGCGTGCAAGTTATGGTTTGCATGGATGTTTTGCAAGTCATGGATTGCAGACTGACACATATTATTGTTTTTTTTAGCATTTGTAGTCATAACTGTGCTTAGCTGTGTTTTTATACACTGTCACAAGAAGAGTTTATATACACCCCTGAAGCAAAAGAGTGCTTCTTTACCCGATTCGGTTCCCAATTTAGGAGGTCTGTTGTGGGTAAGTTTCAAAACTTTTACATGAGAACAGGTATGTGGATGCACCATAGTAGCAACATAGTTAAAATAACTTTCACCCAGTAAGCTGTTGTTTACTTTGTGTAGGCATCACAAGGCCTCCCTTTAGTTCCTAAAAGGAGACGTTAAACTAGGTTATATCCATTACTCAAGAATCAGCTGAGTTTGTTCTCAGGGGCCAAAGATCAACATTGCATAAAATGGTTCAGATAAGGCAAACTACTTTTTCCTACACTATAGCTTTCTGTGGAATGATCCGACTCTATGCCAATTACCCTTTACCAGTGAGAGTTCTTCCATACTGATGACCGTCACAGAATTTAAAAATTGCTAGTGAACGGCGCCAATCTCTCCTTATGTTTTGATAAATTATTCTATGTTTAAATGCGTGAGACTCACCACTTATCTGTATTGGTTAAAGATCATCACTTTTTCTTTTTTTTACATTAAAAGGGTAACAAACATAGCTTTTATAGCCTTAATAACTTATATTCATGATTCCTTTACACGTTGAAACATGAATTCAAGATGTCTGACATTGAAAGAACCCTTCTCAAAGCTCTGCTATATAGTTTATACTCAATGGAAGTAATTGATATAGAGGAATTAGAGCAACTGTTCTACCCATAGAGGAAAATGAACAACCATGTAAGGATGGCGCATCACCGTCTTGTGGTGTTACATTTACAGGTATAGGCAAATGACTCTCGGTGGGAAGTGGAGGCGGGTGCTTTCCGTTGATGGTGTGGAGAATAAGGGCTATTTCGGTTTAGTTCTCACCTATCAGACAGCTTTTTGCGGTCTGTACATGAAAGCCTAGTGTGTACGATACAAAAAATTACTGTGGGCTTAGTGCCCGCCCATTGCTTAGCATTGGTTGGATTTGTCACTCTCATTTGCTTGCTTCCTATTGGATGGTTTCCCTTCGTCTTCTTGTGTTCATCCCTCCCCTTGAGCATAGCTTCTTTACCATCAGAATTGCATAATTCCAGTGGCCCTGGATATAACTTAATCATATTCACACTTTTTTTTTAATGCATGTCTGATACATTTTCTAGATTGCTCTAGAACAGTTTTCTAGACACCCTGGCATTAAGGACTCAGTCAGTGTGCCAACCCAATACGGAAAACCAGTTGGACTGAAACCACCCCATAACTCACTGAGAAATACTTGAGTGAGATGTTTCAAGCAACGATCAATCCCATGAGACACAGGGAAAATCAGTGGAACCCCAAGCTCTCTTTCGTTAAGAAATAACACACTCAAAAATACTAGGAAACAAAGGATGCATTATTAAGATGTTTTTTAAAATCAAAATCCTTTCCTAGTTCTCACAAGACGAATACAATGGTAGCTGCTACGTTTGCTAAAGGTGTAGAAAACCTGAAAAACTCCAACATATTTACTGTATGATTTTATAGCAATCTGACCCTCATTCTTCTATTTCTGTTCACTAAACTAATTTTACCATAAAACAGAAAAGAACGCCTAATTTGAGTTTCAGAGATGTTCACACCAGCATATTTGTTTGAACAATAAGGCTTAAGTTCAATATTATAGCAGAACCTAGCGCGTATGGGTTCGGACGTGCGCCATTGGCGTTCCCTCCCGCTTTCACTGATGGGTCGGGCGGCCCTCTACAAAATGCTTACATCGCCGAGATTACTATACATCTTACAAAACACACCGTATCCGGTCCCTCCGCACTCTTTCAAACGGGTTGCGCAGGCAGTCCGCACACTGTTATGGGATAGTGGGCCCCCGCGGATCGCGTTGCACAAGCTTCGCAGAGGGGTATTTGACGGTGGACTGGCGATCCCGGACGTCAAGCTCTATTACTGGGCGTCGCAGTTACAGGTGGTTAACGACTGGGTATACGCAGATGTCTCCGAGCCGGCATACCGGGTAGACAGGATGATGATTAAGGGGGGCAGTTGCGAGTCTCTTCTATATGCCGGGAAGATGTTGCGGAGTTGGCCGACTCATACACTGGTGGTGGTGCAGTGCTGGAGGGATGCCAATAGATTTCTGGGTTGGGAACGGAAACTGACCGGTAAGACCCCGTTGTGGCTGGGGGACCAACTCCGAGAGGTGACCACTCTGACAGGATTCGAGGGGTGGAGGCTCATAGGCATTGAATACCTGGGAGATGTCTGGAAGGACGATTCCCCCCGAACATTTGAATACCTGCAGGCGGAATATGATATGCACCCGACACAGCGGTACCACTACATCAGATTATTACATGCCCTTAGTGTACACGTTCAACCGGGGACGTCTGTGCCCGAATATTCACCACTGGAAGATCGGCTGCTGCTTGACCCTATTGTGGGAAAGCCCATTTCCACTATTTACCGTAAGCTCCTTAACAATAGTCCAGATCCGCTGATCTCCCTCAGGGCGGCATGGGCTGTCGACCTGGGCGAAATTGACGATGACAGTTGGCAAGAGGCGCTACAGAGCCCCAGGGAGATAGGCATCCGTGCCAGATTTAGACTAGTGCAGCTAAAAATACTCCACCGCACTTACTACCCGTGCACACTCCTATATCGATGGGGTAGACTACGGTCGGGTCTCTGTAGGAGGGGGTGCCAAATGGAGGGTTCCTTTTTCCATATTCTATGGGATTGCCCGGGGATTGTACCGTATTGGATAGGAGTCACAGACACTATGTCCAGGGTAATGGGGTGGGAGGTCCTGCTGGAAACAAAGTGGCTGCTCCTGCAAATTAAGGGAGATGCGGGTTGGCCCACGCATGCGGGATTGTGGCTGGTCCTAGCGACAGGAGTGGCGAAATGCAACATCGCAAGAGACTGGGGGGCACAGGCGCCATCGCAGCTAGATGACTGGAAGAGGGACCTCGATTGGTGTCAGAAGGCCGAGGAAACTGTGTATAGGAGCAGGGGGTGCGCTAAAAAATGGAAAAAAGTCTGGGCGCCATGGAGGAAGTACAGAAATACTGGGTTAGTAGAGGAGGGATGAGGGTACATGCCATTACTAAGATTCAGGATAGACTCCCCAAGCTCATACCCCCGCTGATAGTTGTACTGTTTGTACTGGAAGTGATGTTGAACTGCAGATGTAAATACATGATGTATGGTCTTATGAGCTGTGTTAATAAAAAAGATTTCCCAAAAAAAAATATATATATTATAGCAGAACCTCCTATTCTCGTTGTGCAGGGCCAACTGGGATAATAAGCTCAGCAAGTGAAGGCTAAATGCCTCCCCGGTTGCCTTGAGTTAAAGTGAGTGATGTGTTTCTGCATGACTTCTCTCATTGTCTAATGGCACAAAGGTTGCTCTGTAGCCCTTCACGTCCTGTTCCTGGAATTTATATTATTTAGAAGTTGTTGAACCTTTTAGGATAAACAATTGACAGAAAATGGCCAGATGCCCTTTTACTTACTTACTCTGCAAAACTCAGTTCTTTGAATAATGACAACAAAGAAAATAGGCAGTTATCAGCTTTCCATGAAATTCTGTTCTTAACTCAATGACAGCTACGTAGAACAGAACAACACATTCAGCACATATTAAATACTATCAATATATTTAAGGAGACTTGATTATTACATTGCAAGGAAAAATATAACATAAAATAAACGTGCATTCAATAACAGTCACACACATTCATTTCTAAATAATTAACGTGTGTCGCCTAAAAGGGCAATACCTAAAGTAGAGAAGACACGATAATCATAACATGTCTCTTAAACCAGTAAATAAACATCCTGGTCTTCTCAATATCTTTTTTTTTTTTTGCGCACCCACTTTAATTTGTTAAAGATTATTTACATGATGCTGTTTAAATCTCCATTCCTATATGTTGTGCTTTTATTCTACTATCTTGGTCTCCCGTTCCATTCTTAAGGTTAACATTTTTCAAAGATGTCATTTATTTTAGTGTGTTGTTATTTTACACCAGTGAGATTGAAGGCACTGTTTGGTTCTTCAGAAATGTGCTGAAAGGGGAGTGGTGAAAAAACACTATGTCCCACGTTAGGTGGTATTGCCCTAGGTTTTTGCAATTTTGGTTTCAACTGATCTTAATCATGTCAGGTGTCACAGAGCTCCATTGTTATTATTACTTGGATATGCTGGTGGAGACGGGCAATATCGTTTTTCAGCTCGAGTAGGTAATTTAATGGCCCATTTATTTCTAGCAGACAATGTCCATTGCCGATGTTTTGGAATTGCTCGATCCTCTTCCAGTAAGCCTATGGTGGCCCAAACTATGTAAGGTCTATACCATGAGGAAGCTGTTTGCTATCGTCCATAATGGAATGGAGACATTTGATTGGGTGTGGCTTCCCTTCACAATATTTGTGAATGGGCAAAGGGCAGGAAATAAGGCTAAATTTGATGCCAAATGTGGTCAATCGAACCGTGATGTACTGGTTGTCTCCATCTTAGTTTAAAGGTTTATGAATGTGGCTCTGATTATACGCTTTCCGGTAGAAAGAGCTGTTTTTATCGTGTTGACTCTTAAAATGTGTTCCCGATCCTACCAGAATGCATATGGGAGTTTCAAGAAATGCTATCTCAATCGACTCTTGTACATACTATATAAATCCGAATGTAAAGTCTGATACTGATTATAGTGTACTCCATGATGTTATGCATGAAAAACCTGTTAAATAAAGTTTTTGAAAAAGATGTTGTCTTCTAAAATTTAAATAGGATTCTGTCAATGTCTCACAGTTTATGAAAAAGAGATGAATAATTTCAAGGTTGGCTTGAAATGGTATAAAATATTTTTCTCTGAATCTTTTAGGTTTGGGAATGATCTTCAAATTTCTGATAAGTTATTTGTTTTGGATGCTGGGGCATCTGGGTCCAAAGATATGAAACTGCTGCGGAATCACCTGCAAGAATGGAGGAGTCAGTTGATTTTGGTAAGCGTTTCCAGATGGGTGGCAAGAAAGGTCTACATTTGAAACGGGTGCCACTAGTACTTGCATGCTTGCCTGTAGAACCCCAGCACTGACAAGGAGAAAGTAGATTGTGTTCCTATGAGTTTGTTAGGTCCGCTTAGGTTTTTGGTTTGACATGAATGCCAAGCGGGAAATTTGTACGCTTTGCAACTGTTTGATAGACTGCATAATTAGCAGCTAGGAAATATTATTTTGAAATTTACGGTAGTTGTCTGGTCTCTGCATGATGAATGTGCTTGCTGCTGACACTGATGCGGTTTCATATGCCCTCGCCATGTGATAAATGGCAGCTCTGCTACATCTCTTTTTAATAAAATGCATGTGTTAAACAGTTGTTTTCGAAAACCCCAGTAGTTCCAGTTAGTTCACTACATCTGTAACTATTGTTGTGGTTTTGCCAATGTCTGTACCCAAAAGATTCCATCCGAGCTACTGCTAGTTAATGGTCAGTTGTGAGTCTTTACAGATGGATGGCATTAAAATCCACAAAATGGTATGGGCCATAGACCTATTCCGCAGTGCCAACAAGCATGTTTGAACATTGCAATTCTGTCTCTCTATGTGGGTTTGAACCACATTCTACTCTGTTTCCTTCTAGAAGCACAATATGTAGCATCAGAATGCATTGAGGAGGTAACAACGTCCAGTAGCGGTCCGTGGTAGGAGTGCCGGCCGGGCGGTGATGTGGGGCGGGGGAGGGGCTGGGTGGGGGGTAGTAAACCACGGATTACGGCCGAATACAGGTAAGTAAACATTTAAATAAATAAAACGAATTTCGTTGCGCGCACTGCATCGCATTTGGCGATGCAGCGCTCACAACGAAATTCGTTTTATTCATTTAAATGTTTACTTACCTCTATTCGGCCGTAATCCGTGGTTTACTACTCCCCACCCTGCCCCTCCCCCGCCCCACGTCACCGCCCGGCCGGCACTCCTACCACGGACCGCTACTGACAGCGTCCCGTATACCAGATTAGGTCTTTGATTTACACTGGATTTATTTGGATTCAGCAGCAGATTCAAAGAAAGAAATCAGGGCTGGACCTGATGAGTCCCCCTAATGCTCTTTATGCTTTCAAACCCTTCCAACAGATTCCTTAGTCTGTCTACAAGTGTATGCATTTAAATCTTCTGCTAGAAAACAGAGCAGCAGGACACAAGTTGCAGTGTGCCTGATGGATACAGGGTGTGTTTGATCTTCTTGCTACAAGGTTCTATCACAAGGCATCATTGGATTAACAATTGTCAAAATGTGGCAAGATGAGAATCTTAGCAGCAGACAGTGTCCTCCCCCAAATCAAGAACAAGTAATCTACTCCAAAGGTTCTGGTAGATGAAAAAGAGGGCCGCATACCGGTCCTGAAGAGTGAATTTCTTCAAAGAAGAAAAAATGTTCGAGGTTGTCACTAGCTTGGATAATGAGTGCACTGAGCCAGGATGAGTAGCTTTTCTGATTGGATATGAGTAGCAATCATGTTCTGTCAAACTTAGCCTGAAGTAAGTTGAATTTCAGATGCATAAAGAAGGTGAATTGCCACAACAGAACCTCCTATCAATAACTATGTGAAGTGAGTGTGTGTGTGTGTGAGGGGGATTTTGCCTCATTGGAAGTTTTGTATGAAGAATATACCTGAAAGGCCATTTGATATGTGGCTGGTTTAAAGCATTGAGCAATAACACTATTGGCCTGCAGTAACCGTGAAGTGGGAGTTCTGTTCCAGCCGAGATAACTCATGAAGCAGTGTGTGGCTGATGAAAGTGATAGCAGATAAGATAGATCATTTTCACCTTCGATCTCGGGGATGGTTTGCATGGATGTGGCTGATTGCAGTGGGTCAGGAAGAGTTGGTATTGGATGGGATTGCCAAAGAATTTCTCCGGAGGAGACAACTGGTCCTCCAGGAGTCAATTGACAACTAACACAGGATATTGTCAGGTTGAGAACAAGAAGACTGGGACTAATTCTTTTGGAGTGAGCTTAAAGAGAGAAAGGGAATTGTCAGGCTGTGGAGGAAATACTAGTGGTGGCAGTAGTAGTGGGAAAGTGGTACAGACTAGCCCTGCATTGATCAGAATGGTAGTAGCCACATAGGATGTAGGATCTTCAGGTTTCAACTCTGGGATCTTACCCACAGCTGCCATCTCCACACTTTCATGAGAATTCTGGGCTGCCTCAGGGAAAATGTAATTTTTGTTGAATGTCACTATCAGAGTGCGTCTTCAATGGACCTCTGAGGTGCATTCCTCTGTTACACTTACCAGAAACATGACGTAAGGATGATTATTAATACACCAGGGAAAAGGTGCAAAGACACTAGATAACGCTGTGGATTTGTATTACCATACAAATGACATTGCCATTTCCATTCCAGCAAAGATAATTAGTAGTTTGTGATTGACGGAAACGATAGCAGAGAAGGTAGACTGTTTTGCGTAAATCTTGCTCAACTTAAAAAATCTAGGACAAACTCAGGCAATTAGTTGTCGGTAGAATTGCATCAAAAAAATGTGGGTTACATATTGAGTATTCCTCTAATGCTTTTGGAGTACACTGTAAGTGTACAGATGTAGTAAACATAAACCAGATCTCACTCTCTCAACGTGGACCTAGGCTCATCTTTGAATGTTATTAGTCCATGTGCCTTTTCTACAGACTCCCTCCCCAGGGTGCAGTATCTCCATTAGGTACCCCACACCAAAACCCTAAAGATCCCAGGTTAAGTAGTTTGCAGAGATCCGAAACATCACAATCTGATAGAGACTTCTAGCTGCAGATTCCTTACCTTAGAATTGTCCTCACACGTCAGACTGGATCCGGAAATGTTTTGTGAGCAGTATCCTTGCGTGCCAGTAGGTGGCGTTGTTCTGCTCCGCGTGGCGTTATTGGCATTGTGCACGCCGGAAATGACATTCGGGGTGCCTATACAGGCGCGATCCAGGCGCACTGACATCAGTTCTTTTCTTTCTGCAAGACAGATCAGATCCAGAAAGAGTTTCCCCTTAGTCACTTTTTGACTAGGATTTTTGACGTTTTGTCGGTCTTTTTTGAGTTTTATCTCCTGGTGTGGCAGGGATGTCTTTGAAGAAGGCTGGCTTCAAGCCCTGTGGGGCCTGTCACCAACAGATGTCAAAGACGGACCCGCAACTTGTATGCCTCTGGTGCCTCGAGCGGGACCATGACCCAAAGGCCTGCCCCGACTGCCGTGGCATGCATCCGAAGGCCTTGAGGAAGGGATCCGTCAAGCTTATGGTGGCTCGATATGCGACACTGCGACGATTGAGGTCCCGGTCGAGAAGAAGGTCCCAGGAGTTGTCTCGGAGCACAAGGTCGTCGTCACACTCCAAGTCATCGAGCCATTCGGGTAAGTCGAAACCCACAAAAAGAAGTAGTCGAAGTCTACTTCAACTTCCTCGGCCGACGAGGGAGCGTCCCCACTCGAAGTCTGGCTCAGCGGTTGAGGCAGCGCCTGGGTTGGCTCCGCACCTCCCCGACTTTCCGGAAGCTGGAGCGGCCCCCAACCAATTGAAAGAATTTTATGAGGCCGTGCACCTCATATTTGGGTGGCCCATTCCCTCTAGCATGCATTTGGGCCCCGCTGATTCAGGAGGGGCCGCTACTGGTTCCACACCAGTGCCCGCCAGACCCCAGGGAGCCACAGATGAATCCGGATCGGTGCCGGTCATGCCATCTCGACCTTCCCCGACGCCTATCTTGAGGCCGACTCCCGCCACCATCCTCATCCCCGACACGGAGCCAGAGAGGCGGCGTCCGACGCTGGCACTGACAGGGGCCAGGCCTTCCAAGCCGGAGCCTGAACTCTATTCATATGGGCTAGGACTAAAGGCTCACTTTCCTGGGAATTACCAGAAAAGCAAGATGACTTCAGAGTCCGCTTAATCTCATGGCCACTCATTAGCCTGCAGATAAGCCGTATTAAACTGATGTAAGTTCCTTTCTTTCTGTGCTTTTCAGCATGGAACTGGAGCTCTGCCACTACTTTCATCTGACCTTTGATTATTTCTAAACACAAGACAACCAGTGTGCTAGACCACAATGTCCCCTCGTAAAATGACAGACTTTAAGCAATGCCGTGTCTGTAAAAAACAGTCACAGACCCGCAGCATGTGTGTCTATAGTGTCTGGGTCCGGGCCGTGATATTAATTTGTGCGGCAAGGGCAGACTTGTGCGTCGCAAAGTGATCTAGGACTGGAAGGCGACGCTATATGTCGATGAGCATCTGAAGAAATTGAAAACTTTGCTATGGTGATGAACACAGGCCCAGTCCCACTCCCGGGGTCGATCTCTTGAGAGTGCCACATTGCGGTCAAAGTCTTCTGGTAAGTTGAAGTCGAAATTAAATAGAAAACACCAAAAAGCAAATTGGGATACATCCCCATTTCACCACTCTGCATCCAAAGAGAGGATGTGAGAGCATCACAATACTAGCCAGTTTCCTTTCAGAATTCAGAGCCGATCCCACAATTGATCCTGATGCTCCCCTAATTCCCTGGGCCAGCAGCGATACCAGGGCAAATGGAAACCTTTAAAGAGGCCATGCTGCAGATTGTCAGCGATTTACCGGCTCCCTCTGGCACTCCTTCAGGCCCCAAGGATCTGCAGGGCCCTCATGTTGGGTTTCCACTTGTGGAACCTCCCCTGGTTCCAGCTGACCCTGTTAAAACCATTTTGGGCCCACTACCGACTCCAGTACTGCTGCCTACTCTGTCGCTAACACACATGCTGTGCCTTAACTCCTTGATGCCAGTTCTGAGGACTCCCATGCCGACAAGAGGGGACAATGTGATCTTGGTTCCAATGGAACCAACTTCAGCCCGATATTGACCGATGTTGTGCTATAAAATAATGAAGGTGCAACCGGTTGTCATACAGCTTCATTCTGCACCAATATTTCTACCAAGGCATAAACAGTGGCTCTGGTATTTTTTTTTTTACTCCGATTCTGACCAACGCGCAGCAGGAGGAGATGATGGTGATGATGTTGGAGGGATGATGGTGATCTCCCTCTTCATTATACTGATTAAAATCTTTATGCAGACTTGCAAGAAGCCAATGGACTAGATACCTCCCCAGATACAGGGATTAATTCTTCATGTGGGCCACCTACTGAGGAAAGTGCATCATTCGCAGTTGTAATTCGGAGGGCAGCTTAAGTGCTGGATTTGCAGTTGCCCTCCATTGAAAGCTAAACTAATGTTCCTACAAAAATGTTACACCCGGGATCAGCTATACCTGAGCCCTTGCATCCTTTCAATAATGCCCTTACGTACACTTTGATGTAGACCTGGTTCAAACCATATTCCTGTCTGTAAGTGAATAGACAGGAGTCTAGGTGTCATAATCCAGCACCTGGAGACCCTTACTTTCTCACCAAGCACTCTACTCCAGAGTGTTTGGTGATGCAGGCATCTACTTGCCAAGTTAACCAAAATGCTTTCCCCTCAATGCCTCTGGATAGGGAATCTAAATGAAATGTGGCTTTTGGGAAACAAATGCTCTCTTCAGTTTAGTACTGCAATGTGAATCGTGCTGGTCTTGACACTACTGACTGTTGGGAAGGGTGGTTGGCACCAGTGTTGTGCTGCGTCCCCATGCATGGAAGTGTTCTACAAGATGTACAAGTTTTGCTCAGGAATATGCCCTTTTATGGCTATCGCCTCTTTGGTGAAAATGCTGATCCCACACTTGAGTGACTTAAACATAGTAAAGCTTTGGCACTCACTGTGGGACACCTTATCCTTGCTAAGCAGTTCCCTCACCAGTTTTGAAATTTTTGGAACTATTTTAGGGAACTGGCATACATACAGGCAGTGTCAATCCCCTCAACCTCTCCAGTAGTCACCTCTGTCCTTTCGAGGCTGTGGTTGGGGATCTGGTAGACATCACCCAGGCCAGCAAGGACACCAGTCCTCCCAGTTCCCATCTGCTTCTAAGCCTCATTAGTTTTCCCAGAGTTCAATGGTGATCCATTATCTCCAACAAAAGGGTCATTCAAATTGTTCAGCATACCTGTGACCTACCTTTTCTGGCTGCTCCACCACATCTCCCTCCCCCATCCAGCCAACCTTTGGAGGAGTACCACTCCATTCTGCTCCAGGAGGTTCAAGTGTTGCTTTCAATGAGAGCCATCTAGAGGGTCCAGGCCTCGAAAAGAGGAGAGGGTTGCTACTCTTGATATTTCCTTGTGCGGAAAAAGGACAGAGGCCTGTGGCCTACACTTGACTTTCGGCCTCTAAATGCCTTTCTCAGGAAGGATAAATTCAAGAGGGCCATGCTGGTCCAAATTTTAACCACACTGAACCCAGAAGACTGGATATTGTCCCTGGACCTTCAAGACAAGTATTTTCATATACCGATCTTGCTTTATCATGGGGGTTACCTGAGGTTCAAGGTCAATCAGAAGAGTTTTCAGTTTCCCCTTTGTCCTCGCTAGTCTTCCTCAGGTGTTCATAAAAGTAATGGTGGTTGTCGCGGCACACCGCCACAGGTTGGGAGTGCCAGTTTTCCCTACCTTGATGACTGGCTGTTAAAGATAGGCTTGCCACAGTCAGTCGTGGGTCACACCCAGCTAATGGTGAAGCTGTTGACATTGTTGGGATTCACGATCAGTATGCTGAAGTTGCACCTGATTCTCAGAGGTTGCCATTCATTGGGGCTATCCTTGACAAAGTGCAATTCAAGGCTCTCTCCATTGTAACGAGTTCAGGATATTTCGGCTATGATCCTGATGTATCTGAAAGAAGCAGTTAGTTATAGATTCCTTACCTTAGAATTACCCCCAGGCGTCAGACTGGATCCGGAAAGTTTTTTGTCAGCAGTACCCCTGCGTGTCGGTAGGTGGCGCGGTCGACTCCACGTCCGTCGTCGGCGTCATGGTCGCCGGGATGACGTTGCGGAAGTTACTTAGACGCCGCCCTCGTGCGCTGACGTCAGTTCTTTCTTTTTCCGCGCCAGCAAGCGCAGATCCGGAGAGACCGGTACCCCCAGTCACTTTTTGAGTGATTTTTTTGCGACTTTTGTCGACTTTGTTTTGAGTCTACCATCGACTCCTGGTGCATGAGGAATGCCCAGTTTCAAGGCCTGCGGTTCCTGTACCCGACTGATGTCAGTGACGGATCTGCACCGCGTGTGCCTCTACTGTCTGGAGCACGACCATGACCCCAAGTCGTGCTCTGACTGCCGAACCATGGCCCCAAAGTCTTTGCGGGAGCGGTCCTGAAAGCTACTCGAGGCCTGGCAGTCGGCTCCACGTCGTTAGAGTTCCCGGTCGCGTGGGAGGTCAAGGGACCGATCGCAGAGCCATCACCACTCCTCGTCCAAGTCTTTGCACTCGGGGTCAGGTAAGTCGAAGCACAAGAAGAAGTCGAAGAAGCATCGTTGCTCTTCGACTTCCCCATGTCCGTCGGCCGACACGACGAAGGGTGCGGGTGGTGCCCCTCCCGCGGCTCCGCGTGTGGAGCCTTCAGGGTCGACTCCGGCCTTCCCTCCCTTCCTGGGAGCGACCCCTGCCCAGCTTCGTCAGTTCTACGAAGCGATGCATGCCATCTTTGGGCAGCCCGACTCCGCCGGTGCGCCTTCGGGCCCCGCGGACTCTGCTGGGGGCCCTTCGATGCCGGCGGCTCCGGCCTCGGCACCACAGGGCCCCCTTGGATCCAGGCCTGGATCCGGATCGGTGCTGGTTGACCTTATTACACCTCCACCGGGCACCAATTCCACCGGCACCACGTCCGCAGCAGACGCCGGCTGGACCTCCAGCCGGCGTCGACCCCGGCTTCCACCCCTATGTGGATACGGAGCCGGACCGGCGTCGACCGACACCGGATCTGGCGCCGATGGGTACTTTTGTGCCTGTATTCCACCCTGGCCATTTTCAGCCAGTTTGGCAGCCACAGGAGGGTGAGGAAGACTGGGAGGGGTGTGTGGTGACCCTTTAACTGACCAGTTGCAGTACGAACAGGACTGGAGAGAGGAACTGGGGGACGCCAGTGGTCTGGACACTTCACCAGACCTTGGCATGTTGTCTCCTCCTACTGTGGCTACGGAGGAGGGAGCGTCTTACGCAGTGGTGTTGGTTGGCCAGCCGAGGCCCTAAACCTCGAGCTACCTACTGTGGCAGTCAGGACTAACCTCCTGACAGAGGTGCTTCAGCCGGCAGCGAGCTCTTCGGAGCCCCTGCTGCTGTTTAATGAAGCCCTCACGGACATCCTTTTGGGCACCTGGTCCAGGCCCAACACGGGCTCCTGTGGATAGGATGGTTGCCCGACGCCACCGCCCGGCTCCGAGCGACCCTACTTTCCTCTCCCAACACCCCTCCCCCGAGAGCTTGGTGGTCCAAGCTTCAACGTCCCAAAGTGCTTTCCCTAACGCACCACCGGACAGGGAATCCAAGAAGCTGGATCAGCTTGGGAAGAAGTTGTTTTCTTCCTCCAGCTTAGGGCTGCGGTCGGAGAACACTGCATGCCTGTTGGGCCGTTATTCCCACTCCGTGTGGCATATGGTTGCGCAAGTGCTGCCTCAGTGTCCGGAGGAGGCCCGGGCCGTACTCTCCCGTGCTGTTGCCGAGGGGAGCGACGCAGCAAAGTTCGCCATCCGCTGTGGACTGGACACTGCCGACTCACTGGGTAGGACCAATTCAGCTTCGGTGGCGCTTTGCCGTCACGCCTGGTTGAGAACGACTGTCTTTTCTGGGGATGTCCAGAAGACCTTGATGGACATGCCTTTTGATGGCCGTCGCCTGTTCGGCGACAAGGCAGACAGTGCGCTAGAGTGCTTCAAGGACTCTCGGGCTACGGCCTAGTCCTTGGGCCTCTCCACCACGCACCCTGCACGGTCTGCCTTTCGCCCCTTTCGTGGCCACGGAAGGGGTTCCCCAACACGTTTCTTTCAGAGCCACAGGCCAGCGCAAGCTGTTCAACCTCAGTGCGGCCGGGGATGTGGGAACCACTGACGTGGTTCTGGGGGCCAGCGGGCGGGCCAGTCCACCACCGCCCCCTCTGCAGCAGCCTCCAAACCTTCCTAGTCCGACCTTTCAGGCCCATCAAACGCCAGTGGGCGGCAGGATACGCCATCACCTCCCCCACTGGCGCACCATCACGTCGGACAGGTGGGTTTTGCAGGTAGTCCGAAGGGGCTACTCCCTCCCCTTCGAGACTATCCCTCCAGCCATGCCACCCCAGTACCATCGCATGTCGGGGGATCACCTGACCCTTCTCCAACAGGAAGTTACGGCTCTCTTGGCCAAGGGAGCCATTGAGCGCGTTCCTGCCCCAGAAGTAGGTCGTGGTTGCTATTCCCACTACTTTCTGGTGCTCAAGAAGGACAAGGGCCTGCGTCCTATCTTGGATCTCAGGGACGTCAACCGCTTCCTCCGGAAGGAGAAGTTCAAAATGTTGACCCTGGCTCAGGTCTTGTCTGCCCGCGACCCTGGAGACTGGATGGTAGCGTTGGACTTGCAGGATGCTTATTTTCACATCCCCGGCCTGCCGGCCCACCGGCGTTACCTGCGGTTCACGGTAGGCCACGAGCATTTTCAGTTTACCGTGCTCCCCTTTGGCCTTACCAGCGCCCCTCTGGTGTTCACGAAAGTGATGGCGGTGGTCGCAGCTCATCTGCGCAGATCAGGGGTTCCAGTCTTCCCCTATCTCGACGACTGGTTCTTGAAGGCGGGCTCGCCCCAGGCAGTCGTCTCCCACCTCCAGACTACAGCCGACCTCCTGCATTCGCTGGGGTTCTCCATCAACGTGCCGAAGTCGCACCTGACCCCCTCTCAGAACTTCTCTTCATCGAAGCGGTTCTGGACACGGCGCATTTTCAGGTTTATCCTCCCGAACAGCGAGTACGGGATATTTGGGGTATGATTCCGATCTTTCAGCCTCTATCCCGGGTTTCAGTCAGGAGGACCCTGAGGCTGCTGGGCCTCATGGCCTCCTGCAACCTGCTGGTCGATCATGCCAGGCGGCATATGCGGGCTCTGCAGTGGGACCTGAAGTTCTAGTGGGCGCAGCATCAGGGGAATCTGTCCGATTGCGTCCAGATCTCGGAGGGCACTGCACGACAATTGCAGTGGTGGCTCACGAACCGGGATTGGGTCAACAGCAGATCCCTCTCCCTTCCCCAACCAGAATACACAGTGGTGACAGACGCATCCCTTCTGGGATGGGGCGGCCACATGGGACAGGCGGAGATCAGAGGCCTCTGGTCTCCGACGGAGTCTGAGCTCCACATCAACCTTCTGGAGCTCCGGGCGATCCGTCTTGCACTGAAAGCATTCCTTCCCTCTGTCAGGGGAACAGTAGTGCAGGTGTTCACGGACAACACCACTGCCATGTGGTACTGCAACAAACTAGACTGGGTGGGGTCATGGAACTATGTCAAGAGGCCCTCCGTCTCTGGACATGGCTGGTACATCAGGGCATATCCCTGGTGGTTCAACATCTGGCAGGTTCACTGAACGCCAGGGCGGACGAACTCAGCCGCAGGTGCATGATGGATCACAAATGGCGTCTTCACTCGGAGGTGGTGCAAGGTCTCTTTCTACAGTGGGGAGAGCCTTGGTTAGATCTAGTCGCCACCGAAGAGAACGCAATTCTGCGCGCTGGAATTTCCAAGGCGGCACTCGCTAGGCGACCCTTTTCGTCGCGAGTGGAGTTGCGGTCTTCTATACGCCTTTCCGCCTATACCACTTCTGCCCAGAGTGTTGAAGATCAAGCGCGACCGGGCCCAAGTCATTCTTGTGGCTCCGGATTGGGCATGAAGAGTCTGGTATCCCGAGCTGCTCAACATGGCCATCGATCCCCCGATCCGACTGCCTCTTCAGGAGGATCTTCTGTGGCAGCAGCAGGGGACGGTCCTCCACCCGAACCTGTCCAGTCTCCACCTCCTTGGCGGCAGTTGACGTCATTTGACTTGCCTCCCGAAGTCTGGGATGTAATCTTGGCAGCCAGGCGTCCCTCCACTAAGACGGTATACGCCTACAGATGGAATACATTTGTGGCATGGTGCATAGCAAAGGCTGTGGATCCCCTTTCTGCCCCTCTTTCTGAGGTTCTCTTGTTCCTCCTGTCTTTGGCCCAGCAGGGCTTTGCTCTGGGCACTCTTAAGGGCTACCTCTCGGCCATTTCAGCCTTCCTCAGGCTTCCTGATCAGCCTTCTCTTTTCAAGTCCCCTGTTGTAAATAGATTTCTCAAAGGCATTACTCATCTTTTTCCTCCTGTTCCCTTCGTAATGCCTCAGTGGGACTTGAACTTGTGCGCTCCCTTTGAGCCGCTACATAACTGTCCTCTCAGACTCCTCACTCTGAAAACTGATTTTCTGGTGGCCATCACCTCCGCGCGCAGGGTGAGTGAGCTACAAGCTCTGTCTTCCAAGCCTCCTTTTCTGGCTGTTCATCCGGACAAGGTCGTCCTCAGAACTCGACCTTCCTTTCTTCCAAAGGTGGTCACTACTTTTTATATTGGCCAAACCATTACTTTGCCCACCTTCTTTCCGCCTCCGCATCCTTCAAAAGAGGAAGAGAGGCTCCACCGCCTGGATCCAAAACGTGTGCTCTTCTTTTATTTGGATCGCACCAAACAATTCCGGGTGGACGACCAGCTCTTTGTGGGTTACGCGGGCGCTAAGAAAGGTCGGGCCGTGCACAAACGGACCATTTCCAGGTGGGTTGGTCTGTGCATCAAGGCCTGCTATTCTTTGGCAAAGAAGAAGCCTCCAGTGGGGCTGCGCGCCCATTCCACCAGGGCGACGGCAGCTACTACTGCTTTGGGACGGGGAGTCCCCCTAAATGACATCTGTCAGGCAGCTATGTGGGCATCGCTGCACACGTTTACGAGACACTACTGCCTTGACAGCCAAGTCCGGAGAGACGGCTTCTTTGGCCGTTCTGTTCTCCAGGACATTCTGGTGTGAACTTGGTTCGCAGACCCACCTCCGGGGTTGGTATTGCTGGGGTATCTATTCTAAGGTAAGGAATCTATAACTAACTGTTTCTTTCAGATGAATAAGTTACTTACCTTCGGTAACGATATATCTGTAAGAAACATAGGTTAGTTATAGATTCCTTACCGCCCCACCCATCCTCCCCGTTCTGCGAACTGATTTCTAGGATTAAGGACATCCTTTCAGGGCCCTAGTTTTGTGCACCAGTGGTCAGTGTCTTGCATGGCTCTGCGTTCCTGGCGCGGAAAGTCGTGTACAGAACTGACCTCAGCGCGCGAGGGCAGCGTGTAAGTAACTTCTGCGACGTCATCCCGGCGACGACGGACGCGGAGTCGACTGACGCCACCTACCGACACGCAGGGGTACTGCTGACGAAAAACTTTCCGGATCCAGTCTGACGCCTGGGGGTAATTCTAAGGTAAGGAATCTATAACTAACCTATGTTTCTTACAGATATATCGTTACCGAAGGTAAGCTACTTCAGTCCTGTCCTGGATCTTGGTGAGTGCAGCTCTGAGGCTTTGTGGCCTCTTAGCCTCCTGCCTTACCCTGGTCAACTATGCCAGTCAGCACAGGCGAGCTCTGCAATGGAGTTTGAAATCCCAGTGGGCCAGCACCATGGAAATTCTATTTTGATTTTAAGAGGACAGCCCCCAAGCTGCAGTGGTGGCTACTCGAACGCAATTGGTCGTGCAGCAGGCCTCTCCCTTCGTCATCCAGAGCTGATGGTGGTGACTGATCCATCACTACTGGATTCAGTAGGATATCTGGGGGCAGGTGAGGATCAAAGGACTTTGATCTCCATAGGAAGCCTGGCTCCATATCAATCTGTTGGTGCTGTTTACCATTTGCCTGGCGTTAAAGGCTTTCCTACCGTCCATCAAAGGGAGACTGGTGCCGGTTGTCAAGGACAGCACCTCTGCCATGCAATACTGTAACAAGCAGGACAGAGTGGGGTCCCAAGTCCCGTGCGAGGTGGTGCTGCGCCTTTGAATCTGACTGGAGCTTCAAGGCATTTTCTTGGTCACACACTCCCTGACTGATCCTCGAATGCCAGAGCAGGCAATCTCATTCTGTGATGTATGGCAGAATCGCAAATGGTGTCTGCATCCCGAGGTGGTACAGGGCATCTTCTGGCAGTGGGGAGAACACTAATTAGATCTTTTTGCCACCATAAAGAACGCACAGTGTCAACAATTTTGCACATGTTCCAGTAAAAAGACTCACTGAGAGACACATTCCAGCTGGAATGAAACATGAGACACCTGTATGGCTTCCTACCCCTACCACTCCTGCCCCATGTTCCGAAGAAGTTCAATGACCGGGCCCCAAGTCATCCTAGTGGCTCCGGATCGGGCAAGGAGATTTTGGTACCCAACCCTTTTGGTCATGCGCATCTGCCCTCTGATCAGGCTTTCACTTCAATATGGATCTCCTGTCTCAGCAGCAGGGCATGGTACTTCACTCAAACTTGCACAATCTACACCTCCATGCGTAGAGATTGAACAACGGAAGTTATCTTCATTTGATCTGCAGCCGGTAGTTGTGAATGTGATCGCCAGATGCCCGTCATCAAAGTCCGTCTATGCCTGACGCTGAGGCAAATTTGTAACCTGGTATGGTGTTCGGCAGTTAGACCCCTTACAAGCCAGGCCTTGGATGTCCTATTATTTGTTTTGTTTCGTCTTTGGCCCAGTAAAGCCTTGCAGTTGTTGCATAAAAGGTTATTTTTCTGCACTTTCCTAATTTTTACATTTACCAGACCAACTGTCCTTGTTTAAATCACCTATTGTGATGTGGTTTATTAAAGGTGTGACACATATGTTCCCTCTAAATCCGCTTTTGATGCCTTCAGGCTGATGCATGCATAGCTGCTCGGTGCGTTTTCTAACCTTAAAGACTGTCCCCCTCATTGCAAACACTTCGACTTATCGCATGAGTGAGCTCCAGGCACTATCGGTGCAATTGCCCTACACCACCTTCTTTTCGAGAAGCTGGTGCTGAGGATACCAGTTGCTTTTTTGCCTAAAGTCATGACTCCTTTCCACATAGGACAATCTATTATTCTACTAGCTTTCTTTTCCCATCCTCACCCTTAAAAGAGGAGGAGAGGCTCTATCGGGTGGACCCCAAAAGTGATTTAAGCTTTTACAATGATCATACCAAGGACCAACGGGTGACTGATCAGCATTTTCTGGGGGTTTTCAGGGTGGAAAAGGCTATATAGAACCGGGCTCTGTCGAGTGGATAGTCCTCTGCAATAAGATATACACACTGGCCAGAAATCAGCCTCCAGAACGACTGTGAGCCACTTCTGCCAGAGCTAAAGCTGGTACAAGTGTGTTGGCATGCTGGTACCAGTGTGTTGGAGTGCCTGTTGTTGACATCAGCCAGGCTGCGACGTGAGCATCGGTGCACAGATAGCCAGGTCCAAGTCCAACAGGAGGGGCATTTTACTTGTTCGGTCCTGAAAGGACCTTTGTGGTCTCAGTGCACTCCTCCTACCCTCCACTTTTGAGTGTTACTGCTTTGTCTATTCCAAATGTGATGAATCTGCAGTTAGAAGTATCACTCAGAAAAACAAGTTAGTTGCTTTCAGTAAGGCTCTTTCTGGTGGTTACTCTATCTAACCGCAGATTCCTAGCCACCCTCCCTCCTTGTTCTGTGGAGTGGCCTCTTTTACACATTTAAAAAGGCCCTGATTTAGAGACCTGTACACTGGTACTGACAACTGGTAAATGTGCCATGCCTGGAGGCGCAGAAAGAGTGAAGAAAGAAACTGACGTCTGCATGCAGGCGCCCCGTGCGTGTGCAGCTCTGCGCTGAAATTTCCAGGATGGTTCAGACCCGGCATGGAGCAGCTGGGCACCACCAGGCGGTGTGCAGGAGCAGTGCCACAGGTTTTTTGGATCCAGTCTGGCACACGGATAATATTCTAAAGGTGAGTAATCTTTGGTAATATAGAGTATCCAACAGAAAGAGGTATGTAACTGTTTGTGTACACTATGCGGTTTAATCCCCCTCTGCTTGGAGCTTTGGGACTAGATTTCATAGCTGCTCTTCAAAACAATCCATGAATTGGAAGAGAGTCTCTTTCGTGAAAAAGTAACCCACTGGATTGCTTCAACTGGCCTTTCCTGTCGTTGAGCCCCTTAATGTAGTGATAAATGCTTCAGTTACCTCGAGCAATATCGAGGACATCCTAATAGTAGGGCTAGTCAATCCGCTTCTGGTAAAAAAAAAAAAGGCAGGAATAGGTTCTTTGGTCCCCTGCAAACTGTAGTTGATCAGTCCTCTGGCAGCTGACGCTAAGATCATGGAAGAATATATCCTACCTCTACTTTTTTTTCTTGAGATAACAAATCTGTAGAAGATGCCCACACCTGCTTTCATTGTAGCTGGGGCACCAAGATAATGATCACAGTAGATGTCAATAGTGCCAGAGCCCTAATCCTTCTTGTTCTATTAGCAGCTCCAGAAACTGTCGGCCATGGCACACTGTTATTCAGGCTCCACAAAGGGGGAATGGTTTGTAAAGTACTAAACTGGTTCACCTCATTTCTGAAGGAATGAAAACCGTGAATTATGCTAAGTATCTGTACACCTGAAAGTCACCTAGTGGACTGTACAGTATGGCAAGGCGTACTTGTATCACCATACCTTTTTAATATTTGTTAAACCATTAGCTTCTCATATTTGAGCACGAAGTTTACATTTTTTCACCTGTGTCAATGACACTTAATTATTGTTTCTGCTTAATGGTGTTTATACTAACCTTTCAGCCTATGTGGGTGCCTGAGGAGGAGGTGGTAATGGCTGGATTATTTACCAGTATTATTCATTACGCCAATTCTCCCTTCCTTGTTGTACTTTTTATGCTCCTACCCTTCTGTTCTGCTGGGTTTCGTCTGCGACCCCAAGTGCCTACTTCCGTACTATCAATCAATCATTCAGCATTTTTATAGCACAAAACTGTCACCCCTAGGGGTATCTGGGCCCTGAAGGTGCCGTGTCTCAGTCGAAAGCCAGGTCTTGAGCTTCTTTCTGAAGTCTGCAGGGAGGATGCTGTTCGGAGGTGGAGGGGTGGGTCGTTCCAGGTCTTGGTAGCGATGTAGGAGAAGGAGCGCCCTCCACTGCGACGGATGTGGGGGATATGAGCTAGGGCAAGTGAGGCGGAACGCAGGCGTCCTGCGGGCAGGTGGAAGTTCAGTTGATGGTTGATCTGTAGGATGGTTCTTGATCATGTAAAGCTTTGTATGCGTGCGTGAGGACTAGCAGGATGAGACACTGGTGAGTCTTCCCTTATAACCCATAGAGGAGGCAGAGCATAGCTAGGGGGCATTGCTAAAACGTCAAGAATTTTTAGATTACAGATTGCTTTCAGAGAAGATACCTTTCTTGAGGAGGTTGATCCTCTTCAGCGAAGTAAGGACTGAGTCAGGAAAAGAGAAATTGGAGTAATGGATAATTAATCCAGCCATTGGTGCATGCATGTGGTTGTTCCATTCTTTATACAATGTCAGTTGTGTTCTCACTGTCTAGCTTTGATCTGTTCTCACTCTGCTGTCGAAATTCTGCTTTGTGCACACCCTTTTTTGTGCTGACTTTTTAAATAGAAGAGTTGATAATGTTCAGATCTGGTATGCCCAAACCCCATATATTTTTTCACAAAGACCTTTTAATCAAATGGACGCACCTTCATTGCCACTGAAAAATATTTTCCACATGTACCACATTATAGTTCTCATTGTGGTGTTTCCTAAACAGGAAGTGCTGCATCATGTAAATGTAAAGAGAATGTTTTTAGGCACGTTGAGTTTGAAACCCCATGTCGAGCAGATAGAGATAATGCTACGCACACTCTCAGACCACTCGGCAGTCATGCTAGTCCTTTCCTTGCCACAGGTACAGACCTCCTCCTGGATTTGGCATCTCCGCGATACGATGCTGCACTGCCCGGAGGTGGTCCAGCAGATCTCCAATAGGCTGCAAGACTATTTGGCTATAAATGACACCCCCGAAACCCCTATATATGTACTCTGGGATGCGCTGAAGGCAGTTAAGGGAGAATTCATAGCAGTAGCAGCCTCAGATAATAAGGTACGCAGGGAATAAAGAGAACTCCTGACACAACAAACACATGAACTAGAATGCATACACCAGAGAACTGGGGAGCCTAGGGCGTGGCGACAACTCGAAGCCGCACAATCCCAACTTGCAGTGCTAGACCTAGACAGGGCAGAATATGCTGGGCTCAGACACCATCATACCTTTTACACAGGTGGGGATAGAGCGGGAAGGTTATTAGCTCACAGACTGAGAACACAGAGACAAGCATCCAGTATTACTTCTGTGATAACTTCCACAGGAGGAGAGGTGGCTACTGACCAGCAAATAGCCGAAACATTCCGACAATATTACGTAGGGCTCTACACGGCGCAGGACCTTCCACCACAAGCCCAGGTTCAGTACCTTCAGGGAGACCCCACATCCACAATCCCACCAGACCAAGCAGAGGAAATTGAATCGCCTATCAGAATCGAGGAGGTAATTTCAGCCATCTCTAAGCAGAAACCACTTAAATTCCCTGGACCAGATGGGTTTTCCGCCTCGTTATACAAAACCTTCTGCACCATATTGGCCCCATCCTCACTCTGGTATATAACGCAACAGGGACTTCATCCGCCCTCCCTAAAACAATGCTAGAGGCCTCCGTGATTGTGATACCTAACGCTGGGAAAGATAAGCGTCAGTGTGCCTCTTATAGGCCTATCTCCCTCCTTAATGTTGATTTTAAGATATTCACGGGCATCCTGGCATCTCGATTGTCACCTCTCCTTCCTGGATTGATCGACCCTGATCAAGTAGGATTTGTCCTCAACCGCCAATGTGCGGATAACACCAAACGATTATTACATTTAATAGATAAAGCCCTACGATTTGAAACGGAACAGATGCTTTTATCGATGGACAGTGAAAAGGAGTTCGATAGTTAATTGGCCTTATTTAAAAGCGGCACTGCAACATTTTGGGCTCCCTGAGAGATTCATAGCTTGGGTTTTTAGCGGATACAACAATCCCACAGCCACTGTCCGAGTGAATGGTTATACGTCTGCCCCCTTCATTATACAGAGAGGAACACGCCAGGGCTGCCCCCTCTCCCCCTTGCTTTTCGCCCTATACATGGAGCCCATGGCCCAACGTATCCGTAACAACCCACTCGTCTCAGGAATACACTTTGGGGGGGGGGGGGGGGACACACGCTTAGTTTATACACTGATGATGTAATAGTGACCTTCGAAAATCCTCAGATTTCTCTCCCAGCTATTTTGACTGAGCTGGAGCTATTCAAAATTAACGTTCATAAATCGCAAGCCCTCAACCTTACCCTGAACCCACTCAATCTAGACGCCCTGAGAATTGCTCACCCCATACAATGGGCCCCGGTAGCGATCCCCTATCTAGGGCTACAGCTCTCCGCGTCCTTATTTAGCACCATAACGTTAAATTATTCCAATTTATTTCGTCACATTAGAGAGGACCTGCGCTGTTGGCGCCCGCACACACTCTCGTGGCTAGGCCGAATTGCGGCTATTAAAATGTTCATATTGCCAAAGATGTTATTCCTTTTTCAAGCCCTCCCACTGGAATCTCCCCCGGGCATGATGCGCTCGCTTCAATAAGAACTGGAATCCTTTATCTGGGCGGACAAGAGACCCCGTATGCGGCGTAATCTTAGCTACAGGCCCCCAGGGTAGGGTGGTTTTGGGATTCCCAATCTCCTGGATTATTATTGGGCGGCCCGGATTAAGGCATTTGTCGAATGGCCGCGTTCAATGTCCGAAAAGCATTGGCTCTTCATGGATAGGGCCCTAGCAGGGAGGTCGCTATGGCAGATTCCCTTCCTGCCAAAATCTGCGAAGCCAAAGAACCTTTATCTTTCACTTGTGTCGCGCACCCCCTTAAAGGCGTGGGACAGAATAGCAGAGAAACGGGGTCTTACCACCTTCCCGTCTCCACTGACCTCTATTGTGGAGAACATCTCCTTTTCCCCTGGGATGGATGCAAAGGCATTCACATGGTGGACACGAGAGGGGACTAGATCCATTGGACACTTTTTCAATGAAGAGGGCCCACTCTCCTTCGAAAACCTCTGAAATCAACAGGGTCTCCCCGAGACGGAACGGTATCACTATCAACAAATAAGACATTGGGTCATGCACCCTAGTGTCCGCCCGCTAGCGCAGCAACATCTCACTGCATTAGAAAAATGGCTATTATCCAAATCTGATGACGCCCACCTTATATCACAGATCTATTGCCTAATAAGACAGGCCCCAACACCCCACAAGAAACCGAGTAAAAAAAGATGAGAATTAAAACTGGAGCGGACACTTTCGCAGCGGGAATGGGAGGACATCTATAACAGAGCCAGACACACGGCACGCAATGTTTCTAGTATAGAGACTGCCACAAAAATAGCAACCTACTGGTATTTTACTCCTGTCAGACTTCACAGGGGCAATCCAACAAAAAAAACCCTGTGCTGGCGCGGATGCGACTCACCAGGTACCCTGACGCACACATTGTGGGATTGCCCTCATTTAACTCCTTATTGGACGAAGGTACTTAAGGATATAGATACTCATTTCGACACAGAATTGCCCCGGTTTCCAGCGTATATTTTAATAGGTCTACCGAACTCTCTTATGTTTCCTCTCAAATCGCGCAGAGGACGCCAAATAGCTCTGGCCCTAGGCGCGTCTCTCCAAAACATTCTCGCACATTGGGGAACTAACTGCTTACCCACCCATACGGGATGGTTGCATCGGATGTGGCACATCCTCGGCATGGAGCGGATCTCCCTCTCACTTAACAATCCGAGTGCATCATTCCCTGTTCTTTGGAAGGGTTTCCTATCGTTACTCTCCTCCGAATTTAAAGAACTTACCTGCCCCAAATACCTTCGATTACTGCGACTCACAGACCAGGCACAGTCAGACCCTTAGGATACGACACAACAAGTACGGTCGCTTAATGGCCAGAGGGAAACAGAGGGAGGAGGGGAGGGACATGGGGGAGGGGGGAGGAAGTTGGGGTTGTTGAACAGATCAGCTTTTATCGCTTCTCCTACGATTGTGGGATGTTACAAAGCAATTTGTATTATGGTTGATTATTTTTGTTGAAGTATATACCTCAATAAAGAAATTTTAAACATAAAAAGTCAAAACTATTTTTTGGGCTCCACTCTGTGGTATTTCTCTTTTCCAATAAATGTCTATGCTGTCCGTGTTTCTTGTATGACACTGCTATAACACCAAGGTCATCACCTGCTTTTGCACGGATGTGCCTCGATCAGAGCACTCAAGCTTCTAGCCACTTGTAAGCATTACTGTCTGGAAGCAGGTTTAGACCAGAGAGAGCAGCTGTCCTTCACTGTGCATGTGTTTGAAGCCTGATATAACTTACAAAGTTACCCTTTCTTAATCCCTCTCACTCTTGTCACCCATCAGATGGGTATGTAAAAGAACCAGATGTAAACGGAAGGGCTTATTGCTCACAGTACCAGCATGGATACTTGTATTCTCATTAGTACTTGTTCTGCGGATGTTTTGACGTGTTAGCAGAACTGAAGCCATTAAGAACTAGCCACACACATCTGCGGTGTAGTCACCATGACCCTTCACTTCCACCTTCTAGTCACAATATCAGTCATCTGAAACAATGGTCACACTTCCACACCTATGCTCGTGACGAACTGAGTGGGCTGCTCTCACCCAGGCAGATGGCACTGAATGTGTTCAGAATGGAGGCCTAGTGAAAGGGTTAAATACAGTGGCCTCCTGACACCTCTCCCAAACATCATGATGCAAGCTTATTTCCTTATAAGGCACAGTTGTAATTGTAAGTGGGACGCTTTAGAAACTGGAACCCCTGAGGAGAGAACTGATACTCTTATAAATAGATTGGAATTGTTAATGTCTGTTAATCTTATATTCCATTTCATATCTATAAAAATAACCCTTTAAAGAGTTTCTTTTTGAAAGTTTGTACATTTTCATTTTATGTCAGTTTATCGTTGTGTACAGTCACTAGTGCCGTTTTGCTTTGTATTATTCTGATGTGCTAGCCCTGTTTGTAAGAAATGGGGCCATTCCATTGTAATAGAAAATAATAATATAACGTTTGCTAATTAAAGGAACATGACATGGCATGTTACAGCTTTATATAATCTGAGTGCCTTCCAAAGGCGGTTACATGTATATTGACATACTTGGACACATTTGTGTAGAATCATAACTGCAAAAAACGTGTTTTTATAGCATGTGTGTGTTGCTGTAGAACACATGCTCTGCATACTACTACCATCTAATGTTGGGCTCAGATGTTTGCAAGTGTTTTGCTTTGAAGTATTCTTTCGAGTCACTAGGTATATAGTGACTCACCCCTTAGCTGCCAATGCGCATGGGCATCGACTCCATGTTAGATTGTTTTTTCCACCATCGAATTTGCACATGCACAATCTATACTTCAAGTTAAATGCGCTTTCATTTGGGCCCAGCCTGTCGAATTCTCAACTCAGATATTTGGAAAACAACTGTACTTTCCTTCTCCGTCCATTACCGTCCAGAGACCGATCTACATCGACTCTGCGCCTCACGGGGCCAGGAGCCTCACCAGGACCTTGTGCCCCTTGCCCTCAGTGTCCTTTTCAGTGCAGAATGTACAGAGGGGGATAGAATGGATGCCCTTTCAAAACTGTCCATCCTCAGTGCCACACAAAGTTCCCCTGGACTGACCACCGCCAGATGTGTAACCTTTGTCAGTCTCCTGACCACAGTGACACCTCATGCAAGACCTGCCTTACCTTACATTCTAAGAAGACTCTTTGATATCGACTGGCGAGGTGGTGGGTACACCACAAGACGCAGAGGCAGACTTCTGACAACATGCCCAACATCTTTGAAGACCAGTCCTCCCCCAGTGTCGTGGAAGGTGAAGAGGCCAGCCCCTTGGGCTGTCTACCTCACCAAACATCACCCAGTCCAGAGGCCATATTCTCCAGGCTCCCAGTGACTCCACACCTTATAAACCTCGAATGAAAACCTTGGCATGGAGCGTGAATATGGCTGAAGTTGAATCACACATCAGGCCTTCTATGAGGCCTCGGGTCAAGGCAGAACGCTGCTCTTGAGGGGGTCGGGCATCGAACCCTTTGACATAGATTCAGCCCTCTAGTGCCACACTGCCTCGTGGCGCTGACCAAAATCCTCTGAGCCGGCGCAGCCCCTGTCTACAGGCGCTACCCTGTCGAGCCCAAAAGCGCTTCAGAGGCCGAAGATCCTTTTGAACATCGGCGGCAAAGCCAGCCTTCACTTCGAAGCCAACATCAGCGCTGAAAAAATTATTGGCGCCCTAAACACCTTAATTTCGTAAAACATCCTTAGTGCCTCAGATCTAATGATGTATTTGACACCGATGGCTAAGACCTGCATCTGCATCCAAGCCATAGGTGCTGAAGACTCCCTCAGTGCAGAACCCCAATGAAAATGCCTTCAGGAGGAGTTGTATGGAAGACAAAAACATCTCTTTATCCATCCCCACATCAGCAAGATCTCCCAAAGCTGTCTCCAATACCGGTAGAGACTTTGCCTTGCAAGCAAAAGCCTACCTTTAAGGGGGAACTTGCCTTCCTTGGTGCCCAAACGCAAGAAGCACAAGGACAGAGGCACTAGACCTATTCCATTTAGGCCTCCTCCTTCTCCACCACCACATCCTTCTCCACCACCTCACACTTCTCCACTTCCATATTCACCAGAGAGCTCTCCTTAAATCCTGATATGGACAGGGCTGCCCTCTTTGCCCGAAGACCCCGATGATGCACCTTTTGACCCCATACCCATTGATGGCAGTAACATCAGAGGTAGAGGCAAAGGGAGCTCTGACAAGGCGGCCTCCACTACCAAGTATTGACTCCCTCAACTTCCTCAGTGATCACACAGCACCTGTCAGCAGAGACTCCAGTATTTTCTCCCATGCTGACAGGAAATCACATCTGAAAAGTGGGTCTTACCAGTGTATCGCCAAGGTTACTGCCCAGAACTTCTCACACACCCTCCCAACATCTGACACCGCAAATGCAGCCTTAGCAGAGAGCATCTCATTCTCCTGGAGGAAGAGGTCCAAGTGCCTCTTCCAAAACAGACTATAGTACCAGGCCCTCCCCCTTCACCAGGGCAAATGCGTTTACTGTATCTACTTCCTCATCGCTAAGAAATACGGTTCCCTCAGGCCCATCCTGGACCTTAGGCCCCTCAACTGGTTCATCCTGTCCAAACACTTCCACATGGTAACCTTACAGGATATCATCCCTTTGCTGCAGCAAGGTGACTTCATAATGGCTTTAGACCTTAAGGGCCTATTTTTATATTCCCATAAATCCCGACCACCGGCACTACCTGCGTTTTGTGGTAAGTGGCTGTTGTCATCAGTTCTAAGTATAACCATTTGACGTGAAGGCCCAAGGGTCTTCACCAAATGCCTGGCAGTGGTTGGCATACATTTTAGGAGGGGATGCATCCACTTCTTCTCCTACCTGGACGATTGGCTGATGCTTATCTCACACCCAGGCAGCCTTCACCTTCCTCCACAACCTCGGGCCCACCATCAGCGCTACCAAGCCCCATTTCTTACACCTGCAGATGCATCCCTTCTTGGCGTCAACACTAAACTCAGTCACAGGCAAGGCCTAGCCCACCCAGCGGATGATCTCTGCTTTTCTACATCTTGTGCCTCTTTTTCAGCCGCTCCATTACCTTACAGTCAGAATTGTTATGCGCCTCCTCGGCATGATGGCCTCATGCATTGCCATAGTGCCCAATGCTCTGCTACACATGCGCCTGTTGCACAGTGCCTCTCTGCACAATGGTCACAAGCGAAGGGACTGTTAAGAATCTTGTGTTGGTTAATGCCAGAGTACATCACTTTCTGCAGTGGTGGAACAGAAACATGTTGCAGTGCAGGCCTTTTTTAGACCCTATCCTGCAGGTTACCATTACCACATACTCCTATCTCACTGGTTGGGGTTCACAACCAAATCTCACCATGATAGAGGAAGTGTGGGCCCCACATAAATAAAATCACAACATCAACTACCTCGAGTTGCTAGCAATTCATCTCACCCTCAGAACCTTCATTCCCCTCATTCGGGGCAAAGTGGTACTAGTCAGGGCAAACATTACTGCCATATACTACCTACACAAGGAAGGCAGCACTCATTCTGTATCCCTCTCCTTACTAGCTTAGACTATTTGGCATTGTGCACTCCACCACTGCAGTCACTTCATGGCGGTGTACCTTCCGGGGGTGGGCAACAACTTGTTCACTTGCCCAGCAGGACACACCAATAAGTCCATAAGTATGAACTCTACCCTCAAATCCTCAACTGCTACTTCCACCGCTGGGACACAAATAGATCCCTTTGCCACCCCCAGAAAAGTAAAATGCACGAGCTTCACCTCCAGGTACCCACATGCAAAGTCCTTGGGCAACACACTGTAGATGAACTGGTCAGAGAAATTTGCTTACACTTTCCGCCTCTCACCTTATTCCATTTAGTTGTGCCGAAGATACCGCAAACTTCTCAGACTCTCATTCTTGTAGCCCCCACCGGGGACAGATGGCCCTGGTATTCAGCACTCCTTGAAATGTCCATCAGCCCACACGAGAAACTCTGCAAGAGGCTGGACCTTATCACTGGGAATCCAGGCATCCTGACCGCAATGAACTGAATCTGGAGATTTGGCACCTGAGGTCCTAGAGTTTGGTTACCTACGTCTCCCACAAGAATGCATGAACATCTTGTGCGGGTCCTATATGCCAGCCACACAAGCTTGTAATGCAGCCAAGTAGAAGACATTTGTCCACTACTTCTTTCCCTAAATACCTGGACCCCTAAAACCCCCTGATCAGGATTTCATATTTTATTTGCACCATTTCCAGAAGTCAGGCTTTGCTTAGACTTCCATATGCCTTCACCTAGCTACCATTGCAGTGTACATACAGAATAGACAACACTCCTCTCTCTTCCACATTCTAGTGATAAAGCCCTTTATGGAGGGTCTCAAAAGGGTCATCCCCCCAGAGTTCCTCGGCTCCAGTGTGGACTCTCAACATAGTCCTCACCAGATGCATGGAGCCCCTATTTTTATCGCCTCCGTTTTTTGCACTCTCCATACCTGTCCTGGAAAATGACTTTTCTGGTTGCAGTTACCTCTCTCAGGCACAATAGTGAACTGAAAGCACTCGCATTACAAGAACCTTTCATTCAAATGCATAAGGACAGGGCAGTACTGAGGACTAAACCTACGTTCCGGCTCAAGGTGGTATCTCCTTTCCACCTCACCAGTCAATTGAACTTCCAGGTTTTTTTTCCCAACCAGACTTGGTACACACTCTAGATGTTAAATGCTCTCTCATGTATTAAATTGACAGGACTAAGCCTTTCCGTAGGTCAGACCAATTCTTTGTGGCCTTCACAAAGCCTTTCAAGGGTCGGCCTATATCTAAAGCAGGTATCGCTAGATGGATAGTTAAATGCATTGAGACTTGCTATCATGAAGCCGAAAGAGCCCTCCCTGTTACACCCAGGGCCTACTCTACATGGGAGAGGGCCGCAACTATGGTCTTCCTCTGGAACAGTCACCTAGCTAAAATATGTAAAGCAATCACCTGGTCAAACCTCACACACCGACAGGCTAAGGTTGGCCTGACGATGCTAAGGACCATATTTCAGACATCTGCGTCATCCACACGCTAGCCACTGCTTGTAGAAGGGTACTGCTTTACAGTCTATGCATAGCATGTGTATCTACAGCAACACATGCTACCAATGGAAAATGTTACCTAGCTTGTATCTGTTCATAGCATGTGATGCTGTAGATTCACATGCACCCACCCTGCTCCCTGGAAGTGTGTAGCACACATCTTCTTTTTACTACTTAAGCTCCTTTTGCAATACACATATGCACCACACTCTCTCTACTCACCACTCCATGGTACTCTCACCCGCTGTGTGGAAAACAATCTAACATGGAGTTGGTGCCCCTGTGCATTACCAGCTAAGGGAGGCGTCACTATATACATCATGCCTGGAAAGACTTCGTTGAAGAAAAACAATTTGCAAACGTCCAAGCCCAAAACTAGAAGGCCTGAGCATGTGAATCTACAGTACTACAGGCTAGGTATAGATGCTTACAAGGTAAGTAAAATTTTCCATTTACCATAGATGTAACAATTGACTTACATTGCTGTTGGTTAAATGTCCTAGTATGGATAGTTCACGATATTAATGATACCTCCCTGCTGAGCTGACAACTCGAGCACGATTAAACACTCTACTGCACCCAACTGTTTATAGGATAGTTTTAACTTTTATCAGCTGTGTTCTGTTAACCCTAATTATTGTAATGGTTTTAATCAATCGGTATTAATTAGGTGCATTGTTGGTATTAATTGAAGGTAAGGCAATGCAGACCCTAAAGTGTTTTCATTTGTTTGTTTCAGAATTGTGATCCCATGACTCCGCTGTGTGAGAAGATCATCTCCATTCTTCCTTCCTGGAGGAAACTGAATGGGCCCAACCAGTTGATGTCCTTCCAGCAGTTTGTGTATGATGTGCAGGAGCAGCTAAATCCACTAGCAAGCGACGAGGATATAAGGCACATTGCACAGCAGCTGCACAGCCTGGGCGATGTAAGTCTCTTGCCTTTATTGATCATGTTTGTTTTCAGTGTAGCTCCTCATTGAGTCACTCAGCAGTTTTAGTGGCATGTAGCTCTTAATCTTTGGAGGAAAACATGCGCAGCTGGTGGTTGACACTAATCCGGATTCCAGGGCGAGTCCTTTCTGGGGGTTACAGACTCAAAGTGCCTTGGATTTGGGTGATAGGAAGCAAGTTGCTGAACAAAACTGTCTTGAGAAAAGTTTTAGGGTAAGGGATCTTCCCCTCCTAGTGTTTTAAGTAGGCTTCATCCGGCAAGGACAGTTGTGGGCAAGATCTTACCTGTTGTAACCATAAACCATACTGCAAAGTAATCCAGAGAACCACTCCAAAAAAACACCCCTACCAAATAGGATGAAAACAACTGTTGATTGTGTATTTTAATGGTAGGGTTTTTGATATGCCAGGAAGTGTGACGCCTTGCTGTATGTGCGTATGGTGATTGTGGTGTGTGTTTTGCACGGTGCTACCAAGTCGCAGGAATTACCCTATAACCCCCGTATTTATATGTGGGTGTCAACCCACACAAGTTACTAAAAAGCCAAGTCCTGGGCACACGTTTGTACAAAAAAAAAAAAAACAATGTTTGTTGTTGTTCTGAGCATTCGTAGAGTTGTTATTAAAGTCCACTCGAATGGTAAATGTTTATAGTTTTAATCTCAAAAGCAAAAAGGACAAAGGACAACCAGCCAACACGTGTTTCGTCACAAAGGGAAGTAACCCGTGACTTCTTCAGGGCTGGGAAGGATACAAAAGGTCATGTTACAAAAGGTCATGTTACAAGTGGACTCACAAAACACCCGCTTTGGAAGAAGCAGCATATTCTGTAAATGAAAACAAGAAATAAAGAACCACCAGTACACGTGGAAACCCTAAAAGAGTAGTGTGGAGGCAAATTATTGTGACTTCAAAACAACATAGACCTGGTGAAAAGAGTGGCATACGACAATGGTAAGGGTAATGTTTAAAGCACTGAGAGAAGGATTAAAACCTTTGAGGAGAGAACATTTGAGGGAGCGGTAAAACAACAAAAGATTCTGTGTGGTGATAGGTGAGGTGGGAAGACATGGTGACAAAACATTACAGGCATGTTAATGACATCCAACCTAAGAAAATGAATTTCAGCAAGCAGTACCTGCAATGAAAAGACAACTAACCAAAAAATACAGTCCACAAATGGAAAACGGTGGTTGGTCTGACCATACTGAAGACCACAATTGGGAATAAAGTAGCTTGTGGAAAGGGTAAGTATTTCGCCATCCAAAGTGAAAGGATCAAAAGGCGGCAACAGTAATTGTTACTGTGAGAATGGTTAACAGGGCTGGGGAAAAGTGGAGTTATATAGCAGAATGGGCAGAATGAGTAAAAAGGAACTGCATGGGAAAGAAGGGCTACCTGTAAAGGATATGTAGATGTCGTTGAGGAATCTGAAAAAGGAAAAGGAGGAATAAAAAGAAAGAAAACCGGAAAATTGAAAAATAACCAGAAAATGAAAAGGAAAGCTCCTCACCGCTCCGCCGGTGATAATTCCGCCTCGGCTGGTCTGGTTAAAGAAAGTGACAATGAGATCCAAGATAATGTTGGGAAAGCTCCTAGAATTTCAAGAAGCTAAGAGTAAACAAAAAGAAATTTCTCATGGCACAAACTAGCAAGGAGATAAAAAGGGGGGGGGGGCTAGAGCAGGATCTTACCGGCTATAGGCGATCCCAGGAGTGAATGACTGAATAGCCGTGGGTCGGTGGGTCAACGTCTCCACGGATCTGAGAATGTAAAGGGAGCTAAATGGTAAGGGACAGGAATGGAGGGAAAAACTCTTGGCTATTCAGTAATTCACTCCTGGGATCGCCTATAGCCGGTAAGATCCTGCTCTAGCCCCCCCCTTTTATCTCCTAGCTAGTTTGTGCCATGAGCGGTGAGGAGCTTTCCTTTTCATTTTCTGGTTATTTTTCAATTTTCCGGTTTTCTTTCTTTTTATTCCTCCTTTTCCTTTTCAGATTCCTCAACGACATCTACATATCCTTTACAGGTAGCCCTTCTTCCCATGCAGTTCCTTTTACTCATTCTGCCCATTCTGCTATATGACTCCACTTTTCCCCAGCCCTGTTAACCATTCTCACAGTAACAATTACTGTTGCCGCCTTTTGATCCTTTCACTTTGGATGGCGAAATACTTACCCTTTCCACAAGCTACTTTATTCCCAATTGTGGTCTTCAGTATGGTCAGACCAACCACCGTTTTCCATTTGTGGACTGTATTTTTGGTTAGTTGTCTTTTCATTGCAGGTACTGCTTGCTGAAATTCATTTTCTTAGGTTGGATGTCATTAACATGCCTGTAATGTTTTGTCACCATGTCTTCCCACCTCACCTATCACCACACAGAATCTTTTGTTGTTTTACCGCTCCCTCAAATGTTCTCTCCTCATAAGGTTTTAATCCTTCTCTCAGTGCTTTAAACATTACTCTTACCATTTCGTATGCCACTCTTTTCACCAGGTCTATGTTGTTTTGTTTTGAAGTCACAATAATTTGCCTCCACACTACTCTTTTAGGGTTTCCACGTGTACTGGTGGTTCTTTATTTCTTGTTTTCATTTACAGAATATGCTGCTTCTTCCAAAGCGGGTGTTTTGTGAGTCCACTTGTAACATGACCTTTTGTATCCTTCCCAGCCCTGAAGAAGTCACGGGTTACTTCCCTTTGTGACGAAACACGTGTTGGCTGGTTGTCCTTTGTCCTTTTTGCTTTTGAGATTAAAACTATAAACATTTACCATTCGAGTGGACTTTAATAACAACTCTACAAATGCTCAGAACAACAACAAACATTGTTTTTTTTGTTTTTTTGTACAAACGTGTGCCCAGGACTTGGCTTTTCAACTGTTGATTGTGGTAGATATTTGATGAAAATCTGTTTTATTGAATATTTATATTTATACCTGCGCCCTTGGATATAGGACTGTAAACAGGATGCTCCATGAATCATAGTTACTGAAAATATTCCTCAAAGCCCACCCAGAGAGTGCGCTCTGTTAAATATCCAAAAGGCTGACTTCTGTTGGTATGCTTTGAGTTGGTGCAATATTCCAAGACTTGATGACGAAAGGTTGTGAGAAGGTTCCTGCAGGTCGTATTGCATAAGTGGGTCCTTGGGCCGCAAGGGATATGTGCACCCACTTTCTGCACCCTCTGGGCACTTGGATATTACAGAAGGAGCCGCAGATGCTTGTGTTGCCCCTTCTGTAATACAGATTGCACCATCACATATATAATTCCCACACGATTCTAAGGCAACGTTCCCTCATTAGCATGGGAATGGGGCCCCTTGCCAATAAGGGACTGACTGACAGAGATGGTGCAGTCAGTGGGCCCTCCTACTGCCCTCTGAGGGCGACCACTCCAAAACGAGGAAAGATGTCCCGGGGGACCCATCCAGTCATCCTGCTGAAGGCGGGTGCAGTCACTCACTGCACCTGCCAGCATGGGGGGGTTGGTTGCTGCCCTCCTCCCCCCCCCCTTTCAAAAGCAGGGCAGGTGCCACTTGCACTGTGAAAGATGGCCTTTCATTAAGTTGCTTCTCCCACGGCAGACACGAGTTCGAGCAGCACATTATCTGAACTAGCGCCCACTCACCCGCTTTGTGCACAGCGCGCACAATTAAAAGTGTGCCACGGCAGTGCACCCTATATATAATATCTATGTGACTAGTTCTCTCCTTTTCTTTTGATGTAACTTTTGTAAAGCGCTCTGATACCCTCAACGGGTCTAGTTCGCGCTATATAAAACTTTATAAATAAAATAGTGTCTGGTATTGAAGCCCAGCAGATACACTAATAAAGCCCTGCAGTTGAAGAGGAAATGTTTGCCTTGCTGGCCAAAGATGCCAGTGGCTCTGTGGTCTGCCATTGGGGTCGAGAAGCCCCTACACTTGTGGGCAGGCCCCTCCACTTCACTCTCTAAATATCTGGAGGACTTCTTGGCCTATATATTGCATGGAGGGCCCTGGCAAGGAATGCAGCTACTGAGAGATGCAAACAGGGAGGTGGAGGAATTAGTTACTAGCTACCCTGGCATTTATGGTCAGTGCACAAGCTGCAGGGTTTTAGTTTCCTTCTCACAACATGGCAGAGGACTGAGAAAAGATTCCCAAATAAATGTATGACCCTTGCTTTCGTTGAAGTTCTTTTCACATAACCTCTTTTGCCTTTGTGGTAAAATGGTCTTCCCCAAAGCAAGGTGTAGCTTTCCTATTAACTAAAAACTGAAAATCCGGGTTATGTTATCTTAGACACAAGAACAGTTTGCACGTGTGGCTTTCCTTATATAACAAGGTCAGCTGCAACAAAGTAATTTCATCAGCGACCATCAACGTTCTATTATCAAGAGGAAGCACTTCTTTTCCTGTAGATATGTAACGTACTTAATGTATTATGTGGTGTAGGCATGCAACTATCCCAGTACTATATAAAGCAACACTCGTTGACATACAAAAAATGGGAAAAATTAAATACATTGGATCAGTTCAAAAGAAGTTCATGCTGGCAACCCCTGGATGTCTACGAAAACCAAGTAAGTAACGGTGTCATTGCTTCTGAAATTGATGGCTAGCAGGCAAAGCTCTAAATTCGCTGAATTACTTGCTCCACATGGACTACACAAATACTAAAAAGGCTTGGGCCATATTCTTAAATTTCCAAAGTTTATCAGTTTCCAACCAAAGAACCCCATTGCTCCTGTGCTCTGCAGAAGTTTTTAGGTTTTTTTAGCATCATAACTAGGGCAGAACTTTGCATTTTCGGAGCACCACAATCTATTGGATCCATGCCAGGAAAAGAAGAAATGTTGGTTACGTTGTCAGACTTCAACAACCAAACTGGCTTCTGCCTAAATCACTTTTTTGAAACAAGTGAAGCTGGATTTATTGAGCAATCTAAGACCAAGGTTCCGGTTTCTGTTCTAGAGGTTCCCAAAGTAGAACTTAAACAAGAGAACAAAGGTGGAAGCCTGATAAAGCATGTGCTAATTAAGTGCTTTGAAGCCTGCTTAAAGGTTTTGTGTTACGTTGTGAATTCCGGCCAAATCCTATGGGTTTGGAAGAAATGGGCAAAGTTGAAGTAGTTATATTCATTAATAATGTATTCAGTCTTTTTTTGCCAGATGGTAGCAAGAACTCATTCTTGCAGCTGAATTGCTTAAGATGGCTGGCCATTTCTCCTAAGGCATTGCTTCAGATGGGTTATGTCACAAATGACATGGACATGAAAAGCTAGATTTGGGTGTCCGCTGACTGGTATGCAAAGGTTGGTGATCAGATTTCCCTTGTGCTCCATTAGCACACTAGATAACACAGATAAACCAAACTTGGGAAATTAGGAGCAGTAATGTCACATATCAGTGAAACCCAGCAATACAAAGTCCCTCAGGTCCTCAGCCTTTTTGCTGTATTGTTCACAATTACTGTGTAGACTTTGGCAAAGGTAATTGTACAGCATTATCAACAATGCGAGTGTATACAGATTATGCACAAATCCACAACCGGCTAAAAAGAAAACAATCAAGAGCAGAGGACGAAAATCTCAAACCACCTTCTGCACGTTTACTTCGGGGGGAGGGGATCAGTCTGTTTCTGAATGATTCCAAGACTGAGGTCATGACTTCCAAACACCTGGTTGATTCAGCCTCACCAGGTACATACCTCATGTACCTGAGAGCAGCTCCCACACCAGGGTAGATAGTAAGGCAAAAACTGGGAGTTTCGTTTAATTCTCACCTTTCCTTCGTTCATTGTGTCCCATCCATGGCACAAAATGCCAACTTTCAGCTACTCTTGCTTCAAAGACTCCTCCCTTTATTACAGTCCACTTAAAAAAATCGTACTTTATAAAAGTGTACATTCTTTCATGCCTTGACTATTGCAATTTATCCACGTAGCACCAAGCAGCAAAGCATGACTATTTCACACTAGTCCAGAAAGAACTCCATTGGCTCCCAGTGGAACAAAGGATAACATTCAAAGCTCTGTGCAGTCTATAAGTCCGTCCAGGGAGAGGACACAAATACCTCTTGAAACTGAGCCAGCAATAGACTCCTGAGCGTGACCTAAGGTCACCCACTGGAAGTTTGAACAGACTACCAGTGGCGGGGTTGCTCATGATCCGGAGGGGCACCAAAACGTTGGTGGTCATATAAAGTTCTTTTTTATTAAATATCCAATTTCTTAACATCACTTTGGCAGACCCAGCCAACGTGTTTTATCCCATATAGGGACTTCATCAGGGCATTTGCATCTATTTTCATTTCAAAGGTTCATTTTCTCTATTTTCCTTGATTTTTCTCAGTTTCTCTCACTTTTAAATTAACGTGCGGCATGTGTTCCCGTAACCTCATCGGTTCGTTGCTTCATGATTTTAAGAAATTGGATATTTAATAAAAAGAACTTCATATGAACACCAACGTTTTGGCGATAGATTGGGAAAGAAAAGAAGGACTTTGCATGCAAGAACTGAGATCAGAAAGAGTGATTACAGCTACAAGCAATTATATTTGAATGTTCAAATGTGAACAAAGATGTACTGTTGCCCTCCTATTAATGAATAAAGAATTTAATTTAGTAACATGTTCATCTTGGTACAAATCAAATACATACATTTATAAATAAGTGGTGTAACTGAATTTCTCCAAACCTTGCAATTAGAGGATATTTTTAAAGGCGAAAAAGAGGCAGTCTACATCCAGGTGTTTGGAGATGTTGAGAAGTTCTTCGTTGACTAGAATAGAGATCAAACACCACCAAGAGACGCGCACTCCCGGCATTTGATGCCAGGCCTTAGAACGCCTGGGTGATGGTAGTTTCAATGCGTCAACATCATGTGAAGAGGAGTGGGTTGTAAAAAGACTTGAATGATTGTTATAGCGAGGAACACTCAAACTCAACAAATTGAAATACAATTTATTATTATAGTTCTCTCACTCAGATTACCCTTATTGGAGACACTATTCATTATAGTTAAAGTGATAATTGAACTCATCATTGTGTTTAAATCATTAATGGGCATTGTATTTTTTAAAATGTTTTTAACATGCGAATTAACCAAAAAGATTACAGGTGGACACTTTAGCTAGAAAGGGGAACGCATTGCTAATGGAAAATTACTTTGATTAATGCTAGGGTTGTGTGTGTTACACAAATACTAGGTCAAAGTAAGAAATAAAATGTATCATACAAACACTAGAAGGAAGTCTGTGCTTGATGTCATGTGAAACAATTGTTATGCATCCATTGCTGACTGAGGCACGTTTGTCGTTATAGCAAGCCTCATCCTCCGTGATTGTTACTAGGCCACACCACTTAGTTATGTTGCCATTTTCAGAGCTCTATCCAGGATAGAAGCACGATTTATATTGAGGCAGAATATTATTTTCTATCTATTTTGCCACTTGCCACTTCATGACTATCCCTAAAAATAAGAGATACTATAGCCTTAGAGCCCGCCGGAGCGGGCTCTACCGGCCATCAAAGGCCCGCTCCAGGGTTCGGCGAGGGCCTTAAACAAGGGAGCGGGCCTTTAATGGCTGGTAGAGCCCGCAACGGAGGGCTCTAAAGCTATTAGAACATTCTGCCCTTAGAGTGCGGAATGTTCTAATTTGTAAAACAACGGCCTCACGGAGCCCAAGGAGGTTGAAATCCCCTCTGGCTCTGTGAGGCCTTTGTTAAACATTGGAATGTTGATGCTCCGGGCTTCTACCGGCCATTAGAAGCCCGGAGCACTCCATTGTTTTCAATGGAGTGCACAACATTCCAATATTCTAATAAAATGTCAATTATTAAATCAAACTGTATCAAAAAAATTATTTTCAAAATTGATGAGACATCTCAGCGTTTAAAACCCTCTGAGAGAACTGTGTGAGGCAGACACTTTAAACATACAGGAACAGCAGAAGTTCAAAAGACGAAAGCTGTGTTTCACGAAGGACGTGGGGCATAAGAATCTGTGGTAGTGACAATAAACAAAAGGCTTTCTATTTCAAATTGTAGAAATTTTTCAATGGGTGCATTTCAAATAATGTCTGAAAAACATGTGTTGATGTTTTTCTAAAGGATTTCTGCGACCTCCTGTAGCCAGAACTAAATGGGCTCTGCTTTCTGAGACTACCTTTTTACTGCATATTTTATCCAGTTTCCCCCCACCCTACTGAACTAAGTGTTGTAATGTATTTTAAAGGTCGGAAGTCTGCCCTTAAACTCCCTTTAGACCACAAAAGTTCCAATAGAAGAAAAGCAATCATACATTAAATGAATGAACCTCTAATAATGCTTGTGGCAACAGCGTTTGCATGTACCGCTCTATCAGCTAGGATACATCACAGCAGATCAACCACCAAATCCCTTTTCAATGCCCATAAAGAAGTAAGGTGAGTCTGAATTATGTGCACAGTTGATCCAAACTTAAGTGTCTTAGTCAGATTTCCTTATTGCTCATGCATGGTGAATCTCTCCTCCTTGCCACATACCATGTTATGCCTCATGTTTCTTTGCTATATTATAGTCATTTATCATATGCTGTTTTCCCTTCGTGTTTTGCTGATGTAAAGCACGCGGTCACTCAGATCGGGTCTAGATTAGCGATATATAAACAACGTAAATAAGATCTACCCATCCCTGACCCACTTTTTTGTAATTCAGACATAGACAAGTTAATCGAATTAGCCTCAGTTGCTTCATTTGCAGAGCAAAATGTGGGTAGCTCTAGAAAGCCATAAGAATGAGAAAAGTTTTGATTGGCGGTAATCTATTTGTCTCCTGCATTCTTGAAATTGCTTCCGATTTACATGTTTCTTTTTTTATCAGATAAATATCATGCAGAGTGAAACTGTCCAAGACGTGGTGCTTCTGGATCCTCGCTGGCTTTGCTCTAATGTCCTGGGAAAGCTGCTGTCCGTGGAAACCCCCAAAGCCTTGCATCATTATCGAGGTCGATACACGTTGGAGGATATCCAGCGCCTTGTCTCGGACAGCGATGTGGAAGAACTGGTGCAGATTTTGGATGCAATGGACATCTGTGCTAGAGATCTCAGTAGTGGGGTGATGGTGGACATTCCTGCTTTAATTAAGACGGACAACCTTCACAGGTCGTGGACAGATGAGGAGGAAGAGGTTATGATTTATGGTGGTGTCAGAATTGTTCCTGTGGAACACCTCACCCCTTTCCCATGTGGAATTTTTCACAAGGTCCAAGTAAACCTGTGCCGGTGGATTCATCAGCAGAATGCTGACGCAGATGCAGATATAAGATTATGGGTAAATGGATCCAAAATTGCAAACAGAGGGGCTGAAGTTTTAGTCCTACTCGTCAACCATGGTCAAGGTATTGAGATACAAGTCCGTGGATTGGAAACTGAGAAGATCAAGTGCTGCTTGCTTTTGGATTCTGTGTGTAGTATTGTTGATAACTTATTGTCTGCAACTTTACCGGGACTTCTGACCGTGAAACATTACCTTAGCCCTCAGCAGCTGAGAGAACACCATGAGCCAGTAATGATCTACCAGCCAAGGGACTTCTTCCGAGCACAGGCTCAAAAAGAAACCTCATTGACCAACACAATGGGAGGCTACAAGGAGAGCTTCAGCAGTATCCTGTGCTTTGGTTGCCTTGATGTCTACTCCCAAGGGACCTTGGGGATGGACATTCATGTTTCAGATCTGAATTTGCTTACACGCAGGAAGCTGAGCCGGCTTCTGGATCCACCAGATCCCATGGGCAAAGATTGGTGTCTTCTGGCCATGAACTTGGGCCTGCCGGAGCTCGTCACAAAATATAACACAAATGGTGGCCCCCAAAAAGACTTCCTTCTAAGTCCCGTCAGTGCTCTTCTGCAAGAGTGGAGCAACTCCACGGAGAGCACAGTGTCTCTGCTAATGTCAAAGTTGAGGGTACTGGGTCGCAGAGATGCAGCTGACTTTTTGCTCAAGGCATCTTCTGTCTTCAAGATAAACTTGGATGCTAATGGACATGAAGCATACGCCTCAAGCTGCAACAGTGGGACTTCTTACAATTCCATTAGTTCTGTGGTGTCACGGTGAAGACAACTGATGGTCTGCAAACAAATGCATAAAAGGAAGACGGTGCAAAAAGAAAGCAGCACAAAAGTCTAAGGCCTGGACATAAGTTCTATATACATTAATTTATAAGCTTCCAAAATATTGGGGTGTTCCATGCCCTGCACTCATTCCCTCTTCCATTATGAAAATACCCTTTCTACCTTGGACACTGAAATTTCTTTGTTTTAGTAATCAAAAGGCAGATGTTCCTTCTGTGTTTTGTAACTCATTTTCTTCTATATTCAATGTGCTGCTTAAGATCGCCACTTCGATTCGCTAATTGTCTTTCTTTTAACAGATGTATCATAGCTCTTTTTAAAAGGTCTGATTTTTTTCTGTAAGAGCATCTCCAATGCAAATAGTATTGTTTCCACTTTGCACCATTTCTCTCTGGTGAACTTTTGTAGGATTTTAAAGGGGTGGGAGATTTTGAGGGAGACACAGTTGGCAATTTCAGCCGAAACTTTGAAGGAACTCAATGATGTATTTATTTCCAAATGAAAAACAAGCAAAGAGACGTGCCTTTGAGGGGTGTCCATTAATGTTGTACATCTGTGCTCACAGGTGTCATGATGCCCTGCCTTTGCGCTAATCTCAATGTGCATTTCATTGCAAATGTAGTTCGACCTTTTAAGAAGCGGAAATGTATGTTCCGTGTGACCCTCGACATTTTAGAAGTGTTAAATGTGCGTCTCGAACCTGCAGCACTCTTGCCGGTGTTGTGTTCCGCAGCACAAGCTTGGACAACAGCACACTCATAGTATTCTTAACTTGCAAGACCCTAATGGTTTGTGGCAAAGAGTTCAGGAAACATTCCTCTCGAGAAGACATTGTTACATATGCTCTGCCTTGTATAGTTGTACTCACACATTCTCCGTTCCGCCTCAGCCATATGTACTGTGAAAGTTTATTTGAACTCTTTGAATGGTTTCATTATCCCCCTCATCTCAGGTAAGGGTTTTTAAACTGCAAAGCCGACTATGCGCGGTGCTGGCTGTCCAAACATAAACAGTTTCACAACACCCGACTCGGCCCAAATGTACCCGGAGTACAGAAGAGGAGGGAAACCCGCTTCCATTTTCCCCAAATGTGATTTTAATTTAAACTCATAGGAAGGAATATGTCACATCTTTTCTTCAGGAAAGCATGTTGTTTGAATGGGGTACAGTATATATGTAAATACATTAATGCTGTATTTTTTCTTAATCTTCAAGATGTAGTCAATTTTTAAAAAAGGCCTTTTTTTATACATATAAATAAACAGTTGCCTGTTGCCTCGTTTCTTTATTTCTAGTAGGAACCATGGCTGGTTGAACTTCTGAAAGCGTGGTTATGGAGCTTTTGGTATGGGTGAGGTGAGCGAAATGGGGGAAATGGATAAAAAATGTTTTATTAAAGTCTTTTTTTCATTTTCTATTAAAACCTTAGCAAGGTAAACCATTATTTTTTCTTACACACCCATCAAAAGAAGTAATAGATACTTAGGGAGCTTAATACATGGATCACCAGCAAGTAGATTTTAAGTGTTTATTGCAATTGCACCTTACTTTCACTTGCACACTTGGTTTAAGGAATGAGTCGCACATTTTTATACCTTTTAAACTCCAGCATGAGATGTATGTGGTCGATATCTCCTACATTCCAAATGGGCATCTGTCAGCTTTTAAAACACGTTTAAGTCTGAAGCGTGGAAGCAAATTAAATTTAGGTAGTATTTCTAGAAGTTTCCTCCATATGAGAGTCTCCTAGAAAGCTCTGTCGGTGTCGGGAGCTCTAACTTCCCCTGAGGATCCTAAGATTGCCTACAGCAATCTGAACAGTAAGAGTATGTAGACTGCTGCGGCGTAGTCAGTTTTACTGAAAGATGCATTCGCAAAAGGGGTTTATAAAGCTGCTAGACACCTTAAGGAAGAATAGCTAGAACGCTAACCCATACTCTTGTTTTAAAGAGTCGTGGAGCCTGAATATTCGGCTGCTTTCAAATAGGTACTCCAGATCTGGCTTTGCAAGTGATGCCCAGGGTAGCCAGTCTGCAAATGGGCCGTCTCCATTTGTAGAAGTGATGGGTCTCTGGCTGCATTTAATGTGTGCAAAGTTGTGAGGTATTTTTGCATTCTTGACAAAGTTCTGTGTAAAGCTTCGCAGAGTTTGCCAAGGATTATGCTTCGCCACATCTGTGTGACTCATGACGTTTACATCGGTTTAAATTGCATGAATCCGTATTGTCCGTGAATAAAATGGTTCCTCATAACATACACTTCACAGGAAACATTGATCATCTCCTGTGCAATGCCACTGTACATCTAAAAGCCTAATAAAATGGGTACATTTGCAGAAAAAAAATCTGCATAAGTTTATCAGCTTACTTTGGTTTGATTACAGTGATTAGTATCAGTCAGGGGTGAAAATCGTCTTGCTTTGAGGAGAAAACTTTGCAAACTATGCTTGAGAATCCTAACGTACCGGTATAGTTAATCTTTTTTGTGGAAATATGTGCAGAGACAGCTGATCAAGAGAAAAGTAATAGTGTTTTTTTTTAATGATAAAATATGACCTATTTTACAGCTTGTTCTTTGTCAATGGTTCCACATCACTGACCCCGCAAGAGCCTTCAGGATCTTGACGTGCCAAATCTACTTGAAGAGTAGAGTCTCAAACACCTCCTTTCTCCAAAGAATGAGACACTGTGTACATTCATGGACAAACCATGATGAGCGTAGTTTAGCCATCATTTCCATGCAGATGTTAGCTCTAGTTTGAAGGCTTGCCACTTATTGACTCTGCTGTTAACCTAGGACTTCGACTGTTCTCAACGAGGAAAGAATTTGAGTTTTGTGAAGATCAAGGTTTATCTCAACAGAGTTTGCATTTATTGGGCTGAAGACTGAGGCTAGTTTTTAGTTAGCTCCAGTAGAACCATTTGGTATTCCTCGTCGTAGATTTACAAATACCACATACATGCATTGCACACCGGCAGAATCATTGACGTGGGCCCGCTGTGGACAGGCATATGTTTTCTGGTTGCTCTGTAGCTGTCAGTATGATCAAATCAGTTCTCTGAATGCCACTCATGCACATCCCCAGGGTTCCTAAGTGTATATGACTTTGTAGAACATTGGTTTGACAGAGAGCAAAACACACCATGGCTTAACTCCTTTGATTGAGTTCAGGTAACTTCAAGTGATGTCCCACAGCATGAGGGCTGAGTGAATAAAAAGTGAGATGCAACCATAGATCGCTTCCTAAACATTCTGCCTGAAGCCTGATTTCCCAGACCCAGGTTAGCTCATGCTCTGGAAAGGTTCTCACAGACCTACCGACACCGCTCACAAGTGCATAGCAATGCTATGTCCAATGAAAGCAGACCCAAGCACAGGTACAACAAAACAAGCATTGACAGTACCATTCATTTTGGCTTTTTCATGACAAGATTGTATAAGGTTTCACTAACCCAGAGCATGGGCAGCAGCGGGACACGTTATCCAAACACACAGAGCAGGTGCTTCAGAGGCGGCAGCAGTAACGCAGGCGTCTCTACTCCGCGCAAACCATGCACAGCAGCAGTACCAGCATTCCTCGATCCCTTGGGGCAGTTATATCAAAGGCAACAACATTCCTTTTAACACCGGATACAGTACCTACTGCAGCAGTGTAGGCTACCCTACTGCCACACACACCGCACATGCAGTATCAACCCAGTGCAATTGTACTGTCTCACCAGAAAGCTGACATTGGATCAACATGGCGCCAGTGTAACATAGAAAGAGATCGGCTTTAGCAATGCAGGGCTGCTGTGCTGTCTCACCAGAAAGCTCGGCTTGTATTAGCCTGATAGCGCTGTACTGTGTGATCAGTGCTGAGGTTTGTTACCAAAAGCGACCTTTATGCAAAGTGTAATGACGCCAGACCACGGAGAATGACCAGCTACATACAAATTATTAGTTTTTTTATACAATAGTTAATAAGAGGATTCACATGTTTTCCCTCTTTTAGACCGATAAAGAAACCTAAAGCACAAGGGGACAACCAGATGTGCCCAGGACCATACATTATGGTCAGGCAGGGTGAGCCAGTATGCAAAGCATGCCTCTTGCTTCTGTGGCCAGCAATACAAGCACTAGATGTGTTTGTTCTCTTAGGATCCCAAGGGAGAGGGTGGTTAAAGACCCCAGAGAGGTTACTCCAGCAATAGGTTGCAGGTAGGCAGAACTTTTGTGCTCTAGGGCTTGATGAACATTGCCAGGCAGCTAACTGGGACAGTGACGGAAGGGCTGGGAGTGCCAAGAGGAGACATGAAGGCAAGTGTCAGCCAAGGAGATATGAGTCTGTCGAACAGGGTGGAAGTGAGGAAGAGCGGTTTGAGGATTCAAAAGCAGCAATAGGCAGGGTGGTACAAATTGGGTAATGTCACGGATGGTGGGTGCCCAACATAATGCAAGCAATTGGGCAGCATATAAGGGACGGTGAAGCTGGTAAGATCAATCCAGCTGAACAGGGCACAGTGGTTCAGGTGGGGACGCCAAAGGGAGACACAGGAGGTTGAGGACTTATGAAGGTGCGAAAAGAAACATAGAGTGGCAGGTGTGCCGGTTGGCCTTCAAGGTATAATAGTGCTGATTGGAAAAGCGACAGGGAGGGTCTTATGAGTCTTTCAAACTAGAAACAGGTAGGCAGGAGTTTTATTGGAGGTGAAGCAGGGTCTTTTGGGAGTACTGAACAGGACACAGGCGGGTTTGGTGGATTTTGTGTGTGTGCCCTATTGGGTAGGGTATGAATATGGTGCCAGGCGTGGCACATGTGATTGGAGGTAAAGGAGTACCAAATAGAATGCAGGCAGTGTGGGGTGAAGGGACTAGGGTGGAACACCATGGGAGAAGCGGGACGAACACCCAGGAGGTCCATACCCAATGGTATACAGGCAGTGGGGCAGGTGAGATGGGATGGAGGAGCAGCAAGCTTTATTGCACAGCTCAAAGTGGAGTGGATAAAGGGAATGAAAATGCCACCCATTAGACTGAATGACCGTTCACTGCCCATACATTACAGTGGAAGCACTTATGTCTTTTGCCCATGTTGTTATATGCTCCCTGTAAAGATCTCAACTCCTACTTGTGTGGTATTGTGGTCCTATATCTGGAGGGAGTAAAGGTGGCTCTGGATGTTTGGTTGTAGAAATGTGTTTTTTCTGGGAAGAGATGTGTGTGGTGAGCGAGGCCCTGACACATGGTCTGTGGTGCTGCTGATGTATGTGCTCATGCTTAAAGGGTATTTGAGAGAGCTCACACTTCATGTAGCTTTATTTATCTGAATGTTATTGTGTTTTGTGTTGGAAGATGTGTTATTGTCTTTTGTATTGTGGTTCACTTCTTTTGTGGTTGGGTATTCTCTTGAAGGTGCTTGGGTATCACTTAAGGAAAAGAAAATGTAAAGAGCATTGTTTTTATGGGCTTTCTAAAAGCAAGGTGTTTTTCTGGGTGCCTTTCATGTGTGAGGGGAGAGACCCACAGACTGCTTGGATTGAGAAAGAGTGCTCTGAGAGTCTGACTTTGTTAAAGTGTGTCTCTCTGGAATGTGTTGGATTGGCGGATTTGACTAGGGCGTTGGGTTTGAAATGTTTGGCCTAGATATGTTGATACACTTTCAAACAGTCCTCAATTCATTATACATAGTGCTTTGAACAAGGCACAGGGAGCCCGTGCAATGTCACGAGCTAGTGTGATGTGGCTTGGGTGGCAGAATATAGACTACAGAAATATCGTGCTACGAAAGTATCAAGCAAAAATATCAACAAACGTAATATCCTGGATGCAAGTATATACGACAACATATAAATACCATGAAAATATATGTATTTCATAATGGTGCATATATGTGGACTTTAATAAAGATTAAAGTGGTTGGAAGTCACCGACTTTTATTGTGATCAGGCATGTTACCCATCTGGATATCGTAACGTTATTGAGGTTCTTGGATTTGAGGATAATCTGTGTGTTATCAGCGTAATTGTAACACGACAAGCCAGAAGATTGAATCAGTCCACAGAAAAAGAAGATAGATGTTGGAAAGAAGGGGAGAGATAGTTGAGGTCTGGGTATGCTGGTATCCAAGTGGTATGTCAAGGTTGGTGTTGAGATGATATGATTCCGGTTGGATAGGGGTGATTGGTCCCTTCTAAGGCTTACATGGATGCCCACATTATCCAGTAAATAGTTTTGGGTGTTGTCCTATGCCAAAAGCAGGAGGTCTAGTAGGATCAATATGGCTGCTCCTTTGGCATCTACCAGTGTTCTTAGTTCATCGATTTTAGAGACAAGGATAGATTCTGAACCCAAAGGAAGGATGGAAGCTAGACTGTGCACCTACAAATATATTTGTCAGTGAACTCTAGTATTAGTTTGTAAGCTGCCTTTTCAGTTAGTTTGCTTTTGGTCTTAGCAATTTGCATGTTTTTTTTGCATCTAATAATTCTATGGAATGGAATGCAAGATATTTTGTGATGAATCCACCAGCTATTTGGTACCAACACTCCATTTCTTGAAAGATACTCTGCTCTAGTTTCCTTCTATTCATTCTTGTCCGCCATTATGCCAAAACCTAGCCAGTAGTTTACGGCATATTACATTCAAAATCCACTATCTGTGTACTAAACTGTGGGATGAGTAGAAGTGCAAAAGTGTTCCTCATATTTGTACATTACAGACATACAGTGATGAGGAGAGAGACTTCCTGGTTCCCAACCATGGTTGCACACACCAAAAAACCTTTAAGATGGTAGAAATCACTGATGGAAATAGGTGAATGTAATCATCTTTGCGTGGCATCACTAGTTAGTATGGATTTATATAAACGTGTCCAAGGTTCCAGGTGTAAGCATTCAGTACGACCGTACGACAGCAGTGCTAACGCCAACCCCTCCCAAGAGGCTAGTCGTCGTCCCCCCCCCCCCCACTCCCCAACTTCAACTGCGACCATCTTACCCTTTAAATTACACCACTGACAACTTGCTTTGGTGCCTTAAAAGGTCGCAGTTTATTTCAACATAAGGGTCATACATTTGCAATTTTCCTGGTCATTTATAATGGTCATTTATAACATCCATGTTCACACATTTTATTGTCTTCGCAATTACCACAGTACATTCTTGGTCATTATGTGGTCTCAGCCAACCAATTTCTAGGGAGGGGGCCCACATGTCTGGGCCTCTGATTCTCGGGTTTAGGCTGCAACTTGCTACCGACTTGGTGGGTGTCCGTCCGGACCTGCCCGGGCTGTAAGTGCCATCCCGCTTGCCCTGGACCCCTTCTTGGCCCCTCCCTGCTCTTACGGGTCCCTACCGTGTGACATCCCAAGGACCCTGTGTGAGCATCTCCTCTATTCCGACTGAGGCTGAGACCTGACATCTCGCTCCCTCGCTACCCCTCCCGTGAGCCTTCCCAAGGGCCCTGCAGGAGCATCACAACTACTCTGTCTGTGGCGGTATGCCGTTACCGGCTCCCTCAGTGCCCCTGCCGTGAGGCATCCCAAGGACACTGTGTGAGGCTTCCATCTACCTCTACTAATTTATCTCTTTTGTTTATCTTTCTTGGGTTTCATCCGCCACTCTACCTACGGTTCCACGATCGGAGGGAGCTCCCCCTGTTCCGCTTCCCTTTTTCCTACTATGCGAAACCCATCTGCTCTAGCACCCCCACGATGTTTAGTAGGAACATGTCCATTCCCACCCCGGTCAGGTGCACCCCATCCTCTAAGTGATAAGCCGGGGACCTCATGTTTATGAAACCGTGTCTTACAAAACCCCAGCCATTGGCCCTACATATCTTTGCCATGGTGATATTCAATTTCCGTCTGGATTTTTCCACGGCCCCCAGGTCTATTGCCCCTCTCCATGTTCTCCGCACTATTATTTCTGAAAAAATTACTTCAGCTGGGCGTACCAGTCTAGCCATGGCTGAGAGGCCTTCCTGCATTCTTTCTAGGAGGCCTCTCCTCCCTAATGCTTCCAAGTCGTTACCTCCCAGGTGGACCACCACCACATCCGGTCTGCCACCTTGCCCCATAGCATCCCCGCACCGCGGGGAGCAGTTGGTCCCATTTCATTCCCGATCGCCCCAGCCAAACTATTTCGGTGTCCCGCAGCCAGATTCCACTGAATTCGCGTCTGGCCACCGCCCACTGCTGTGCTCGCGCTATGTAGGAGTGGCCCACGATCCAAACCTTCTTGCGTTGCTCAGTCGGACCTAGACGGAGGTGGGGGAGGGGAGAAACCGGACTCAGTACATCGTGGGACGTATGTAACGTTTAAACGCGCCGGATGCCCAGCGCCCTATCCCCTTAATTTGCTCGGTGGCCAGGCCTAACCCAGCGGCCGTGCTGGCTTCCCCGATCCTGAATGAGTGGGACCCGAAAGCCCTGGCAGGGAGCCCAATCGCCCCTAGTGCCTTTCTCATCACCGCTATGAATTGGAAGTGGCTGAGGAACGACCTGTCCCTATGTCTGAACAGTGGCCCGTGGGTGTGTTCCTTGGGTCCTGTGTACCTCTGAACTAAGCACACTGGGCAACAAGATTTATCTTTAATGTAATTTATTCTAGTCCACCTCCCTCTGCCTACCTGGTCCGTCTTTGACAGTCGCAGCAGGATATTCATGTACCCTTCCCTTAGCTCCACGTCGGTCCTGCGTATGCACGCTGTCCCTGGGTCACCTACAGCTGGGGCCACCAATTAGCTGACCCTGTATGCCACAAAGAATGCGAATGCTGCCCGAAAGAGTGTTGCTTCCATCTCTGAGGTGCATATTTCCCCTAGGGCCCCCATCATGCGTTGTAGAATGTGAAAATGGATGGGCCGCCTTGTATCCTTCTTTGCCTGTTGCAACCTTCCCCAACCTTTCAATGCCATTCTGCATCGGAAACCCCCAGTAGGGTCCTCCCCTGCTGCCATTTTTGTGTAGTATGCTACTGCATTCAAGTGTGCCTGGGCCCAAGATTTTGTCTTTCCCGCTAAGAAAGCCCATTCTAAGAAGTTTAAGACTTCTTCCTGGCCTGCCAGCCGGCCCCTTGCTAGCCCTGTCCTGGCTGCAAACGTTTCCCAGCACTTACGGTAACGGATCTCTGTCTTTGGGGCCAGCGCGTTGTCGAGCGTCTTCTTTACCCCTGGTCCACCCATGCCCAAGCCTCTTCCGGCACTGGGGTCATCCCTCGGTCCGCGTTCAAGGCGAGCTCTCGGAATTTTGCCCACTGAAAACGAGAAATGGCATCGGCAATTGAGTTGTCTACCCCTGGGATGTGTCGTGCTCTAAGCGCGATGTTCGCCCCCAGCTGACATTCGACTAGTTTTCGCAGCAGGTTAACCACCGCCGGGCATTTCGCTGTCCCTGTGTTAATCGCCTGCACTACAGCGTGGTTGCCGGACCATAGCATTATCTGTCTGTTTGCCAACCGTTGGGACCAAATGTGGAAAGCCACCTCAATGGGGGAACAACTCCAGCAAGGAGATGTTGGCAGTAACCCCCGCTTTCTGCCAGGTGGCTGGCCAGGCCCCTGCCGTCCATGCGTTCCCTAGGATGTCCCCGAAGCCCCCGGCCGAGTCTGTGTAGAGCTCGAGCTGGTTTTCCTGCACCCAGGGCTCATGCCACATGAGGGAGCTGTTGAAATTTGTCAGGAAGTTTTCCCACTCTCCCAAGTCCTCCTTCACCCCTTGTGTCAGGCGGACCCTGTGGTGCTTCTGTCATGCCCCTGGTCATCCAGGCCAAGCGTCTAGCAAAAGCGCGCCCCGCGGGGATTACCCTTGTGGCAAAATTCAACTTCCCCAGCAGCTGCTGCACTTCGCCTAGCGTTGCCTTCCTCTGCTGCCTCAATCTACCAATGATTTCCTTTAGCTCCGCAGCTTTCTCGGGCTGCAATTTGCATGTCCCAGCCACCGCGTCCAGCTCTATACCGAGAAAGGATAGTTTTGTGATTGGGCCCTCTGTCTTATCTTGCGCTAGGGGGATTCCCAATTCCCGGACCAGTTCTATGAAGCTTTGCATGAGGGTGGCGCATTCCCCTGTGCCTGCCCTGCTGATAAAGAGGAAGTCGTCTAAGTGCGCGTGTCCCTAGCTCCCACTCCAGGAATCCGCTAAAAGCCTCAAAGTATGCACAGGATGTGGAGCAACCCATTGGCAGGCATTTGTCATAGTAGTATTGTCCGTCTAGCTGCAAACCTAGCAAATGATGGCTGTCTGGGTGCACTGGCATGAGGCGGAAAGGCCGATTCTATGTCTGCCTTTGCCAACAGACCCCCCCGGCCTGCCTTATCAGGTCCACCGCGTCATCCACCGACGCGTAGGCTACTGAGCAACTCCCTTGCTCCAGCCAGTCGTTAATGGAATCCCCGTGGGGGTGTGACAAATGATGCATCAACCTGAATTTGCCTGCCTCCTCCTTGGGCACTACGCCAAGAGGCGATACCACCAGGTCCTCCAATGGGGGGGGGGAGTGGAAGGGCCAGCTACCCGCCTCAGCTGGACTTCTTTCTCCACCTTCTGCTGTGCCACCCCCGGGTTGTCTCTTACTGATCTCAGGTTCCGGCTTTCCCGGGGGGCCCTGGGCCCTTTGTAGAGGATTGTAAAACCTTGTGTGAAACCTTCTGCTAACCTTTGCTTGTCTGCCGCCCTGGGATAGTGTCCCAACAAATATAATAGCCTGCTTGCCTTTATGGGGGTTGGTAACGGCTGTCCCCCACCCGCACCCCATGTGCCCCCATCCGTCGGGGCCTGTTCCTCACTTTTTTGTGCATGTTTTCTCTTTGTTTGCCCCCGCCCCTTGAGCCTGCCTGCAGCGTATGGCGGGGTGGCTTCCCCCGCATGCGTGCTTGAACCTGCATGCAGACCCCCACTTACAGTCGTCTTTGTCGAACTACCAGCATGACTTTCCTGATTTATTACTGCTCTGGTTCTTTCCTTTGAACCCTTGTCCTTCATCTTCATATTTACCTTTAGTCCTGAAGGGGCGAAAATTGTGCTCCCTTGTGGTGACCCCTTCTCTGGCAGCCACCATGTGTGTCGTGAGCCCTTCCATGTCCTGGAAGTCCCACTCAATCACTGGCCAGGTCTGCATCTTCTCCCTGAAGCCCTCATCGTATCTCGGCCATGCATCTCCCTGATATTGCTGTTGTGCGTCATGCACTTTTTGCTCATATAAAATAAGTGCTGCTGCCCTCTGGGGGAATTTCTCAATGAAAATGCAGGCTAAGGTCCTGAACGCTTTCAGCCAATTCTCCAGTGATCGTTCTATCCTGGGTTTGCGCCTCTCCCTCCTGTCATCGTCTTTCTTGTCTTGTGTAGTCAGGTCCAAGCCTGCCTGAGGAACTTCTAGCAGGGAAAAAATGTCTATAAATTCTTTCCTCCATATTCTTTCCTTTACTGTCGGTGGGATCAGATTGGCCAACCCTAATAACTTTGTCGTTGTAGGGGGCTCTCCCGGGGAGGGGCGCAAGTATTCACTGGCCGGCTTCCCCTTGGGGTCCGGGCCCTCTCCTGCTCCGTTTTTTCCCGTATTACTACCTCCGGGGGCTGCCGTCCCCTCCTGTGTGGTTTCTTCGAGTCTTTCTTTCTCCCCCTGTTTTGACTGGTGGGGATTCTCTTTACCCTTGCCTGTTGCCCCTTTCGCGCCCCGCCTCGTTCCACTCCTTGTTCTGGCTCTTGGCAACCCCCTTGCCTTCCTGTGTTCCATGGGGGGGCCACCCCAAATGGGGAACCTGCCCCGGGCCATTGCCACCAGGGCATCCAAGCCGCTGGGTGAACTGTTCCCTGTCCCCATGACTCCCCTTGAAAGCCTTGTTGGTCCCTGCCTGCCAGGGAGGATGCATAGGCCAGGGCCCTTGCATCGCTAAATTGCTCACTCCTAGTTGCGTACCCAGGTTGACGATTTGCCCTGGTCCCCCCTCTGCTGGACCATCGCGCTGAACCCTCTTGCGCCCCTCCCTGGCGCTTTGCGTGCGTTGCTTACCCTTGTCCTTGTCAGCCACGTTGGTTCGTCCTCTGCGTGATTCCTGGGGGGGCGCCGGGCTGGCTACAGACCCCTCGTCATCACTGCTGCCTTCGGTGTCTGAGCTGGACACCATCTCGGGGGGTTGCCGCCCTCATGTTCCTGGTTGGTGTGTTCTTACCCACGTATCTTTCTCCTTTCTTGTTACCAGGAGTCTTTGCCCCTGCTTTGGTGACTTTTGCTGGGCGGAGGGGATGCCCACCGTTGCTTCTTCCCTTTCCCGTGGGCTCCCTTGTTGATTTGCTGGTCCATCCAGGTTTTCCCTTTCAAAGCTACCAAAGCCCTGGCCTTGTCCAACATTGCCTGCAGTTCATCATCCAAGTCTGGCCCCCTCTGGTCGGTTCTGGCTGCTTCCGTGCTGCTCCTGAAGACACGCCGCAGCTTGAAGGCGCCACACGATCCTAGCTCCCAGACCCGGGAGGGCAGTGGCTGGGCTGCGGCGGGTATCCCGTAGTCGTGATCCTGGTAGCAATCGACTGAAGTCAGCATCCGGCGTCCAGGATCCACGTCGTCTTCAGCTTCTCTCCTGTCCGAGGGGGGAGTGTGCAGGTATTGGGCCTTGTGCCCCATTTTATCCCCCCTTCCCGCTCAACAGCTAGCCCCCGGATTGGGGGGGCCGTAGCTTGCCCTGGGGCGACTAATCAGGGTCGCCCCATTTTCGCGGGCTATGCAATTAGGCCGGGGGGCCCTCTTGCCTCCGGGCGGCGTTTGTCCCGGGCCTCCATTGGGTTCGGCTTTGCCTTACCGACCCAGGCTCCATCTGCAAGTGAAGATGTTCGCCTTTGTCCTGAACAGCAGTCTACTCCGAAGGATTCTCGCTAAGCAAACTGCAGTAGTGTGTAAAAGTGTTCACTTTTTCTAAACGTTGCACAAGAGGGCCTCAATTTACGAATAAAAGCAGCAGGCAACTCCCCACAACTCAGCCCAACATTCCTGCCCCTAATGCTTGGCTCCTAGCGCCTAACCACAGAGTCATGATGCTCCTCTAGTTTAGCTGGTAAGTCTTTTCTGGAGCTCTCCTCCTTTTCCCTTGCATCTTCAGCACTTTCTCTGCCACCTCATTAACACACACTCTAATAAACCTTTTGCTTCCACTTTCACACAAACATTCACAACACCACAGCCACCCACAATGACTCGATTCTACAATGACCCACTTCAGCATTATGATCTAACAGCACCACCCAATCACATCCCTTGCCAAAGCACACGATACTACTCACCAACAACCACATACAATATAGTTCATCCACAACCACTCAAATCACTCATCCACACATGAGCACCCTAAAAAAATATATTGTTCGCTTAAACACTATCCCCAAACACAGCTTCTACACTGATCAACATCCTACAGCCACGCACAAACCACTTACCCGCAGCTACACAAAGTATGATTAGTTCACAAAACTAGTCTCCACCACTCATTTACAACTGTCCCGTTAATGCTACTTTTAATATCACTCTTCACAGATATTCAACAGCAGGGCCGGTTCTACGATTTCTGGGGCGCTGGGCAGACTGTTAATATGCCAGGCCGCTCTAATTTGCATACAACATGATATGACAAGAAGCACCAATAATTAACTGTTTAGCCTCTGGCATTGCTGAAGCGACTTTGTAAGAAGCAACTTTCCTGATGCAGATATCAATAGAACATAAATAATAGCCTTAATACAATAAGTACATCTATTTAAAGCTTTATTAAGTGGAAAGACAGTATATTAGTCATACTGGGTGGAAAAGCGTGGCTCATGTTACTTGAATACTTCTATCTTTACTCCAGTCTTAAAAAATGTTTTCCAGGTTAGTATACTTTTATGTATTTTTGTGGCATTTATATTGTGCAAACCTAACAGAAAGGCAGTGGAGAGCTGTAGAGGGGCATAGAGACAGTCAACATGTCTTAGGAGGGGTAGCTGGTTTGTGCACTCTTACTGCATCAATGTGTAGTGTTCTTTAGAGAAGTGAGTATTCAGCTGCAACCTAAATTGGAACTAGGTTGGGGCCGTCCAAAGGGATACGGGCAAATCATTCCAGATCCTCGGTGCATAGACGGAGAATGACTTTTGCCTTGTTTTCTTCTTTTCCCTCCTGAAGGTGTCCTGGCTGTGGGTGTCTTGAGAGCCACCCAAAATGGTAAGCTTGTCATCCAAGTAAGCGGGGTGCTGCTCATGACGTATTTGTAGATGATGCAGCTGGTTTTGAAGGTGATGCTGACTGGTATGCGCCTGTGGAGTTCCGCTAGGGGGGGGGGGGGGGTTGACCTGGTCCGATTTCATTAGGCCCCAATGAGCTGTGCTTCAGTTTAGAGGAAGCCCTTTAGGGTTGTTGGCTTCCCAGATACCCATTGCAAGGAAAGGTGTGTGGTACAGGCAATTTTTTAATAAGAAAGATATGAAAAATTAAAAAAACTGTTGAAAATAACTTGACTTTTACTGAAGGCATCTCTCAGGTGACTGTAAAATTAAGCAATGGGATCTAGTGAGATAAATGTGAGTGCTATTACTTTTACCTTTTTATTTGAAAGACTATAAAGCACAGGTGAGACACAGGAAAACGGCAGCAGAGTGCTGTACAAATAACGTGTTATCATTTAGGATTTTCACTGACGGTGATCAGCATTCTGGGAATTTCCATCCCAAACTTACATTGTTAAATGTGAAACTAGCACCATGCAATGTTATGCAAGCTATAAACTTTTAGCGGAATGCGCCCTTAGCCAGGGCTACAAGACTCATATCACCACCTCCCCTGATTCCTTTAAAATGTATAATATTAATTATTAATAGGGCTTCCGGTTTCATAGCATTTATTTTTCTGATATTTCGTCTGTATTCATCCATATTTACTTTTGCTAATTTTAGTTGTATTTATCCATATTTATTTTGGGATTTGTGAAAAATGAATTTTAAAGTGGTATATTTCCACATTTACTTACCCAATAAATGTACACTCTTACCTGAATGTCCGACAGGTTCCAATGATATGAACACCCACAGATGACAAATCAGTATACTTATATGAAAACATGCAAATGTGATTATCAACCTTGTGCAAATCTACTTTCTTTATTTTGTAATACCCTTACCTGCCAACTCGCATAGCTGTTGTCCTGGCAGTCATGACTGATAACATTTAGAATCAAGCACACAAAAAACCACATTTCAGCTTTTTTCCTCATTTAAGAATAAATACAGACAGGAAAATAAATGGTTTTCTGTATGTATTTATCTGTAAAAATGGAAAACAGGGAGCCCTAATTATTAATATAGACTTCCATTTAGGTGGTTCCAAAGTACGTTTGGCCCCTCTACTGGGCCTTGCAGTGCTGGATCACGGCTGCGAGTCCCAGGAGTGGGATGGGAGCGGAGTGATAAAGGCTTTCTGTGCAAAGCACCTGCAGGAAAGGCTTAGCAGCAGAGCCAGAGTCTGAGCGAGCGGTGCTGGCAGTGAAGCCAGGAGAGCTTTACTAAGCTTTGGAGGCGGTGCCTTTTAATGTGACTCTTACAGCTGCTCCACTGTACTGTGAGAGGCATCCTGTGTGAAGCACTGGCAGCAGATGTGACAAGAAATCAACAGTCTTGTGGGCGAGGCTGTCTTGTACACTTTCCATAGAGGGGCTGAAGGAGCATTGGAATGCTGGTTTCAGAAGGGCTACTAGCTCTTCATGTGGGTCAGAGGCTGTAACATACTTGTTGCAGTACTGGGGTAGTTAGAGTAGTGCTCGGCAGGAAAGTGTTTAACTTGGCAGTAACAATGGTTAAGAATATTCCCCAAGAGACTTTTTCTTGTGCTGCATCCTTAGAAGCAGCGCTACCATGGAGCGTCTACGAACTTCATTTTCAACAAATTCGTTTTCACATGTGCACTCAATAAATTTGGAGATATTTAATTTGTTTTATTGTTCTGTGCTCTAAGTATCTGCTCTCTCCCATGCAGTCCCCAGCAAATACAAAAACTCAACATACATTCTTATTTCTAAGGCCAGGGCAAAACATGGACCTTCCATCCTGTGTCGTATCCCAAGGAGACGGTGCGATGGTGCATGCGTAGTGTCTTGACTTCCTAACTGGCAGGAGCCGTGTCCAATAAAGCCATCAAATAAATAGACTTCCAAAGCCGTTAAACATAAATCCCTGCTAAGGGCAGGGGCAAATGCGTAGGTTCAAAGAGAATCCAACTGGGTTGTGATCACTATAGCTATTTCCTATGACCCCCCCCAAAATAGGCACCGCGTTCCAGGTTCCTAGAAATAAAAACATAGTAAATGGTGAAACTTCAGTCCCATCCGACAAAGGTAGGGGGCTGATTGTGGGGGTCACGTGCTATTTCTACCACCTGGGTTGCACAAAGCTTTGTGCAGCTTCCAACCCCTCTGGTCAATTAATACAGAATGGGTGAATCTTGCAGCAAAAAAGGATCAATCTCAGTGGTAACAGTGCCCAATTTAGCATTGAAATCTTCCCCAAGAATAAGTTAAACTCATTATTCAATTTGGATGATCTAGCATTCATGATCGACAATGCGTCCCTATCTGACAGCCCAGTTCATACACCGAGTTATAAAATTTGATTAGAAAGAAGTTAAACTTGTTTGGCACCACAACCCACACAATCTGAATGCCACTGGGGTCTAGAGCTTTTGGGACAATTTTTAAAGGCATTGTGATCCGCACCATAATCGCCAAACCGTCCGTGCTCTCTGACCTAAAGAAGCGACAGCCGGTATAGTGAAATTCTCGTAGCCATCCCATATGATCACAAGGGCCCAGGTTTCTTGCAGCAAGACAACGTCAAACTGTGAGATGAAGTCAAACCACTTGGGATCCTGCTGCTTATCCCTAAGACCTGCTATGTTCCAACTTGATTAAAATACCCTGTTCCCTGGCACGCTCATCCGTGGGGCAACTAGCCGCTTGTATATAAACAGACTCTATAGAGGCATCAGTGGTATCTGGGCGTCAATCAATACTAGCAAGATCTGACAGAGGGAGAAATCTATTCTAGATGGGAACAGTAAATGTAGCTAAATCATCAACCCTAGGTGGCATGAACCCTCTTCCAGCCTCCTTCCTGGGTTGTAGGTGTTGTAAAAATAACCTAAGAGGGTGATATTAATGACAGCACCCTGTGAATGCCTCCTGGCACCGTATTTGATTAAACAATGAGCCAAACTTGGGTTATTACAGTTGATTACAATCCCCTCTCAAATGTTTGGTCGAGGGACTGACCCACCTAACCCTCCTCAGTGTCTTGGATTCCAGCAACCAGCATCCTCCAGGGCCCCAGGAGGCGGTCCTTGAACCCTGTCACAGCTGGTCCTTGTTGGCACTATAAAGCGCGTTTCCAGCTCCCATGACGTGGGATGCGCGTGGGCCGCGCCCGGCCTGTCCTGTGCCAGGAAGAGGCAGGGCCACCCCCCTGGCCCTGCAGCAAAGTGCCCTTGCTTTCCTTGGACCCAACACCTTGCACCCTCCACCCAAGGTACTGTTGTATTCGACTCGCTGTTTTGGCTTGTTCTATCGTTTTGCTCCCCCTGTTTTGAACTGCCCCTTTTTTTCCAAATTCCTGGTTTGGGGTTCCCCCTTGACGCTACCCCTCGCTATGTTGGGAGGAAAAGACCTTTTGTATTAAGGATTTCCCTGAGGCTGTGTGACTCCCTACCCACTGTAGTATTGTGTGTGCTGAAAAGTTATTTTTGTTTTTAGGCGACAATGGGCAAAAGGAAAGTCAATGATGGGGTTTCTGGGAAGACACACACTAAAGAACAGTTCCCCCGCATAACTGATAACAATGTTATGGACAGGATCAATAATTTGTAATTGGAATGTCAGGAAATTGTAAGCCGTCCATCCTCCCCCACACCTAATTTGTCAAACGCACCAATCCCAAATCCATCTGAGATGCCCACTCCTAAAAAGAAATTTACCAAGCGCATCCCACAAATGTTTAATAAATCTCGCAGGAACACTCTTCTGGCACTTGCAATAGTGTTTGTAGCAGAAGTGTAGGATGTAGTGAGGAGCCACTTGCCTATGTTTCTGAGCAGCCCCTGGACCCCCAGGTGGCTAGCCAGTTTGGGTGGCACAACAGGTATGCCTCCCTAGCTACAGTAGAAAATATACCAGAAGAGGAAAGTCTGACAAGGTTGGATGTCCCTCGTGAAGAAGTCTTATCTTTGATTCAAAGTTTGAGGGGCACAATTGAGGGTCTCAAGGGGGAGGTAGTGGCCTTGAGAAATGTGGTGGAGGACTTGGAGAACAGGGTGGTAAATGATGTGGTATTAAGTACAGCATATCAAGTAAAGGTGATAGAAGATAGATGTGAGGGGTTTCTTCACACAAATGGCCATCAGGCTGTTTGTTTACCTCGCCCAGTGATGCCTGTCCGGCAACCGCAAACTCAGAATAACTTTCGGCCCCACTCTCTTTTACCCTGTTTGGGTAAATTATATGCCCTTTGTTTCTCAAAGTGCACTACGGGGTAGAGGTTTAAGTAAAGGGACTGAAAGAGTAGAAGTAGCAATAGATGAGGGCGCTTCACAAGCCTCCAGATCTGTTCAACTCCACTTTACGGGGGTAATAACAAATGTCTGTTATATTAAAAATCATGCCCAGAGGAAGGAAACTGTAGTTCTCCTTATGCAGGTCCCAAAACTAACCTCTGCAGTAAGGGAGGATCATGATTCACTTATAAATAAGGCTACGTATTGGTTTAGGAAGAGCCGCCAAAGCTACTCTAATATAAGGGATGATATTACCCAAGAAGAAAGGATATCTATCCCTGAAAAGGCACACAACATGGTGAAAGTATGCTTTGCCCATAGCGATTTAGTAGATGGCCTGATGGCCATAGACTCCAGCACCATCCCCGTTGATAATACAATCATTGCGATCAAATTCCACATAACTTTGGACGAGGCTTCCTTAAAAGGAAGGGTTACTAGCGAGGGGAGGGAAAATAAGGCCAGTGGAGCTGTTGAACCCCAGGATTGACTTCAGGAAGAGGGCGTAGGTGGAACAGAGGGGGACACACTAACTGTTGGGACAGTCTTGTGCTATCTCCCATAATCTAGGCTCTCCGCCTTGTCCCATGTCCAAGGTTTGGTTGGTGAGGTCCCAATGAGCGATTTGTCTGTACATCCAGTTATCCAAGAAAATTATGATGGGGGGGGGGGGGTCTGAGGGAGGCTCGTGCTAGCTATAGAACAACCCAGGAGACACGTGGAAGTGCGATTTTGCAACGCCGCCCTAAACCCAATACTCCTCAATAAACCAGTGTCAGGCAAAAATCCTGGTTTGGAATGTAGCAGGGATTTCAAGAATGCTGTTAGATGTAGAATAGGGCAGATTTATAGATTCTCATGATGTGTGTCTGTTCCAGGAAACATGGAGTCTGTCACCCTTGTACAGGAGTGGGTTTACTGCCTATTGCCAAAATGCAATCAGGAAAGGGAAAGGAAGACCATCAGGGGGTTTAATGATCTGGGTGAAAATTTCACTACAATGTAAAATCTAAATTGTCACTGTAGATTCTCCGGATATTTTGGCAGTTGAGCTTGCCTATCTGAAAGAAACAGTTAGTTATAGATTCCTTACCTTAGAATTACCCCCAGGCGTCAGACTGGATCCGGAAAGTTTTTCGTCAGCAGTACCCCTGCTCGTCGGAAGGTGGCGTTGGTCGACTCCGCGCCCGCCGTCGGCGTCGTGGTCGCCGGGATGACGTCGCGGTAGCTACATAGACGCTGCCCTCGCGTGCTGACGTCAGTTCTTTCTTTTTCCGCGCCAGCAAGCGCAGATCCAGCGAGAGCGGTACCCCCAGTCACTTTTTGACTGAGTTTTTTGCGACTTTTGTCGACTTCGTTTTTGAGTCTTCAACCGACTCCTGGTGCACGAGGGATGCCCGGTTTCAAGGCATGCAGTTACCTGTACCCGACTGATGTCGGTGACGGCTCCGCACCGCGTGTGCCTCTTCTGCCTGGAGCACGACCATGTCCCTAAGTCGTGCTCCGACTGTCGAACCATGGCCCGAAGTCTTTGCGGGAGCGTTCCCAAAAGCTCCTCGAGGTCCGGCAGTCGGCTCCGCGTTGCACAAGGTCTCGGTCGCGTGGGAGGTCGAAGGACCGATCGCGGAGTCACCATCACTCCTCTTCAATGTCTGGGTCAGGTAAGACGATGCATAAGAAGAAGTCGAAGAAGCATCGTCGCTCTTCGACTTCCCCTCGTCCGTTGTGACGCAGGGTGCGGGTGGTGCCTCTCCCGCGGCTCCGCGTGCGGAGACTTTAGGGTCGACTCTGGCCTTCCCTCCCTTCCCGGGACCGGGAGCGACCCCTGCTCAGCTTCGTCAATTTTACGAAGCGATGCACGCCATCTTTGGGTAGCCTGACTCCGCCGGTGCGCCTTCGGGCCCCGCAGACTCGGCTGGGAGCTCTAGGCCTTCGACGCCGGCAGCTCCGGCCTCGGCACCGCGGGCCCCCTTGGATCCAGATTGGCGCCGGTCGACCTCGTGACACCTCCACCGGTGCCAACTCCACCGGCACCACGTCCGCAGCTGACGCCGGCTGGGCCCCCAGCCTGCGTCGATCCCGGCTTCCAACCTGACGTGGACACGGAGCCGGACCGGCGTCGGCCGATGCTGGATCCGGCGCCGATGGGTAATTTTGTCCCTGTGTTCCACCCTGGCCATTTTCAGCCAGTTTGGCAGCCAGAGGAGGGTGAGGAAGACTGGGAGGGGTCTGCGGACCCTTTGACAGACCAGTTGAAGTACGATCCAGACTGGAGAGAGGAACTGGGGGATGCCAGTGGTCTGGATACCTCCCCAGACCTAGGCATGTTGTCTCCTACTACCGTGGCTACGGAGGAGAAGAGCGTCATACGCAGTGGTGTTGGGTACGGTGGCCGATGTTCTCAACCTCGAGCTTCCTACGGTGGCAGTCAGGACTAACCTCCTGACAGAGGTGCTTCGGCCGGCAGCGAGCTCTTCGGAGCCACTGCTGCCGTTTAATGAAGCCCTTACGGACATCCTTTTGGGCACGTGGTCCAGGCCCAACACAGGTACTCCAGTGGACAGGATGATTGCCCTACGCCACCACCCGGCCCCGGGCGACCCCACTTTCCTCTAACATCCCACCCCTGAGAGCTTGGTGGTTCAAGCCTCTACTTCAAAAGGCGCCTTCCCTACCGCACCACCGGAAAGGGAGTCCAAAAAGCTGGACCACCTTGGCAAGAAGATGTTTTCTTCCGCCAGCTTGGGACTGCAGTCGGTAAACACCGCATGTCGGTGGCGCAGGTGCTGCCTCAGTGCCCGGAGGAGGCCCGGGCCATACTCTCCCGTGCAGTTGCCGAGGGGAGAGAGAGAGCGAAGTTTACCATCCGCTGTGGGCTGGATACCGCCGACGCACTTGGCAGGACGATTTCAACGTCCGTAGCCCTTCGACGCTACGCCTGGTTGCGTTCGACTGGTTTTTCAGGGGATGTCCAATCCATACTTATGGACATGCCTTTTGATGGCCGTCGCCTTTTCGGCGTCAAGGCAGACAACGCGCTGGAGTGCTTTAAGGACTCTCGGGCTATGGCCAGGTCCTTGGGCCTCTCCACCACCCGCCCTGCGCAGTCTGCCTTTCGTGCCTACGGAAGGAGTGCCCCTATACGTCCCGCCCAGAGCCACAGGCCGGCGCAAGCTGTTCAGCCCCAGCGCGGCCGGGTACGTGGGAACCACCGGCGTGGTTCTGGGGGGCCAGCGGGCGGCCCAGTCCACCACATCCCCCTCTGCAGCAGCCTCCAAACCTTCCTAGTCCGACCTTTCAGAGCCACCAAACGCCAGTGGGCGGCAGGATCCGCCGTCACCTCCCCCACTGGCGCACCATCACGTCGGACAGGTGGGTTTTGCAAATTTTCCCAAGGGGCTACTCCCTCCCCTTCGAGACTACCTCTCCCTCCATGCCACCTCGGTACCATCGCATGTCGGAGGATCACCTGGCCCTTCTCCAACAGGAAGTTTCGGCACTCTTGGCCAAGGGTGCCATCGAGCGCGTTCCTGCCCCAGAAGTAGGTCGTGGTTGCTATTCCCACTACTTTCTGGTTCCCTAGAAGGACAAAGGCTTGCGTCCTATCTTGGATCTCAGGAACGTCAACCGCTGAAGTTCAAGATGTTGACGCTCGCTCAGGTCTTGTCTGCCCTAGACCCTGGAAACTGGATGGTAGCGTTGGACTTGCAGGATGCTTACTTTCACATCCCCGTCCTGCCGGCCCACCGGCGTTACCTAAGGTTCACGGTAGGCCACGAGCACTTTCAGTTTACTGTGCTCCCCTTTGGCCTTACCAGCGCCCCTCGGGTGTTCACGAAAGTGTTGGCGCGGTGGTCGCAGCTCATCTGCGCAGATCAGGGGTTCCAGTCTTTCCCTATCTCGACGACTGACTGTTGAAGGCGGGCTCGCCCCAGGCAGTCGTCTCCCACCTCCAGACTACGGCCGACCTCCTGCATTCGCTGGGGTTCTCCATCTACGTGCCGAAGTCCCACCTGACCCCCTCTGAGAAGCTCCTCTTCATCGGAGCGGTTCTGGACATGACGCAGTTTCTGGTTTATCCTCCCAAACAGCGAGTCCGGGATATTAGGGCTATGATTCTGATCTTTCAGCCTCTATCCCGGGTTTCGTTCAGCATGACCCTGAGGCTGCTGGGTCTCATGGCCTCCTGCATCCTGCTGGTCGATCATGCCAGGTGGCATATGCGGGCTCTGCAGTGGGACCTGAAGTTCCAGTGGGCACAGCATCAGGGGAATCTGTCCGATTGCGTCCAGATCTCGGAGGGCACTGCACGACAATTGCAGTGGTGGCTCACGAACCAGGATTGGGTCAATGGCAGATCCCTCTCCCTTCCCCAACCAGAACACACAGTGGTGACAGATGCATCCCTTCTGGGATGGGGCGGCCACATGGGAGAGGCGGAGATCAGAGGCCTCTGGTCTCCGGCGGAGTCCGGGCTCCACATCAACCTTCTGGAGTTTCAGGCGATCCATCTTGCACTCAAAGCCTTCCTTCCCACTGTCCGGGGAAGAGTAGTGCAGGTGTTCACGGACAACACCACCGCCATGTGGTACTGCAACAAACAAGGCGGGTTGGGGACGTGGACCCTATGTCAGGAGGGCCTCCGCCTCTGGACATGGCTGGAACATCAGGGCATATCCCTGGTGGTTCAACACCTGGCAGGTTCACTGAACGCCAGGGCGGACGAACTCAGCCGCAGGTGCATGATAGATCACAAATGGCGTCTTCACTCGGAGGTGGTGCAAGGTCTCTTTCAGCAGTGGGGAGAGCCCTGGTTAGATCTATTCGCCACCGAAGACAACGCGAATTTCCAAGTCGGCACTCGCTAGGTGATGCTTTTCGTCGCGAGTGGAGTTGCGGTCTTCTATACGCCTTTCTGCCTATACCACTTCTGCCCAGAGTGCTGAAGAAGATCAAGCGCGACCGGGCCCAAGTCATTCGCGTGGCTCCGGATTGGGCACGAAGAGTCTGGTATCCCGAGCTGCTCAACATGGCCATCGATCCTCCGATCAGACTGCCTCTTCGGGAGGATCTTCCGTCGCAGCAGCAGGGGACGTTCCTCCACCCGAACCTGTCCAGTCGCCACCTCCTTGTGTGGAGATTGAGCGGCGGCAGTTGACGTCGTTTGACCTGCCTCCTGAAGTCTGTGATGTAATCTTGGCCGCCAGGTGTCCCTCCACTAAAACGGTATACGCCTGCAGATGGAATAAGTTTGTGGCATGGTGCACAGCAAAGGCTGTGGATCCCCTTTCTGCCCCTCTTTCTGAGGTTCTCTTGTTCCTCCTTTCTTTGGCCCAGCAGGGCTCTGCTCTGGGCACTCTTAAGGGCTACCTCTCGGCCATTTCAGCCTTTCTCAGGCTCCCTGATCAGCCTCCTCTTTTCAAGTCCCCTGTTGTAAATAGATTTCTTAAGGGCATTACTCATCTTTTTCCCCCTGTTCCCTTCGTAATGCCCCAGTTGGACTTGAATTTGGTTCTGACATATCTTATGTGCGCTCCCTTTGAGCCACTACATAACTGTCCTCTACGTCTTCTTACTTTGAAAACTGCTTTTGTGGTGGCCATCACCTCTGCGCGCAGGGTGAGTGAGCTACAAGCTCTGTCTTCCAAGCCTCCCTTTCTGGCTGTTCATCCAGACAAGGTCGTCCTTAGAACTAGACCTTCCTTTCTTCCCAAGGTGGTTACTTCTTTCCACATTGGCCAAACCATCACTTTGCCCACCTTCTTTCCGCCTATGCAACCTTCGAAAGAGAACGAGAGGCACAACCGTCTGGATCCAAAGCGTGCGCTTTCTTTCTACTTGGATCGCACAAAACAATTCTGGGTGGACGACCAGTTCTTTGTTGGTTACGTGGGCGCTAAGAAAGGTCGGGCCGTGCACAAACGCACCATCTCCAGGTGGGTCGTTCTGTGCATCAAAGCCTGCTATTCTTTGGCTAAGAAGGAGCCTCCAGTGGGGCTGCGTGCCCATTCCACCAGGGCGAAGGCAGCTACTACTGCTTTGGGACGAGGAGTCCCCTTAAATGACATCTGTCAGGCAGCTACGTGGGCATCGCTGCACGTTTACGAAACACTTTTGCCTGGACAGCCAAGTCCGGAGAGACGGCTTCTTTGGCCGTTCTGTTCTCCAGGACTTTCTAGTGTGAACTTGGTTCGCAGACCCACCTCCGGGGTTGAATTGCTGGGGTATCTATTCTAAGGTAAGGAATCTGTAACTAACTGTTTCTTTCAAATGAACAAGTTACTTACCTTCGGTAACGATATATTTGTAAGAAACATAGGTTAGTTATAGATTCCTTTCCGCCCCCCCCATCATCCCCGTTCTGCGAACTGACTTCTAGGGTTAAGGACATCCTTTCAGGGCCCTAGTTTTGTCCACCAGTGGTCAGTGTCTTGCATGGCTCTGCGCTTCTGGCGTGGAAAGTCGTGTACAGAACTGAGGTCAGCACGCGAGGGCGGCGTCTATGTAGCTACTGCGACGTCATCCCGGCGACCACGACGCCGACGACAGACGCAGAGTCGACTGACGCCACCTTCCGACGCGCAGGGGTACTGCTGACAAAAAACTTTCCGGATCCAGTCTGACGCCTGGGGGTAATTCTAAGGTAAGGAATCTATAACTAACCTATGTTTCTTACAGATATATCGTTACCGAAGATAAGTAACTTGTTCTTCAGTCCGGAATGAAAACCAGAGTTTATAATGTGTATAACCAAGTGGGATTGGATAAGGAGGATATCAGTACTATAATTGCCCTTGATTACACCCTTATTGAGAACAAGAGCAGTAACCCACTATTGGTAGCAGGGGATCTTAAGTGTACTTTCGAACCCTTTGCAGCCACTCCTTCAGATCTGACTCTAGAATGGGACAGAAATTGGAAAATCCCCCAGTTAGAGCTTCTTGCTGTTAGATGGACAGAAAAAGCAGCTCTGGTGTTAGCTTTAACTCTGCAATATGACCTGAGGGCTACCAATAGTAGGACCAATTCTGATCAAAAAGGCAAAGTGACCTATAATAGACCAGGCCACTCAAGTCGTATTGACTACTGCTTGGTCGACGGTAGACTCTGGCTAGTTGTCCATGATATGGAGGTGGTCGAAAGAATAGACAGTGACCACAATGCTCTGAGTCTAACTCTAGGTGAATAACTTATGGGGGTTTCAGGGATTTGGGTGTATTGTCAAAAGCCAATAACCTGAGGACTATAAGATGGGACTGGGTGCGGAAAAAAACATGGTCCTCAAAAGTGTTAAGAGTAGACTAAGAAAGGAGGTGGCTTTTCCGTCCTAACTTCCCCCACGTCTGGGCATACCCGTCCCACTCGGGGTGACAAATGCAAAAAGAAAAACTGATGGACAGAATGGAGTGGCACAGAGTGGAGTGGTGTGAAGTAATTTGACATGAAATGGTGTAGAGTGGAGTGGCATAGAGTTAGTGGCGTAGAGTGTCGTAGAATGAAATACCATAGAGTTGAGTGGTGTAGTGTTGTGGAGTGGCATAGAGTGGAGTAGTGTTGTGGAGTTCCATAGAGTGGAGTATAGTGTTGTAGAGTGGAGTGGAGTAGTGTTAGAGTGGAATAGAGTATTGTATAGTAGAATGCCACAGAGGTGTGGCGAAGAGTGGAGTACAGTGTTATAGAGTGGAGCAGCTTAGAGTGGAGTAAAGTTGCATGGAGTGGCATAAAGTGGAGTGGTGTAGAGTAGAATATTGTAAAGTGGGGTGGCGTAGAATGGAGTGGAGTATAGTGTTGTACAATGAAGTGGCATAGAGTGAAGTAGAGTGGGGTGGTGTAGAGTGGAGTAGTGTCATAGAGTGGAGTAGAGCGTCGTAGAGTGAAGTACAGTATCATGGAGAGGAGTAGAGTCATGGGGTAGAGTGGCATAGATCAGAGTAGCGTGGAGTGGCGTATAGTGGAGTGGCGCAGAGGGTTGAAGCGTGGAGTGGTTTGAAGTAGTGTACAGTGGCATGGAGTGTCATAGAGTGGAGTAAAGGGGTGTAGAGTGGAGTATCATATAGTGGAGTGGCATAAGGTGAAATAGAGTGCTGGACAGTGGAGTGGGATAGCATGGAGTAGCATAGAGGGAAGTAAAGTGGCAAAGAGTTACTCATGGGATATGTACCGGCTTGAAGCTACTGTCCCTGTGTGGGTCTCAAATCTAAAGATTAAACCAAAATATGTGCGTGCGTGCATGGGGGTGTGTGTGTGGGTGTAACCTAAATACGTGAAACCCAAATCCCCCAGTGCCCTCTGGAGCACCCGCAAAGTTAAACCAGCCCAGCGGCCGCTGACCAATGAATACAAAAGAAGTGAGAGTGATGAAGACTCCAACCAATGGTAAGTAATGAGTGGGCTCTAAGTAGATGTTTATGTCCAGGGTTGGATAATCAATGGCATGTTTGGCCCTGTTTTCAATAGAGTGCATTCTCAAAGGTGGGCAGAAACAGACAGGGGCAGTGCACCTCAAAGCTCTGTCTTCTGTGCATATGCTACCTTGCTAAGTTAGCACATTCGCTGCTGATGGCACAGGTCAAAACAAGGAGTGGTGGATCAAGTGTGGCTCACTATATAGTTGCCACCGCCCTCTTTGTATCCTTCATGCCCCTCCTCAAGGACTGTGGTGCAGGATTCACCTGAACAAACATTGATTGTGTGATCCCTGATGTGCTGCCTTTGTCTCTGTAGGGGCACCTGCAACCTAACTTTTTAGGGCCAGGGACCAGCTACTAATTGGAGGTTTGGGCACTTGAGATCCTTGATGCTTCCTCCTATGGGTGTGAACTAGCTGCAGTCCCTGTGTGGTGAGTAGTCAGCTGCCCAGCTGTGAATGGTAGCAAGGACCTTCCACTATATTGGGGGCTTGGGTCCCTGAGACACATGATGCTTTCTCCTAAGGGGGTCTTCTGAGGTGAAGTAACTGCAAAGCCCTATGTGGTACTTGGGTATCCTGTCTGTCCACTGCCCATCTACTCATGCGCTTCATTCTCTGGTATGGCGCAGGTGTACAGACAAGTGCATTCCCCTGTTTATGTCGGAAAAAACTGTCATCCACACCCCCACTCAAATTAGGGAGCATCCCCTTTTCACTCACTGTTGGGGAATGTTGCTCCTGCTTTACGGACCCTGATATATTGAAATATATCGTGTGCCTGTAAAGCTGTTGCTTTTTTCAATTGATATGGAAAGGTGTACTCAATAATGCACAATATTGCCCCGGCTTGAAATATTCGTCAACATACCCCACCCAACCCGCAAACCCCTCAGGGAACAGTTGGACTCCATTTCTTGGTTGCTCAGTCACAACACGGGATGTGGGTTTATGCTGCGCCAGCTTAAATATGCAAAAGCTGTCACTGATGGCCTCACAATTCTGGGGGTGTTTCTAGTTGACCTCCTTGTATTGCTGATGGGGAAAGGAAGGGTGGTACAGTCTGTCATGGCCAGGACCAAAGATTCAGGGCAAAGGGTACTTATCGCAAAGGCTACTTGTAAGTGTGGAGACAGAAGGGCTCTGGTCTTCAGGCTGAAGGGGATCACGAGCCAAGCAGCCCATAACAAACCAGTGAGTACCTGCCACGCGAGCATCCTTCAGTCACTTAGCACCAGGCTTAGAGGAGGCCTTGTGCCTAGAAAGAAGAGCTCCGTCATTGAATCAAGGCAGACAGACAGATGCTGTTCTGCTCCCAGATATCCTTGATGCAGGCACGAACATACTGATTCTTGAGTAAGACCCCCCATTACTTATCAACTGGCGACACAAAGAGGCGCATAGCCGTCTTAAATAATTATCAAGAGCCATAACATATGGAAGAAGCCTGCTACTTCTACTTAAAAACCCTATCGGCTTGTGCTTGATCTGCACACTCACCGTGCCCTTCTATTCCATACCTGCGGAATCCTCCTATTGTGCTAACCGAATTTTGCCAGCCAACAGCTACCCTCACATGGGTGCCCGGCCGGGTCCCATGTGAGTATCCTTCCTTTTCACTTTACTCACGGTGCCACAAATTCCACAAGAGGCTGCGCAAACCCTTCCTTCAGGTGTCCCTACTATCTTAGGTCCTGAAGAGATCCTACATTGCACACAGGGTCGAAACGCCGTCGACAGTTTTTTCAAAGCGAATCATTACAAGCCAGCACTTATCATTGTATAAAAGCGTGGTTTATATAATATATATCTTTCAATGGTCGCTTTCATGAAATATAGGAAACCTTGTATATATGTCACGAATATGTCACAAATTATTTAGTTTTATTTGTTTAGGTTCCTTTTTTTCACTGGGACACCACTCACTACAATCAATTGATTGTTAAATGTCATGAATGTAATTTTGCTTCAAAGAACTATATAAACAAGAATTATGAATGAAATACTAATCTAAGGTGTGTTCGACTCCTTCTCTTTTTGACATCACAATAACCCATTACATTGCCATAGTGCGTTATTTTATTGAGATTTTCTTGCCATTAGTCCACAGGAGCCATTATTTTGGATAATCATTTCAGTACCCTGGTTCCAAGTGAGTAGGGTTCCCTTGTTGTTTTTCTCTAGAAAGAAGAGCTCAGCAGCAGGACTTCTTCCAGAGAAGGCCCTTCAGAAAAGTGCTCAAGACCATGTTGGAAGACCCCAGTATTGACGATCAGGGAACCCAGCCAACACGCAAGGAAGAAGGAGAGTCTCAAACACTGGGCACCGAGCCCACTCTAGAGAGCACCCATTCCCATCATCCTCGAGCTGGAGTGCCAGAGTAATGTTGTGGCACCCCCCCAGCATGTACAACCTGGCATGGAGTAGCCCCTTTCCCATGTACCCCTACATGCCATCGAATACCACTGCAGATCCAGGCCTGGCCCAGAAAGGCCACCTTGGAAGAAAGGCAGGGTCTCTCTATCAGGGGTAAAGAGGCGTGTAATGTTAGGGTCTCTACAGCGTATTCTTGGATGTGTGAGTGGGCACCAAAATACTTCAGGTAAGTAACCACCAGTCCCTGCTGAACTGCCAGTGCTGTGGGTGGGTGGGGGTATGCTTCCCGGCCAGGGATGTTGGCCAGAGGCAGTGTGCATGGAGACAGTGGCGTAGGAAGGGGGGTGCGGTGGGTGCGGGCCACCCCGGGTGTCATCACATATTTTTGCCATTTGGTCAAACCGAGGGTGACCAGAAATTTTTCACGCCAGGTACCACCTGACCTTGCTACGCCACTGCATGGAGAGTCACAGCGCCTCCCGTCTCACTCATGGCCTGGCCAGGTGATGCTGACAAGGGGGCTTCCCAGCTGTGGTTGTTGGCTGTGAGCCATGAGTCCAAGATGTGGTCTCCTCCTTTTTTCACCCCATTTGTGGGCTTATTTGGCATGAATGATTTGAGTGGGATCTGAATGGAGAACTTCACCTGGAATCGTGGAGGTTAATCAGCCCAGCCCCTCAGCCTCTCTGTGACTTTGTCCTGCTTAGTGCAACCCACTGTCAAGCCTCAGAACTTGGCACGTGCTGGGCACACGCACGCACACCTACCTACGCAGACGCCAGCTGCCCTAGACCCTCTGACTTCCACCTGGCCTTCTCTTATGAACAAAACGCAAGCAAGGGACCTGGTGGCACCCCAGTAGTCCTGGGCAAACCCAACCACAAAAAAATAATTACACGTATTTCAGGTGATTTGAGTTTCTTTAGGCCCTTAAACGTGTGAAGGTTTACTGTTATGCTCCGGGCAGCGCTGTCCATGGGGAGAGGGTTGCACTCGAGGGCAGAAAATCTTTGCGCGCGCCCCTGCTTTAGTTTTCAGCCCCTCGTAGGCTGCCTATTATGTCTGAAATTTAAAACATAGGAGACCACATAGACAGGGGAGCGCGCGCCAGGCCAGCACTGGAGGTAAGTAAAAATTGTTTTTAAAGCTGTACTGCCCTGTAGAGGGCATCCCTCGCCAAGAATATTAAAAAACACATAACTACTTGCTCTGCACAGCCGCGTGATTCCGGCAGGGGTTTGGGCACTTCTCTATGAGATCCGTTGATTCCCTGAAATTTTGAGGGAAGATTTGACGATTCCCTTAGATTGAAAAAAGAAAGGTCCCGTTCCTACACCTGATCTCCTGCTCACTAGATCACGAATGAAATGTGTGAGAAGTGTGAAAGCTGTCGAGGGGCCATGGGTTCGACCAGGGTTAGTGGTACATTTCTTAAACTAATCATTTGTACTATCTTCAGGGCACAAGTCGGGGGTGGACGGCGTCCACCCAATATTTATACAGGGTGGACGCCGTCCACCCTGCCAAGAAGTTGGGCCCCACTGAAAAATATGTGAATTGGTCCCTGTGTAATTTGCCAACACCGGGACACACTCAGCAGCGCATGCACGTTGTTGTCTGCTTTCGATCCGCAACAACGTGCAGGAGGGGACGGGGCTTTCTTAGTTCAGACTCCTGCTGGGCCCATAACAAAGGCCGAATCTGAGGGGTCATCAGGCCTCCTTTTGTTCCAGTCTCCTGGCTGGGAGCAGTCAGGAGCCTCACACCTGATGTAAATGCAGCAGAGGGGAAACAAAGGCTCACACCTTGTTAGCACTTCACACATACTTAAGAGAGGCAGCTTTTCATTTTGTTCAGGCACTGTTTAGGAGACATGCATGCACTGTAAGAATGTCAGATGTGTTGCTCTTTCCCAGTATTTAAACAAAATAAATAGCATTTATATAGTGCTTACTACCCCTGAGGAGGCGTTGTACTAATTTAAATATCACTATTTTTTCTTGTAAAGCACTATGGATAGAGGAAGTTTACGCGGACAAAAGGCGACAATGTTTTATTTGTAGCTTACAAAAATGTGAATCTTCTGCCTAAATCAGGTGGGTTTCCCTGTATAATCGAAACGTGCTCCAATGTACTCATGATAGACATGTTAAACATATATGTGAGGGCTTAAGATCAGATGTCACTTCTTATAATGTCCCTTCTTATAATGTTCCTTCTTGTGATGTCACGCGCTGTGATGTCACATGCCGTGATGTTACATGCATACTGATTAACTAGTTTAGTCCCCTCACTTCTTTTTTTAGGACTTGTGTCCTGACTATCTTGAAATAATACGGAGGTTTTGTGCCCCAGAGGATAGTGAATCCCCTTTCGGATCCACCTTGCTAGTTTTTTTGCATTTGACCAAGGTGCTATTAACGAACACTGGTAGGTGACCAGAAGTTCGCCACTAGTGCATGTCAAATCCAAGTTTGCTCGTGATGCCAAAAGCATTCACTGGTGCCGCGTGCCTTCCACACGCCTGGCAAGGCTGTAATTTGTCTCGCTTCACGCCCATGTTTTGTTCTGGTGCCTACTTTAGGAGTGACTATGCACAACAGTAGTTTCCTCCCACTGAATGTCTGATAAGGAATGCAGGGCACAAGGCCAGCAGGTCAGGAACAAACCAGGAATGTCACTTCTGGTGAGGTGTGAAAACATTTTCAAAGGATTGCTCACATGACGACAGCGGAGTCAAGGTTGAGAGGAGGTCAGATGAAATGAAATACCATCATTTGTAAAGCGCACAGCTACCTCCAAAGAGGTGTCCCGGCGCTGGGGTCCCTCGGGAAGATTAAGCGAGCTATTGCCCAGAGTCACATGGTGCTGGGCTAACCTGCCGCCAGCACCAGGGATCGAACCGTGAACCCCGTGGTCTGGAGTCAGGCACCCTGGCCGCTGCGCCACACCTCTTCCAGATGTGCCTCACATGTGATACCCTACATGGCACAGTGCTGTGAGGGATAGTGGGCCACATGGTCCTACATTTTAGAGTAGGTTTCTGTGTGCGAGGGAGATAAAAAAAAGGATGTGAGAGAGTTGTGAAGTGACGAACAATGCTTGCCTACACCTCAGACCAGACTTCTTAAAACAAGGTCGGCTGCAGTGTGCCAGCCCCCGTTCAGGGGGCACCAGGGCAGACACGGGCAACTCGGCCACAACCGTGGTGGTCAAGGTGCTTTGCCACTGATGTTTAGAGGTCTGTATTTCTGTAGTTCTGCAAAACTGGACCTCATCACTTGCCTCAAAGGCTGCTCAGGGGGAGAACAGGGTGATCAACAATAGCTCGGATCTCAGCAATCAACCAGTGGACACAATAACAGATTATCTATCCCAGTGCTTATCTTTTGATTAAAATAAACTATCTAATGATACAGCATAACGTATAGTGGCGTAACAATAGCCCCCGCAGTGCGAGGGGTCCCCTGAGCTCTAGGGGGCCCCCTCCGGCACTGTGCATGGGCAGTGGACCCCTGGCCTAAGAGGTTCTGACTGGGTCCGGGGCGTGGGGGCCCCCTTCCAGGTACTTTGCAGAGGGCCCCGACAAGTTTTGCTACGCCACTGATCACATAATACTTCACTGCCCCTGAGACTGGTGGACCGGCTTAAGGAAATGGGGGTTGGGGGTGTTGCCCTTAAGCTGCTCACCTCATTTCTTAATGATCGGGCTCAAATAGTAAAGATGGATCAATTCTACTCGGCCCCTAACCATCTGTTTTGTGGAGTCCCTCAGGGCTCCTCATTGAGTCAGACTCTTTTTAACATTTACGTTGCCCCTCTGGCCAGGGTCGTTAGATCCTTTGGATCGGAGGTGCTGTCCTATGCTGAGGATACCCAAAATATGGTGTCTATCAACAACAGCATAGAGGCATCTGCCACCAATTTTAAAAACTGCATGCAGGCAGTCTCCTCCTGGATGGTAGAGAACTATCTCAGACTTAACGGGGACAAAACGGAGGGTCTGATCTTTGGAAACCAACAGCATATCTGGTCCAATGCCTGGTGGCCTGACACCCTTGGCCCCTGCCCTTGCCCAGTGTCCCTAGGAAAAAAATCTCGGTGTTATAGTAGACAATTCCCTCTCCCTGGGCCCCCAGATCAACAGAACGGTGTCCACCTGCTTTGGGACCATCAGGATTCTCAGGAAAAATTCTCAATTTCTTTCTTTTACCTCTCGAAAGCAGGCAGTCATTGCAATAGTGTTATCTAGACTGGACTATTGTAATGCCCTCTATTTGGGTATTAACAAAGGGCTTGTTCATCGTCTGCAGCTGGTGTAGAACGCTGCGGCCAGGCTGTTGATGGGCCTTCCGAAATCCCATTCAGTCTCGCCTTCTGTCAGTGAGCTGCATTGGCTCCCTCTAAACCGGAGAATTCTGTTTAAGGCTCTTTGTCTTACTCACAAGGCTTTCTACAATCAAAGTTCGGAAGGTATTAAAAGGCTCTTCCGACGATATGTTCCTACCAAGCAGCTAAGATCTGCCAGTAAAAATCTGTTGGTAGTTCCCAGGTTCAAGAGAGCCAGATAGGGGGGCAGAGCCTGCTAGGCTCTGGAATTCCCTCCCTTCTTCAATTTCTGGACAAGTGTCTCACTCTCTTTTCCGCAAGGCCCTGAATACTTGGCTCTGTACCAGTCTATTAGCATGAGCCCAACGTGTATTTCTGTCTGATGGCCCTTTCTGCAGCGCCTTGACGCCTCTGGGCAAAATTTGCGCTTTATAAGGCTAATATTCATTCATTCATTCACCCCGGCAATATGTTGAAATCCTGTTTACGATCTTGAGATGCTAAACTCTTCGGTACACTTGCTACTCAGTCTCCCGTTCTCTCTCAGATCTCAAGCCCAACAGTTACCTGCATCCTGGTGTTATAGTCTAGCAGGTGCGGAAGTGACATATGCAGAAATCTTGCTCCGGCTTCTGCGCTGGTGTGGCTGTGTTAGCAACCCTACTTGATGACTTTGAAGATTCCAGATCGGCGGATCATGCCTTTGGCAGCTGCAGCCTCCTTAGGCCAGGCACAGACATCTCACTGGCATGACAGGTGCATCCTCCAGGCAATTCATGATCCCAAGGGTGACTTCACAGTTGTGGCCTCTAGGGCTATCAGGGTACTTTACCTCAGCACTGATGAATAATTTGCACACCGACAGCAGCAGTGTTTCAGTCATGGCAGCCTGCCAATCACACTAAATACTTCATTGTTCTAGAAGTATTGAAGTGGTACACGACCAGAACTGTTTAGGGAGACTGAGTGATGCCCCGTCACCTCTGGGAGACTGGCTGTCATGCAGACACCAGCCCTTGTCACACAAGTCCTTCCAGTACTCTGCACACCCTTCTTGGTTATGAAGAGCTTGGATCTGGAACTAACTGGGATTTTTTGATCCCACTTTTATACACATTTTCCAGACAGAGGATGTGAATCCACAGGCTAGGAATTCAGAACTGGTTTGGGTTGGTTCTCTTTCAAATGTCATTTTCTGGCTGCTCCTATCACACACCCGTTGTGCAAGGTGATGTTTCTAACAGCAGATAGTAATTAGGCTCGTGCCAATCAGGATTATCCTGAACAAGGACACAATGAAATGTGAGATCTCTGAAGCTGGCAGTCAGTAGTCTTCCTGAAGCAGTAATCAAGAACAGACAAAAGTGTAGGCCCAGAATACAACTTCCTCACCTTCAACAACAGAAACTCCTGTCCCATTATCTCACCCCTACCATCCACCAAATGGCAGTGGTCAGTAAGAACTAATCAGCAGTCCTTTGCTACCAAGGACCACATTGGATTTTTTTAGGGGAACTCTGTCTCTATCCTCCTTAAATTCAGTGCCTGGGTCGCCATCGTGGATATTCAAAGCAGTGCAGTCAATTCACTTCCACTGTCTGGGGAAGCTCTACATACCTTCGGCAAGTGCCATGCTGCTCCAGGGACATTGAAAATTATCTCAGTACTCCAGACTCTCACCACACACAGAGTTCTACTACGACATATGCACCACACTTCTCTGCACGTATATGCACTGGACATACAATATCAGTGCCAGGATCTGGGGTTCACATAACAGCTGGACCTTACATGAGAGGGGTCTGCCCTTGTCCTGACATACAGAAAACTGCCTTGTCATACAACTGGTTCACAATACCTTTCTAACTTACCCTGGGAATGAACAGCAGTCCTAAGCCCACTATGGGGGCACCCATTGTGTGCCAATCCACATCACAGAACAGAGTCTTAACAGACATTAACAGAGACAAGCCTTCACATATGGTAGATTAGTGTGAAGCTAGGGCCCAACAAAAAGTCAGGATGTTAGTTTCACAACCAGTTAGGCGCTCAGGGCAGGAGTATTTGCCCATTCGTCGTGCAGGGGACATTGGTGTCCCAGCACAGTGTGGGACCTGCCAATGTATCTTCCAGTTTTGTCTTGTTAATAATGATGCAGCAGGGTTTTCGCGAAATGAAACCTGCTCGGATTGAACCCTCATAGAGCAAATTACTAATCGTGTGATGTGCAAACTAAATGCGAAAAGGGCTAACATGAGGGAAAATGAACTTGCGCCAACTAAGATGCTGAAGTAGGCCGCAAATGCTTATGACTAATGGAAAATAAAAGGACTAATGCTGCTTGTTTATTTTATACTAATTTACGTTGGAAATAACATTATTTTGAGGAGCGCATGTGTATAATTAAGAAATATGCAACACACAGGGTGGGTGCGCTTATGGTATAGCATTATAAGTGATTAATAATAATTGTGTTTGTTTTCCGTAGAAGTATGATTTTCTGCCCTGCAGAAAAGGCCCGAGACTCATTTTAGAAAATAAATGTGTGTTTAAACTGTGCAAGAAAGGGGAGTCGGAAACTGTTCATCCTTCATGGGTCCTGTGTGCCTGCCAAAGTTTGCGCGTAGAAACAAATTAATCTTCGAAGCCGGAATACTTCCTTAGAGAGCGGCGCAATTGAACAATCGAGGCACAAAAGTTGTTACATGACCGAGATGGAGGAAATGTGTATATGAAGGAAGCTCGAATTTGTATTTCCTTAGCTGGAAGTTGATAAAATGAATAAAATGGACAATAGACTATTTTGCAGGGTTGTCACGACGAGAGTGGTGTGATAGTACACCCCCTTCCTCAACCAATAGAATTAAGAGAAATCGTGTATTATGATACATTGTGGGTTGGTCTTTCTTGGGATTTAGAGTATAACTTAGGTACCCGGTGGGTGGGGTTGGGTTGCGTGATTTTCTACTTTGCAAGAGGAGAGGGCTGCGTTGCTGTCTCCTATTCCTATTTGGGCTGGCTGTTCCTGTTTGCTGAATCCTGACTTAGTCTTTGCTCTTCAACTCTTCTTGAGGGGCCTTGCTGCTCTCATGGCCAGAGAGTAGTTTTCCTAATTTCCTTTGTGGGTTAGTATATCTGAATTTGCATAATCATTTTGCAAATGTCTTTTGTCTCTAATCTTTTGTCTCTAAGACTATCCACTCACTCAATGCCTCGATTGTGAGATGTTCTTTGTCATTTCTCAATTATTGTTTCTTGTATGGTAATCAATGATTCGAGCTGTGTTGCATTTGACGAGCAATCACATTATTTTAGATGAAGCATTATTAATTCATAAGTGAGTTTGTCATTTTTTTTAGAGTTGGTTTATGATGAACATGAAATACTATTATTCTAGATCCAAATATTAGTTTGCCAAACCCTGATTACATAAATAAAGATCGCATCGCCACCAAGGATAATGCGAGGATGATATGGTAATAGAAATTGGTAAGTTTGGTATTCACTCACCCAGCGTGAAGGGACTTGTAGGTTAATGATTTGGGCCCGGGTAATGGAAATTTGTTAGTCCCAGATCGCTGGATCAGTTTTGGTAGCCTCTTGATGGTTTTAATTAATTATTTTGGCAAATTAATGATTGGAATTAATTATTTTGGTTACTAATATATTGTGCTTGCGTTTTATGTTGTCTGGAAGAAACGGGTACGGATTTGCCTAAGATCCCGGGATGTTTTAGCCTCATGGGCAGAGGAAGAGTGTGGATAGTACACACTAGAGAAATGTTTTGTCTGCTGGTGTAATATTAAGCAATGAAAGAGGTTGTTAATATTGCATAGGGACTTATTCTGAAGTTAGTAATAGTGGGAGATTATTGGGAACGTGTAGAGAGCGCACCTGAAGAAGTACCAAGAGTTATTTCGCTCGATTGAGAGTGGAGTAACGCTGGTCGATATTCCACTGGATGTAAAAGGATTTCTATGAGTGATTGAACTATCTCTTTTTTAGTGGGGCAGACAAAGCAGCAGTGTTTTGTGTTGTTTCTAATAATTTAAATTTAGAAAAGACTTTGTAAATTAATTGCCGTAATATTTTGTGAAGGGAGGGTCAGTAGTATGAGTTATACTGACGTCACAGAGAGCCGCGCTGGCATTGGTCAGTTTGCGAAAACGTCAATAGAGAGTATTGTGTTGCTATTGGTTGGTTGGTGTGAGTCAGCCTGGTATTAGACAGTGTGAACGAATAGCGTGAGTGAAATTACCGAAGGATTTCCTTGTTTGTTTCTGAGTTTAGAGTAACAAGAGAGAGTTAAAATAAAGTTATTAAAAATGATGAAGACCTTGTTTAGAAAGGATGAGCCTATACCTATTAGAGAGGGCGTTTCTATACCGCCTGCTGGTTCGCCTGCTTCTTTTATGACATTAGAGCGTGGATATCATACGTGTACATGGTTGGAAAACTGGGTGAAGTATACGGAAGCGGATGGAAATTTGGCTTCCCCAGAAAATGGTACTTTTAATGTGAGGGTTTTAGAGAACTGGAGAAATCAGATAAATCTATTGAGACCAAATCCTAGACGTATGCAGTATGAGGCGCTTGAGGAATGGGAACATGAGGCATATAGAAGAGAGAGAGAGGACTGCGACAAAATATAGAAATACAGTGAGTAGATATTCAGTAACGAAATGGGATGCCCAAATTAAAAGGAGGAGAGATGTAATCTCAGAGGGATTATATCCGGTGATTGTTGCTATGGATCAGGCTGTAGGGAAATGTAAAGAGAAAAAGAATAATGTAGAGAGTACAGATCCAGATCCAAATTAGATCGATGATAAGTTATTGGATGAGTTGTTATTAAATAGACCTCCACCATATCATGAAGATCAGGAAATAATCACACCAAATGCTCCATTGATTGAAATAGAAGCTCCACAAGCTCCACAGACTACACAGGAGAGAGATTTAGATGTGGTTAATAAGGCGAAAGATGAGTTGACACAGAGAATTAATCAAATGAGCTTAAATACAGATGCGTGATCAGTTCCAGTGACAATAGGTCCCATAGTTCCCTTGTATAGTGAGGGTCAGAATATTTCACGAGTACATGCATTAACAGTACCAATGAATAATGTTAGGAGTAATAATGGTACTGGAGCAAATGAGATGGGAACCTTGATTGATATAGCAGAGAGACAAATGGAAACACCGAAGAGAAATGTGCAAGTAGAGCCTAGGAAATTGATGCAGAATGCGAGAGAAGTGACTCCCGCTTCTGGGGGATCGGTAGGACCGTCGCCAGAACAGTTAGATGAATGGATCAGAGGAATGGTGTCTAGTAAAATGAAACCGTGCATGGATGTGAGTAGATTGAAAACAGACTTAGAAGAAATGATTCTAGGTACAATTAGTCCAGAGAGATTGAGTAAATATCAGGAAGAAGAGTTGTTATTTTTGTGTAAGAACATTACGATGAGAGTAAAGAGCTTGCATGAGAAGTTTGCTGAAGCTGTACAGGCATATGGAGTGGACATTGAAAAATCAAAGGCTTTGCAAAAGACATATAGATTAGATTTTAGTGACAAGGATTTGGAGAGTTTGAATGCTTCTGGTAAATGACTGCAGATAAGAGTTGATTAATACCTAGAAGAGATGGGGTGAATTGGAACATTGGAAAGGCAGATGGGCTAAAAAGAAAGAAGACATGCTTGCAAATAAGGGTGCGACTGCGTCTCCTTTATTTCCGGTGAGAGAAACAGGGACAGAAACAGTGACAGCTGAAATGATATATCCGATTAGAGAAGTTCCAGGTGGTGGATATGTCCACATTCCTTGGTCAATGCAGGACATATTGTCTTTTACGAATGAGTTTCCCAGATTGAGAGAAAAACCTGTTGAATGGTATAAACAAGTAGAGAGGTTTGTGAAGGTTTCAAAAGTTTTGTTGAAAGATTTAGATGGTTTGTTTGATACTGTGGTTCCAGCTGATTTGTGGACTGAGTGTAAAATTGCAGTAGATTTGCCAAAAGAGGAATATCCTAGAGCTATAAAAACTGGAGCCCCATCAGATGAAGTGATGAAGAAATATAATCAGGTAATTACTTATTTGAAGAGTAAGATTTCACCAAAAGAAACAGATTGGGTTAAGATCGATAGAACGACTCAGGAGTCAAAAGAATCAGTACATGCTTTTTATGAGAGGCTTTTACAGGTGTTCGAGCAATATAGTGGTTTTGAGAGCATAACTGACAAAGATGTGGAACACTTTGTATATAAGTTTGTGTTTGGATTAAAACCAGAGATTAGTATTATGATTCAGCAGCATTTGATTTGCTGGCAAAATAAAACAGTGGACAAAATACCGCGATACGCAAAATACTGTAGTTATGATATTGAGTTAAGGCATAAGAAATTGAAAGAGAAAATGATGTGGGCACAAGTGAAAGCAGCACAGAAGAGTGGGAATTTTGTGGACTGTTCCCAAACAGGTTTCCAAGCAAAAGGGCAGAATCAGAACTTTCTAACGTGGGTGGTATTGTGACAAATGGTGGTGTTCTTGTGCAAGGAAAAGGTAGAGGCAAAGGAAATAAGGAAGATATGAAACGGAGATTTCCTTGCCATGCGTGCGGAAAGTTGGGACATTGGAAGAACGAGTGTAAGACCCTTTTAGGGAATAATGGAATGAATCAAAATTTTAATCCACAGATGCAGAATGAGGTGGTTGTGAGTCAACAGCAGCTGCAGCAGCAAAAGGTAGTTACACCGCAGGTACAACAGGTACAAATACCACAAGCTCCTATGCCTAATAATGTGAATGCTCAAGTACAGAGATACAGTGCGAATGCTGGTTTCCATACAGGTGAACAAGTTGGTAAGAATCAAAATGTACAAATGGTTTCACAATACTGGTTACAGTGTCCGGAGAGTGATTCAGATACATCTCAATGACGGTGCCTGAGGGGGGGGAGGAGGAGGAGGAGGAGGAGGAGGAGGAGTGCGTGCTTGGCGCATCCCTTGAGGTAGATCAGTGTGGTCCTTCTGTGGATGGGAAAGTTGAAGGTAATATTACATTCCTTGTAGACACTGGTGCTACCCGTTCTACTGTGAGAACAGCAGAAATTCCAAACCTACCCCCCTCAGGAGATACTATCCAAGTTGTGGGCGTCTCGAATCAGCTTATTAAAACTCCAGTGACAAAACCAATGAAGGTACACATTGGAGATTTACATCGGTTTGTGGTTTGGGACACAAGTCCGGTAAACCTATTGGGTAGAGACTTGTGTAAAATGAAATGCACCATCTATTGTATACCAGATGGCATTGCTTTTCAAATTCCAGATGAGGATGTTGCATTCAAGGTGATGATGGCAAGGCAAGGGACCGAGGTTAATGATTTGTATCCTTTATTTACAGCGAAGGATTTGCCTGTTGAATTGAGAGAAACAGTGATGATAGATGTGTGGGATTTTTCAGGGAAAGACATTGGATTGATGAAAGGAGTTGATCCTATTCAGATCTCAGTCAAACAGGGAGCAGAATTTCCCAAAACGCCACAGTACAAAATGAGTCCTGAGACTATTGCAGGAGTTACACCTGTAATTGAGCAAATGATTGACCAAGGCATTTTGAAAGAGATACTAGGGAGTCCTTGTAATTCACCTATTATGGGGATTAAGAAACCGAGCAGAAAGTACAAGATAGTTCAGGAACTAAGAAAGGTGAATAAGATTGTGGTACCTTGTTGTCCAATAGTGCCAAACCCAGCAGTGTTTCTTTATCAAATTCCCTGTGACGCAGATGGTTTTCAGTGATCGATTTGTGACAAGCGTTTTTCTCGATACCTTTGCATCCGGATAGCCAATATCTTTTTGCGTTCCGGTGACCGTGTTTTGGCATGGTGCTGAGTTCCTCAAGGGTATACAGAGAGTCCTTCAATTTCAATCAGATGTTGAAAAAGTGTCTGGAGTCATTGGTAATGCCAGAAGACTCGGTATTGGTACAGTACATAGATGATCTATTGGTCGCATCAAAGACACGAGAAGCATGTGTTACAGATACAATTGCTCTACTGAATCATTTGGCAGTAGGTGGGCATAAGGTGTCACCAGCTAAATTACAATTCTGTCAAAAAGAGGTTCAGTATTTGGGACATAAAATTGAGAAAGGAGTCAGGCAAGTATCACAAGATCGAATTGCTGTGATCTTTCAAATGGGTCCTCCCAGAACACAGAAAGAAGTTTGAATGTTTCTGGGTATGGTTGGATACTGCAGACAGTGGATCAGTGGTTTCTCACTGACAGCCAAGCCATTACAGAGATTGACTCACAAGGATGTAGTCGATCCAATCCAATTGGATGAGGAAAGTATGAAGGCTTTTGTAGAGTTGCGAGACAGTCTTTGTCGAGCACCTGCATTGGGAATGCCAGATTATAGCAAGGACTTTGCACTAGTCTGTTGCGAAAAAGATGGATGTGCACTTTCAGTCCTAACGCAAACACATGGAATGGCACAACGTCCAGTGGCATATTTTTCTGTCACTTTGGATTCAGTGGCTGCAGCATTGCCAGGTTGTTTGAAAGCGGTGGCTGCTACTTGTGTGAGTTTGGAACAGAGTGAGTCGATTGTAATGGGACATCCAGTGAGAGTGTATGTGCCACATTCTGTTGAGTTCTTGTTGGCAAGAACACGTACGCAACACCTTACGAGTAGTCGTTTGACTAGATATGAGAGAGTGATATTGGGAGCTGAAAATGTGACTGAGATGAGATGTACAACATTGAACCCGGCAACTTTGTTGCCAAGTACAAATTGTGAGGAAGTGGTGGATGAAGCAGCCCATGATTGCTTGGATGTGACAGAGTTGTGTACCAAACCAAGGCCAGTTATAAAAGATACACCATTGGCAGAGTCCGATTGTGTAATGTTTGTGGATGGCTCTTCTTTGAAAGATGAAAGAGGTGCTCTTCGTGCTTCTTATGCTGTTTGTACAGTTTCCATGGTTCTTGAAGCATCGTGTTTTAAAGGAGTAAATTCAGCTCAAATTTCAGAACTGGTTGCTTTGACCAGAGCGTGTATAATTGGCAAAAATCTGAGAGTAACCATATTCACTGACAGTCAATATGGTTTTGGGGTGGTGTATGACTTTGGACAATTGTGGATGCAACGTGGTTTCCAGACTTCTTCAGGATCACCGATCAGAAACAGTAAAGATGTAAAGGATTTGTTGGTTGCACTACAGTTGCCCAAAGAAATTGCAGCGGTCAAATGTCCGGCACATAAATCTGGAAACGACTATGTAACGAGTGGGAATCGGTATGCTGATCAAGTGGCATGATTCTGTGTACAAAATTCAATTTCAATAAACAAAGGAACAGAAAAATCAGATACAAATTGTCACCTAATGTTCTCTTCTGTAGAAACATGGGAGAAAGTTAGAGAATTGCAGGAGGAAGCTAGTGAAGAAGAAAAAGAAATCTGGATCAAATCAGGATGTACTCGAAGAGTAGAGGATGAAGTGTGGGTGTATACTGATGGGAGATCAATAATGCCAGATAGCTTATTGTCTCAGATGGCGAGGATGTATCATGGCTTAACACATGCAGGGAGAGATGCCATGATTAGGCTTTTCAATTACCCAAAATTTCAATAACCCAAAATGTAGGGTCATTGTAGAGTCTTTGCCAGAGACGCATAGTATGCCAGCAGCAGAATCCAGGGAGAAAGACTGTTGTTAGTTGGGGACGGATTGGAAAAGCAGCAGGACCATTTACACGATTACAGGCAGATTTTATCGAGCTCCCTCCTTGTAATGGACTGAAATATGCATTGGTTGTGGTTTATTTGTTCTCTCGTTGGGTAGAAGCATATCCACCAAGACGAAATGATAGTTTAACAGTTGCTAAGTTGTTTTTGAGAGAGATAATACCAAGGTTTGGATTTCCAGTCTCTTTAGAAACAGATAGAGGGACACACTTCAACAATGAAATAATTCGGATGATTTGTGCAGCATTACAAATTGAGCAAAAGCTGCATTGTGCCTATCGACCAGAAGCCTCAGGTGTGGTCAAACAAATAAATGGCACTATCAAATCAAGATTGTCAAAAGTCTGTGCATCCACAGCACTGAAATGGCCAGATGCTCTACCCTTGGTTTTGATGAGTCTAAGAAGCATTCCTGATAAAAAGACTGGGTTGTCACCCCATGAAGTGATTATGGGGAGAGCAATGAGACAGCCAATAGTACCAGCAAATCAACTGATGAATATTACTGATGATCTGCTCGATTATTGCAAAGGATTGGCTGATGTGGTGCGTTCTGTGTCTCATCAGGTTGGAGAAATTGCAATCACAACACAGCAAGAACAAGCACATGACCTAAGTCCAGGAGAGTGGATTCTGGTGAAGAAGCATGTGAGAAAGTCGTGTCTGGAGCCACGTTGGCATGGGCCAAACAAAGTGATCCTGGTGACAACGACAGCAGTGAAGTGTGGTGGCTTGCCAAATTGGATACATGCAAGCCATACAAGAAGAGTCCCAAGTCCACTTGAAAGACTAGAAGAGGAAGAACAGGCGGAGGGTCAAGAAGAGCCTGAAATAACTGAGCCTGAGTTTGAACCTGAGCTTCAACTTGAGCAAAGTCGAATAAAGTGGGCACCAGCTACTGGGTCTCGTGAGACTGCTGTTGATGTTAATGAAAAAGAAGTGTTGAATGAAAATAAAGATCAAGAGCAAGTACAGCAAAGAAAAGAATCGAACAAAAGGAGTTGTGAATTTGGCTCTGAAACTGGTGAAAGTGTGCAAGTTAAGAATGCCAGAAAAGGAGATGTGTGGCCAAAAGGAGTGAAAAGACTGAAATACACTCTGAAAGAAAAATCACCAGACACGATATTGGAAGTATCGGGCCAAACGGAACAAAGTGACTCAGAAGAAGATATAGTTCGGAGAACAAAAAGACCGAGCGTTCCGAACAAGAAATACACACCAACTGAATGGACATATGTGGTGTCTGAAGCGGCCGAGCACACAGATTGGTGTGGAGAAAACACTGTTGCAGAATTGATTCACGCAAACAGTTACAAGCCACCTTAAATGAACTGTGTAAAAATTGGGGTGCAGAAAAATTGAAAGTTCACTCGGAGGAGTGTGGAAAATTAAAGCTGGAATTGAGTCAAAGGCTGTGAAGATGTATAAAAAAAAAAAGGGGTGTGAAGCAAGAAGGCTTAAAAAGTGTTTGGATGCACTATTTTTTAGTTTTTAGTAAATTATTTCTAGTATGGCTGAGGCAAATATTACAGACTGGATATCAAAACCGAATTTTTAAATGTAGATGTATTAATGCTTGCTTTGTTAGTGTTATATTACTAATGTTGGTTTGGTTAACATTAATTGTTGTCGTACCTTACTTTATGTATCCTAATAGAAATAATAATACTAATAGTGTGTTGAGTAAGAAAGTAGATGTGGATAATCTTAAAGAAAATTCACAAACTAACATGGAAAAGATGATAGATGATAATGTCTTTCACCGAGATAACTCGATTAATGACTTTTCGTTAAATGTTTTTACGAAATTGTTGTACGAGTATGTTGATACGATGGATGCGGGAGATTGTTATGTGTGCATGCAACTACCATCATCTGTCTCTGAGGGAGTGACCTATCTTCACTTACCTCTAACCTATGGAGTTTCTTGTAGTGTTTTAACCAGTCTGTTTTACGAGAGGGGTAGTCTACAATACTACTACTCAAACATGGATCTAGTGTTTTCTGAAATTCCAATTGGAAGGAATATGAATTGAGGATATAGTGCTAGAAATGCAGAATTTATGGGTGAGTTTTTCCATTCGACCAAAACAATTGATATAGTATATGCGCATAGAAATAACTTGACCTGCAGATTGCATCAGGAGGAGATTGAGTTTATTAATCTGATTGAAGATAGAAGACAGAGTTTTAAGGAAAAGGCTGCTGAGCAGAAGTCTCATGTACCTCCGTGGGCTTTTAGAGAAGGTGATTATAAAAAGGGTGAGACATACGCTGCAATGACTCTAGATTGGCATCATAGAGGGAAGCTTTGCTTACTTAGATTAAAAACTGATTTTAATAACTATTTCATTGGTTCCAGTGAATGTGATCATGTTTTCCTAATTACGGGAGAATGGGGAATAAGAGGAGGTACTGATCCTATTTTCCCTGGAATCTATTATGTGTGTGGTAAGAATGCCTATTACAGGTTGCCTGCACATTGGTATGGGTGTTGTTATATGGGAATAGTTTTTCCTAAGGTCAATCATTTAGACAAGAGTCATGGAATCAATGAAAAGAAGAGTGAACTAATTCGTAGCAAGAGGGGAATTAGTGCTGAGGAAATTGTGGGTGATATTTTTGGAGCATTGATACCTTCAGTTGGGGTAATTTTAAATTCACACAAAATTAGAAAATTGTCCACAGTGGTTGATCGTTTATCAACAGACACTGCTGGTGGGTTTTTTATGATTGATACTGAAATGGTTGTGATAAAATCTATGGTTTTGCAGAATAGAATTGCCCTTGACATATTATTGGCTAAGGAGGGTGGAGTCTGTAGCATGTTGAAAATTCAATAGTGCTGTACTTATATCCCTAGCAAAACCAAAGGGGATGATGGACGGAGTGTTGAACATTGCAAGCACTCACCCCCAGTCAACTGATCTGGGTTTAATCCATCATCATTCTTTAGCTCACTCCGCCACCACAGTTCAACACTCCGTCCATCATCCCCTTTGGTTTTGCTTTGTTCGCCCTAAGTTGTCAGGGTATGCCCAGACGTGGGTCCCTTGCTCACTTTGCCACTGGATTCAAGCTAGCCTGGCTGATGACGGCTGATTAGCCAGAAACCGGTCCCAGGATGCTTGTTTCCGGTCCAGGGAAGACATGGCTTGGCAGTTCGGGCTGGACTGTTCCCATGAGGCACAGGGTCAGACTGATTTGCATATGGCCAGGTCTGAACTGGGGTGGCGGAGTGAGCTAAAGAATGATGATGGATTAAACCCAGATCAGTTGACTGGGGGTGAGTGCTTGAAATGTTCAACACTCCGTCCATCATCCCCTTTGGTTTTGCTTTGTTCGCCCTAAGTTGGCAGGGTATGCCCAGACGTGGGTCCCTTGCTCACTTTGCCACTGGATTCAAGCTAGCCTGGCTGATGACGGCTGATTAGCCAGAAACCGGTCCCAGAATGCTTGTTTCCGGTCCAGGGAAGACATGGCTTGGCAGTTCGGGCTGGACTGTTCCCATGAGGCACAGGGTCAGACTGATTTGCATATGGCCATGTCTGAACTGGGGTGGCGGAGTGAGCTAAAGAATGATGATGGATTAAACCCAGATCAGTTGACTGGGGGTGAGTGCTTGCAATGTTCAACACTCCGTCCATCATCCCCTTTGGTTGTACTTATATCCCTGACAAAAGTAAGAGCCTAGAGGGATATATTAAGAATATTACACATTTGTGAGAAGATTAAACAGAACTGAAGGTTGACGGTGCTTGGGAGAGACTTGGTAAGGGTTTCTCCTCGGGGGCAATTGGTTTTCTACTTTTGGTAATAGCTTATTAGGAAGGATACTAACACCAATAGTTGCAGTTGCTACCGGGATATTAATGCTATTAATGATATATAAGTGTTGCAAATGTAAGAAAGGTACGCAGGATGTTGAAAGGAGAGTAAGAAAAAGGAAAAGAGAAGAAATAGAATTAGAAGACAGGAGAGGAGAGGAAATTACTATGAAATAGTAAAGGATATAGATGGAGTTCTATTGAAACAAAAGAGAACTACAGCTTTCTAAATGATAAAATGGTGACAAATTGTATTTGTGGATTATTGGGTGATGGCTCAAAGTCGCCATCAAAGGGGGGATTGATGGAGCAGGGTTTTCGCGAAAAGAAACCTGCTCGGATTGAACCCTCATAGAGAAAATTACTATTTGTGTGATGTGCAAACTAAATGCGAAAAGGGCTACCATGAGGGAAAATGAACTTGCGCAAGCGCCAACTAAGATGCTGAAGTAGGCCGCAAATGCTTATGACAAATGGAAAACAAAAGGACTAATGCTGCTCATTTATTTTATACTAATTTACGTTGGAAATAACATTATTTTGGGGAGCGCATGGGTATAATTGAGAAATATGCAACACACAGGGTGGGTGCGCTTATGGTATAGCATTATAAGTGATTAATAATAATTGTGTTTGTTTTCCGTAGAAGTATGATTTTCTGGCCTGCAGAAAAGGCCCGAGGCTCATTTTAGTAAATAAATGTGTGTTTAAACTGTGCAAGAAAGGGGAGTCGGAAACTGTTCATCCTTCATGGGTCCTGTGTGCCTGCCAAAGTTTGCGTGGAGAAACAAATTAATCTTCGAAGCTGGAATACTTCCTTAGAGAGCGGCGCAATTGAACAATCGAGGCACAAAAGTTGTTACATGACCGAGATGGAGGAAATGTGTATATGAAGGAAGCTCGAATTTGTATTTCCTTGGCTGGAAGTTCATAAAATGAATAAAATGGACAATAGACTATTTTGCAGGGTTGTCACGACGAGAGTGGTGTGATAGTACACCCCCTTCCTCAACCAATAGAATTAAGAGAAATTGTGTGTTATGATACATTGTGGGTTGGCCTTTCTTGGGATTTAGAGTATAACTTAGGTACCCGGTGGGTGGGGTTGGGTTGCGTGATTTTCTACTTTGCGAGAGGAGAGGGCTGCGTTGCTGTCTCCTATTCCTATTTGGGCTGGCTGTTCCTATTTGCTGAATCCTGACTTAGTCGTTGCTCTTCAACTCTTCTTGAGGGGCCTTGATGCTCTCATGGCCAGAGTAGTTTTCCTAATTTCCTTTGTGGGTTAGTATATTTGAATTTGCATAATCATTTTGCAAATGTCTTTTGTCTCTAATCTTTTGTCTCTACGCCTATCCACTCACTCAATGCATCGATTGTGAGATGTTCTTTGTCATTTCTCAATTATTGTTTCTTGTATGGTAATCAATGATTCGAGCTGTGTTGTATTTGACGAGATTTGACGAGCAGATACATTATTTTAGATAAAGCATTATTAATTCATAAGTGAGTTTGTCATTTTTTTTAGAGTTGGTTTATGATGAACATGCAATAGTATTATTCTAGATCCAAATATTAGTTTGCCAAACCCTGATTACATAAATAAAGATCGCATCGCCACCAAGGATAATGCGAGGATGATATGGTAATAGAAATTGGTAAGTTTGGTATTCACTCACCCAGCGTGAAGGGACTTGTAGGGTAATGAATTGGGCCCAGGTAATGGAAATTTGTTAGTCCCAGATCGCTGGATCAATATCCTTCTCCATTCTTAAAGAATATCAGTTTATGGTCAGAAGAAAGAGGAAAAAAGTTTGGCTATCGCTTGTCTGCTTGAAAAATATAAACGCCAGCTGAAGTATCTTAAGTAGCCTACATATCTATATGTCTAGATATATAGATACCTATAATCAGGGCACGAGTCGGGGTACCACGCGGGTGGACGGCGTCCCCCCACTTATTTTCCAGGGTGGACGCCGTCCACCCTGCTTATCATTACGCCGTCCACCCTGCTGTGCTCATCCAAAGCGTGATTAAGCGCGCACCAACCAAACCACGCGAGAGAGGGCGCCTTCTAAGAGGAACCTGCGCAGACCTGGGTTTAAACCGAGGCAAATATGGTGTGAAAGGTCACACCGACACCCTACGGATTCCTAACAGCTGTGTATTATCTGGCGAATCCCAGCTGCTCCTTCATCGCGGTTATCTCACCTCGACAGCTGCTGCAGGAGTCTCTCGTCCGATCGATAGTTTTCCCGCCCAGCGGCCTCTTGAGGGCCAGCTGCGCCCTGGCGCGGGCAGTTTATGGGTGGACATCTGGGATGAGGGGAGGGTCGGCCAAGCCTCGCTACATCCTCGAAGCGCTAGGAGAGAAACGTCAGCAATAGTACGGTGCTAGGGCAAGGTTAAGAAAGCGACCTCTGTTAGAGAGCAGGATGGACATGTTCAGGTACAAAAAACAGGTCTTGGTTGAAGATACTTCCGTTCATATCATATGCATTTATTCCAAGCACAGAATTGCATACGTCACAAGACACAACACCCACGCACACCCAACGCACACGCAGACGTTTAATGCATATACATGCACAGACCATGCAACACTCACATACCCTCACCATATGCCGTACAGGATACCACACGTACATTCACCGCAACTCGTGGTTGTTGCTGTTTATCGCACTCGGCGAATTCAGAACTTCTGGGTATCGGATTTCAATGGTTGCAGAAAAGGGCATTTTATTTGCAGTTTTTCAATACGAGCAATCAAACAACCGGAAAAGAGTGCACGCCATCTCTTCGTGTTACAGCTTTGGAATGTGGGTCTCGCATTATCATGGACACCTATGGTCCCCATACACCCAGGGATGGAGAAAGTGCATCATGTACACCTTCTGTACCATTACCAGGGCCACTGGCAGAGGAGAACCAAATTATGCAGCAAGAAAAGGCAAATTATTCGACCTAATGCAGCACTTTTTGTGATACTATTTCTTAATTCTTTTGTAACTTTTTTACATATTGACACTGCCTGGGCAAAGGTTTTACCTCATCCAAATACAGTAATAAGCAGCAGAAAGCCGACTGATCAGCCTTTGCATAGGGTATTCCACTGAGCGGCAACACGGGTCAATTTCAGTTATTTTGGTCAGTTGGAGCTAAAAAAAATTGTTGTTAAATTCTGTGTTCTATGCGGTAGATGATGGATTATGTGGCAAATGCAGAATGCCTATAATAATGTGTAGAATTATGTCACAGAATCGGTTTAATGGCTTAATTCCAGTGGCTCTAGGTGTAATGCACAGAAACCTGAAGTAGTGCTCCCGGTTTTATGGTATTTATTTTTTTAACATTTCCGTCTGTATTTACCCATATTTATCTTTTGGCCATTTTATCTGTATTTATCCATATTTATTTATTGCTTTGCGTATAAATGAGGTTGTCAAACTGTACATTCATAATCACTATTGTAGTTTCTAGCATGTGGTTTTCTTTGGTTTTTTTCAACGCACAAACTCTGTTTTTGTTCATGGTGCCATGTTTTAGTATGCCTCGCTTACAGCACTTAATGGCTTGACTAATGTAGTTGTACGCCAAACTTCATCCACATTTGGGCTGTTAATTCCTCCATACAGGGACCTTAAGTCACAGGCTTAAATACTGAGCAGCTTCAATTGTTAAATCTTGCAATTTGTGCAAATGATAGATCTGCTGCACATGTGATGTCACTTCCTGCCGTGATGTCACTTCCTGCCGTGATGTCACTTCCTGTGACACCACCTAACTTGGAGAGACCCCCCACTTCTTTTTTTAGGACTTGTGCCCTGCCTATAATCTAATATATTTTCTTTTCCGTTTAAATGAGCGTGTTTTATAAATACTTATTAAATGTTATGCTATATTGGAACCTCCTCCATGGCAGCAGCAGGCTTTCATTGCAGGAAGATTGCAATTGTAGCACCACTCCCCTGTCAGCCCCTGGAGGGGTGGGCAAGGCGCTCAGACCAATCACAACGCTGCATTGCAGCGTTGTGATTGGCTGCGGGTAGCGTGGGAGTCCTGGTGCTTCCTGTTTCTGCCAAGAAGAAAGAGGACGCAGGAGAGGCGGCGCCTGCCAGCCAGGCGGCCGGCCGGGAGGTAAGTGATTTTTTAAATTTTTTTATCACGATCCCCCTCTTCTCCCCCACCTGCCCCACTGCGGGCCGGAGGTAGCAGCTGCGACTGGTTATAGTTCTGTTACAGTCTCATCATGTCAGAACTGAAGCATTTTCAATATTTTATACAACGAAGCCATAGTTGTTGCATATTTATCTTATGGAACTAATAACCATTAACAAAGCCAATAGCCCAGGCTTGTTGTAGGTGTAATGTTAGTTATTGTATTATATATCTGGATGCAATGACAGACGCAGCAAAATACCAGTCAGGTGTCACAGTATGCTATGCACAGATTTCTAGCTTACACAGTTTTTAGCCACACCCTTAATTACATCGGCCACACCCCTTTGAAAGACCCCCTCAACTTTTTCATCCCACTTTACTTAAAGCCCTGCCACCCTGGATGTAAGCACGCCCATCTCCCTCCCAAAGCCCAGTCCATGCCATGCCGGGAATAAAGTGGGTTGTGCAAAGTGTGCAGCCTGGCCTGGCAATGCTGTGTTAAGCTGCTGCCTCCACAAATTGTCACCCTGCATACAACACGGGAGCCACATTTTATACAGTTGAGAACCACCACCAGCTATGCAAGTGCAGATAGCATTCCATAGCATACTTTTACTGCTCATAAAACTGATGTCAGCACAGTTGAGGTAATGTAGCAAATCAATATAATTCGTCACCTTTGCTCTGGTTCTTTACACAAACTTCTGAGCTATAATGCTCTGCTTGTTTCCATAATCTGCTTCGGGTAGAAGCGCCTCAAAAAATATATAAAGCCTCTTTGTCTTTAACTGACATATGCAAGTGGGTCGTGTTAACAAAGTACTAGCCATCTTATACTGTGTTGGCAGCTTCTGTTTAGTGCCTAGAACCCAGCAATGTATTATTCCAGGCGCTGTTGGGCTGTACCTAATGGAGCAGGCATCCTCTGCCGCATGACCACATTCAGAACCATCATACCAAGGTAAATAAAGCACAGGACACCCACAACAGAACACCAAAGCTATATCATTATATTTAATTATTAACAAAGCGGCTCAACAGCACTAACACTCAAGCAGGGAAATCAACAACCGTTCAACCTCGTGTATAGTCTAAAAGACAAGGTCGTGCGGTGCCCACGTCACACCCATATACAATAAACCACCCACTCTACAGTGCAGTCTTTGCTTCACTGATGAAACGCGATCACAGTAGCTCATCTTGACTTGGCCATAGTCCTTAAGAAATTGAAGATTTTGCAGCAAGGATGCTCGGATTCTGAAAGCGCTACAAGATCATCCAACTGGCAGAAATGCGCTACACAAATGCTAGTAGCAAAACGTGCGATAGATCAAAGTGTTCCAAGAAAACACGGATTCATGGGGTCAGCTCCACAAAGCACACCAAAGAGAACGGGTGAGAAGGAATGTAAACAACCTTTGAGGCAGAGCAGTACAGACCCTGGGGCTCCACAGGCCTGCTAGCCTCATCCAATGAATATTCACAAGGCCCTGCATATGTGGGAAAGCAAACCAGTGGCCGCTGGGATTAAAGCGGCACTGGACCCGGTTTAAGGTGTCATGCTCATGCAGGCGGAAGGATACGGAACTAGGACCATGTTATTTATACTTCCGTTTCTCTGCGTGTTCTCTTTTATCTGAAGTGTTGTGCATCAGCTCACCCACTGGGTGATACTATTGACGAAAGGCCAAGTTGGCCAGAAATATGGGCACACCACACTCACGTTAGAACTTGGAATGTGTCCTTAATGTCTCCGAAGTGAGTCTGTAGAGTGCACATTAAAAACGTTGGCTAGAATTAACAATGTTACGCGAATAAACATATGTTGAGGTGTTCTTGCGAAAAAAACGCAAACCTAACCATCTGTGTTAAATTTGTTGCGAATTGCTGGACGCTGGTCACGAGGATTCCGTCAGTGACTGGAACTGCCCTGGCTGAAGGCCGCGGTGCTCAGCAGAAGTGTTTGTTATCCGCTGACTGCAGCAAGTTCCCGGTATCCGGGATGCTGAAGTGCAGGGGTGAGCTGCGCGCGGTTCCTCATGGGGCAATGCAAGGCCTCGGGCGCTCCTTCCCACGTGACTCCCCAGGTTCGGCCAACCTGCAGGCTGCAGCTATCATGAGATGATCTCTGCCCAGATGATCTGGGTGACACTGGCTTGTTGCATCACGCCCACGGATTGTTGTCGATGCAGCTGGAGAAAAACAGGTGAGTCACAGTCACAAGACGTCGATGATTCCAGCAGCTCTCGTTGTCTTCCTTCTTGAATGTATAGGGCGGACATGTGAAACATTAAAGAAGCACAGGGTCGGACTGACACCGAAAATAGGCCCAGGCCCCATTAGCGAATCAGACAGCTAAAAAACGGGCTCACGTTTGCAAACTGGTCAGTTTTCAACCCGTGAAGACGCGCTCCATGCATTTGTGCCTGCTGTAGGCAATGTTTGATGTAATATCAGAGAAATCAACAGTAACCAGCCCAGTGAACAGGCCCACAAACAGCCAAAAACCGCCCACACACTGACCTGTCAGACCAGTCATTCTCGCAGTGCCAGGTTGCCCTATAGGCCAGTCCTACCCTGAAGAAGCAACCAGATGCCTCTCAAACCTATTAAAAATAATAAGCGCACAATTAAACAAATGCCGGTACAATGTGACTATTTCTAATGTGGGGTGAAGAAGTGGATGAACAAACTGATGGCGAGCATATTTTGCCTAAACCTTGACCCGAGAAAAAGAGTCCGACCATAGACTCCATGTTTGAGAATGCACATAGTTGGCTGAATGGTCCTTGGCCGCCCAGAAAACCTAATTTTACTACTTATATGCTTATCTTCATCCCCTTCTTTGATGACGGTCAGGAATCAGGGCCAACCTTTAGCATGGGCGAACTGGGCCCAGGCCGCCAATTTTCTGAGGGGCGCATGGAGCGGTGTACATTAAGGCTATGCGAATAGCAGTGCCCTTCTCATCTTGCTCCAGTCTTGTCACTGCCTGTTTGTTTCTGTCTAATTTTCCAGTTTAAAGTGGTTTTAGTCCTTCATTATCATACGGGGGCGATGTTTTTAACACCCCTTTAGCCCTTCCTTCTTCATCCTCTGACCCCTGCTGGCACACATCAACAAAACCATCATCTGCGTGAGGCAGCTAAGGAATATATGTCGTTACTTCGCGAACCAAAACAACGCATACTTTTACAACGTTGTTTTTAGTTCGCAAGTACCGTTACTACGCAAGTTTTAAGTTCGCATACATTTACATTGCAAGTGTATTCAAAAGCATTTAAAGAGACATTTACCCCGCATATTTTTTCTACTCCTTTTTTGAATTTTAAAACCCCCAACACTACGCTAAATACAAATACGCTACCCTACACATCACAAACTTCACAACACTACCCAAACCCTCAAACACTACCCCTCCACACTACCCTAAACCCTAAAACACTACCCTACACTACACAAACACCACAACCCTAAAACACTACCCCCAGCACGACACTGCCCCTACCCCCAGTCCGGTCCCTACACTGAAACACTACCCTGCACGACCCCCGACACTACCCTAAACCCTAAAACACTACCCTACACTACACAAACACCACAACACTACCCTAAACCCTAAAACACCCCCAGCACGACCCTGCCCCTACTCCCAGTCCGTTCCCTACACTGAAACACTACCCTGCACGACTCCAAGACACTACCCTAAACCCTAAAACCCTAACCTACACTACACAAACACCACAACACTACCCTAAACCCTAAAACACTACCCCCAGCATGACCCTGCCCCTACCCCCAGTCCGGTCCCTACACTGAAACACTACCCTGCACGACCCCCGACACTACCCTAAACCCTAAAACACTACCCTACACTAACACCACAACACTAACCTAAACCCTAAAACACTACCCCCAGCACGACCCTAACCCTACCCCCAGTCCGGTCCCTACACTAAAACACTACCCTGCACGACCACCCGACACTACCCTTAACCCAAATACACTACTCTACACTACAAAAACACAACTACACTACCCTAAAACCTAAAAGACTACCCCCTGCACGACCCTCCCCCTACCCTAAACCATTAAAAACTACACAGCCCCTCTTACCTCTCTCTCTTCGTGGTTCCTCTCTTCTCCTTCAAGCGTGGTTCCTCTCTTCTCCAGCTTCCAGCGTCGTCAGAGGTGCACGTCGTTGTGAGGAAACGGAAGCGCGTCCGTTTCCTCACAACGATGTGGATAGCCATTACAACGCATGCGATGTAACAACTTGCGTATTAAAGGCTACGCGTTGTTACATCGCATGCGTTGTAACGCTTGCGAAGTAATGGATGCGGAGTATATGCCGCGAAGTAATGGGTGATTACCGCAGCTAAGCGATGGGTGATTTAGGTGAGCTGGGGGAGGTCCAGGGATGTTTGTGTTCAGGGGCCAGTCCCTGCTCATCCAAGTACTGACCAGTGAACACAAAGGGACCTCCTGCTGCCTCATTTAATTCACTACCATCAGCAAGGGTGCCAAATTTCTCTCCGCCCACGCCCAAGGAGCTATTTTAGCAAAGGCCGGCTCTGGTCATGATGTTGTCCAGTCCCAAACCAGTTCCAATATCAGACGGGAACAGCTCTCCCAGATTGGTATGCTTTTCATGCATTTTGATTTAATATATAGTGCATGCAGCATTGCTGTTACAATAGAACATATGCTATCAATATACTACATATATCATTCCATAAACACAGTCAGAAATAGACATTTGGGAGTATCAAAATTCATAATGAACGGCTGTATGGACAGTCTCGCCGATAGTTGCTGGAAGTGGTTGGCGTTCAAGCCCAGGCTCGCCAGTTACTGCACTATATTTTGACTAGTGAGTCCATTGGAACTACAAAGACATTCAACATTGCTGGAACTATTGACCAGTATATCCTTTTTAGGTCGAGCCTAGAGCAGCGCATGCGCTGCTTGCTCGACTTTTAGTAAGGGGGTTTTCAAAGTGCTACCAGAGGCTTTTGCTGGCCTCAAGCTTGCGTGCATGTGCGTGTGAACGCGCGCAGCCGCCATCTGTCTTTTCTCCGTCACGGGTAATTAAGTGCATCGCGATCACTTTAACTTTCGGCGCCCGCGCGGCCAATGCTTTTCGCGCGCGCTTGTTATCTCTATCTCGAGCTCTTTTTTCCTAACTTGCATGTTGGTGTTGCAGTGTTTACGCTTGTTTTTGTTGTATTTAGGTAAGCTTTTTTTATGTGCAGCTGCTCCTGTTACACTCCCGCTCCGTTTGTTGCTCTCCCGATGTGCTTTCACGTCCTCCGTTACACTGCCGCTCCGTTTGTTGCTCTCCCGATGTGCTTTCACGTCCTCCCAGTGCATCGGTGCTGCCAATGCTTGTTTAATGTTGCAGAGTGTATGTGCAGCTGCTCCTGTTACACTCCCGCTCCGTTTGTTGCTCTCCCGATGTGCTTTCACGTCCTTCCAGTGCATCGGTGCTGCCACCAGTCTGACTGTTACAAGTCAGTCATTTTGTTTGCTTTTATACATCATAAGTTAAAACCGTTTCTGCCGGATGCTGTTGAGTTCTACTGGTTGTGCTGTTTTTATTAAATTACTGAAACACAGGTGAGTTCACAAGTACAGAAAGAGAAAACCTAATACTACTGCCAAACAGACAGGAAATTGTAGTAAACCTTGCAAACTGAACCACGCCTACTGCCCAACAGCTGTCCTGACCTGAAATAATAAAATTGTTCCACCGAATCTCGATGTCACTCTTGTCTAGAAAAGGCATACGACCAGCAATGGCTTTTAAACGGAAATTTCCTTCAAGAAATATCACTCTAAGCTAAACTTGCTCTCGCTTGAAAGCCAAAATGCAAACAAACTTATGTTGTTACGTTGAATGCCCCCTCTTTTTTTAAACAATTAAATGCACTTCTACAGCCATGACATCTTTTCAGCATTTAGTAGAGTCCTGAATACCTCTTGTGATCCTTCTCCTCATGGGACCAAATCAGTGGTACCCCCACGCCCCCTCTCGTATTCTGACCTGGGATCACGGGGAACCAGACAGGGCCCTTATTTATACCACCGACCCACGCAATATGATTTTCTCGCTAAGGACTATGGAACTTGAAGTTCCGTCTGCACATATTTGCTCTTCATATCTTTTGCACGACTCCAATAAAGCCAGCACTGTTCATTTTTGCCACCTCCTTGGTTGTTGGAGGCTTCGTTGTGTCTACATAGCCGCTTGGGGTGCCAGACATGCTTCCTTGAGTCCAAAAGTAATATCCTCACTTTTAGGTCTCGCATAGGCAGCACGTGTACTGCCATCTTCATACAGTAGACGGAAAAAATGCACTGCATGAAACGTCGAGCTGTGTGCCTAAACCATAATGCTTTCCTCTAACCGCTGCAGCCATCTGTATTCATCAGAAAAAAAACAGCATCTTTTTCACAACCAAGAAGCAGCTTCCAAACACAGGGATTTCAGTATGATTTGCGTGGAGACAAAGTATTGCACAAAAATCACTGGTTTTGTTTTATTTCTCCCTCTCGTATTTCTTTCTTTCTCTTTTCTTCTCGTTTCTCTTACCCTCTAGTTTTGTTTTTCTCTTCTCACCCTCTCCTTTCTCTTTCTTTAGCTGCCGTTTTTCCTTCTGCCTCTCATCTCTCTTTCTCTCCCTCTCATTAACCTATCAGTTCACTTTCTTTCCATCTCGTTTCTTTCACTCTTGTTTTGCTTTCTATCCCTCACATTTTTTTTGCACTCTCGTTTGTCCATGATCATGCCGTTTATATTTCTCTTGAACTATGATTCCTGCTTTTTCTCTCTTCGTTTCCCTTTCGCTCCTCATTCTGCTTTCTATATATTTGTATTCTTTCACCTTCAGTCTCTGCCCGTTACTCTTCCTCACTCATTTCTTGTTCTGTCTAACTCACTTCTCTCCTTTCTTCCCCTTGTACCTATTTCTCAACACTTCCTTGTCCCTCTGTCTTCCTATTTTTCTTTCTCTCATTTCTTGCTTTCTATCCCTCACATTTTTTTTGCACTCTCGTTTGTCCATGATCATGCCGTTTATATTTCTCTTGAACTATGATTCCTGCTTTTTCTCTCTTCGTTTCCCTTTCGCTCCTCATTCTGCTTTCTATATATTTGTATTCTTTCACCTTCAGTCTCTGCCCGTTACTGGACTGTTCCCATGAGGCACAGGGTCAGACTGATTTGCATATGGCCATGTCTGAACTGGGGTGGTGGAGTGAGCTAAAGAATGATAATGGATTAAACCCAGATCAGTTGACTGGGGGTGAGTGTTTGATTTGCTCTAACGCTCCGTCCATCATCCCCTTTGGTATCGCTCTGCCCGTTACTCTTCCTCACTCATTTCTTGTTCTGTCTAACTCACTTCTCTCCTTTCTTCGCCTTGTATCTATTTCTCAACACTTCCTTGTCCCTCTGTCTTCCTAGTTTTCTTTCTCTCATTTCTATCTTAGTTTGCACTCCCTGTCCTCTCCCGCTCTGATTTTTCTCCCCTATGGTTCCCACTTTCTACCTTTTCAGGCTTCGCCTTGGACTGTTGCATAATGTGCTGTATAGCTAAATACTTATAAGGTCCCAAAAGCGAGGGACTGGCACATAACTTTGCACAGACAAACGCAATTTTGCTCTAACATTTGCACTGATGGATTGATGCAATAAATGTGTTTTTGTTCCAAACAGCTCATGCACATCTTGTTTTTTGCACGTGTTGATCGATGTAAACTGTTATGCAAAATTGGCATTTTGTTGCAATCTGCACTGAATCAAATTAATGCATTCATATATGTTCATGTACAGTCCTTGCTACAGTTGTCAATTTAAATGCAAGGTGTCTATCTAAAGCGCTCTGATGCCTTTGGACAAAGTTCGCGCTATATAAAACTGCAAGAAAAGTCCCTAAGGTCTATTATCATTATGCACAAACAAGTTGCCAGCATTGCAAGAACAAAAGACAAGCATTGGCATAGCCAATAGGTCTCGCCTTGGGGACCTTATAAGTGTTTAGCCATGCAACAGTTGATGTTGTTGCACCAAGGATATTGTGCTGCATAACTAAATACTTATAAGGTCCCAAAAGCGAGACCTATTGGCTATGCCAATGCTTGTTGTTTGTGGTACCGGTCCTGATGAAAATGCAAAAGTTTAAAAGGCACTGACATATGTAGACAAGTGTCGGATCCTGTTCGAAGCGCCACTGGGCTGACGGGGGCTACTGGTCTACAACTGTGGTGATTGGCGTTCTTTGCCTCTGGTGTCCTGGGGCTTGCCCTACTATGGCTCTGCAAACTGGGCTAAGTACACCTCTTCTGCACTTGACCGGAACAGCGAGCAGTCTCAGGCTTCTCGGTAAGGTAGTGTGGGACAGAGCAAAGCCTCAGAACTCAGCAGTGAACCAGAAGACGCAATAATTCATCATCCAGCCCAGTGCTTGTTGTAAGAAGAGAAGTACTTTAAAGTCACAGTAAAATAAAATACTACACATGCTAATGGGATTCAGTAGAGGGTTTGAAAATACAGACTTTGGTTTCTTGCTGAGTTTTTCACCGCTTCTGATTCTCTCTTGCTAGTTCCTATGGGGCCCCAAGGTCTGTGTCATCTAATGCAGTGCTTAATTTGAGCCAGTGGTTTCCAGTGCACGGCACGTAATTGTCTGCAACGGTGCTTGCGACAGCCTGCCACAAGGTGGCGCTGTCTAGGTAATTTAGAGATGACCACAACAACAGTTAAATATTAATGCTATATTCATAAAAATTACTATTACCTGCCGCCCAAGCCATTCTTATAGCTTTGGGAGCCTGAAATATTAGGTAATGTCACACTTGTAGGAGTGTGACGGTCAGTAGTTGTGTTGTTACTATCATTGGCAGCATAGCAGGGCAATGTGTGGTGGAAGCTGCAGTGGCCTCCTGACAAGTGCCCTAGCACTTATATTTTTTTTTACAAATTAAGCAATGGATACCAGAACATAGGCAGCAATAGGTGCAGGTATGAGTTCACTAAGCAGTCACCATGTTTCAGAAACTCATTGGTCAATTTGTGTGATCTTGAGCAAAAATAGTTCAAGCCGGCTATGTTATTTCCCTGACAGCAGACTGGTCTTTACAATTTAAAATAAAGTCCCAGTCTTACATTTCCAGACCTGTTACATGTTCACAGGGGGACAGAGCTGTAGGAGTTCTGGTCGGTGTGCTTACAGGGTTGACGTTAGTGGCGTCCATTTGAGATTCGGAAGAAAAACTTTGCAGTTTTAAAGCTAAGTGCGCCCGTCTGCCGGGAACGGTTTATCCAATCCTAGCATTCTTGAATTGTCCATGGGAGTGCCATAGAAAAGTTTGTGGCAGCCTCACACCTCGCTATAGTTGCTCAGACGAACAGTGCAGCGGGCCTAGTCAAGATGGTGCTTTGTTCTTGGCAGTTGTGGCTTCAGGGTCATAGGGCGGGTTCTCCACTAGAGCAGTGAAGATCTTCTCAGAATATACAACATATCAAGCAGCAGCAGGACCAGTAACCCTGAATACTCTATTGGTTTGGGTTGGAAGTTTTCTTCACGTAGTTCCCCACATGAACCGTGCAGGGAGACCCTTCACATTTTGGTTCGTCCTAGTTGTGCTCTCAAAGACAGTAGGCTTCTTCTTTGCCCTACACATGCTGTGAAAATGGCTAAGCTTCTCCTGTACAGTCTCTTCTCTTGCAGAGCCAGGCACACTCCTTCCCTCTCCAAGCAGGTATGCATCTAGGTAGTAAGCAGACTCAGCTTCTCCAGAAAGTTGCACAGACTTCAGGTGATGTCCCCTCACCTCTGGGAGACTGGCTGTCATGTAGACATCAGCCCTGGTATCACATTAACGGGTTGAGTACTTTGCGGGTACTGCCTTCTTTGGTCAGTGACGCAGCTTGGAACTGGACCTGTTTCCCACTTTTATACTTTTTTTCCCAGACACAGGATTTGGATCTACTGTCTAAGGTTGTAGAGTCAGTTTGAGATGGTTCCCTTTCGAATTTCTGTCAGTGGTCCTGACAGAGCCTTTCTGCAAGGTGATGGCTTTTACAGCAGGTTGTGATAATGCTGCTTCCAAGCAGGAATACCCAAAATAAGAGCACAATCAAGTGTGAAGGCTCTGCACCTGACTCTCATCAGCCTTCCTGATATTGCACTCAGGGAAAGGCAAAAGGGCAGGCCCTGCCTAGAAACGTTCTCACCCTTAACAACGAATCTGCTGACTCACCCCCTCCCTCCTACCATCCACCAAATTTCAGTGCTTAGAAAGTCTAATCAGTAATCACTTGCTAAAATATCCTTGAATTTTCAAGAGCAGCAGTGTCTCCATCCTCCTTCCCTTCAGTGTTTGGGACTCTTCGCTTCAGTCACAGGAATTCAGGCAATACACTTCCACTGTCTGAGGAACCTCTATCCCAGGGCCATAAAAATGAATCCCACTGGTACCATCGATCATACTCAGACCACACACAGAATGTGGTTACTGCACTCGTTTAGTACATCTACCATGCAATATGCTCTCGACACACACACACGGAATGTCAGTGCAAGGATCTGTTGAACTTTACCAGAGTGACACCGGTAGACCATACTCTCACCAGGTACAGAAAAAAGGTCTGCTCAGAACTATTTATGTACAAAAAAGTATGCTGCCACCACCACCACATTATGTGAACAACTCAGGGCATGGACTGAAGTCCCACGTCAGCAAAGATGTCACGCTTGGCGCACCCTTCCAGTCGCAGATTATGTTCTGGACCTTGGCTTTACCATGGATAGGCCAGGGCCTCTGCACACTTGGTGGATTAGTTTGCTATCTGGGCTAACAAAATTCAAATTACCAATTTCTCATGCAGTCGGGTCACTCAGGGCAGAGGTACGCATCTGCATACAATATAAAGGACATCCATGTCCCAACAGCGAGCAAGACCTGCAGGGTCTGACACTAAGCACTGCTTGTTTTGAATCTTGTGGATAGGGGGTGTGAATAAAACAATTCTCAAATGAGTGGCCTACCCACACACAATTAAACCCTCTTAGGTTTCCTCTTTTTCCACTTCCCCTTTGATGGATACTTGATTTCCATACAAAACAGTTCTATCGGGATGCCTCCCAGTGCTACATGGACGACCTTTGATGAAGCATGCCACATTGTGTGGCTGATAGACTATCATCCTATGATTACTATTATCAGATATTACTTGAAGATAATGGTCCATTTATGAACCACATGTGAACCTAAGCTGTGTGTATAATAAAGTGACTATGCCATTACATAAAAACTAGCTTATATATGTTTATTGACCCGAATGTACAAATGATGTTAAATAAAAATGAATCTTCTGATTTTAACTCTTTCAAACTCAGGTTCGTCCCCATAGCAGAAGAGGCATGGCCTGCCAATTTGGGCTGCACTGTTCCTAATGGAGCAAGACCAAGGCTACTTTGCATGTGTGGTCTCTATCTGACATTGCATGAAGTGGGTGAAAAACTAAGGAGAGTGAGTGTTCCACCCATCATGTTTGTGTTTTCATACATAACAGAACCACCCATACTCCTAAAATCATGGCAACTCTTCAAGTAGAAGGGAGGAGTTTCCTTTCTCTTGTCGTCCCCAGCTGTCCATAAAGTTCTGCTAACACCACCAGTAAAAAACACTCTTTACCGAGGCAGACTTAGTGAGCGGACTGGATATCTTTTACGTTAAGAACATTTAAAGTGAACTTAAGTCCCTTTAAGCAGAGTCCCATAAGTTGGGCAAATAAAGAGAAACTGACCAATACTTACCACAACTTCTTAACTCCAATGACCCTTGATGTTCTCAGACCTTTTCCCTTTCCAAGGTCAAATTCTTACACCTACGGGGAAAGGCCCTAAGCTCGGAAGAAAATTAATATTTTTCTTTCTGCATAAACATTTTGCTGGCAGGTAACATTCAGTGCCCCGATTTACCTTTGTGCCAAAGCAGTGTAATGGGACCATGCAACTGTAGCTGGTATTTGCAAAGATTTGCTATCTCATCTATAACAAATTGCGTTTTTAGTTGAGAGGGGGAAAGCTCCACTCAAAAAACATAATCTGGTGAACCACAAGAGTCACTAAATAAATCTGTGCTTAACCTTCTGCTAACTTACGTAAATTGGAGGCAATGTTTAAAGTATTTATTCAGTTCTCAAACATTAATAAAGTTAAAACACAATACAAGGAAAATCCCAAACCAGTTCAGAAAAATAGAGTAAACTTTAATAAATAATATGACACCAAAACATCCGAAAAACATTTACTAGAACCGGAGATGTAAGATTTTAAAGTTTCATGTAAAAATAGCTCCAAAAAAGCACAAATCGCCACTCGTGGTTATCTGGTCGTGCTGGACTGCGGAAAGTCACAAGTTCAGGCCAACTGCAATGGAGTGCAGGTCGTATACAGGGACCAGGTTCATCCAGCTTAATAGTTACCTTCTCAAGTCCGTGCAAAGAGTGGCGTTCACGATGTCGGGAGCTACCTGGAGCACGGCAGCGGTACGAGGAGGAGGATGGTCATTGCTGATGATCACGGTTGTTACGCAAATCGCCGGTCATTGCTGGAGCTGTGCATTGGCAGTCATTGTGGCCTGTCGCTGTTGGCGTGTAGTGCAGGTCTCGCGTTAGCGGTCGTTGTAGACAGTCATTGCCGGCACGAAGAGCAGGTCCCACTGGAGCTTTGCATTGGCGGTCATCGATTCCCTGTGTGAAGAGGTCGCAAGGAGCTCAAAACTTCTGCATCTTCACCTTTTCTTTAGGAGGAGTACACCCTGATGCCAGCCAAGGGTCCAGGATTTGGCGGGCACCTCTTGGGGATCAGGAATTACTCAAGAATAGGGCAGCAGCAGGTCTCAGGCAGGTCAAGGCAAGTCCTGTTGCAGGGAGGCCTCTGGAAGCTTGTTGTGTCCCTATCACTCAAACAGGAGGTCAGCCAACTGACCCTTGGGGTTCCTTCTGGAGAACCTGAGTTCAAGGCAAGCAGGTCCAATCTTCCTTCTTCAGACAGCAGGGAAGTCCTTTTTCTGAATCTTCCACAGGTTTAGGAGTGCTCTGATGATAAGGTCTGAAGGTGCTAATTTTATACCTGGTGCCAGCCTTTGTGTGAGGGAATTCCCTAACCCACCCTCAAAAATGGTTCTGGTCAGTTCTTCCACTGGTCGTGGCTTCAAACTGTCTAGGGGAACAAAGGGGAAGGGCAGGCCTGGTGTCAGGTTCCTTTGTGTGTGCTACAGGCAGGGTCTTTTGAAAAGCAGGGCAAGGCACAGCTCCGCCCCAGCCATCGCTTCACTGACAAAATATTGACTACCAAAATATCTACATATAAAAATATCGAGTCAAAAATATCTGTCAAAAATATTGACTTTCTATACTTATAATGGAAATTACAAAAATATTGAAGAAAAAAAATATCGTTTACACTAATATAGGGCCTCATTACGATGTCCGTCATAAGGCATTCCGACCGATTATGTGTCGGAATCGTTTCCGACCGACTCGGATTCGGGGAGTCCGACCTACCGATTACAATGCTTCCGAACATCGTTCGGTCGGACTTCTATTGACTTCAATGGGAGCCTGTGTTCCGACCGACAACACAGGCTCCCATTGCAAAAAGGGGTGGTTGCGGGAAACCTTGCACCCTGTGGCGGGCACCCCATTGTGCCTGCCACACTGTGCATGGTTGGAAAAAGGGGACCCATGGGTACCTTAACAAAAGGAAGGGACTGGTAGGGCTGTTTTACGGGGTCCAGCGTACATGCCCAGATACTGTGAATCAAGAAAGGTACGCAGTTCCCCAAAAGAAGATAGGTTAACGAGTGTGGAGACAAGGGGGGGGGGGAATGGGGAATCCTCCTAAACGGAACTAGAGTCCTCACACACCCAGCCAGCTAGGTGTCATGCTTCATCATATGGACTCGCTCCTCGTCGGGTCGGCGGTGCAATACCCGACGGGCACCCATAAAGGGGCTCTTTAGCGGAGATCTTCTGTTCCTGCCGTATGGTGCCGTGGGTGTAAGGGCCCTAGGGGTAAGTGTAGATGTGAGTGAGTGGTTTCTTAAAAAGGTTAGATAATCCAAAAGGAGTTTTTAATGGAATGGTCATCCACCTTATTAAAAATATACAAAAGAGTGGCTGCTCACTGCTTTAATTATCCAGGGGAGCAATGCTCAACTCTAAAAATGTGGTCGACATGTTTCACGCTGTGTATTCATAGTTGATACAATGCATTTCTTCAGGACCTATAAAAACTATCTACACATAGTGGGTCGGTGGAAGAAAACCTACCTACCACTAATCTTACGTGCGAGCATGTAGTCCCGACAGGCCTAGTGATATCCTAACTAGGTGATGGCGCTTGCTTCTATCGTATTGTCAGCTCTTAACACCTCAGTAGATGGTGTCCTGTCCTTAGTCGGACGATCGCCTGAAAACTACCCAAGCGCCGAGCTGAGCAACCAGATCGGCGCTCCCCTGGATAATTAAAGCAGTGAGCAGCCACTCTTTTGTATATTTTTAATAAGGTGGATGACCATTCCATTAAAAAACTCCTTTTGGATTATCTAACCTTTTTTAAGAAACCACTCACTCACATCTACACTTACCCCTAGGGCCCTTACACCCACGGCACCATACGGCAGGAACAGAAGATCTCCGCTAAAGAGCCCCTTTATGGGTGCCCGTCGGGTATTGCACCGCCGACCCGACGAGGAGCGAGTCCATATGATGAAGCATGACACCTAGCTGGCTGGGTGTGTGAGGACTCTAGTTCCGTTTAGGAGGATTCCCCATTCCCCCCCCCCCTTGTCTCCACACTCGTTAACCTATCTTCTTTTGGGGAACTGCGTACCTTTCTTGATTCACAGACCCATGGGTACCCCCACAGGCCCCAACCGGGGCCTCCGGGTAAAGGGGGGCCTGCTACGGGCCCCCAAAGTCCGTTTCCGACAGCCGTCCCGTGTCGGTCAAACCGAGTAAGAAAGGCTGTCCAAATCCAACATCGTAAACGCTCGGTCAGAAAAGTGGTCTGTAGAGCTATACGAGTCGGCTCTCACCGACTCGGTTTCTCTGAATGCCTGCGGGAACCTAGTCGGAAAGACCGAACAGCTACCTTCCAACGTAATCGAGTGGTCGGGAATGTTTCCGAGTCGGTCGGAAACATAGATTCTGACATGGTTTAGGAAAATCTGACTGCCGTTCGGAGCCCTAGAGGGCTCTAGTAGTCTGCACATCTGTCTGGAACTATCCACAAGATTGGTATTAATTAGATCTAATTTCTCAATGTCCATAGCTACACGTGCCCTCCAACTTGTCAGATTCGGTACGACCATTTGAGGCCCTCAATCCAAACTCAAGGGTTGATGCATTGAGCTGCAGTGCCGTACGGGACCATTTTTTGATGGGGGGTAGATCTAAAGGGGGAACGTGCCACACCTCACCCTCTTCACCACTTTCACACAAGTCCTCCTGTCCTAAAGGTTCAAAGGTGACATTAAAGTCACCGGCAACAATTAGAGGGGAGTAAGTGGCCCGATCATCGAGAAGATCGTCCAACTCATGGAGGGTGGATGATGTACATCCAACCTTGGTCCCTCGGTCATAGACATTGAAAAGATCCACCCCTAAGCTGTTTTCACCCCCGATTTGGACCGCTAGAATTTCTTTGCGTGCCCCAGGTACCATTCTTTGAGTACCGTGTGGCTAGCTCCTGTATGCAGGCGGTTTGGTACTCGTTGCCATAGCGAAGCCTTGCGCATCTTAAAATCAGACTCTAGTCTTTTAGTTGCCTGCGCAGTTGCCAAATTCCTTGGCAAAATGTGGATTACTAGGAGGTTTGTAATGAAAATGCAGCTGTTGTAATTCCTTTTTAACAAATCCTCTTACTCTGATTTTAAGTATTTATGTATTTTTATTTTGGATAGAGCGTTATTTTTAGCATTGTGACCGCATTGCGTGTCATGCTGCTCAGAATTATTGCAGCATAGGCTCATGCTGACACAGCTTTTATTTGTCCTCCAAGCTATTTTAACCGTTACATCACTGCCTAGATGGACCTTGATAAGTTGCAGTTATTAATCTTTGTACGCTTCTTATCCACGTTCTTTGTATTGCACGTATCGGCACCTTCATGGTCTTTACATTACTGTTTAGGAATACTATTTAAGATGGACTTTGATAACTCGCAGCTACTGATCTTAGTAGGCTTATTATTCACTTTCCTTGTACTGTATGCATTTGCACTTTTATGGTCGTTACATTACTGCCTAGGAATACTATTTAAGCTGGCTCTTGATCATTTGCAACTACTGATCTTTGTACGCTTACTATCCACTTTCTTTGTACTGTAGGCATTTGCACGTTTATGGTCGCTACCTTACTGTTTAGGAATACTATTTAAGTTGGATTTTGATAACTTGCAGCTACTGATCTTTGTATGCTTATTGCCACCTTCCTTGTACTGTACGCATTTGCACTTTTATTGTCGTAACGACCGAAATAAAGTTATAATAATAGTAAAATATATTTAATATTAAAAATGTAGAAAAATGAAAACATATTACCATGTTAAATTCATATCACAAATACCTACAAATATTATTATAACTAAAATACAAAAATAATTTTCATACAAATGAAGATTTTTATTTAGAAAGTATTTAACAAAAAAATATTTATTACATAAATTTAATTTAGTTACTTCCCACCCTATAACCACACGAAACTCACAACCTGCACCTACAACTTAACTAAAACAAAAATTATATAGACTATAAATATAGATATTTATCAACAAATAAATTAGCATTAATTAAATATTCATTATTAATGAATTTTAATTAATGTATTTTCCACAGTATACCCCCACAAAACACACAACACCCTCCTAAAATTTAACAGAAAATTATTTACACAATTAACATAATAAATCAAATTAATCATTAATATTACTTAAAAAATAATTTTTACTTAAAATGAATTTACTTTCCATTCCAATCCCTACAAAACCCACAACCCACATCTAAAATAAAAAATAATAATAATCGCACAATTAACATAATTATCAATTTAAAAAAATATTTTTTATTAAAAAACGAAATATATATTAATTAACTTCCCACCCTTTACCCCTATAATCCCACAACCCCCACCTAAAAGTGAGCAAAAAAATTAATAACACAATTAAAATAATTAATTTACAATTAAATAATTAATAGTATTTAACAAGTAATTATTAATTAAAATTAATTTACTCCCCACCCTTTACCCCTATAAACCCTACAACCCACACCTAAAAAAAATTAATCGAACAACAAACATATTTAATGATCAATTACTTAATATTAACTATTTATTAATTAATTAAAAATAAATGACTTCCTACCCTTTACCCCTATAAACCCCACAACTCTCGCAAAACATTTGCATAAAAAAATTAATAGCATAATTAACATAATTAAATATCAATTACATAAATAATATTAAATAAAAAATATTCATTCATTTATTATATTTACATTACTTTCCACCCTATACCCCTATAAACCCACAACTCGCTACGGAACTAAAAACACAAAATGTAATTAAATTACATTTTATAACTACTAACAATATAACTAATATAGCAAGAAACATAAATAATAATTTAAAAAAGAATTACATCTTAAACATTTAAAATATATACTAAAATACATAATTGAAAAACGATATTTTAAACAACTATTTTTGCAAACGATAATGCTGACTTCTATATTTTAAAAATGTATATTACTTACCTAAAAAAATCGATATTCTTGCCATCAATATTCTTGATGTCGATATTTTCCATGTCACGATATTTCGGACTCGATATTCTTGTTTGTCGATATTTTCAACTCGATATTCTGTCTGAATACCCCAGCTATCCTGTCAGATAAACCCTCTACCATCACACCTAAGCCTCTTTTTTTTCAATGTTTGAAACCAATACACAATCCACAACAGGAGAGCCATTCACTGTCATGTGACCCAAGCCACTGACAGAAAGGCATAGATGGTTTAGGCAGAAAAAAGCTAACTTTCTAAAAGTGGCACTTTCAAACTTGTGACTTTAAATGCGACTTTGCTGCTCAAGAGGATGTTAAATTACCATTAATTTGAGTGTAAACAGCATTCCTTTATCTGGTTCCCAACTGACGTATTAAGTGTAATAATGTAACTCAGGGGCTGATTACGAGGGCGGGCAGACGTACCGTATTGGAAACGGGACCGCCCGACATGCTGTCGGCGGTCCCGTAAGAGGCATTACAATGCGACCGCTACCACGGCAGTCGCAATGCCTATGTTTTACATTGCGGCGGGTGCTGCTGGCTGCAGCACCCGCCGCAATGCAAAATAGGGACATCTGACATATCCCTGCACTATGTGGCATGCATCATGCGGTACCTGCCACATGGTACAAGGATATGTAGGGGACACCATAGGTGCCCCGCAGTGCCCATGTACCAGCCCCATGGGGGCAAGAAGGGCCCGCCACGGGCCCCTAAATCTGAATCCGCCAGCTGTTTCATGGTGGGTTGACCACCGCAGGACGACCGGCGTAAAAGGATATTGTAATCCCCACAGCGGTGCCTGACTGGCACCTCTGCCATTCTGGAGATGGAAAGCAGTCTGTCAGGCAATCGGAATCATCCGACTGTCGGACAAGTGGCAGTAGGTCATTCCGACCACTACACATCCGCCCGCCATTGTAATATGGCGGGCGGTAAACTTGGTTACGATGGTGGAGAGACCGCCACCAACAGCCTGGCCCTCAGTGTTAGTCTACGGGAGAGACATATTTACATCAGTGAAAAATGACCATAGGTGTTTTTCCCTGTCAGGACATGTAAAACTTAAGCACACATGTTCTACGTTTTGAAATACTGTGCACCCTGCCCTAAGGGTGGCTAGTGCTCACCTTAGGAGTGACTTATAAGTATTAAAAAGAAAGCTTTGGGCCTGGCAAAAGGTTTCTTTTGCCAGGTGGAAAAGGCAGTTTAAAACTGCACTACAGGCTGCAGTAACAGGTCTGATTAACAAGGACCCCCTGCAAACTTGATGTCACAATTCCTAGGGCAGGGCAATTATGCAATGGAAAACAAACCCCTAGGCAATTAGCAATCTACACTATTTATAGACCATGATATCTAAACAATTTATTATTTGGACTCGGTGTAACAACCAAATGTTAAAAATTCTCAATTTTAATTTGAATTGGTTAAAATCTTGAGTACAACATAGAAACTCAAATTTCAATTTCACTTGAACAGTACAGAATAAAAACAATTAGTGCAACACATTTAATACGTCAAAGACGATGAAAATTATCAAAACACAATATGTCACAAACATCCAATATATAAAATAGTAAAACAATGATGGTGGCAGCCAGTTAAGACTTTGTTTTCCATTGCAGTGACAGGTCTGACATGTTTTACAGTGCTAATTTAGTGTGTTGCACAATGAATGCTGCTGCACACTAGAAGCATTTGATTTCAGGCCCTGGGTACAGGTAGTACCATTTACTAGGGATTAGTAAATTAAGTGTGCCATTTGGGTGTATACCAAGTTTACCATGTTTACAAGGGAGAGCACAAGCACTTTACCACTGATTAACACGGAAAAGGTGCACAGAATCCTAAAAGCCAACAAAACTGGGTTCAGCAAAAGAAGGCAAAAATCTGGGGTGACCTTGCAGAGAGGGCTAGGTCCAACATAATCCATTTCTAAAATTGTTAGTGGACATTTTTACCATTCTCTATTTTATAGTTCATGGGGCTTGCTATGATACCCATTTGGAGCACCTACTTCAACACTATGAGGTTGATTACGATGCAGTTTGGAAAGCATTCTGACTGAATCGGACTCAGAATGCTTTCCGACCGACTCGGATCCGGGGAGTCCAACCGACTGATTACGAAGCATCCGGATGCTTCCGGATATGTTTCGGTCGGACTCCCATTAACTTTAACCCTGGGCAGTGAACTCCGCTCCGCTTGCTGAGTTTGTGGAGTTTCCCGCACTCCACGTTAAGCGGAGCTCATCAACATCAAGTTGGCGAGCGAGGAAAATCCACCTTCCGGTGAGATTTTTGCTTGTTCACGATCGTCAATGTCAAGTTGGCGAGCGTGGAAAATCAAGCTCCCGGCGAGATTTCTCAACGCAGGCGGTCGGATTTCTCATTGCGAGTGGTCGCGTGTGCTCGCGTTGAGAAACCATACGTTTGTGTTGAAAAAGCTGCTGCTCGAGTAAAAAATCTACTCGAGCAGCAGAAAGGAAGCAGCGCCCGCTTGCGCTGTGCGTGGTGCCGTTTGCGATGATTGCACAGTGCGGACAAACACCTGGCACTGAAAATCACCGTGAACGGCATTTGTCTAACGCACTCCACCTCTAGCGGAGCTCCGCGTAGCGCGGCGGAGTTCTTTTTGCACTTTGCGGAGTTCCGCGTAATCCACGAACTCTGCCCAGGCTTAATTAACTTCAATGGGAGCCTGTGTTCCGACCGAATACACAGGCTCCCATTGAAAAAAAGGGGTGGTTAGGGAAAATCGTGCACCCTGTGGCAGGCACCCCTTGGTGCCTGCCACACTGTGCATGGCCTGAAAGGGGGGGTCCCTTGGGTACCCCCACGGGCCCGATTCGGAAGGCCCCGGGTGAAGGGGAGCCTGCTACGGGCCCCCAAAGTCAGATTCTGACAGCCAATCCAAGTCGGAACAACCGATTCGGAAGGGCTGTCCAAATCTGCCATCGTAATTGCTCAGTCGGAAAGCTTCCGAGTCGTTCAGAAATGGGGCCCGTAGAGACACACGTTTCGGCTCCGAATGACTCGGACTTTCCAAATGCCGTCCGGTTCGGATTCGGAACCATTCGGAAAGTCCGAACATCGAAATAGGTCATTCGGAAAGGTTTCCGAATTGGTTGGAAACAAGGCTCCCGAATCTGATTCGGCAAACCCAAATCCGATTCGGAGCCCTTCTGAACAGCATCGTAACCAACCCGTATGTCTAGCTGAAAGGGGGATTACCATAGATAAAGCGAGCAGTTCCATGCATGTACACATGTCACTGTACACCAGAGCACGCAGCTAGCAGTGAAGCTTTTTGTCCCTTCCTCATCACTGCTACTTTGCCTTTATTAGCTGCTGTAGAGTTGCTGCCTCACATTCTTTGGGGGAGCTTTTGGAGTATGATGTGGGGCAGGAGAGCCTGAGATGGGAGCAGGCATGCAGTGGACTGTCTGCTAGCAGTACAGCATCTGAGGACTTCATTTCAGAAGAGGCCATTTTTGCACTGTCAGAAGCCTCCCAGGGTTTTTCCTCATTCTGAGATGGAGACATCAGTGTAAGAAATTGGGTCATTAGTTGGAGGGGGTGAAGTACACACCACAAGTAATAATTGTAGTTTCTGTCAGGGTGAATCACTAAAGCCAACAAATAAACTTAAGTTCAACCCCCTGGTAGCTATGGCACAGAGGACAGGCATAACTTAGAGGCAATTTGTAAAGTATTTATGCAGTACTAAAACAGTAATAAAGTAAAATTCTAAACGATAAAACTTCCAGATCGAATTAGAAAATATAAAAGACTGTAATAAACAAAATAACACCAACATGACAACAACCCAATAAAGGGGAACAAGAGATATGAATTTTAAATGACGCACAAAGTGGTAATGATAATCAATGGTTGCGGTATAACAGGACCTAGATGCAATTTGACGCTGAGCGCTAGTTGGATATACTAACAAGGATCGTCCTGATCAAAGATTTTACCTTCTGATAGTAATACTTTAATTCTCAATCCACCGCGGGAATATACTCCTTAAGTCCACCAAGACTTCAGGGGAGGCAATTAGAGACTCACCGGGTGGCATGCAGAGGCCAACAGGAAGGTCAAATCCTGGTCCGGTTGCTACAGGTGTGGAGGGCAGTTGCAGAAAAAGTCCTCTTGTAGCTTGTTGTGACAGTGTGGCTTTAAATGGAGGTCGGGCTTATGATCCTTGAAATCCAATTCTTTGTCCTGGGTACAATAGGGAGACTGTGAGATGTGAGTCCAGCCACTCACCTGAAATCCAGGGTCGTCTGCAGTGGTGATGCTGATTCCTCAACCCGCCCAGAACAACTCTCAGCGCTACTGATTAGACAGGAGCCCTGGCAGATGTTCCAAGAGGGAAGGGGATTGGGACGAGAGAGAGAAGAGAAGAAATGTCAATGCCACGATCCACCACCTGGACCAGCCAGGATCCGTTCTCCGTAAAGGCAGGCGTAGCGTTCGTCTAAATCCTAGGGAAAGAATACTCATTAACAACTGGCCCAAGCTAAAGTATGTCTGTTGTGGATTATATATACATATATCAGGCACTCCTTCATGAATTACCTCTATACTGTTGTCGTGAATGTGATTTCAATTATGTATTACAGTAAGGCTGACTCTCGCATCAGGAATGTTAATCAGCTATGGAAAGAGCAACAGATTCTAGAAAAGAAAAAGAGCATTTATATTAGACTCATATGCATATGTCTTATCAACACTTAGGGGCCGATTCCGATTCGGGCCGGAAATCTCTCCGACCGAGCCGGACCCGGAGAGATATCCGACCGAATCGGACCCGTGCAGCCCGACCGAACGAGTACAATGCGCACGTATGCCATCGGACTCGAGTTGGTCGGACTCCCATTGAAGTCAATGGGAGCCTGTCGTACAACGCGTACGCGGGCTCCCATTGACTCAATGGGTGCGATGCGGACAAGGGCGCCCCCTACAGCGTGTACGCGGCGAAGCGATTCGCGCCGTACACGTACAGGTAGGGGGGACCCATGGGTCCCCCCTGTGTGCGACTCGCGCGGCTACGCGTACAGGGGGTCTGACACGGACCCCCAAAGTACGGCTCCGACAGCTCTTTGGAGCCGGAGTGCGCGGCTCGGTCGGACTGCTCGCGGCGCGCATCGTACTTACCCGGCCGGGGAACGTCTCCATTGCGCGGTGCGAGTCGTGTCCGTGCGAGTCGGTTGGTGCGGTTAGACCCAGGATCGAGTCGGTCGGAGCGGTCGGGACGCCCGGACGAGTCGGTCGGCGAATACGCATCGTACTCGCTCGCCCGGACGCGCGTACGAATCGGTCAGGAAATAGGGCTCCGAATCGGATCCGGTTAAGCCGAATCCGATTCGGAGCCCAACCGGCCGAGATCGGAATCGGCCCCATAGTATGCCCTGATGATGTGCCCTGATAATATCTACTCGCACCTTTCGGGCTTTCCATATGCTCCTTTAAACTAACAACTCTTTGACTTGCGTACTACCAGGCAAATTAACATCAAATGCCTGCGTGGTTACATAGTCAAATGCCATAAAAATCCAAGTGTTTGTTAGAAACCAAATGTCACCTAAATACGGTATTCCAGTGAACAATCATATCAAAACAAGAGTTTGGAGATCAGATTTTGCCTAGATGCTCAGAGCGCTCACAAAGTCTTCTCAAAACCTGCACACGTACAGGATACTAGCATAGTCAAGAATATGCACTTAGCTTTATTCGTGCAGTCCGACGTTCCTTGTCTTTTCTCCGCTGGAGCTGACGCGACAAGGGTTTCCGTGGAAACTGGAATTCCAGGAGCGGAGATGACTTGGCTGGAGGTTGCGCTGACGTGGAGAAAGGCTGTCCAATGAAGGCGGTCTTCTTCTCAGTCATACAACTACGAAGGTAAAAGGCAAGCGAGGAGCGTCACCGGGCGTGGCTATTTATAGCCAATCCTTGGGCGTAGCCGGGCGTGTTGTAGCTATGTGCTTGGTAACAATGCTGCGACCGGATCAGCATATTCTTACCTTGTGTGTTTCCTTGGAAACAAAGCCTATGCGCGTTTCTGTTTAACGCGCATCGGAGCAAATCGTACCCTCGGTCCAGGCCAAACCAAGGGAAACAAACACTACTGCTGATAGAATACACATGGCAGTAGGATGTGGCATGCAACCTGCTCCAGTTAACACAAAAAGAAACGAATAGTAAAAAATAATAAATAAACAATGACCTCATACTTGGGCATACAACTATCATTGATGAGGATAAAGGTAATACCCATTATAGATGTTCAGCTATTACAACATGATTGGTATGGAGGCCATAGGGATGTTGACAGATAACACAGGCCTGATGTGCATTCCTGACAGAGAGCAGGTTCAGTCTTCTAGACACTTCACATGTCTCAGACAGCAGGTTCAGTCTTCCTCTGAACTTCCACAGGTCCAGGAGCATTCTGAAGTGGGTGCCTAGAGTTGCCACATTTGGGCGTGCCTAGAGTTGCCCAGTTTGGGCATTTTAAAGATGGGTGAAGGTTTTAGCCACACTAAACTTAAACTGAGAGTGCTGGTGTGGGGGGGGAGTGTACTATGGTAATTCCACTGTCCTCCCATATCTGACACCAGCTTGAGAAAGGTCCTGTATCTACAACATTCTCAGAGACAGAAGTCTGGTAGAACAAAAGCTGAGTTGTCAGCAACCCAACAGGGGATACACAAGAATTTTTGTTGGCTTCCTGTCTTTGCCCATTGAAGTGCACACCAAGTGTGATATATAATATTCTAGCAAACCTGTCAAGCAGGTCTTGACTCTCCAGCAAAATCTGGCCCTGTATCAACAAGAAGCCCACTGTGAAGACTGGGGGAACAAAAGACACGTGCAGGCCTGGTTGTTAGCTACATCTGTTTGTGACAGGGTAGGTCTGTTTAAAGTTAATCAAGTTTTTGGGGCCAGCCCGCAGGCCATCCTGTATAGGGCACGACCCCAACTCCCCACACCAAGGCCTTTGGTCCGATTTCTGGGAGCAAGTTCACACCTCATTCAAATGCTAATTACTGGCTGGCAGACATGGGGGAGTAAAAATGGAGATTTAGGGGCCGATTCCGATTTCGGCCGGAAGGGCACCTAACGATGGCCGGAGCCCTTCCGACCGAATCGGAACGTGCCGGCCGGATTCCTTTCCGACCGAGCCATTCCGATGGGCTCGGTCGGAAAGGAATCCGACTCGGATTTCCGGAGAGCCCGTCCGCCGTCCGGAAATCCTTCAGTACTCCCCCGGCCGCCTCTTCACGACCGAGGGAGTACGATGGCAGTTTTACACTGCCTTTTCGTGCCGGTCTTTCCGGCACGAAAAGGCAGTCGGTAACTGTCTTTGGGGGCCCCCACTAGGGCCCCCATGGGTGCGTGGCCGCCGAATCGCGGCCTGGGGGCACCTACGGTGCCCCTATGTTGATCCCTGCACCCGGTGGCAGGCACCTTGGGGTGCCGGCCACAGGGTGCAGGGATGAACTGCACCCCTGCTTTTCACAATGCAAGCATGCATTCCGCTCGGAATGCATGCTCCCATTGTGAAGTATACGAGTGCGACCGAACAGGGTTCGGTCGCATCGTACTTGCAGGGCCGTAACCGACGACAGCAGGTCGGTCGGTTACAGCTCCTGACCGATGTCGGACGGACCTGAGTCCGTCCGACATCAGAATCGGCCCCTTAGCTTCCAGAGACTTCAGGCAGGGATACAGTGTATTTCTAAAAGTCTCCTTTCCAAAATAGTTATTACAAATCTGACTGCACCAGTAAATTAAGCTTGTAATAAACATTTCAAAAAGTCTGAAACTGAAAGTTGTAGGTGTTTCTTTGGCAGAGATTAAAAAAAATTAAACTTAATATAGTATCCCAGTGCTTTCCTATGGAACAACCAATCCAGGTACAGTGAAAATGGCTTTTAGGGCTTTTTTGATGTAAAGACATGTTTAACATAAAAGGGCCTCATTGCGGTTTCAAAACCGACAGCCTCATTACAATGGAGGCTGTCAGTTTTGAAACCGGCTGGACATTCCGGCTGGCTTCCGACGCGCTCAAGGAGCCCTTCTGCCAGTCGGAACCGGCACGTAATCCCTATGGACGGCGTACGATGTTGGTTTCCGGCAGGGTTTCTATGCCGAGCTTTCCGACATGGAAAGCCGGTCGGAAAGTGACTTTGGGGGCCTCTAGCGGGGGCCTCCAGTTGGGGGCCAAGGGGGCACCCATGGTGCCCCCTGTTCATCCCTGCACCGTGTAGCAGGCACCACGAGGTGCCTGCCACGTGGTGCAGGGATGAACACAAACTCCCTTTTTTGTAAGGGAGCTTGTGCTGCGTCCGGTTTCTGACTGTAGCACAAGCTTCCATGCATAAAAGGGAGCTTGCGACGCACCATGTGCGGTCGCATCAGAATTCAGCGGTCGGGACCGCTGACTGGAGGTCGGTCGGACCCGTATCCGCAACGGTGTCAGGCAGACGCAAGTCAGTCGGACATCAAAATAAGGCCCTAAAGGTTTACATGTCCTACTTTTAAATACCATGCACCCTGCCTTACGGGCAAAAAGGACTACTGAGGGGTGACTTATTAATATTAAAAAGGAAGGTTTAGGCCTGTCAAAAGGGGTTATTTAGACATGCTGAATTTTCAGTTTTAAAGCTGCACAGCCTGGCTATAATAGTAAGGCAGGTTTTACAGTGCTACTGCAGAGGATGGTCCAAAGAGTGCTGTAGTCCACTGGCAGTGTTTAATTTATAGGTTCTGGGTACACTTGGTACCATATACTAGGGACTTATAAGTAAATTACTAATCTTACTATGTTGAAATGAGAAGCACAAGCATTTTACCACTGGTTAGCAGGGGTAAAGTGCACAGAGGTCAATGGACAGCTACAGTAGGGTTTAGTAAAAAGACAAAAAAATCGGGGTGATCCTGCAGAAAGGGCAAAATTCCAACATATTGCATTTGTATTTATTTTGAAAGATTGCACAAAATATATATAACTTCAACAGGACTGTTCATGCAATTCATAATTTTTCTCTGGTTGAAACTAGCTTGTCTAGATAGGTATTTCCAAATCCGTCCCAGTCTAGAATGCAGCCTGCATAACAGGCTTATCCTCGCCCCCCTACTGATTTATTTATTTATTCTTAAATTTTATATAGCATTGGCTAGACCTGAAGATATCCGAGCGCTTTACATATTATGTGAGTAAGTTTACTCGAAGTACATGTGAGGATTCATATGGGACAGAACAGTCTTTATACAATAAAGTAAAGAAAGTATAGAAAATACAGAATTGAGGTAGTGTTAAATAGTCACAAAAAGATATAACAATGCAGCATTAAGGTAATGGCGTTTGAGACAAAATAGAGACTGAATGCGTCAGACGACTGCCTCTGTGGGTCTAGTCGATGAGAGTAGGGTTTTTGGGAACGTGGATCAGCTTGTGTTCGTGTTGAGGTAGTTGTTGAGTGGTAGACCTTTGAGCTCCCATTCAGGGGCATCTGATGCTTCAGACAGGCAGCTACATTCACCAGTTTGAGAGGAAATCTAGCTCAATTCCCAACTTTATCTAAAAGTTTTAAGTTGTTTTAAGTTATGTTATTTTAATTCTATTTGTAGAGCACACATTCACCAAATGTTTCTTTGGGCTAAACTAGAGAGTAGAAATTTGAGCTCAACAACTAAATAAAGAATGCTTGTTCACGGTTCAAGCTATGAAAAAACAAGGAGACCCAAATACAATTGGTCAGGGACCTTTGGGTAATTGAACTATTTCTAAAGACAGTGGTCCCCAGACAGAAAATAAGTTATAAATCAATAAATATAGACCCAATCAGTACTATATTATAGACATCTGTCCAGCCGGACAGATATTTAATATGCAGTCAAATAATGTTTACAGACAATAAACATGGAACAGTTTAAGTGGGACACAAGCCTGCATCCAACTTAGCAAGAAAGACGTACAACATAAAGTAAGGGGTTCAGGCAAAGGAAATTGTTTGTTTCAAGCACATTTCTAATAGAACAAACAGAATATACATGAGACACCATTACATAGAAATTAGAACATTTTCAAAGGGTGTATATGGTGTACAAGTTGTCGACGGCGTTTCGATCCCTTAAAAGAATAATGGGATCATCCTCAGGACATTATAAATAACATGCCTGTTTTCATATGGCTTAAATTGCCAACGTGAAGAATGGAGCTGTGACAAAAGGTCTTGAGAATCAAGAAGAACGGAAGGCCACCGGCATAGGATCTGTAGGGATGGTGGTCTTAGTTATAATCCTGGGGAGTATGCACCGGAGTCAAGCTTCCGGTTAAGGGAGTTCCATTGTGGACATAATTCCAATGAAAAGCAAGCCGCAATTGCGGTCTTGAGCCGTAATACAGGCCAGTGCGTATGTAATCTAGGGTCCGTCACAGTCTGGGTGTTTCCGGTCACAGGTTCAAGGCACGTCTCAAAGGAAAAAGATTGGATTCTGCTTGGAGGCTATGGGGGCAGAAGATTCCAAAGCTTTGTAGCACAGAAAGAACATCTGCAACCTCTACTTTTGTATATTCCCCACTTTGGGGCCACTCAGTAGATTGTTAAAAGAGGAGCCCAGTGTGTGGCCAGGGAGATAGTTTCACAAATGGAAGATAGAAACTTGAGGCTATTCTGTGAAGGGCTTTAAAGATGACACTAAGGGGCATATGTACAAGGAATGGCACAGCAAAGGTGCTGCGGCAAATTTTGCAGCGCCGCACCATTTAAAAAATGCAGGGGTGCGCAGTATTTACAACAATACGATGTGTTTTGCCTTGCGCTGGCGCTAAAAATAGCTGCCTAGCGCCAACACAGGCACCCTTGCACCATCATGCAAGGGTGCCTGTGTTGCAGAGAATGATTGTTTATGTGCAGGAAGGTGTCCCTTCCTGCACATAAACAATCAATAATGGGGATTTGCTACTTCTATGTGTGCTGCATTCTCCAGCGGAGAAAAGACAAGGAACGTCGGACTGCACGAATAAAGCTAAGTGCATATTCTTGACTCTGCTAGTATCCTGTACGTGTGCAGGTTTTGAGAAGACTTTGTGAGCGCTCTGAGCATCTAGGCAAAATCTGATCTCCAAACTCTTGTTTTGATAGCACACATAGAAGTAGCAAATCGCTATTATTTAATGATTGTTTATGTGCAGGAAGGGGCACCTTCCTGCACATAAACAATCATTAGAGGAGCTTTGCTCTTTCTTTGTGTGTTGCAAAATGCAGCACACTTAGAAAAGCAAAAACGAGGAGAAATAAAAGTATTTTTTCTCGTTGCGCCTATCTAACGCTTGCTTTTGCATAGCATTAGTTTTTGGCGCTGCCTCAGATCCTTATAAATCTAGGGCAGCGTCAAAAAGCAATGGCTGTTGCTGTGGAACGCCCACAGCAACACCCATTGCCCGCTCCTTTCACGCAGAAAACTGTGTGAAAGGATATCATATTTACAAAGGGGCGTTGAAAATATGGTGCAGGGCATTTCGCCACCAGCACATCGTAAAAAGTGACATTTCGGTGGCACAATACCCTTGTAAGTATGCCCCTCAGAGACTTGAGGTGGCTCCTTTGTCTAATAGGAACCAAGTTCAAGCTTTAAAGAAGAAGTGTTGTCTTTTGGCAAAATTCTCCCTCGGAGAATGCTTTGTAACTTAAAAAGCTAGATTTCCTCCCACACCATCAAACCAATTTTTCTGCTTCGTTCTTTCAGTCTGCACCTCTTATTTAAAAAAAAAAACAAAAAAAAAACAAAAAACCGCTTACCTCTTCATCCACAATTGGTATTTGCACTACGTTGATGTACCCTGTACATTCCAGTGGTTTTATTCTTAATGCTTTCTGACTAATGCGATCCTGTGCTCACCCTCGGAGAGGAATGTTGTCTACTCTCTAGTTTAAGAAGAATTCATTAACCTTCATCAAAGTAGGATTCCACACTGTTTGCCTGCTTCTACCTAGTCACCACTTACAGCTGCCCTGTGTTCGGCTGCTCGCTTTTGGTTGGAGCCTGCACATATGACTATGCTACTCTTGTTTTATCTGTAATTGTCCCCCTTTTGCATGCACTTCAGTTTACGTTATGCTAGGTTATTTTTAAAGTGATTGTCCTTTGTTCGCACCTCTTTTATGTGGCAGATTACAAGTTGGTCTCCGGTGGGACTTGGGCCACATGAAGTGCAGATTCTCGTCATCTTGAAACTTCACTGTTCTGAACTGGAACACTCTTCAACCACGTTTCTTTGACAATGACACCTCACTCTTGGAATTCCCACTCTGTAGAATTATGAACCTCAACCTATCTTATATTTAGGAAGCAAGGCCGGCTTTAGCGCTGTTGGCATCCTATGCAACAATTTTTGTTGGCGCCCCCCCACCCAGCGACCCCTTCAACTCAGATTACCTTGCTACCACCCCCCAACAGTGCTCTGCATCTCTCTACAGCCCCGGTCTCACATGTATTTTATTTGTTTTCTAGCGCTACTTATACCATTGTAGGGTGTCAGAGCACTTTACTACACATACACATTATACAGAGACAATGATGTAGGAGTCACATGACAATCATACTGATATGTAGTATAGTTTAAGAGTGCTTGTTTGGAAAAACACAAACTCAGGATTTAAAACGTAACACAGTGGTTGTGGTTGGTTTTACAAATAATAATTTATTTGTAACCAAACACTTTTTAACAGTATTAGGATAATGAAAAACTGGGGAAAACATAACACTCTAATCTGTACCTTGTAGTTGGCATGCTGCTCTTTGATGACAGTCCATAGCTGACTGTCCTATATTAGGATTGTAACTTATAAACTTCGAGTAACAAAAGGAGCTCTGTGACAAAAGCAGTAACACACTGGGCTTTCTACAAAAAAATACAATTCTGTGATGTACATGGTACATGTTCTTTGCAGCAGGCATATTAACCCTCCTCACTAGTTTATGATGAGTCAAAACTGCCACTAGACAAAACTCCGATCTCTCTCTAGCAGGTACATTAATCACAAGTGGAAGTAATGTGAACTGGGTGTAACGACGATCACACAGGCTATGAGGCCAGCTTTCTGAGAAAGGTGCTGTGGGCTGGATCTTAAGAGGCCTTTCATCCTGTCGACACTTCAAGCCTTGATTCAGTTTCCTGAAAGTAAATCCCTTATCATCTTGGATGAATGTGTGGCACACCCAGTCAGAATCTGGTGCGAGCTTAATAGTAGTGGAAAAAAAAAAAAAACGTCAATGCTGTATGGCCTTTCCAGCACAGTGGAACTCAGCATGACAACGGATGTGAGTATCTTACAGCACCAGTGCAGGTTTATAGATCGTTCTCAGACACAACTACCACATAATCCTAGTGCCTTCACTAGCGCCCAAAAAAGTACCACAAAGCGCTACCTACCATGTATGTCCAACAGGAAGCGACTAGCGACCCAGGACCTGAGTTTGCAGTTCTGCCCACAGACCGCTTCCACACTTATGTACAGCTGCTTTTGCTAAGACTTACTGCGCAGCCTGTCTCCTCCTGTTATACAACAGGCGCAGCAGTTAGTGACTCAGACCTAAAGTCTTCTGCCGCCAGTCCTTCCAGCCACTGTGCAAGACTTAGTAGCACAGACAACAGCACTCTGCCTTATAGAACCACTGTCCTGGACTGTGGGACATCCAAGTCTGTGCATGTCACTTTGGCCAGCTGTCTTGCAACAGCCAGCCTGACATGCACAGTTTAAACTTCTCCAAACCAAGCTGTGTTAAACAGCCGGGTGGATGGACATCACAGGCCCCCAGTGCCAGTATGAGCGCTGGCCCAGCATGCGCCAACCAAACCTGGCACTGCTTTCATGCTGGTTAACAGCATGAAGCAGAGTCAGGATTGGTTAGGGGAGGTGGCTCTGGGGATGTCACCCAGGCCATGCTGGCGCCCTCAGTATGAATTCAAAACCAACCGGAGAATGACTTAGTGATCCGCAGAGCACAGGTAAGGATTTTTATTTCGTCAGCCTTCGTAGTTGGTACATAGCTGACCTGGCACCTTTCACCGTCTGCCTCCAGCCCTTTCACCCTGTGCAGTGCTTTAACTGCAGAGCCACTAGGCACCCACAGTAAGCTGAAGCTGCAGCACTTACACAGACCGGGCTTGCTGGCCTGACAGATCATGCGAATGTGCATCTTTTTATTAGAACGGGTGGCGAGGAGTGAAAACGGAAGGCTGTCTGGGCAGCGAAGTAAAAAGAATATAACCTCACCACTGCCAGCACAAGTTGGATGCCCCACAGTCCAGGACGATGGCTATATATGGCTGTTGTGTGTGCTTCTAAATCCAGCACAGCGGCTGGAAGGACTGGCTGCAAAAGACTGAGCTGACTGCTGCGCCTGTTGTATAACAGGAGGAGGAGGCGGTCTGTGCAGTAAGTCTTAGCAAAAGCAACTGTACAGATGTGTGGAAGCAGTCTGTGGGGTGAACTGGTGCAAGCTCAGGTCCTGAGTCGCTATTCGCTACCTGTTCGACATAGATGGTAGGTAGAACTTTGTCACACTTTTTTGGGCTTTAGTGAAGGCAGTAGTGTTATGTGGTAGTTGTGTCTGAGAATGATCTACAAACCTGCTCTGGTGCTGTAAGATACTCTACATCCGTTGTCATGCTGAGTTCCACTGTGGTGGAAGGCCATACAGGATTTACATTTTTTTTCCACTAATTAAGCTTGCACCAGATTCTGACTGGGTGTGCCGCACATTCATCCAAGATAAGGGGATTAACTTTCAGGAAACTGAATCAAGGTTTGAAGTGTCGACAGGATGAAAGGCCTCTTAAGATCCAGAATGAACCAGCAATGGGATAGATGGACGCACTCCAAGTTATCAATATGATATCAATCTAGGACGGGTAAGTGGTGCAGATTGGTTAATCCTTCTGAGTATGAGGATGAGACAAAATCTGAAAGCGCTGTCCTCCCGTCTTGAGGGGCGTCTCCAACTTGCACTCAAAGGTAGGTTTGTAAATGAATTGATCACTTCTTGATAAATTCTCCTCAAAAAACTTTATTGAGTTTATCCAAATATTTGTATCATAGTCTCAAGCTTTATTCCAACATAACGGTGATTCTCATGTAGTAATGTCAATTAATTGTACATGTAGTCATATGCCCAATGCATTTCGGGCAATTGAGCCCTTCGTCAGGGGCTTAATTTCTGAAACATAGAAGAAATTGAGGATCAGTACCAGGAATGGCAATAATGCCAAGGTAACGTGATTCTTATATGAGCCATGCAATGTGAACATCCAAGTCAAAAAATGATGCTAGTGACAATGACTAAAAATCACCATGAAATTTTGAAAAAAAGTCATTCCAAGTGAAGAAAGACAGTGTTTGATGAAAAAATGTAAGTGAGGAATTATCAATAAAGTTTATTCAAAAATCAGTAACTGGGGTGAAAGTTAACAGTATAACGACGTATTTAGTCTGGTGTGCTCAAGACAGAAAAAAGAAATGAAGAGTAAAAAGAGTCCCAAAGTATCCATAGCGTAAGAGACTAAACAAATCTATCCCTCAGTGAAAGTGAGCTGATGACTGCAATAGTAGAGTGCTCATAGCCGCGGTAAAACCTGACGTGCATACCGTAAAAACATGCGTGAGCGTAAGAAACAGGACAAAGTTATCCCTCGGTGAAAGTGAACTAATGACAACAGTTGTAGAGTGCTCATAACCGCGGTACACCCGACGTGCATACGATAAAACCATAAGAACATACCCGCGTTGCTTAACGCCGTGTTAAGAAACTATTCGGCGATGTCCTCAACATAGTGAAGATTACTAGGAGCACAAACCAATTGTTAGCAACACACAACGTAAGTTACTAGAAAGGTACATAAATACCGTGCCAATGACGACTTACCCGTGTTAAAGTAGCGATGCCGTGAACGGCCATTCTCGGTGAAAAGTTGAATTCGTCTGAGAGGCGAATATCACCTGAACTTTAAGAAAGAGGTGAACCCGGAAGTGGAAGGTGTTTCCGATTCATAGTAGACAAACATGATGATAGAAATAAAGAAGGGACGCAATACGTACGTTCACCATATGTGATGTAGATCTAACAGTGATTCTAAGTGAGCAAAAGAGAAAATAGAAATAGAAAAAAGACGCCATAAGTGCGTACACTATGTATATAATGAATCTGACAGAAAAAGAAAGCTATGGAAGCGTAAATAAACAACAAAAGTATACCGCAAATGCATGATTGTAAAAAAAGTGAAAAAACCAACAGGTAAGTGCGAACGGATTCATCATGATAATTAAAGAAAACAATGTATGCTTGACCACTAGAAGATAATAAAGATACCAATCTAAAAAAAGTTTCATACCTGAATGGAACATGATAAAAATCAAATAATCTGACGTGGTGTAAATTACTATTTAAACATATGGGTTAACCTGGTCCTGGCATCACAGTACAGCAAAAGCAAAATGTACATTTATATATCAACAGTGTATACATATATAAGAAAAAAGCATTACACACCCCTCATAATGCAGTTTATAAGAAGCATCTAAGGTCCATATGTTCATTCAATCCTTTGGGGTTAACCGAGTCCATAAAATTAATCCAATGTGTTTCCCTTTGCAAAAGGAATTGCGTATTGTCCCGTCCCTGTTTTAATGGCACTTGCTCCAGGATCAAAAATCTTAATTGGCTGATGTTATGATGCATTGAATAAAAGTGAGCAGCGACCGTGGACTTCAAATTGTTTGTACGTATGTTACTCTTACGTTCATTCAAACGTATTCTAATTTTCCACTCGGTCTTTCCTACATAAGCCAAACCGCACGGGCATTTCAACAGATATATTACATTTTGGCTGTTACAAGTGGCTGTCGCCCTTAATTTGATGGGAGTTCCCCGATTGGGATGCCGTATGATGTTCCCTTTTATGATGGAGTTGCAACTTCCACAGTTCAAACATGGTACCGTTCCTAGAAAAAAAAAATCCTCTTTTTTCTCAATAGGTTAGCTTAGTATCTGTCTAAGATTTCTTGTTCGCAAGTACGCAAATCTCGGTTGAGATTCAAAGATCCCTTTAAAATCCGGTTCTGTATTTAACATAGGCCAGTATTTCAAAATTATGTTTTTAATTTGATAACTGCGAGTAGAAAATTTAGACACAAAGACAGTTCTATTTTCGTTACCTTTGGAGGTGGTGCCAGTTAATAAACTTTCACGTGTCTTTTTTCAACTTTGGTAATGGCTTTTTGCAAAATGGGGTCAGGGTATCCCCTTTCTCTGAATTTTTTGATGCAAGTGCTCATACTCTCTTTGTAAAGATCATCAGTGGATGAAATTCTCTTAAGCCGGAGCAGTTGTGAAGAAGGAAGATGTTTTTTCAAAGATGGTTGATGAAAACTGTGATAATGTAAAAAATTGTTTCGTCCGTCGGTTTGGTATATACCCTGGTGATGAGTTGGCCGCTTCTGTTGGTGATGCACGTGTCGAGGAAGGTGATTTGTTCTTTACTACTCGATGAAGTAAATTCAATTCTTTCGTCTACCTTATTGAGTGTCTCAATAGCTTCAAATAGCTCCTCATGTGTCCCTTTCCATAGCACAAATATATCATCGATATACCTCTTGTAAATGATGAGATGTTCCATCCATGTTTCTTGATTCAATATATGATCTAAGTCAAATCTGTACATGAAAAGATTGGCGTACGCCGGCGCGGCGCAATTGCCCATGGAAGTTTCTGAGGATTGAATGTAGAAGTTGTCCTGCCATTGGAAGTAGCTGTGGAATAAGGTAAAGTGTAACAGTTCCATCAGGAATACCTTAAGTTGTTCATCCTTCTCACAACTGATTAAAAATTATTCTACCGCGGAGATGCCTAAGTTATGTGGGATCGAGGTGTATAATGATTTTACATCAATAGTACATATTATCGTATCTGTAGTTTCTTTGGTCTTGACAGATTCCAGAATGTTCAAAAAGTCGGTGGTGTCTTTGATATAGGTGGACATGCTTTGTACTAGAGACTGAAGGTGTTTATCTAGGTATTTGCCAATGGGCTCGTGTATTAGAAATTTAAAAGAGACACAATCGACTACAAGTTGGGAGAGGTCTATAATTCGGCAGACATCTACTCTCAGAGGAGACATTTAACACAGGACGATTTTCGGATACAGACGCTTCGTCTTCTGATGACGCGCAACAAAGAGGCCAACAACCCAGGGGACAGGTCACTCAGAGACCAGACAAGGAAGGTCCTTCTACATCAGGAAATACCAATGGCAGTCGGCCTTTTTTTAGAGAGAGGCCAAAAACCACCAGACGAAGCAGGAGGAGAACCTCAAAGAACCAAACAACAACCAGTAGCGAAAGGCACAAGAAGCCAGAGACTTTAGTTATTAACATTTCCAAACACCAATTCACTGACTTCCAAATCAACACTCTACAAAAAGGTTCTTCGTATGTATCAACTTATTATTCCAACGTTCTGGAAACGGAAATCAGTTTATATAAGTTCATGCGAACATTGAGATTGAGACATTTCTTTACCAATATTGTGGAAGAGAGTCCACGTTCACAAACCAACACCTTGCTAGGTCTACGGAACAAAAGCACATTCACCGCTCCTATAAGCCATAAGGTGTTAGACGCCTTTGAGACAGTTGTACAAAAGGATTTACATACTGTTTTTAAACGTGCCAAATCCAAAACTTCTAACATCACGCAAAAAGAAAGACAAACATTACAACAAATCGCATCTAATCCTGAGGTACCCATCTGCCAAGCGGATAAAAGAGGCGCCATGGTAATCATGGATACTTGCTATTATTTGGAGAATGTTCAAAATCATGTGCAAGATGACAACATTTACATGCAATTATCGTTTGACTCCACCAATGAGTTCATCAAAATTCTATCTAAGATCATTGATGACGCAATTGACAGAGGCGCACCATAACTAGGGAGGATAAGATGTACGTTATCAAAAACAATCCATCTGTACCGTATATATACATGATTCCTAAAATACACAAACACGCCACCAAACCTCCATTTCGACCCATTGTATCTACAGTCAACTCTATACACGAGCCTATTGGAAAATACCTAGATAAACACCTTCAGTCTCTAGTACAAAGCATGTCCACCTATATCAAAGATACCACCGACTTTTTGAACATTCTGGAATCTGTCAAGACCAAAGTAACTACAGATACGATAATGTGTACTATTGATGTAAAATCATTATACACCTCGATCCCGCATAACTTAGGCATCTCCGCGGTAGAATCATTTTTAATCAGTTGTGAGAAGGATGAACAACTTAAGGTATTCCTGATGGAACTGTTACACTTTACCTTATTCCACAGCTACTTCAAATGGCAGGACAACTTCTACATTCAATCCTCAGGAACTTCCATGGGCAATTGCGCCGCGCCGGCTTAAGAGAATTTCATCCACTGATGATCTTTACAAAGAGAGCATGAGCACGTGCATCAAAAAATTCAGAAAAAGGGGATACCCTGACCCCATTTTGCAAGAAGCCATTACCAAAGTTGAAAAAAAGACACGTGAAAGTTTATTAACTGGCACCACCTCCAAAGGTAACGAAAATAGAACTGTCTTTGTGTCTAAATTTTCTACTTGCAGTTATCAAATTAAAAACATCATTTTGAAATACTGGCCTATGTTAAGTACAGAACCGGATTTTAAAGGGATCTTTGAATCTCAACCGAAATTTGCCTACTTGCGAACAAGAAATCTTAAACAGATACTAAGCCAACCTACTGAGAAAAAAGAGGAAAAATGTTTTCTACGAACGGTGCCATGTTTGAACTGTGGAAGTTGCAACTCCATCATTAAAGGGAACATCATACGGCATCCAAATCGGGGAACTCCCATCAAATTAAGGGTGACAGCCACTTGTAACAGCCAAAATTTAATATATCTGTTGAAATGCCCGTGCGGTTTGGCCTATGTAGGAAAGACCGAGCTGAAAATTAGAATACGTTTGAATGAACATAAGAGTAACATACAAACAATTTGAAGTCCACAGTCGCTGCTCACTTTCATTCAATGCATCATAACGTCAGCCAATTAAGATTTTTGATCCTGGAGCAAGTGCCATTAAAACAGGGACGGGACAATACGCAATTCCTTTTGCAAAGGGAAACACACTGGATTAATTTTATGGACTCGGTTAATCCCAAAGGATTGAATGAACGTATGGACCTTAGTTGCTTCTTATAAACTGCATTATGAGGGGTGTGTAATGCTTTTTTCTTATATATGTATACGCTGTTGATTCATAAATTTACATTTTGCTTTTGCTGTACTGTGATGCCAGGACCAGGTTAACCCATATGTTTACTTAGTAATTTACACCACGTCAGATTATTTTGATTTTAATCATGTTCCATTTAGGTATGAAACTTTTTTTAGATTGGTATCTTTATTATCTTTTAGTGGTCAAGCATACATTGTTTTCTTTAATTATTATGATGAATCCGTTCGCACTTACCTGTTGGTTTTTTCACTTTTTTTCCAATCATGCATTTGCGGTATACTTTTGTTGTTTATTTACGCTTCCATAGCTTTCTTTTTCTGTCAGATTCATTATATACATAGTGTATGCACTTATGGCATCTTTTTTCTATTTCTATTACCTCTTTTGTTCACTTAGAATCACTGTTAGATCTACATCACATATGGTGCACGTACGTATTGCGTCCCTTCTTTATTTCTATCATCATGTTTGTCTACTATGAATCGGAAACACCTTGCACTTCCGGGTTCACCTCTTTCTTAAAGTTCACGTGATATTCGCCTCTCAGACAAATTCAACTTTTCACAGCGAATGGCCGTTCACGGCATCACTACTTTAACACGGGTAAGTCGTCATTGGCACGGTATTTATGTACCTTTCTAGTAACGTACGTTGTGTGTTGCTAACAATTGGTTTATGCTTCTAGTAATCTTCACTATGTTGAGGACATCGCCGAATAGTTTGTTAACACGGCGTTAAGCAACGCGGTATGTTCTTATGGTTTTATCGTATGCACGTCGGGTGTACCGCGGTTATGAGCACTCTACAACTGTTGTCATTAGTTCACTTTCACCGAGGGATAACTTTATCCTGTTTCTTACGCTCACGCATGTTTTTACCGTATGCACGTCGGGTTTTACCGCGGCTATGGGCACTCTACTATCGCAGTCATCAGCTCACTTTCACTGAGGGATAGATTTGTTTAGACTCTTTTTACTCTTCATTTCTTTTTTCTTTTTCACGTCTTGAGCACACCAGAATAAATAAGTCGTTATTCTGTTAACTTTCACCCCAGTTACTGATTTTTTAATAAACTTTATTGATACTTCCTCACTTACATTTTTTCATCATACGCTGTCTTTCTTCACTTGGAATGACTTTTTTTCAAAATTTCATGGAGATTTTTAGTCACTGTCACTAGCATCATTTTTTGACGTGGATATTCACATTTGCATGGCTCATATAAGAATCACGTTACCTTGGCATTATTGCCATTCCTGGTACTGATCCTTAATTTCTTCTATGTTTCAGAAATTAAGACCCTGACGAAGGGCTCAATTGCCCGAAATGCATTGGGCATATGAATACATGTACAATTAATTGACATTACTACATGAGAATCACCGTTATGTTGGAATAACGCTTGAGACTATGATACAAATATTTGGATAAACTCAATAAAGTTTAGTTTTTTGAGAAGAATTTATCAAGAAGTGATCAATTCATTTACAAACCTACCTTTAAGTGCAAGTTGGAGACGCCCCTCAAGACGTGAGGACAGCGCTTTCAGACTCTTAAGATCCAGCCCACAGCACCGTTCTCAGAAAGCTGGACTCATAGCCTGCGTCATCGTCGTTACATCCAGTTCACATTATTTCCACTCGGGGTTCTTAAAATTAAAGCAGGGTCCACTTTCGTACACAGGACCAAGCATCAGTGGTGCTTAAGGGCAGGGCAGGTTCCACCACAACTTTCTGACATGCATACATTATATGTGTCAAACTGAGCCAATCTGCTCCCATTTATAGATTGGCATCTGAGCGCACCCCGAGTACGTCAGAGCACGTTATTTCACTTTAGTGCTGTAAAGAGGTCTGCAAATGCAGAATAACTACTGAGAGTTCTACATTATTGCTACTGTTAAAAACCAAGGCAAAGGCTCCTTGCCGCCTAACATAGGTGGCTGGCAGCACCATTTGATGCTTTTAACTTGGTAGCATGAAACGAGTTCTTCTCGCGCCGAGGGTCAACAGACGAGATGCATTTAGCCTCTGACGCAGTGCAGTTTGCGCAACAGATTCTGCTGACAGAAGGCGGGAGAAGAGGGGAAGTGGGAACATGTAGCAATCAAAGAAGTCTCGTAGACAGCTCTTGTAATTGGTAGTTTATTCTTCAAGTTACAGCTTAATAAGTTCTAAAGTAAACCCCACCAGGAGCAGCCTCCTGGCTACTCAGCCCATCTTCTCCATCTGCCATCCCTCCAGTACCACATTCCTAACATTCTAAATGACATCATATTGTCTGTGCATCAAGGCAGGGAGAGTGCATTACTTAACAAGCAGATTACTACACATCTCCCCCTTTATATTGATTAAAGAAAATTGAAGCACTATATATCACATATATATAAGGAGAGAAGATATTGACATTCGAAATAAGTATACATGAACACAGTAGTAAAATGGGAAAAATCCTCCCAATATAATAATAATAATAAAATGCAATCATGTAATAAAACTAGAGTAAGTAACAAATAGTAATATAAATAATAAGTTGCCTTCCTTATGTAATAATAATAATGCAATAATGTAACAATATTAATATACGTAATAAAATAGTAAGATAGGAATCATAAATGCAAACGACAGGAAATACCCTGTCCCCTTACTCTCTATTGCATACTCATGCTTAACGCTTCACAGCCATCTCATGCACAACATTAAAGTAATGAGTGGCTTAACTAAAGTAACGTAAAGGCTTAACCTCCACCACCGCCATCTCATGCACTACATTAAAGTAATGAGTGGCTTAACCTCCCACATAAAATTAATGAATGACTACACGGTCATCTCCACCGCCATCTCATGCACAACATTAAAATAATGAGTGTCTCAACCGCCCACATCAAATTAATGAATTACTACACAGTCATCACCACCGCCATCTCATGCACTACATTAAAGTAATGAGTGGCTTAATACTTGACCGCCAATTCATACACAACAAACTTCCGATCTGGTTCCAGTTATGAAACCATAACCCCCACCTTCCTTTAGATTACCAATATGTGACTTTAATGTTCCCAAAGAAAACATTGAAGCCAGTTCTTTCTCTGTCCTTGTTTCTTTCTTCTTGGACTAGCAGTCCCGGTTCTACTTCTCTTACTCCGGTTCTGGACCTTGGCCTCTTTTTTTTTTTTTTTCGTTGGTTGTGAACTCTGTGGGCTTTTTGTCTTAATTGTGTAGATTCTCTGACCCAGTTCTAGTTGCGGGACCTTTGTCTCCATTCTGGACTCTCTGTCCAGGCTTTGGTGTTCTTTCTCCGAGTTTGAACTCTCTGACCCATCAGGGTTCTGAGACTTTTGCCCCCCCCTCTTGGTGCTGGTTCCGAGACGTCCGAGACCTTCGTCCCCCTTGATCCTGGTTCTGGGACCTTTGTCCCCTCTAGGTTCTGGGACCTTTGTCCCCTCCTGGTTCTGGGACCTTTGTCCCAGTTCTCAACTCTCTGTCCTGGCTCTTCATCATAGTTCCAGGACCTTTGCTCTCTCTCAGTACTGGTTCTGATTTCACTGTCCCAGTTCCGGGCTCTCTTCCAGTTCTTGACTTTACCAGTTCTGAGATACTTGCCCCGGTTCTGGAGTCTCTGCCCCATATCTCTCTCTTGTATTTAAATTGAGTTCTCTGTCGTGATTTTTGATTCTTGGTCACGTCTTGGGGCTGGAACTATTGTCCCTGTTGTGAGGTGTCAGTTGCACTCATGACGTGTTAAACATGACATGTGTTAAACACATCTACAAATTACCGAAATACATACTCCTCCATAATAGTAGTAATTGTTTGAATGACAAGGGATGAAACGAAAATAAACACAGTACCTTTATTATTTCAAAGATGTTCCCCACCTGTAGAAACAGCCATCCATCCTTTATGCGGGCATAATCTCATAGTTGACGAACTCCGGAGCGCGGCAAGGCCTAATGTCTTAGCATATGTTGTTGCTGGGCAACGTTTTGATCAAAAACTCTTTGTAAGGTATGGCATCAAAAAATAGATTCAGCTTCATGTGCTTCAGCCAACCACAAGATGGCGGCACGTTCCTGACGCTAAACCGGGTGGTTCACGGCACGTACATGCTGCGCAACATCATGTTCCAGGACGCCTCACAATGCCACAAGTTGGTGAAGATCAGGCTCGCGCTAAACTGCCAAGAAGAGATGGTGCACGAGCGACGACCGTTACGTGAGAGAGAGTCTTCAAATTCCTTTTTTAAATAAATACATTTACCCAAAACGTGCACAATTTCAGCACTACAGAGTTGGCAAAAATGTGTCTTCTCTAGCAATCTTCAACAGTGCTTGGTTCACAACGTAGGACCGTTCCACAAAAATGTCAAAAACACACCGCAGGTAAAAGTTCCCATGAGCACAAGCACGGATGAACTAAAATGCAAGAGACAGTTTAACAAATTAACAGAACCATGTCCCGATCTTTACCATTACTTTTCCCCGCAGAAATCAGTCCGAACATTACACTGAGGCCCGATCCTTGCCTCCAATCATAACATTAAAAAAAAGAAATTGTGAATTTTCACTCTGTTAGAATATGACCTTCACACCGGAGCTCGATCAATGCTCCTGCATATTTAAACAATTAACACCGAGACCCGACCTTTGCCTCAAAAACATATTTCAACAAATCTCTCTGGAGATCGATCACTGCTCCCAAACACACTTCTTAAGGTGTGAATATTTTCAGCTGGATCTGGCACACTTGGATTTTAGGGCGACCGATGGCAAGGTCACTGGTGGGGTTCGGGTGCCAGACAGCCTTACATACATACTTTTGACTTCTATTTACCTTGTGACTTCAAAGGGGTGCATTTTTCTGTTTCCATAAAGTTACACACATGGATTCTTCTTCAAAATCGTCACCAATGTAGCAATCAAAGAAGTCTAGTAAACAGCTCTTGTAATTGGTAGTTTATTCTTCGAGTTACAGCTTAATAAAGTTCTAAAGTAAACCCCACCAGGAGCAGCCTCCTGGCTACTCAGCCCATCTTCTCCAACTGCCATCCCTCCAGTACCAACATTCCTAACTCCTAACATTCTAAATGACATCATATTGTCTGTGCATCAAGGCAGGGAGAGTGCATTACTTAACAAGCAGATTACTACAGAACCCTTCTCTCAGCTGACTCCTGAGGCTGAGTGAAGTCATCACTAACACAGTGAAGTAACGTTTAATAATGGAAAGAATGCACTGTTTTTTAGGTCGAGCCTAGAGTAGCGCGCAAGCGCTGCCCTGGCGAAGACTTTATGTAGGGGCTTCAAAAAGCTGACCAGACGCTCGTGCGTCATGGCCTTTTCCTTGCGGTTACCCGCACGGCCGCCATCTGTTTCCAATTATCATGCCCAGATGCGGGCGCGATAATTGAAAACACATGGCGGCCGTTCGGGTAACCGCAAGCAAAAGGCCATGGTGCACGAGCGTCTGGTCAGCTCAGCAGGCTGCCGCGCTAGCCCCCGCTCCTCTCAGAGGCTGCCGCTTCACTTGTGCTGACGCTGCCTCGTCCCGAGAAGAGAGGGCTGTTCGAGGCACACTTGTTACATTTGTGGCAGTTTGCTTTAAAACGAAACTAGTTTTTCTATTCTTACAAATAAATTTCATTTGAATGAAAAAGTGCTGCTGTGGCTGCTGTTCTGCATTTTATAAATCGCGTGCTTGTCTGGCATAAAACGCATTGTGCTAGGCAGTGTATACCTATATACTGTAAGTCAGCATTAGGTTGTGAGCTTTGTTGTCTAGTTATTCTTCTCGGTGATTACTTGAATACACGTTTATTTTCTGATGTTTGAATCTGAATAAATCGGCATTATGTACACTAATGGATTGATAACCATCCGTTCTGTAATATTTATATTAAATAATACATATTTGAAAGGCTCTGTCATTTGCAAAATGTCACAATAGGTTGGATAAAACGTTATTCTACAACCTAATGGTTACCTTAAACTCGGAATTTAGGTATGATTTATACTTTTAAAAACATAACGTGCACCCGATTCTGAGTGAGAGGGGCCTGCTGCATTTTTTTTTGATATGCAGGATTGGGTCCCCACAAATGGGTTTGTTAGCTGGTGGCCACACCGGCCAGTGTGAACCCCCACAGTAAGTTGTATGGCCATTCACCTGCAGCAAGCTGTGTGACTGATATACATTACCCGTCATTTGCTTTAGAATGTGTGTCTCCACATTTTCCTGAACATAAAGGTTGTGCTATTCATCTATGCTTGCAGACGTGGTGTATGTTTTGTTGTCCCTTATGTTTAATCAATCTCTCAGCACATTCTCCTTGCATAGGCCCATGTTGTGTAGCACTAATAATCCACTCTAGAAGACGCATGCTACGATAGAAGTCTTGTTTTTTACCTTTGCCCTATAGTGATAAATGTCTGAATCTGTGATTATTACACTTGCTCCAATTATGGTTTAATAAGCCAATTTTTATTTTTGCTCACAAATGGCCCCTTGCGTGCTCGTTTTGGTTAAATATTTGCAGATGAAAAAAATCAAGTGGCATAAAATACACTTGTAATTGTGCAGAGCTTGATATACCATTTATTACCACTGTTAAGGGGGGATGGACATCAAGACCCAAGCATGGCATCGCCCCATGAATTGTGCCACCAAAACGTGCATTCAATGGTTAAACAATCTCTCTACGTACATCTCATGTATGCCATGTCTGTAAAAATAAATATGGTCCTGTAAAACGCAGATTTCTGCATTTATTACAATAGCGTGATGGCAAACCACTCATCACTTAGCATACCAGACCTGCATCTTCTGGACGTAGATCACATGCTGCTTTATCGCGGTTTCACACAAGGGACCCGTGCAGTGAGATTGTGCTTTAAGTTGGCTTAAATACCTGTTTGTAATGCACATAATAGTGTGACATAAACCATATATAGAGATGTATGCTATTATCCCCGTTGTTGATGGATGTTGAGGCAGATTGACCCACAGCAGGCTTTGCTACTCGTGAGTCATAGTCCCTTCTCTACACTGAACAATGGTAATAAATAACCTATTACTCGGCGGACATGAATACTTAACATAATGGCAAAGTTGTATATTCACACAAGTACATGTAACTGCAATGAATCTTTGGTATTTACGAAGGAACTCTCACTAACAGTAAACTTGTATTACCCTTGTTCATGCTATTCCCATTGATTTTTAGACACGCTTTTAAACATTATCGCATCATCTGAATACGATGCCTAACTACCACCAGCAAACGACAGGTGGCAGATAATGACAGAAAATTAGGGTGATCTAGCTATGGACATCATCTGTGCATTGTAATCCGTGTGGTGGGTTTTACCACCACCCTTGGCCCGGAGTTTTCTCGGGTCTGAAATCCAAAACTAACCCAGTCGACATGAGAAAAATAGAGGCGAACGCCAGGTCTAGTTAAAATGCCCAAAACAATCTTATGCTAAATCACGAACAGTGGCTTTAATAAGATAAATGAAAACCTCGTTCTGACAAACAGTTTTACAACACATTCGTTACGGAAAATAACAGAATGATAGGCAAAGATCAAAAAGTGTGAGACTACAGCCCAAAATGTATAGATGTCAAGTCAACAAAATATCAGTGATAACGGAAGTGACATCACACGTTTTGAGCATCACTTTCACGCACACACAAGCATCAACGATCAGACATACACTCGCATAAACCCACTTTCACCCTCAAGTATGTCTGCAACCTACATTTAAAATCATTTCTTTACTTGTCTCAGCTATCAGGGTAGGTCATATTCATGGGTTTCTTCTCTGTGCGAACACCTATATCAGGTTCATGTTTTTTTATTTTAAAAAGGCATGTACCAAAACATTTTGCTCTTCGCCGCGCAGCCTCCTTTCATGGTAAATTAAACCACCCCATTGTAAGGTGGGTGCCACTGTTTTCAGTAACCCCTATGTTAACGTTGGAAACCATGGCGATGCTCTGCCCATTAGCCAGGATCGAGAAAAGCATGCTACTTACTAGCTGGCAGGTCGCATAAAATTGTCTTCCTCCCAGCACATACTGGTCTGAAACACAGCTGGCATGTTTTCGAGCAGCCACAGAAAGCAAACGAAACAGTGCATTGGCAAATTTCTATAAGACATTGGTTAACCTCTTCTAATTCAATAGGTCTCGCCTTTATAACATTATAAATGTTTAACCATCCCACAGTTAATGTTGCACCAAGAATATTATGCTGCATAATTAAATACTTATAAGGTCCCAAAGGCGAGACCTATTGGCTATGCCAATGCTTGTTTTTAAATGATTGTGCACCTGTTTAATGATCTGGAGGGCCGGTTTTACTGTTTATTTCTCTGATACTACCACAAATATTGCCTGCAGCAAGTACAAGTGCATGCAATTTCCCATACTTTGCAATACACCTGTATGTTTTTGGACATTGATGTTACTGGGGGCGCAGAGCTGGCCTTGGGTGTCTGTCCAATTTGCAGTCAATTCTACCGATTATGCAGCTGTGATGCACTGTTGTGCTTTGTTATGATTTTTAAATATTTTTTTCATTATTTTCATCAGTTTTTATTAGTAAGGTTTAACTTAGTAAACCTTACTATGTCTTACAACTGTTAGCTTTTATATTTTTGTAGAGTAACAACATTGAAAACAGATGCATGTGATTCATGTTTCGTTGTGAAAAAATAGTTAAAAAATGTATTTGGGAGATGATGTATCCGACTAGTGTCCTTTTTTTTCAATAAAAGCCACAATGCCAGGGCAGGACAGATCTGTCGCTGTGTATGGCTTATTTATTACAAAAGGAAATGTGTTTTCACGGTAAAGCCTTCATGGTGGGTGTTGAGCCTTACACTGTACACTGATGTTTTTATTTTATGTTAGATTTGTGGCAGATAAAAATACAAGTCAGGTTTAGTCCATCAACATATCCCTAGACAATGCTTAAAGGGAAGCAGGTGTACTTTACTAGAAGCGTTCAGCCTCCCCCCCTTACAATAATGCCATCAATGAACTAAAAGGCAACTCAGTTGTCATGTGCACCCTATATGTGGTCTAGATTCTTATTACTTTTTCATTTTTTTGAAAAACAATTAGCTTAAAATGCACAATTTGGCCCTTTTTTTCAAATTTTTCTCAGGGGTAGACCCCTCCCACCCTGATCCTGACTTACGTCAGTTGGTCTCACTTGTGAAGCCAAACTTGCCTCTTACATTTACGCCCACCACTTTGAAAAGTCACCAGCCACCACTGGAGACATCAGAAAGATGTTTAGGGACAGAGAGTTGGGGTGTCTTACTTCCTGCAAAATTTATTTTCCTCACCCTCATATCACTATGTCACTGTCACAAACATTGATATACATTTTAGCTGTAAATGTCACCGCATTTGCTAACGTAAAGAACAGAACATAACACAATGACATGCACAAAACAAAACCATTAAAACATAAGAGTGCACAATGTAGCAAAGCCTCCAAAATGAAAAACAACACAACAAACTCAGTTCAACAAAACAACATCACATTGCAATAATGCAGCATAAAAAACAAAGGCAGCCTTGTACCAGCTGTCTCTTCTAACAAAAGTGAAATTGTTTCTTCCAGAAAGCAACCTCAGAACTGCTGTTCAAGGCTTTGTACTCTGGCATCTGGGTGGCATCCCAGACTGTACACTGTCACATTGCAGCACATCTCATCCAGGGCCACGATCACATCACCCCGGTCCTGATGGAGCTCCATTGGCTGCCCTTGCAGCAGTGGCGTAGCTAGCCCTTTGGCCGCCCGTGGCAGTCCCTGAGTTTGCTGCCCCGCGTGTGCCGGAGTGAGGTGCGGGGGGCTGGCGAGATCTCTGTTTCGTTTGCTGCCCCGTGGCAGCCGATTGAAGAGCGGGGGTGGGAGTGCCCGCCCCGAGACTGCAGGTAAGAGCGGTGGGAGGCTGCCGCCCCCAAAACTCATGCCGCCTGGGGCAGACTGCCCTCCCTTGCTGCACCACTGCCTTGCAGGCCCACACCATCTTCAAAATCAGCTGCATCATTTCAAAGCCATCAGGACTAGCACCCCTGCTTATTTTGAAGACCAAACTCACCAGCCCTCGGCACACCAACAGCCAGGACAGCACCAGACTGCAAACTAAGAAGTGTAAAAAAAAAAAAAATGTTTTTAAAACACAAGGTAGCAGGCCTTTCCATCTATGTTCCCAGGATCTTGAATAACATCCCTGTATCCTCAGGACCGCCCCAACTATGAGCCAATTTAGGAAGGACTTGAAGACGCCCATCTATAGAGGACTCTACTTCACAATGCATTAACAGCTACAAACCAGCTATCTATTCTATCACTCATTCATTGTCTTTGACCCTGAACAGCGCTCCCCTGCCTTAAGGCTAGGTTTGCGCTAAACACCACATACATACATAGATACATACATACATATATACATACATACATACAAAAACACAGCAGCAGAAAAAAACTGAACACCTCATCACCACAACAAAATGCCATCCAACAATTATCAGCTTTCTTATTACACATTACATCAACCTGATTTCATATTACGGCGATAAAAGGTGTTTGCCTCAAACCTTGCCTCAACTTACCACCAAGGACGTGGAGTAGCAGCAGTAAAAATTGTTTTGTACTATGGCCCTACGTGATTCTGCTGTAGAAATCGGCGCTGCACTGATGCAGATGGGGTCTGTATATTTCTTTCCGTTTATAGCGCATATATTAACTCTAAAAACCTTCGAGTTAGTGCATGTTTTGCTCACTGCAGAACTCGGAAACACGAACAGCCGTTAGCATTCCAGCTGTGAGCACGAGATAGCCTTTATCAACAAAAAACACACAACGTCTCTCCGTGGCCAGACTTTACCTGCACCTGCTTCTTCTGCAAGAACCCAAACGAAACAGTATTTGCGAAACGTAACCTTGAAGCAGGCAGTACGTCAGCTGCTAGATAAGAGCACGTAAATGACCGTGGCAAACCACTGAAAACAACACACCTCGCAGAGTTCGGTCCACCCCCTGCAGCTACCTCGGTGCATATCTGTGAACTCGCGGGATCTGGCCCCGAGACTCCTGGAGCCTGTCACATCTCGGGGTCATTTTCACAGCTTATATAAAATGACTCTTCAAAACCACATTCGCGGCAAATCCACCATTGCCTCGGTAGGCACAATAGAGCTAAGTGCCTGCCCAGGAGAACAAAGCAAATGCTGTCCACTAGCTGCTCCCCCCCCCCCAACTAAAATACAGGACTGAGCTCTCCCATTCTTATTACTTATTAAGCAATCTCAATTTATTTATTTTGTATTTATTATTTTGCCCAGCGCTGAGTCCACCCCTACGGGAGCATCGTTGAAGGTAATGCAATCGCATGAGTAGGGACCCATATGGTGACAAGATTAAAATCACTCTGCAAGACGAGCCGGAGAAGCATTGGATGCAAGTCATTTCAGGGTGCTGTGTAAAAGCGTAGAGCAAAGCCAGAAGGCTGTTCAAAGCCTTTCGATAACAGGCGGAGAATAAGCATTGATTAGAAACTATTAGATAGGTCATACTGGGAAAAAGGCAGTTATGTGAGATGGGGCTCAGCTTGTCGACAAAGATGTATAGAAATGATATGAAAGCGAAAAGAGGGAGTAGTTTGTAAAGTTCAGATAACTATCAAACCATAAAATATGGAAATAAGTAGACGTACCGACAGAAGTCGCAGCCAATGTATGAGCAATACAACCCAGAGACAGCAAGACGTAGCAGAGTGCAGCAGAGAGGTAAACAAGACAGGTGCCATCTGGGGTGAGTAAGGTGACGTCAAGGGAGTAACATAGTTGTATCATCAGCTGAGCATGATTCCTAAACGGTGAGGTCAAAGAGTAACACAGGCAGCACAAATAACATGGGCTGCTACAGACAGCAAAAGTAAAATGGACCATTCAGTCACCTAAAGGGGGTTTTCATTTACCATGTTTTAAGAAGGGGCTTGAAAGCAGAGAAAGAGGCATTTACTCCAAGTCCAGAATTTCTCATCACTGTTCCTACTTTATGAGATTAGTCCGCCCAAGTGAGCCACCTTGCTCTCCAAAGGGGAAAAATAAGTTCAGGGGCATGAGTTTCTTCTATTTTTACCTGTTCTTGAGCATAAAGGGCCCATGTCCCTTTCTCCTTCTATGTCATACCAAGCCAAAATGTGCATGGTTGGAGGACCACAGCTGAAGGGATGAATGCATGACTATTATGAGGAAGCATTGGACTAGAGTAATTAAGATTATTGGTGAGAAATCAGGTCATCAGGACCCCTTTCATCAACCCTTACTCTGTAGGTTTACCAGTCTGAAATATCTTCATCCATGCAACAAAAGAAGCCCAGAAACATTGTAAATTGAGCCCTTGTGCAAAGAGAACCTGTTAATATGGAACATCTAGTGAACATCCAGCTACAGCAGCCAGCCAAGCTGGGAAACATTATTCCTGATTTGTGAACCCAATTGATGCCCTGTACCCATGCAGAGTGGCGCCCTATGGAGCTGCCGATGAACAAAGAGCAGAATCGGTAGCTGCTATCCACCCTTCATTGACATTAGAAAATGTAAACCTGTTGTTCATGTTGCAGCTCACTGATCCTTGTTTCCTGAAACATCAAACAGAAGGAATGACAACTTCAGGTGAAACAATCAGAGACCAGCCAAAACCATAAACTGAAAGAAGGAACACTGATGCATCCCAGGCAATGTTTGCGCCATCAGTCTTTGTGTTATTCCATCACTTTCCTCAAAGAATGACTAGAAGGCTAGCAATTATCATGGGCAATATGCCTTCCAAGCTTAGCTCCCAGTATGCTCCTCTGCATGAAGGCTTGTTTAGTGGACCACCACGTCTTGTGATTCCTCATTTACTTCAGAGTACCTGCCGCCAGATGGCGGAGTGGGTGTCACCCACATCAGGTCATTGGAACATTGGAGACCGTCATCACCAGACACCTTGAAAGGCCTCTGACTTGATACCTTCTTTATCACCAGAGACCCTTACAGGTCGCAGACCTAACATCTTCTCCAGCACCAGAGACCCTGACAGGTCACAGACCTGACATCTTGTAGGAAATCTAAGCCTATGATCCCTCTTGCTGTGTAAAAGGGACTGAATGATAGTCAAAATAACTGGTTCTCCTGGAGAACTGTAGGATCAGCGAAAGAAAGCCCGTGCATTACTGTACATTGAATTAATTTGCTAAATTAGCCTGAAATACGTTATGCACTCATATGCCTCCTCTCTGTTTCTTAATTATAAGGATGCTCTGGGATACTTATCATCAACATCATAGTTAGCCATTCTTTAGATCTCGCCTGCAGGCAGCGCTCATGCACTGTCGCTTGGCAATGATCTCTTGTTTTAAAAGAAAACTCTAAAAAGGGGCTTTTAGCTCACTCATTACTTACCATTCGTTGGCATCATTATCACTCTTCTTTGCTTCCTTCTAATTTGGCATATAAGAAAACACACGCTGGCCCCTATTAACAATACTTTAGATGCAAAGAACCAAATGACCAATAAAATGTATTCAGAGGAGTTTATGAAAAACAATATCAAGACACATAGCAGCGCAGTGAATATTCGTACAGAATAAACGTGTTCGCTGCTCTCTTTAGAGATGATATATTTAAGTGATAAATTGTGATCAACAGGTGTATCAAGAAACACATGAACAGCACGGCCTGTTACAGCAAGTTCTCAACAATCATATAGGGTCTGTGTTTTTAAAGGCAACAGCGTTTCGATCCCAATAAAAATAGCGGGATCATCATCAGGGCTCATGGGATGCATCAAGCCAGAGAGCTGAAACAATAATAGAGAAAGGGTGATTAGAGTTAGGCTAAGAAAAATAAAAGTGAGCCAGTACACGGACCCTATATGATTGTTGAGAACCTGCTGTAACAGGCCGTTCTGTTAATGTGTTTGTTGATACACCTGTTGATCACACTTTATCACTTGAGTGTATCACCTCTAAAGAGAGCACCAAGCATGTTTATTTTGCACCAATATTCACTGCACCGCTAAGTGTCTTGAAATTGTTTTTCATAAACTCCTTTGAATACATTTTATATGCCATTTGGTTCTTTGCATCTAAAGTATTGTTACTAGAGACCAGTGTGTTTTTTGTTATATGGATTACCCCATGTCATTGGTGATCCTTGGGTCTCCCTTGTTCTAATTCAGAAGCATATTCGTGGTGTCACTTCCTGCGTTACTTCCTTTTCTTTGTGTGGAGCATGGACCAAGTACAGATTTATTTATATTAATTAGTGTCCGTCCACTGCTCGCGCTGTGATTGCGGTGCTATTTTGTCTTTTTTTGGCACTTTATATATCGCAAACTCAACCCGACCCGTAGGTATTAGAGCACTTTACATGAGCACCAGTTACATAACACAAGTTCACATTCATTTTTTTTAGGCTGGGGAGATTAAGTGATTTGCCCATAATCACGGTATGTGTTTTATATTGGTGGAAAGAGATGACTCAGTGGCTCTTCAGAAGAGGGCACACAGCAGCTGGGAGGAAATACCTCATCACCTTGCTGCAGATATAGAAGATTATGTACGGAGGTGAGACTACTAGGACACAGGTGTCAAGGCGCTGTATTGGAGCGTAAAATTCAATACTATTAAAAAGGTTTCCCAAATCCAGCCAGGTCAGGCACATATCTTTCAACATCATTTATGAAGTAGTAAGCGTGGGATAGAAGTTAACTTAAGGAAGTAGATTATGCTAGCTGGCAATTGAGGTGCATTTAGAAATATCAGTAATCATCATATTTTAGTCTTTTTTCCCATGACATTGAAAAAAATGCAATGTTGGGGCTTTGAAGATGGCGGCTTGTGTGTCTAAATATAGGCACATAATTAGTGAGGAAGGTCCTTCTTTTGTTTTCCCAGACTCACAGGGACAGAGATGCCACCACCCTTATTAAGTCTCTTGGAATTACTGTGCAGGTCCCCTCAATGGGCAGCTGGAAAGGTTTACTGCAGTGCCTGGCCCCTCCACTGCCTTAAATTAGTAAGTGCAACAAGAATTGGCAAAGCCAAAAGGTCTTGCTTATGCGAAATCTATTGGCTTTGCCAATTTGTTTTAACCGTGCAGCTGCTTTGCAGCATGGCTAAAAGTAAAAAACAAAAATTCTATGACGTAGTCAAAACTGGCTGCTTAATAGACCATTTCTTTGTACTTTCATCCATGCTGCTGCACATCAGCCACGCAGCTGTACAACATGGCAAAAAAACATTGAAAAAGCCAAATAGCTCTACTGCGTCATAGCACTTTTTTTTTACACTTTCAGTCATACTGCACAACAGGTGGGCTGCTGTATAACATGGCTAAACAATATTGACAAAACCAATAAATCTGGTATAGGCAAAACCTATCGACTTTGCCAATGCTTGTTTTAGTTTACATGCATTATGCAGAGCTCACGCTCAGGAGTAAAAATACATCAGTTACACTCAGTCAGCTCAGTAATCTACTGTCTACTTCAACACAGTTTAGGAGTAAAACATTGTTTTTATTTATAATAGCACTACAACTGATATAATGTTAACATATGAACGTTCATCCTTTAAGTACACCTTCTTCTTAGCAACCTAGTGCACAAAGATGTTCATTTTTTAATCAGCCTGTGACTGCTTGTAAGGATACCGGTGGTTAACATCGTAGGCGGAAACATGGTTGTAAATTACATTTCCCCTGTACTGTCCTAAGTAAATAACAAACTCTGTTTTATGAGCTTCATGATCATTGCTCTAATGTAATAATCAATTATATATATATGACATATTCTAGTCAGTCTGTCTAGCCAGTCTGGCACTCCTTTCTTTATCACAGCAAGGACATTAAAAATCATTTCTGTGAACAGTTTGTTCTCTGCAGAGGAGACTCGAGTATAAATCTAGATCTGTTTCATAAACAAACACCGGCAAAAGAAACAATTGATGGACGGAATGCTGGACAATGCAAACATTCACCCCCAGTCACAAGGATCTGGGTTTAATCCATCATTCTTTTGCTCACCACCCCACCCCAGTTTGGACCCAGCCATATGCAAATCAGTCTTGACCCTGTGCCCCATGGGAACAGTCCAGACCGAACTGCCAAGCCAAGTCCTCCCTGAACCGGAAACAAGCATCCTTTGAACGGTTTCAGGGCATCACCCTTCATCAGCCAGGCTAGCTTGAATCCAGTGGTGTAGTGAGCATGGGACCCACGTCTGGGCATACCCTTCCCACTTAGGGCGATATATGCAAAAGAAACAATTGATGGACGGAATGCTGGACAATGCAAACATTCACCCCCAGTCACAAGGATCTGGGTTTAATCCATTATTCTTTTGCTCACCACACCACCCCAGTTTGGACCCAGCCATATGCAAATCAGTCTTGACCCTGTCCTTGTGGGAACAGTCCATGCCCAGACGTAGGTCCCGTGCTCTCCATGCCACTGGAGTCAAGCTATCCTGGCTGATGAGGGTTGAAACCCCGAAACCGGTCCTAGGATGCTTGTTTCCAGTCCAGGGAGGACCTGACCTGGCAGTTCGGGCTGGACTGTTCCTATTGGGCGCAGGGTCAAGACTGATTTGCATATGGCTGGGTCCAAACTGGAATGGCATGGTGAGCAAAAAAACGATGGATTTAGGCCCAGATCTCTGTACTGGGGTGAATGTATGACATTGTTCTGCATTCTGTCCATCAATTGTTCTTTTTGCATTTGTCACCCCGAGTGGGACGGGTATGCCCAGACGTGGGTCCCGTGCTCCCCATGCCACTGGAGTCAAGCTATCCTGGCTGATGAGGGGTGAAACCCCGAAACCTATCCTAGGATGCTTGTTTCCAGTCCAGGGAGGACCTGGCCTGGCAGTTCGGGCTGGACTGTTCCCATTGGGCGCAGGGTCAAGACTGATTTGCATATGGCTGGGTCCAAACTGGAATGGCATGGTGAGCAAAAAAACGATGGATTTAGGCCCAGATCTCTCTACTGGGGTGAATGTATGACATTGTTCTGCATTCTGTCCATTAATTGTTCTTTTTGCATTTGTCATAAACAAACACCATCACACTCATTCTACAGTACACTGGTCTTAGGAAATGCAGGGTTGTCTACGCTAGGTCACCTCTGAGCAGCATTAATTATTCTATTTATAACATCCAACCTGCTGACAGCATCATCTTTGGTGTAAAATGACCAAACCTTCCAGAAATGTCACTTAAACGAAGATTCCTGATGGTTCGCTCTTACCCTCTAATAAGGAGTCCACCTCTCACTTTGCAGCTCCACGTTGTTGTAAGGGATGGTGATCTAGACCCATTCAAGGATTCCAAACACCAAAAACCTTCCCCATGACTAGCAAGAGGAAGGTCCTAAGTAGGTTTACTTTAATAAAACTCTACCCAGAGACTACTTTCATGAAGATTGTTCTTGGAAAAAACTGGCCTAGATCCTTCCAGTCTCTCGGTTCAATCTCTGTTAGCTGCTCTCTGTAAGCTGATTGTTTTGAACTCCCTAATTCCCACTGAAGGCTGTCCACTCTTCTGAATCAGTTTACACACCATCCAACATTTTATGGGTGACATCCACTCTTGCTTAGCTCAGGATGTTGGTGGAATATGCTCTCCCTGAGCATATAAGTATATCGAGGGCAGAATGTTGTGAAGAAAAAATATCGAAAGGTAAGTGCATATAGGGAAGTATAGATTTACTATTCCTAACTCCACATCTTCATACCTTGAAGATATATGTACTGCGTAAGTACCTATATAGGGAGTTAGGTATAGAAAATCTAGATTAACCTGTCAATATTTGTTTTCAATATTTTGTCCTTGATATTCTGTCCCATCGATATTGAGGGTACACACCTGGTTTGGAGGGTATATCCTATGCTGATGATACTCAGTTTCTCTTCAGATTTGACTGCCCAACAGAAGAAGTTCAATGTTTTCTCAAGGCATGTCTATCATCAATCTATTCATGGATGAGTAATGACAGACTGGCACTTAATACAGAGAAAACAGAAATTCTTATTTGTGGTCTTGGTTTCCATTGGATTGCTGACATGTGGCTGCTTAGACTAGGCTTCTCTCCATCTCTGGCTAATGTTGTAAAGATTCTTGGTTTCAAGATGAACAAAAGACTTACCTTACAAGCTCAGGTTAATCCTCCTCTTCATATCATCTCAAAATTCTTAGGAAGAAACTGAAGGTAATTTCTTCAAAATGGCTAAATCAAAAGAGGGAGTAGAGAAGTCTTTTTTTCACAGGTGGATTTAGATTCCCAATAGCTACATAATAATCAAAGAGAGAATCTACCCACTGTTTATCGCGCTTGAGTCTCCTTAAATCCACCTAGAAAAAAGTTTGGTCCTTTGGCACCTTAGGGGGCAAGGAAGGGATACCGATCGCAATATGGAGAATGCCTCCCTGATCGGTTTGTATGAATGTTTGGAATGATTGTGATGGAGCAAAATTTGCTTGTAAGAACAAGTAATCAAATTAGGATTCTGGGGAATCTAGGAATTTGATCTGGTCCCAAGGAAAGCCACATGACCATAAGTTGGTGGAAAAGGTGGCTGAAACGTGTAGGCCGCAGTAGATGCTCGAGCAATAATACCTCGAAGGCATCATCCTTTGTTTTTAATCTTGTCACACAGCCCCACTTTAAAATGTAAGACTATGGTACCACGTAGGCAATTTTTTTTTTTTTTAAACAATTTTATTGCGTCAAGTGTCAAATACAATGCAGAACTCTGTAACCCAGAGGCTGTCTGCTACAGTTTAAAGTACAAAAAGTTGCATTGACATTTAATATAAACATTTTTCAAGAAGAAATAATAATATGTACCCAACAAAACTCCCCCCATGCACTGTCTCTGCACTACATTTCAAGCATCACCTCCACTCCCACCGCATCAATGACAATTCCAGCTTAACCATTGGTCCCCTGCACCACAGTCCTGCCCACCTGTCCCAGAATCGCAGCATCTCCAGCAGAAATAGGCTCCAAGTAAAGGCCTCTATAATCCGCCCATCGCTTCCAGATCTTGGAATGCTTTTGCGGGCACCCCCGTGCTTTAAAGATAGGAGTCTCCAGACCCATGTTAAAATTGAGACCGTTCTTCCATGCTGACAAGGAAGGCGGGGCCTCTGCCCTCCACTTACGTGCAATGTCTCGTTTGGCTAATGTAAATCCCAATAACATCAGGTGGCGCTTATAGATATTTCCCCCACACCCTCCATTATATGTAACAGCACTAGTTTAGGCGAAAAAGGGAGCTCCCACCCCAAAACCTCCGCAAGGCAGGCCAAAACCCCCCGCCAGAATTTCGCAATCGCTATACACTGCCAGACTGTATGAAATAAGGTGCCATCCTTCTGACCACATCTTAGACAAAGCAGGGACGCCACTAGGCCTGCCCTCCACAACCTGGCTCTAGTATAGTATACCCGGTGTAGGTAGTTAAATTGGATTAGTCGGAGCCGCATTGCGATTGCAGCCTCCCGAGGGGAGGCCAGCGCCTCCGTCCAGTCTTCTCCTTCCAATGGCCCGAGGTCCTCCTCCCACGCCGCCCTTAATTTATCTAGTGTGGTGGGGCAGTTCGTCACCAGAGACTGATAGATTTTGGAGATTTTATGGTCTTGTAGGTCTCCCATAAACAATTTGGGTTCAATGGGGCTAAAATCAGGGAGGGACTCCAAGCCCCTAACACTGGGAAGGACGGCATGCCTGAACTGAAGGTATTTATAAAATTGAGTCTTAGGCATCTGATATTCTTGCCGGAGGTCTTGAAACGACTTTAGAAACCGTGCCTCGCATCACATCCCCCAGGGTAGAGATCCCTATATTGTCCCAATCTCGGAAGCCCGCTAGACCAGCTAATTGTGGCAATCTCCCATTGGACCAAAGTGGAGTCTCCTTTGTCAACCTGCCCCACCACCCCATCTTCCGCAGAGCCTGCTTCCACACTTGGAACACCACCCTAGTGGCAGACGGCAGGGCATTACGCATTGAGGCCGAGTATAAAATAGTGTGTAAAGTAGTAGTCCCCATGCATCTCAGCTCTACCACATATGCAGGGTAAGACCTGTCCCCATAAAACCAGTCATTTAATATCAATAAGTGCAAGGCCATGTAGTAGGATTGGACATCCGAGGTGGCCAAACCACCACAGTATGTTGACTGGAAACATGTCCGCAACGCCACTCTGGGTGCCCTCCCTGCCCACAAGAACTGCCTCAGAGCCGAGTTAACTTGGCAAAACCAGGAAGGGGGGGATAGGGAAGGGACAATTCTGTAATTGGTAGAGCAGCCATGGCAGCGATACCATCTTGAAGATGGCCGATCGACCGGGGATGGAAAGGGGCATATGAGACCAGGCTCTCAGCTCTTCGCGCACACGTGCCCACACCGGCATAATGTTATGTTCCCAGGACACACTTGGTGAGTCTGATAGGAAAACTCCCAGATATTTTACTCCTATTGTAGTTACCTGCACCGCCGAGGCCCAAGTACCCAGTTCCACTTGTTTCCCGAGAATCCACAAAGTGTCAGTGGCACGAACGTGCCTTCAACTCTCCGGCGTCTAGCGCTCGGGGTCTTCAAATATTCATCAAAACTCCACTAATAGGGCAATGTTAGTTGGGGCCGACCGCCTCCATACAAAACTCCCTCGTGGGACAGTGGGCTAATTATTTCCTCCGACTTCTCTCTGGCATTGAATGTCCTTCAATGAATATCCGGGAACTGCCTTTCACTAGAGGGAGTTTTGTATGGAGGCGGTCGGCCCCAACTAACATTGCCCTATTAGTGGAGTTTTGATAAATATTTGAAGCCCCGAGCGCTAGACGCCGGAGAGTTGAAGGCACGTTCGTGCCACTGACTACTAAAACCAGCTGATAAGGAGAGCTGCTTTTGATTCAGGTCAACTACCTTTTTGTACAAGCTGCCGTGCTGTCAATACCCTTTATTTGAAAGCAGGTGGAATCTTACTGAAGGCCACACACAGACTCTATACATAGTCCTGAAGAAGACCCCCCACAGATGATTATATAATCACACTATTGCCCAGGGGTCGAAACGTCGACGCATACTATCAAGTGTTAGTGTTCACCCAGAACAATCAAGAATAACTAGACTAATTGCTAGTTGGGTTGAAACATATTTTCATATACCTCCCACTGTGTCTAAGTGTATGTCTTGAATATATGTTCATTTGTTATGTATATAATGTGTTGTGACATGTAAATATATTTCTTTGTTTTCACTTCACGTCATTAATTTGATAGCAATTCTAGTTATATGGTGTATATCTGTGTGTGCATATATATGTGTTGTTCTCATCTTTGAGTACACAACTTTCACGAAATTGCTATAAAATCATACACTTATTCAGAAGTACATGAGTTTCTTTTGTTTTGGACTTGGTTTGGACTTTCGTCATTAAATGATAGTCTCATCTGAGTAGAGGGACCAATTGTAAAAATAATTATTGACGCTTTCTAAAGCTACTTGGTGGCAGAACCACTGTTCACTTACTGTACAAATCCCCAAGTTCAGCACGACTGGGCTACCCCATTGCTTTATATTGTCCCATAAGGGTTCAGCTGCTGCCACCGACCCAACGTTAAACTCCAAATATTGATCAATTGCCTGACCTATATGGTCTCTATACTGTTCATCCTGCAAATTCCAAGGGGAGAGGCGCCATCGAAAGGGTGGTTTCGAGGGGCCTAACTGCAACATTATTGCAACTGGGGAATGATCCGATAGTCCCCTCGGAAGAATTTCTGCATCCCTCACTCTGCCAGCTACACCTAATGGCACAAATATATAGTCCAATCTTGAAAATGATTCGTGGACTGCTGAGAGATATGTATAGCCCTGTTCCTCCTTATGCAACCTACGCCAAGAATCAACCCAGCCCAAGCCTGACACCAGGGAACATAGTTTGGTGGCTTGACAGGCAGCGGACGGTCCTCACTGTCTCCATCTATCCCTAGCCATATCCATCACATCATTCCAATCTCTCCCTACAATTGCCAATCCATCCGGTACATCTGCCCACAGGCGCTCAACCAGTGACCAGGACAATGGAGGGGGGGCATAGACACTACCCAACACCACCTGCTCCTCATAGATAGTACCCTTAATGAAGACGTACCTCCCTTGCATATCTGCCCACGTCTTAGAATGTGTATAAGGGACCCTTCGGTGAATAAGAATAGCGACCCCCCGGGATCCCCTTGTGAACCCAGAATGAAACACTTGCGAATAGCCATATCTAAGAAAGTAGAGGGCCTTAGTTCCCAGTAGGTGCGTCTCCTCCAGCTTCAAGACATCAGCCCAATAGCGTTTGGCCTGCTGGAGGATGGCCCCCCTCTTCACCTTGTCCAACGCCCCCCTAACATTCCAGCTCACAATCCGGATATCCCCAGCATGGACCTGCAACCTAGCTGTGGGGGCTGTCATCTATAGAACCAGTAGTATTAATGAGCAGTACAGGTGACAACCAGCAGGCAAGCAGCGGTTCAAGGTAGCGGCGATGCAGAGCAGTGAGGTAATAAAAACATCTCAGGTCAGGGTACATGAAACAATAATCATCTAGAGTGCAGGTAGTAACCCTACATAGCAATAATCCAGTGCAAACCAATAACGTAATCAACCCAACTCACCCCCACCCCAATACCTCAAAACTGCTGAAGTATCTGTTGCGGCGAAGGCGGCAAGGGGACCCCAACGGGAGCCCTCCGCCCGCCCCCACCAATGGATCCCCTGAAACCCACCCATAGTCTACAGGCAGTCCCCCGGCCTACAGAAGGTCAAACGAGGGTACTAGCCCCTACACTCGCTTCATTGGTCAGAGCGGATATTCTCGAGAGGTCCCCCACTGAGAGAGTTTCATTATATTTACGAGGCCGAATTCCCCGGCCGAGGCACCGAGGCAGATCTGCACCACGTAGGCAATTTTACTTTCTAAGTTCCCTCCCAATTCACCTAGTGCTCCCTTGAGGGTCAAGGTTGTAAGCACACCCGATACAGTTCATATCAGGGAGAACTCTATGATGAAGCATGCCACTGTATGACTCAGTGGGTGAGAGTTTTTGTAAACAGAAGCCATTTTCTTTCCTTTTCTAGGTGGATACAGAGAGATTCTAGTGCGATAAATAGTGGGTTGATTCTCTTTTTAATTATTACATTTCTTTAAATTAGCAACCTGCAGTGTTGGCAGTGTCTATCCTATCCGAAATTCACTACACAAATGCGCATTACTGTGCCTACCTGCTAAATGAATGGCCTGCTTGCAGCTGATTAACAACACAGCAGTCAGACTGGCATCTAGATTGCAGAAATTGGACCACATTTCAGATGTTAAGCTAAACTGTACTGGTTACCAGTACATCAGAGGATACAGTTTAAGGCCCTCTGTTATACTCATAAAGTTATATTTGTTGCAGGATCTCCTGCCCTCAGGACTCGCATCAGAAAATATCCAGATTGTACTCTTCTCTCCTCTTTCAAAAGTTTGTTAGAGGTGCCAGGATTAAGAAAGGCTCATTTTGGGGACAGATCATTTTCAGTGCTGGTGACGAAACCTGGAACCAGTTACCCGCCACCCGCTACCTTGCAATCCATTGTGAATCACAGTGTATTTTGCAAGTATTTTGCTCTTTGTTTTTCTTATTTTTATATTCTTGTTTTATTCTTTTCTTGTTTTTTTCCCTTATCTGTTTACTCTTTACAGCGGCTAGATGCCCAGTTAAGGTGAATGTACCTTCTCTACCAGTATCTTTTTAATTTAATTTAATTTAATTTCCACTACATTGATACTCTTTGGCCCTTGTGCAAAGGAAACTGCCCATCACACATAAAAGAGAAGATTGATCCTCTTTTGAGAAAGCTAATATGGGGCACATGCATAACAACACCTCAACTGAACTGTCGCTATCTGTACACATGTACTGGCTCAGTAGAAACGTCCTTTTTTTTTTTTAAATCTTTTTATTTTTTGCAAAGGGTGATCATCACAGTATATACAAATATACAATAAAAGAAAAGAAAAAAGGAAAAACCGGGGTAGCACCAAATCACATAATTTCCATAAAACAAGATTGGTTAATTGAGAACATATACAGCAGGAAAATCAAATTTAAATTATCAATCCTTAAGTACCTTATGCCAAACAGTTTAAAATTTCTGCATAGCACGTATACCTCTGGTTTTTGCCACAGCTTTTTTCCTTTCACAGATCTCGACCACCAAAGTCCACCACTCCACCGAGCTACTAGGTTTAGGGGAGATCCAAGCCCTGGCGATGGTGAGCCTTGCAGTAACCAATAAGATGTCAAAAAGTGCACGACGTGCCGGGCTAGGATCAACCCTAAAACCCATCATTATCTCCTGTATGGAAAATCTTAATTCTAGACCCAATCTGTCTCTACAAGCGTGGCTAACGTCCTCCCAGAAAGCCCAGATCTGCGGGTATGTAGCAAACATGTGCACTATGTCGATAGGCTCAGTAGAAACTTCCATTGCATAATCAAAGGCATATGTCATAGCCAGGAGGACTCACAGGCCTGCCCTTGGAACAAAGCAGACAGTGTCAGCTGCTTTGTACCTGTACATACAGGTGGAATATTTTTACTTCTATTGGAACATGGAACTGTTCACCTTAAAATAAAGGAACACTTGCACAATAACATAAGATGCCATCTTGATTTATTGTGAAAGGGAGGAAACCCTGATTCTCTTTTTTCAACTATCACGTAACTGGGGTGAGAATGGTCCAAACCCCATTAGAGTGTTCACCCGCAAGAAGCTCTGGGTATTTTAATTGACAGGAAGAGGGTGCTGGACCTTGCATCCTATTTTCCCAGACAGTGGAATCACACCTTCCCTCCTACTGGGCCACAGGGTGTGCAAAGAGGGGTGAGAGCACTATACTGTCTTAAATATTGGGGTTTATCAGAAGCTCCCAAACCAGTTGTGGCTAGCTGATGCCACAGATAATCTCATCTATGAAGACGTTCTGATGGCCCAGTGGTCATGGAAAGGGAAGCTCCTCCCACTGCAAAAAACAATAGGGGCAGATTTACAAGCCCCTTGCGCTGCCAGTACGTCACTTTTTGTGACGCACTGGCAGCGCATTTCTCTGCCCCATATTTACAAGGACAGGAAAAGTCACCCTGCGTGGCTTTTCCTGTCCTTGTAAATACGGCCCCTTTACACGCAGCATTATGCGTGAAAGGGGCGTTCCATGGGTGTTGCTGTGGGTGTTCCCACGCAACACCCATGGAACCAGACACATTTCCAGATTTACGAGGATTCGTAAACCTGGAAATGCGTCAGTATGCTACGCCACCCTAGGGGTGGCGTAGCGAGGCGCAACGAGGAGAAATGTTTTCATTTCTCCTCGTTTATTTCCTCTTTCAATGCGTGCTGCATTCTACAGCACACATTGAAAGAGGAAAATGCCTGTAGTGATTGTTTTTGTGCAGGAAGGTGCCCCTTCCTGCACAAAAACAATCTCCCCATGATACAGGCATCCTTGCACCATGGTGCAAGGGTGCCTGCGCTGGCGCATGGCAGCTGTTTGTGCGCCAGCGCAGGGGAGAGCACAGGAGTGCAACATATCATTGTAAATATGTCGCATTCCTGTGCTCTGAAAGTGCCGCAGCGTGGCACAACCAAAGGGCTTGCGGTGCCACGCTGCGGCACTTTCTCGTAAATCTGCCCCACAGTTCCCTAGGTTGTAACATGATCATCTATGGCCAAAGCTACTGAACAAATTTACACTAAACTTGTAATAAAAGTAGACCTTTAGTTATAAAGAGTGTTTTGTTGGTTTGATGTAAATTTGTTCGGTAATTTTAGAGAAATTAATGCTTTTAATAGGAGCCGGGTGGGTTTTGAGGGGTAAACACTTTAGTATATCTTGCCCATTATAGCCTGCAATAAAGATGTTCCATTTGGCAAGGAAACTTTCTGCTCCTGTTGACCATTTTGGGCCCTAGGACAAAAAGAGAGGCCGCAGACCCAATGGCACTGAGTGACTGGTCACAAGAGTGAACTTATTCCCGTGGCCACCATTACAGGACATGAGGCAAGATTATCGCCCCACAAAGTATAAGAAAAGGCCAAATAAGGGGCCAGGTTGAGCACTCGCTGACCTCCAGGTCAAGTGGGGGTGGGTGACCCAAAAGGGCCCCCACCATATGACCCAAAAAATGTAAAATAAAAATTCAGCTTGCGACAGGGTCTGTGGACAATTTGTCAGGGCCACGGAAACACCAACAAATGGCACCCCATGTCCATGACCTCGAAAAATAGCCTACAGACCTCTCACTACATGGTCCTACAGCATGAATCGTAGTCCATGGATATAAAACCAAGGCAAACACAAAAAATCAAGGGAGGGAGAGAGAGATAAGAGCAAAAAGGTTCACTCAGTCCCCCAACATAATGCGCATAATCAAGGAAAGTAAACTAAAGTATATAACAAAGTATTCAAGAAGGTAGGTAGAGGACTTCATTCAAGACCTTCAACCACGTATTCGACCTCAAAGTGATATGTTTTGCCCCGCTTGGGTTGATTTCGCGGCTAGCATCGTCATCGGATCTTCTTCACTTGAGTGTCTCATTCTCCAAGTGAAGGAACGTCCTCCTTCCTAAGAGGTCAGCTGTCTGCTTAGAGGCGGTGGTGACGTATGAAGTGAGTTTAAAATTATCTCCAATCCCAGAAAAATAGGATTTACTAAGGACAACAAATACAATGGGATAGGTATAAGGTTAAAATCAGGAAGCAATGTTATTAGAAAGAATTACTTATCCCATACATCTAGGGTGTGAGGTCTGGTCAACATGTTCCAGCGGTGAATAGCCCTGGTGGGTCTGTGGCTTTCGTCAGGACCGGGTGAAGTGGTAGTCCTCCGATTTTGAAGGAACCTATGCAAGTAGCTTTCTCTTGCATGTATCCTAGTCCATGCAACTCCTCATAGATGGACATGTCAAAAATATAAGCCCGATAGTGGCCTTATTCAGAGAGATTATTGCCTCATGGGTCAGGGAGAACCTGTGGGTCCCTTCGCATGTGGGAACCGGCAATTTGCACAAGTGTCCTGGTCTCTCCATCCTGGACTTGTGCAAAGTGCCTCCCTGAACCAGGCGTCATGAGGAGAATTAGCTTTATTTCTTCTTGTTACTTCCTCTTTCTATGCGTGCTCCAAACTGCAGCATGCTTAGAAAGAGCAAAATGGCTTTAAGGGTTGTTTTTGTGCAGGAAGGTATCCCTTCCTGCACAAAAACAATCCTGCCTGTAACGCAGGCACCCTTGAATCTTGGTGCAAAGGTGCCTGTGTTGGCGCTAGGCAGCATACAGTGCACCAGCGCTAGGAGACAGACGAAATGCACCATTTCTTAGTTGATGTGGCACATTTGTGCTGTTTACCTTGCACGCATCACAGCTCCGCAACTTTGCTTGCTGCTCTGTGTTGTGTGAAATGCAAGTAAATATGTCCCTTAGAGGATGCAAAACACTGAACTTACTCCTCCCAAAATGACCCACTCAGCTCTGCCCTGGCAACATCTTGAACTTTGAGGGTTTCCTTCTACCTTAACACAACATTTTTTTTCAACACACTGCAGCCTCTCTCTCGTGAGGCTCTTGTGGCCCTTTTTAGGGAGACTGTGGACCCCGCATGACGAGCAACGAGGCCAACATAGATCTCCTGAATATTTTACAGTTTAAAGGGCATTCAGAGTTTCCGATTGGATTCCAGATAAAGTAATCTTCTCCCATGGCATCCAGAGGCTTAAAGCATCATTTTGTGAGAACCAGAGGGTGTTTCTGAAGCTCACTGCTCCATTTTGGCCATCTATGGCCCAGTCAAGAGAAACAAATCTACCAGGACCATTGGCGGCAGCTGCAGCTGCAGAGGAGGATGAAGATGTGCAGTGCCTTGGTGAAGCTGTTAAGAAAGAAAAGAAGTTTGAAAGAGTGGGAATTCTTTACCCACCCAGAAGCCAAAAAGAAGATCAATGCATGCAGAGTAATGTGTAAACTCTGCAAATTGAAAATGATTGAGAGGATAAGAGGTTTCTATTAATTTAGCACCTCTACAGTTCGAAGACATCTTAAGCATGAGAAGGAGTACACATGGTAGCAGAGGAAGAGAGCACGTGCGGAGATGCAGGAGGGCCTGAGGAGATGTTTGTTGGGCAGGAGACCGAGGGGAACCCACATGAGGTGCTGTGTACCGGATGTAAACTTCACATCTCGTTTAGTGAACACAATAAAAAATAGTAGCAGAGAATATGGAAGAGCAATTCCAAAAATACCACCAATCAAGAACAATGAAAATCACCATTCGCCATGTTTACCATGTTGTACTTGGTGCATATTATGCTAAATTTTAATGGTTTTAATTAACTACACAATAAAGTCGTTTCAACCATTAGCCATGTTTACCAGTGTAACAAAATGTTAAAACACAAAAACACAGCAAAACACAGGCCCTGCAAGCAACCTCTGCAGCACATGGCTGAAGGCTGTGCTCAGCAGGGTTTGGCTGCCCTCATCGAGTTGGGCACAGAGTCTGGCCTGAAACCAGGCCCAGCAGTCAACCCCTGCTGCACAAGGCCAGAAAATGGCCATTATCCACATGTATACTGTCTAACAAAATCCAAAAATGCAAAACAAAAAAAGGTTCTTTTTAGAACCACCCACCAAAAAATTAGGACCTTGTCTCAGTTAACTAAGCCATGCACAGATTGGACAGGCCCTGTAGTCAACCTGCACTGTAGGTTGAGCGCCTGGCTTCCCCAACCCCTGCTGCAAACAGCCAAAAGCTCTATTCTTTGAGAGTGTAAGCCAAAGCAGAGCCTGGCCTACGTACAGTCCCCTCTGTGCACCACAAAGTTTGTGTGTCACAGCAGGGGTTAGGAATAAAATGCATCATAAAACCCCCAGGAATTCAATTAAAATACCTGTAATATGGCACCGACACCGACCACCTCTCAGGAATGCAACATGGCGCCCAGTGCCAAATCGGACAAACGGAAGGTTAGCATACCAGCATACGCGGTACGTTCGACGTAAGACGCGGACAATATCCGGACGTAAGGCGCGGATAATATCCGGAAGGAGGAGCTGAGGGAGGATCCGGAGATGATGGAAAATGGAGACGGGATGCCGCGGGAGTACGAGGAAGCTGCCCGAAGAAGCGAGGAAGGTCAGGAGCGAGATCCCGAGGACAACGGTACCAGAGCCAGCAAGCCGACATCACGCCCGCTTGATGAGAGCCCCGCTGTTACCGCTGGAATCCCGGAAGAGGAAGCCATCGGTGCACCCACTGCCACGTCCCAGGAGGGTCGTGGCCACAGGCAAGTGTCTTCCCTTAATATACTTGCGATACTCCGCTGATGGGCGGGAAGCACACGCTAACAACCGCACTTAAGAAGAGCTGTTTCCCGGGTGTGGTGAAGGGAGCACCAAACTATCCCCAGATACATTGCACTGTTTTTACAACTTTTTTTTTCTTTGTTTGAGGCGGACATCCTAAACATTCCCTGACGTTTGGTGGATATCCATAAATTACAAGGGGAACGACCTTGGAAAGGACGTACGGCCAAGAAGCAGGCATTCACTGCACAAGAAGGAGACCACCCCCGTTTTCTTCAACCTTTTTGTTTTGGTGTCTTAATAAGACTGCTCCAACAGTATCACCTCATTTCCCCAATAAAAACAAAAAAAACGAAGACCAGACCTCTCTTCCTCACATGTCTTTTGTACACTGCCCCCTTTTTAGTCTTAAAAGGTGAAAGACAAAGGAGGTTAAAAGGGGGGGGAGGGAGAGGGAACGGTCAAGACAACAATACCACAGTGCAAAACTGAGTTATGGTTCTATTTCAAAAATCACAGTTCGAAAGTGAGTTATGGTTTGGTCTCAAATGCTAAAAACCACTGAAATTCACCAGTTGTGGTATACAAAGCAAGTAATGCATGACATAACTCACATCACTGGTCAAACTCAAAACACCCATTGCACAGAAGAAAAAAAACTGTCTAGCAAGAGAGGGCACGTTTTAGTCAGAACCAATACTCAGTTTCAAACTGTGTTTTTTCATTGAAAATACATATAAATACATGTTTTGGTGTTTTTATTGCACAAAATGCAGAGGTATAAAACTTCACAGGAACCCATGAAATATTTTGCGCGATTTACTGAAATTACGTCATAATACGAGCCTCTGCAGAACTTCACCATTGCCCATTGTTTAATTAGTAACTTCTTCACGAAAACTAAAGCAGATTGGAATGTTCAAATTGCAATCAGGACTCTTGTTAGCTGAACACTGCAGGAAAAGCTTTAAAAATCTATAAGCTTAGAAACTGTTTATTGTTTAAGTAGCAGTATGTTTGTAAAAGTTAACCTGAACTTTTTTAATGCCAGGAGAGTTCATCGTTAGCTGAACCCTGCAGGAGTAGTTTAAAAACCCTTTGAGCATAACCAATGCGCAGTTAACAATGGGCCTGTTTGCAATTAGAATGTTCAGCTTTTATGAAAAGATGCTTGATTAAACAATATCCAATATTCACGTTACAATTCCAAGATGGCCATAGAGTAAAGATTGCACTCTGTAGCCACCTTGGAATGCTACTGTGCATGGTGTATCAGCGTTTTACTGTTCCAAGATGGTCGACATATTGAATCAATGTGTGGTATCCATTGAGGGAAAAGCTAAACAATTAAAGACTATGGAGAACACCATTCCAAGGTGGCCACCTTGTTTAGAGGCAGTGGCTGGGGGGCGCGGGGGGGTGTCACAGAAGATGAAAGGAGGGACAAGTGAGCAGCCTTGAAACACTGCCTGGGGAGTTGTGGGGAACTGTAAAGAGGAAAGCAAATAAAACATGGAAAATGGAGGTGTTGCCTGATCGACAATGGCACAGGACATGTGGAAGACAATCTCCACTCTGCCTGAGTATAAGCCCCAAAATTTGGCTGGAGGGGCCCAGGCGAATTAGTTCAGTGGTCTGTTCATGGAGACATAGGTGGGATGGGTTCAACGACTGTGGATCTGGCCCAAGGTAAAGATGGTGCCTTAAAGACAAGATGGTGCCAGTCTATCCATAAGACGAAGGTGGGATAAGAAACAATGGTGGCTTCTGGCTAGTGCTACATCCTTTACATTAATGAAGTCCTTAGTCTGCGGCCAGAGGAAATTGGCGAGGCACGTGGGAAGAAACTGTTGAAAAGAGACTGCAGGGAAGAGGAATGAAGGCAGCCAATTTCGTCCAGCTGTGGAATGGCACAGAGGCCATACAAGAACAGAGCCCAAAAGTGAGCAATGAGGTATAGGGGCCGCCTTGGGGCAAGAGGCCTGGCAGTGACTGCAGGAGTAGAGAGACACAGGACTTTGACAAAGGAGCTGAGCTGCCTGATGGGATGGTCTCTGCCACACTAATTCTCTAAACAAGGAAGTGGAAGAGGAATGGCAAGCTGTGGAGGGCAGACTACCACTGACTAGGGAGGAGGTCCCCCTAGAATAGAGAGACCATGAGACTCATCTGTAGGACCCCCACATTGGAAGCACTTATAACCCGATTCGAAGAGGCTTCCGTGTTGTAGCACATGATAAGTATGAGTGACCACTCTAGAGCACTGGTGCATTGAGTGCTCTCTGATCCGTGATAGCCATTGCTGTGTAGAGTGTAAATTGGGAGAGACAGGCCAGTGGAGGACCCTTGGGTGCTGACACAAACTGTACCCCAGGGAAGCCTGTTGTCACAAACTTGGGACCTTAAGGAATGGAATCTTGACTATTGAAATAAAGAGATTACAGAACGAGATCCTATGCACATAGAGGAGTGCCCTGTCCAGCGGCCCAATTGGGAGACACAATGGAGTCCATGTGAATGGGTAAAAAGGCCACGCCTGCAAATTCAGTGCGTTTCATCACACACTATCATTTGGTAAACTTAGAAACATCACTTTGTTCACTACTGCAAAATACTTCATAAGCGGTACAAGTGGTACAAGCCATGGTAATTAGTAAAGCAAAAAAGGACCAAAGGCTTCATAAAGGGAAGTCATACTAGGGATAACACCAAGAAGGTGCTACATCTGATAGATATAGCTTAGAAACAACTGATACTGTTTTCGCTTGGCACTGAAAAGGCTTTTGACTCGGTGAATTTGGTGTTCTTTAAAGTGACCGTATTAAAAATGGGCTTCAAGGATGACCTCATGACATGAATTCTGGTAAATTAAGGGTCACCAAAGGCAGAGGTGTGAGATAATGGGTTCTTGTCACTGCCCATTAAAATAAGCAGAGGTACCAGTCAGGTATGTCCAATGTCTCTGCTCCTTTTGCTCTCTACCTGAAACTGTTGGTACAGAGGATCAGAGGTAATGTGCAGATACGAGGGAGATCAGTAGGAATAGACACATTCAAAATCATGTTGTTTCTAGGCGACATCCTCCTCACTCTCAGTTCCATCTGCTGAGAACTTATTGGGAATGCTGTTGGAGTTCCAGAGAGTTTCCACATTAAAAATAAATATGGCAAAAAGTGAGGACCTTTTGGTATGGAAAGATAGGTACAAATCTGAAAAGTTCAGACAGAATACTCTCTTTAAGTGGCCCACATCACACATTCGTTATTTGGGAGTTGACATCATCACAAAGGTGGATGATACTGTGCAGAAGAACTATGAATCACTATAAACATTGATTGCAATGCAGCTACTGGGTTGGAGCTGTTATGCCATCTTATGGGTTAGACGAATAGCAGACATCTAAATGATGGGACCACCTAAGCTACTGTATGATTTTGAAACATAAGCCATGTGGACTGGGAACTTAAATATTCTTGAACTACAGAAGCTCCTGGAAGATTACAGATGGGTGGGTGGGAAGGTGACAATAAAGAGCTCTCAACATGCATTACAAACTCATCAGGTGGGCCTAGGAATACCAAACGTGTTCACTTTTTATCAGCCACTCATATTAGATTCTTGATTGAATGGAGAAACTGAAGAAGGTTGATGCATGCTAGAACCTTAAGGGGTAGGCCACTATTCGAAGTTCTGTGGATACCAAAACAACAAACAATAGAACCCTCTATAGATTTGCATGTTAGCTACACTCTTGAGAACGTGGGACAAACTGAGCAGAACACAGGGGATTGACATTTACCCCTACCCATTAAACCCTTGTGGGGCATCTGGATTTCCCAGGTATACAGAGGGATGTCTATAAAACATGGAAGGAGAGTGACTGCTTTAGATGATGAGATATGTTCCATGGGGAATAACTGAATGGGTTCAAGGAATTTAAACAGGAACATGGTGTACCAGAAGTGGAGCAGTTTTGATACACACGGGTTTGGCACTGAGTGGTGCAACTGTAGGTAACGCAAGCAGTGACCAGGGGTCTCATGGCAATGGTGAGGTGTCTACAGGATCAAGGAGATACGACATGTGCCATTTCCAATTTTTACAGAGCCTTCCAGATGAAGTGGGGGTCACCAGGCTACAGTCCAAATGACCTGGTAGCGGTAATTACAGGCACCGTGAAATGAAGACCAATGGAAAGATATATTTTTCAGGAATACTAATCACACCAGACATGCTAAAATTAAAGAGCTTTATTTAAATGTTTGTGTAGGTGGCAAGCTGTCAGTCCAGACACAAAAAATACTTTTATACACACATAGCTAAATGCTGCAGATAAAATTACAAATCTATACAAAAAGTTGCAAAAAACCAATATACAATCCGTTCTAACAATGTTTAGCGGGGATTACCACAATACAAACTTCCTACCCTCAGGGTTTGGCAGAGGGAGTAACCTACACCAAAACTCTTGCCTTCTATAGTAATCTGTGAGATTTCATGTAACAAAGATACCTGTTGACATGCTTGCACACGGTGTAGGAACAATCCACCCATACTGTTTTGTCTTTAACATATGTTTTTTTTATAAGAAATAAGTCAGGTCAACTGCCTTTGTCATGTTTTTTCCTAATAAACAGGTTAGATTTATGGCACCTGAGATACCTTGTCTCAAGGAACCAACTAGGTCTATCGCCTGTATCGTTAATGTGTTATCATAACCAGATAACCAACTCAGGCCTGACTGCACTGCGCAGACACTTTTCCAAAAGTCAATCATCAGACATAGAGTCATGAAAGTACGCTATGTACAAAATTACTGTTGACAAATTAATGTACAACTCCTTCTAGAAGGGCCTAACAAGAATTCTCAGAGTGTAAATCAATAACCCCAAAGGTTTATTAGAGGGTTAATGAACGCCAAAACCCTGGTAATCCGTGACATGTAACAAAATACCAGTTTACATACTTTAACAAATCCACCCTTACAGGATTATCGCCTTTAATATATGTGTTTCACAATAAATATGTCAAGTCTACTGCCTTTGTTATAACTTTCCCATAATAAACTTATCAGACTTTTAGTATCGGGATATCTTTACTTTTCTCAATGAACCAATCAGACATTCAGCTTTTTGTTATGGGCTTGTCACCATAACTAACCCAGGCCTGCTGTATTGAACATTAGCTTTCCCACAGGGCAACAATGAGTCATAAAATACAAATATGTAGAAAATTATAGCAGTCAACCAGATATAACACATCATAAGGAGATCTAACAAGGATTATCACAGTCCAATTCTTCTACCATCAAGGCTCTCAGAAGGGTATGCCTTTCAGCACCAGCATGTTCAATAAAAAGGAGAATATATAGTAGAATAAAAAAAACAAAAATCACAAAGAAAACAAAACTGGTGTGGGACTTGCCTTTAGTATGCTGCACTGGCTGGGTGCCCCATCTCTGGCACAAAGTCAGAAAAAAAACAGGACATGGTGGCAGGAGGAGGTGGCATTATGAGGGAGAATGCAACTAGGAGTGTCAGTGAGAGAGGATTGTTTTTTATCTCTCAAGAGCAAATGTTTAGAAAGGGTAGGCCAACGCTCTGTCTCGAGGTGAGACTTGATTCGAAAGGTAAATAATGGGAAGAAAGAACCGAGGCATAATGTATTTTTTGCCTTGATTTCCATTCATACTCCTGGGGAATTTTGTGACTCCCTAAAAAGGAAATCTATTTAGGTCATAAGAAGAAAAATTCAATGGGCCCTATTTACAAAGATACATTTACACTTTTAGATTTACATATGTATACATTTACCCTTTCAGTTAAGTGTAAGTCTACACTGTTTCACTACTCACCATTTCAGATGTAGGTTTACATCTAAGTGCAGACTAACACGTCTCTACCCCCTTATGGGGTGGAGACATCTAAGACATAATGTTTGAATGTAAAGATACTATTAGTAACTTTTCATGCATAGCCAAAGCTCTCCCTAAGGGAAAGTATAGGGAGTAATATGAAAGTGTATAGGATCCTAAAAAATATGTTACTCAAAAATAAAAATGCAAATTATTTTCAAACAAGCATTATTAACTGAAAACTAATAACATTAAATGCTACAGCAAATTAACTTAATTTTTTAACTAACACTAAAACTATTATATATATTTGTTTCTTGGTTCCACCAAAGCCGCTGTTTCACAAACACAGCGGGTGCCCCGACACATGAGGGCGGTCTCACAATATATTAATTTCCACAGTTTCCAGAAGCCAGAAACAATGTCACGCACTCATAGAGGGTTGATTATTACAAATGTATTTGCCACACAGGAAAAACCCTTGATAGATGCGTTTCGGCACTCAGCCTTTCTCAACAACAACATCACTTTACATTTTGAATGATATTGAGTACTCAAAATTGTCTTGGATATAGACTTTGCTATACTGGGTGTGAAACCTAGCCAGTTCCAAACATGAGGTTGATATTTTTCAAACCAGAATATATGTATTTTGATAAGTACCAAAGAGTTGATACTGGCAGTTTGGCTTCCCTGAGAGTGATGAAATGTAAGTTTGTGGCAACAACGTAACTTGTCAGACCGTTGTCGCATGTGATCTCAATTTTGAAGCATGTCATGTACTGAAACCAGAACAACAGGTATTTATAACATGCCTAATGTGCCAAGAAATGTAAAGAGAATTTTCTCCTTGGTTGGTTCCCCCATATAATGTTGTCTTTTTCATTTTACTCCGTTTGCCCTGTATATTTTAAATTTGACTGCTCATGTATTTTCTTAGTTTGATATACGCCAAGATGGCCACCGTAGTCCTACGATCCCATATATATATATTTTTAATCTAGATTATTTAATGTATGTATTATTATTTCCTAAAGGGTGTTATATGAATCCCCTGGGTTCATTATTTTCTATGGGATTGAGTTGTGTTGCCACTGAGTAGCCACGTGTGGTGCTTGACTTACTCCATGTCTGAGCTGGAGTAAATTTACTCATTTAGTACTGTTTTGGGAAAAATATGGCTGTAGTAACTTGTAGAAGTGTAGTTTGTGAATAGCAATGGGCTTACTCTTTAGTGGGTGGGAGTTAGTATTTGCATGTCCCTTCCTACCCCCCATACCAGGAGCGGCTCCTCCGCTAAGGTAGAGGAGCGTCGCCCCACTGCTTTAAGGCAGTGCAGAGGAAAAAGAGAATGATAATAACGAAATGCGTTGTTATCATTTTCTTTTTCCCTTCCTAGGGGTGGGGCTGGCCAGAGCAGGGGCCAGGGGAGGAGTGGTTTGCCCACTGAAAGTGTGCATGAATGTTTGACCGGCCCTCTCGGGCCAGCCAAACATTCATGTGTACTTTTGCATGTTCCTCGCCAGGCTACATTACACAGCATGGTGGGGAACCACGGCGCTCAGACGAATCACAACGTTGTGATTGGCTTAGAGGAACTTAGGGCATTGCAGGGTTGTGATTGAGTTAGGGATCATGGGAATCCGGGTGCTTGCCCTGCAACGACGAGACTGGAGAGGCTGCAGAGAGGCGGCAGCGCAAGCAGCAGATAAGTCTTATTCTTTTTCGTTAATTTTTTTATTTTCTACCCCATCCCCCCCACACCTCCCCTCGCCCCCGTTCCCTACCAGCCGCCACTGGCCCCTACTTTCCCCACCCTAAACCCCCACCCATTTTCCAACTACTCCACCTTGTCCTCCCACATTTACTACCAAAACATATATGTATGTGTGCTGAGATCTCGGCACATAAAAGAAAGGTGTGGCAGAGGTAGGTTAGTGAATAGCATTTTGTAGTACATGAGTAGTACTACTTTCAGTTCTACAAAATGCAGTTTGTGAAACAGGTCCAATGTGTAGATTCAAGTGTTCAAAAAGGGTCTTTGGAAATCATGCACTACATATTTAAGGGTCCTTGATTCACATGCAATTTGCGTTTCACCCGGGACCGCTGTTTCCCACAGTCATTGAAAGATAAAAGAGTGAATGTCCAGCAAAGATGTTTCAGCCCGGAATTAAAAACTAATTGCCAAAGAGTGCTCTAATCCGTATGCATTATGCTGCAATAGTTTATACAATGACTTATTCATTCCTACATTTAATTTCTACTTTAAAGTCGGCAGAATTTCTTGGAATCAGTATCACAATTGCCCTTCAATTACACTACATCATCCAAACCAGAATTAAAAAAGAGGTTTACCTGAGCATTAAACTAATGAGAGGGAAGACTTCTGCGACAGAGAGACAACACAACTCTTCAGTTCCTGGCATAACAAATTCACCTCAGCATTTCAACTCAATGAGGGCCTCATTGTGTTATGCTATGTCATGTGTATTTGTATAGTGCGCATAATAATGATAAAGCTTCTTCTAGAGCACAAGGTCTAGGGCCTGACCTACCAAGCCTGGAGCAGAATACCATGGGGAGCTGGGGCTCACCCCGAAACTAATCTAAGGTGAACTAAGCAGCTGGTTTTGAGGCTGTTCCAAAAAATCATTTCAGATGGTTCCGCTTTCAAATGGACCAGCAAGGAGTTCCAAATCTTAGTTGTCAAATAGCCGCAAGATCGGGCCCCAAGCCTGGCCCTAAAAACACGGGGTACCAACACTAGGTTGGCCCTTGTGGATCTCAGACTGCGTAAAGGAATACAGGGTTGCACCATTGGGAGCAAATATTTGGGGCCCTTGTTATTGAGAATTTTGTGACAATTACACATGGCTTTAAAGGTAATTCTTTTCTCTAATGGGAGCCGGTGAAGAGTGCCAAGGGCAGGAGTAACCGATGCCCTTCTGGGAAGATTCAGTACCAAATGTACTGCCGCGTTTTGCCCTCTTTGGAGTTTTTTCAAGCTCCCTTTTGCTACTCCAAGATATAAGACATTACAATAGTCTAACTGTGAGGTTACCAAGGTGTGAACTATGGTTTTCTTCAACGGTGTAGGGAGCAGCTCCAGAATCCTTCTCTTGGTTTTAAGGGTCCTGAAACATTTCCCGGCAACACTGCTTATCTGACTCTCAAAGGACAATTTGGGGTTGAACCATACACCCAAATGTTTAGCTTTGTATTTGAGGACAGGAGTCTGGCCCAGAGCATCAGGCCACCAAGCCAACATCCAGATGGAAGGGGATTTGCCAACGATGAGGACCTCAGTTTTATTAGCATTAAGCTTCAGACAGCTGTTAGCCATCCAAGTAGCCAGTCCCACTAGAGAGGATTTAAACTGCATTGCTGCATCATCTCCTGCTTGGGAGAGTGTCACAATTAACTGAGTATCTTCGGCGTATGACACAAGTTTCACATTGTGTCTCTCAATGATCTCGGCTAAGGGGCGAATATTTAGATTGAATAAAGTTGGGATTAAAATGGAGCCCTGCAGCACTCCTTGTGTTAGTGGTAGTATCTCTGACAAAAAAGGTCTTTGGGCGAATTGGAAAGTGCAATGTTTTAGGAAGGAGGCTAACCATCATAGCGCATTACCTCCGACCCCACACCCCTCAAGTCTCAGTATGATATTTTATTGACTGTTCGATTAATTAAAATCATTACAGCAAAAACAACGACGCTTTGGACCCATAGTGCACTCCCCGATATTACTTGTATTTCATTTATGCTTAAAACAATTGATACAAAACATTAAAATGCTCGGACTTGATAGTTCTGAATAGCAAGGTGGGACCCCTTAGTGCCTATCGGGGACCACCCTAATTGCTTCAGCATGATTTGGCATGTCCGTTACAGGAGTGGGGTTACATTCCTGTGACTCCTTTAAGGAGATCCTGATCAGATGCGTAAATTTCCCCAATCTTGCTAGATTCATTGTCATTGATTTGGAGAAACATAAGGCCGAGGCCTCTCTGCAGGTCTTTGCCCCACTGACAATACAAATTGGGCGAAGAAGGCGCGGCGTTTATTCAGTTTGGGGCCGCAGCACAGAAGGTGCAGCCAGGATTCCTTCTGAAAGGAGCACAGCCTGCATTCTGTATTTTCCCCTTTACGTGCCCATGCTGGATTGAAATCAGTGATACGTAGCGTTATTAGTCTCATAAAAAGTATTTTACTGCGGACTTGCGGTGGCAGGGCCTCGCTTAGGTAGGGTTGAGCTTTCCCCGGCTTGTATAATTTGTTCAATGGCTCTAAATTAGGGCTTGAGCGGAGGGCTTTGATGTCTTGGGCAAAAGATGTTTCACGGACTTGTTTATTTACTGCTTTCTTCCAGGCCGTGAGCAGGATTTCCAAAAGTTGCAGGCTTGCTGCCACTATCTTCAAGATAGGCATGCTAAGCTGTTCCTACCTCCTCAAAGGCGGATCTCAGTTGGTATCTTAGGGAGTCAGCTGGAGCCCTCAAGATCCTTAGGTATAGCTTTATAAGGTCCCCCTGACACGTCAGGTCTGGCCTCTCAAGGCCGAGCTCCAATCTCAGCCTTGATTTCCTGGCTGCCCGCGGAAAAAGCAGCACTGATTTGTATGCTTTAGCTTGGACTAGATTTAGAAAAGCATCTAGCGATCCTGGGAAAGCCAGGTGACCGTAACTGATAGCTGGAAGCTAACAGTGTGTGCGCTGAAGAGACTGAAGGTAGATAGTGTAACCGTACACCTGCTGCTAGTCGGCATGTCAAATACCAATAGAGAATAGTATGCTAATTGATCTGTAGGAAAGGGGAAAGTTTGGAACTGTTGCAAGTATTGCCGTGAGGGGAACGGCACCTACCGGACACTCTGCCGTGAGGGAAACGGCCATCGCTGGTATACACGTGCCGTGAGGGCAACGGCTGGAACGGCTGGAAACCACATTTCCCAGCAGCCTCGCGCCACCCTGACACTGCTCTCGCGCCTGGTGGCGCGATAAAAGACACACCCACCTCCCGCAGCGCAGGGAAAGTTTGGAACTGTTGCAAGAATTGCCGTGAGGGGAACGGCACCCACCGGACACTCTGCCGTGAGGGAAACGGCCATCGCTGGTATACATGCGCCGTGAGGGCAATGGCTGGAAACCACATTTCCCAGCAGCCTCGCGCCACCCTGATGCTGCTCTCGCGCATGGTGGCGCGATAAAAGACACACCCACCTCCCGCAGCGCGGGGAAAGTTTGGAACTGTTGCAAGTATTGCCGTGAGGGGAACGGCACCTACCGGACACTCTGCCGTGAGGGAAACGGCCATCGCTGGTATACACGCGCCGTGAGGGCAACAGCTGGAACGGCTGGAAACCACATTTCCCAGCAGCCTCGCGCCACCCTGACACTGCTCTCGCGCCTGGTGGCGCAATAAAAGATACAACCACCTCCCGCAGCGCGGGGAAAGTTTGGAACTGTTGCAAGTATTGCCGTGAGGGGAACGGCACCTACCGGACACTCTGCCGTGAGGGAAACGGCCATCGCTGGTATACACGCGCCGTGAGGGCAACGGCTGGAACAACTGGAAACCACATTTCCCAGCAGCCTCGCGCCACCCTGACGCTGCTCTCGCACCTGGTGGCGCGATAAAAGACACACCCACCTCCCGCAGCGCGGGGAAAGTTTGAAACTGTTGCAAGTATTGCCGTGAGGGGAACGGCACCTACCGGACACTCTGCCGTGAGGGAAACGGCCATCGTTGGTATACACGCGCCGTGAGGGCAACGGCTGGAACGGGTGGAAACCACATTTCCCAGCAACCTCGCGCCACCTTGACGCTGCTCTCGCGCCTAGTGGCGCGATAAAAGACACACCCACCTCCCGCAGTGCGGGGAAAGTTTGGAACTGTTGCAAGTATTGCCGTGAGGGGAACGGCACCTACCGGACACTCTGCCATGAGGGAAACGGCCATCGCTGGTATACACGCGCCGTGAGGGCAACGGCTGGAACGGCTGGAAACCACATTTCCCAGCAGCCTCGCGCCACCCTGACGCTGCTCTCGCGCCTGGTGGCGCGATAAAAGACACACCCACCTCCCGCAGTGCGGGACGTGCGCGGGCGTGCCCGGGCCAAGGGCAGGCCCGTCTGCGCCCGTCAGCGACTGGAAAAGGCAGGGCTGGGCCACCCCTCTGTGAAATTGGGGTTGTGATAGAACTGTTTGGTAAGATTGATTATACAGTTTCATATCCCTCCGGTGTTGCCTAGTACCCAAAAAGCTTCCCCTTCTCTCCTTTTGCTGTCGATTTATTATTTGTTTATATAGTCAAGGAATATGAGTAAGCACAAAGGTGTTGTAGGCACTTTAGATGCCTTTTTAATTAGAGCAGAATCCTTATTGACACACGAAATCCAAATGACAGAAAGGCGGCTGTCGCTTGATCCTACACAATTCCCAATGCAGAAAGATACAAACTCCATGGAATTAAACAAATCTGCTCAACAGCTCCCACTAAGCCCCAGAATAATGGTTCAAAATGGATTAATGACACCTGTTCCACCAAATCCATCCCCTATATCCTTAAACCCAGTATCAGATGATCACAATAGTATGGGTATAGGAACTAGATCCCGAGGCCTAAAAACAACAGAAGAGCGTAAAGGGAAAGTCCCTCGAACAAAGCAGAAGCGCGCTATGGGCCCCTTAAAAATTAAGAAAGCAGGGGGTCCAAGACCTAAGTCGCAGATAAATCCTCACGTAGAGGAACAAATTGTAATGCTGACAAAAACTATTAGCACAAAGACGGAAGTTGATCCCGGCCTTATTTCCACAATAATGAAAGAAAGTTCTGGGGATCATGATCGCGTATCTACTGTGTTATTAGAATCAGCATTTGGGTCTATGTTAACACAGATTAATGAATTAATAGGAAAAAATGTAGCTTACTGGACAATAAGATTGACCAGTTATCTACTGTCGTAGGAAACCTGAGAGGTAGAATAGACAACATCTACCCCGACATTATAGAAAGGGAGGGTGACCCAAGACATTTAGAGGGCTCTCGGATTCAAAGCTCAGCTGGAATGAGCAGTAGTACAGATGATATTCCTGTGGCAAAACCGATGGTTCATAGAGATAACGGAGAAAGAAAAAGCGCAAAACATGGATGATAAAACAAGGGGAAGAGATGTTAGGGATTCTAAATATGGAGCATCAAATACACCCATAAAAAGATTAGGTCCTGATGTAGTAAAAGATCCACAAGGCATAAGTTTGAATCCAAGCACTGACGTCTTAAGATTACCACCTGCCTCATGCCCCTATGTATTAATTCTAGCAGGGGTCCCGGCCCTTAAAAAGGGGCAGAGTGAATCCTGGTCTATCCTGCGAAATAAGACCGTTGACTGGTTGACAAAGCGTAAAAAATGTAGCCCACGAAACATAAATGATATTTTGATGGTCCGCAGTGTAGGGTGGGTTGGTGATTCCTCTAAGAAGATAGACGGCGATTGTATAATAGTAAATTTCCGCCGTCCCCAGATGGTCCGAACTTTATTAAATGCGCAAGAGGAGACTTTCTCTCAAAACACTTGTATTTGTGCTCTTCCTTTGGGATATTTTTACAAACCACACTCCGGATCACTTGTTCATGATAAAGCTCCAATATTATCCCTAAATAGGTTCCAGGCACTATCCGCTCTGGATGCTTTGGATTGACAACCAACTCCCGTAGTTGAGGAAACATACCTTCCTGCTACTATTAAGATAAACTGTAGTGTGGAACAGATGTGTCCCCTAAACATACAGAACCTAGAGGAGGTACAGGGGGAGTCAATCACCTGCAAGGCATCTGAGCTGGATGTACAATTTGGGTTGGAGGAGCAGCAAGGCTTATTACCTAGGTCCTTAAATGCTCCTATTGTTCAAACGAGTAACCCACATAGGCTAAATATAATAAATACAGGAGCAAATGAGCAGAAAGAAGTACGACTTACTTCCTGGAATATAGCGGGCCTAAACAGGAACCTTAGGGATACAGAATGGTTGGAATACATAGAACAAAGTGATATTTGCCTCTTACAACAGACTTGGGCATTAGAAACCCCCCATAAGGTCGGGTTTAAGACTTTCAGTGTAAATGCTATACCATCAGCTAGAGGCAGGCCTTCAGGGGCCTTATCATATGGATTAGAATTACCCTTAAAATTGAATCAACCGAGCTGTATATACCGTCTCAGGATTTGGCTGGTGTAAAAATTAAAACACAGGATAAAAAAGTAATATATTTAATTAACATCTACAATAGGCCAAGTCCAGCCACGAAAGAATCATTAACAATAGAACAACTTGACGCATTTTTGAATTTAATAGAGCGTGGTGAAATGGTAATTGTAGGGGGTGATGTTAACTGTAAATTCGAACCAGTGGTGGGTTTTGATACTCTTTTTGAAGAGGAAGACATAGCAAATAATATTCCCGCTCTAGAAAGTAGTCCGATAGTGCCCTGCACTACAGCAGTTGCACAAATTATGAAATTAACAACAGGGCAAGGCCTTAGAGCTTGCAACGCCCGTTTACCTTCGGATAGACCAAATGCTTCTACTTTTTATAGAGGCGATTACAAGAGTAGTATAGACTATATATTGGTTTCCATCGAGTTTTGGCCAAATGTATCTGACCTGACAATAGAACTGATAGTGATCATCGCCCTTACATTTGTCATTAATATCTGATCTTTTTTGGGTACTACTGTGGATAATGAAGATATCAACATCACTATTGATGATAATTTAGTTAGTAATAATCGTCGAGCCGTAAAATGGCCGCATATACTAGGGAATGTTAAATCCATGACACAGATTTATAACATTTTTGCAGATATTGTTTCGCTCCATTTAGATTCACCAGGAGCAGAGTTTTCAATACTGGCTGTACACCATGCTTTGGTGGACGCCCTGGTACCGGCTGTGAGCAGCCTACCAAGGGAAGTTAGTGGAAGTGGTATAAAAACAGGAGTTAACCCTTGGTACAACAGAGAGTGCCGTGAAGCGAAGGCTGACCTCATACTGTCAATAAAGGAGAATGATATAATGGCTACAAGGAGAAAAGAATTAAATATAAGCAAACCCTTGTTTATGCTCAAAAAACCTGGGATGACAATATTTGGACAGATTTAATCGATGCAGCCAAGAATAAAGATCAACTAGGTTTCTGGCGCTAATAGCAAAGGGCAATAAGACAGGTAGGGATGAAAAGGATCTCTTCCTTGACGCTAAAACTTGGGAGGACCATTTCTCCTGCCTTTATGCGGATGTACAAGTGGTAGAAACAACCCCTAGTGTACCATCTGTATTTAATTCTAACATCAATTACCTCCATTTCAGTCTGGAAGAAACACTGCTGGCAGTAAATGCAGTTAAGCCGGGGAAAGCCCCAGGCCCCGATAAAATTCCGGGAGACCTGCTGAGACATGATTGTAGTGTTTGGGGCCCATATATAAATTGTCTATGCAATGCAATAGTTGCGGGTTCGCCAATACCTGAATCGTGGAAAGGGGCGGAAATTGTTACGATTTTTAAAAAAGGTAATCGTAGTGATCCTGCAAATTACCGACCAATCAGTTTAATTGATATCTTACAAAACATTTTTGCTAGGCATATTTTAATGAGACTAAACGATTGGCTTGACGAGAATAGTGTGCTCTCAAAATTCCAGGCGGGATTCAGAAAAAAAACAAGCACGATCGATCAGGTTTTTAGATTTTTATGCCTATGCTGGAAATATATAAGTATAAAAAAGGGCCATTTGTATATTGCTTTTGTAGACCTAAAGGCCGCCTTCGACCTCATACCACGTAACCTACTTTGGAAAGCATTGAAACATCAAGGTGTGCCTGATGAACTACTCATGCAAATAATAAGATTGCATGAGGATAATTTTGCCAAAGTAAGATGGGGCCCGAGGTGTGAATTAACTAAAGCTATCCCGGTAAAAAGGGGTGTACGCCAGGGGTGTGTACTGGTGCCTACCATATTTTCATTATATGTTAATGATATCCCAAGCTATTTGCTTGGATGTATACATGATTCGCCCAAGCTGGGAGGGGATCCGGTGCCAGCACTTTTATTTGCCGATGACACCATTTTAATATCACAAACCCCAAAAGGTCTACAATCTCTATTGGATTCTTTTAACATTTATTGTAAAAGTAAGGGCCTTGAAATAAATTCCAGTACAACAAAGTATATGTCAATAAATCCACATAAGTCTTTTAAAAAGAATTTAGTAGTCAACAGCCAAAAATTAGAGTATGTGCACCATTTTAATTATTTAGGCATAACCTTGGACTCAAAGTTGTCCTGGAAGCAACAGTTAGAAAAAACAAGATTATCCAACTTCAAAACTCACTACCAATAATAAAGAAGCATGGGAGTAGCACCTCGAAGGCGCTGACCCCCGCTTTGGAGGTTTTTAAATACAAAGTACAATCAGCTTCTCTTTATGGCGCTGAAATATGGGGGCCCCATTGTAAAAAGAGTTTTGAATTAGGAGAAAATAAATTTTTTAGAAGAGTGTTAAGCCTACCAGTGCGAACACCTCTAATTCCCGTTTTTATGGATTTAAACATCAAACGAACAGATCACCATGCAATACTAAGACCCTTATTATTCTGGGTACGGCTCTGGTCAACTCCTGAATTGACTTATTATAAGGAGGGTCTACAGGAGATTTTAGAGATTGACAAGGGCAGGAGTATTCTATAGCTCAAACATGTTTTTTCCTGGTTTGAGAAACTGGGCCTGAGTCATTTTTGGGAAAATCCGACACAGTTGACTGTGCTTAGTAAAACATTGTTAAAATCCACTTTTTGGGCTTATATCCAAAACAATGTGTTACACAGTACAGATAATGGCACACTAACAGTTAAGTTTCTTCTTTTTAAGGAGGTAGCGAGTTTTGAATGCTTTTTGGGCGAGATACGTCCTCAACTAGCTAAAACCTTATACATGAAGTTTAGATATGGTGTGCTACAAATTAATACGAACACATCAAAATGGGCTACAAATTGTGGTAGAAATAGCAATGAACTTTGTGAACTATGCCAAAATGTGTCGAAGGAAAAGGATTTACATATATTATTCTTCTGCACGGCATACGGCAAACCAAGGAATAAATGGATTAAACCTATTTGTTGTAATATGAACATTATAGCTTGCCAAGAGGCAGGAAGAATATTAAAAACAGACACATCTCAAAAAATTGTCTTTAGTGTAAGTAGATTTTTATTCAATGTGAGTCTTATAAGGGCTAAAGTTGGATTAAGACTGTAAAGATAATGTTTAATAACTGTTGCTTTTTATATCTATGGTTTCTAATTTATGCATATGCACTTTATGGATGAAGATGCTAAAAGCAAATTGTGAATCCATTATTGTACTGAAAAGTATTTGAGTTGGAACGACCATGTGGAAATAGAACTGACATTTTAAATAATTACGCACACGATAAACTGTTTTTAACTTTATGTCTAGCTTTTAACATATTTAAATATTTTAATAGTATTTTTGTGGTATGGTAATTGCATCATCTCTTTAGACTACCAGCCCCTACCCTGATGAGGTGTTTTAACCATAGATGAAATTGCTGTATTTGCATCTATACAATTGGTATGTGTATATTTATGATGTATCTTTTATGGTTTTATTCTTGAACCGAAATAAAGAACTTTGATGATGATAGCTGGAATCAGTTTTGCTTTTAGTACCGTCAGTATTGGTCCCGCTGTAGGGCTTTGCAGATGTTGGCTCAGTTGTTTTAGCGAGCGCATGACATTCTTGGCCTTAGAGTTCAGATGTTTCAGATGAATATTTGCATTGGCCCGTTCTGAGAACCAGACCCCAAGATAGTTTTGTAAATCACCCAAGAGCCATTGTGCTTGCCTTTTGAGATGATATCTCCAGAAGATGATTACCTTGGTCTTCCCCTGGTTGACCGTCAGGGAGTTTGCCTTGTTGAAGCGATCCAACGCGTGCAGGGCTCTTTGGAGGCCCACTTTGGTGTGGTCCATTATTGCTGTATCATCAGCAAATTGAAGTACCGGCAGCCTCACACTTCCCAGCCTGAGAGGTACTAAGTTGGCACCTTGCAAAGTAGCCCCCAGGTCTGTGGTGTACAGATTAAAGAGGATCGGCGCCAACACACAGCCCTGTTTAAGCCCATTGTTTGTGGCAATTTTGGGGGACACTGTGTGGGAGCTTGTTTTGACCCGCACCCAGGTATCCTCGTATAGTGATCTTATTGCATTCCATAATTTGGATGGAATTCCGCAGGTGTCTAGTTTCCACCACAGCCTTGTGCAATCCGCTTTGCCAAAAGCTGTGCTGTAGTCGATGAAACAGCAAAACAGTGGTAGGCTTTTCTTCTTCCCCGCCTGGGCTGATAAGTGAGCTAACACTATGATGTTGTCCAAAGTCCACGACTGTGACCTGATGCCGGACTGCTAGAAGGGGATGATGCCTTTTTCTTGTACCCAAGACTCCAGATCCTTCAGGAGTAGTCGAGCGTAGGCCTTTGCTTCAAGGTCGAGAAGGGCAATAAGCCTGTAGTTTGATGGCTTCAGGCAGTCGCCTTTTTTGAAGATAGGGACGAGTATAAAGCCCCTCCAAGAATCTGGTGTCTTAGCTGTGGAGAAGATTTTGTTAAAGAGCGGAGTTAGGATTGCTGCCCAAAAGTCCGGCGCTGTTTTAAATACAGGGGCTGGTAACCCATTTGGCCCTGGAGCTCCGTCGTTCCTCATTTTTTTGAGGGTCGTGATCACCATGTCGTTGTTTATTAAACCTGGCGACCTGCAGTGCTCCTCTTCCCAGGTGATTGGATCTGTAGGACCATTATCGCAGAGGACGCTCAAATCTTGAAGGTTTGTACTGTTTATCCGGCTCTGCCCCTCTCCCCAGCAGATCGCTTCAGAACTGCCTTTGTTGGAGAAGATGTACGAGTATAGTTGTGTTAAATGGTTTAACCAGTCATGCTACGCCACTCCATTTTCTCTTGGAGCTCCTCGACTGCTCAACTGATTAATATGTGTTTAAATCAAAAGGAACTAGCTCTAGAGTGGGTGCTCCCAGCGTTTGTTTGCATTGAAAAGGAAAACACTTTATGTTTTGAAAAAAGCCCTCACTCACCAACCTAGTTGGTGACATGCTTCATCATTGGGCCCCACCCAAGGCGCTGAGTGCACCTCAGGTGTGCTACAACGCTTGGATACAGCGGAGCGGGTATTGTAACGTGAGAGTGCAGTGATAGTGGGTGGATGGATGTTAAAAAGACTGTCCTAAGGGTCCCACAGGCCAAAATGACAAATTTAATGTATGGGCCCTTGGCAGTGAGTAAAAACGAGAGGCGGATATTATAGGAGGTCTAAGGTAACTCCAATATCCTAGTCAGTCAACATGTTTCAGCCATGCTCCCTTTAATGGTATGGCTTTCTTCAGGACCTATGTGTAGTGCAAAAGTGAGTGGTCTAAAAAGGTTTTTTTGAAAAAACCAATTATGTGACACACGCGCTAAGGTGTGATATGTGGTAGAGGAGTATTTCCTCTAACGGTGCATTCCTGTGGGAGAAAGTAACAAACAAACATACAAACAGAAACACATTTAAAATACTAATATAGTACATGGTGATAGGTGTTTTAAGGAGCGATGTGTCCGTGCTCTTATGCGGGCAATGGCGGAGTGAGTACGGAAAGTAGCGTTTGGTGAAAGGTTATAACTAACGCCTAGATCTTATGTGTTACCTCGTGGGAATCAATATGCGTATTATTTGCATAGAAAGTACATTAGTAAATAAAATCATGGAATCTTACTCAGATCGTTTTTGAGAAATGCCCCATGAGTTCCATGTGGGGGCCCGACCTGTAATCACACTCTATGTGACAGAGAGAAAGAAGACAAAAGGATTTTGACAATCAACCGCCTGCTCAGCGTTGCACGTCTGCCTGCAACGGGTGAAAGAGCAATATTGCAGAGAGCCCCCCGAGAACTTCCCACTTACTTCGTGCTCGGTACCTGCTGCGGCCGCCATGGATCTCCATGGTTGAATGTGTGGAGCCGGGCGGGTGCTTAAATACACAGCTGGTTTCCCCGGTGATCGCAGACCTGTTAATTGGGAACTGCGGGGGGCATGTTAATTGGTTGCACGTGCCGGTTTGCACCTCTACCGTCGCTGCAATCTGTAAGAAAAATAAATAAACAGAGAGAAAAGACGCGCCCTTGCTCGTGTGTCTTGTGTTCCTGTTTATAAATAAAGTATGATTTGAGGAAAAAATCTAAAATGTTTACGACACTACTCGTGTCAGTTTGGGGCATAATAATAGGCATTGTGATATCTTATGCGTGAGCGGCTGAAGAAGTTGAAATAAGTTATTGGTTTTAAACATATCACAAAGGCCCTGTCCATATCATGAAAATGTCGTCAATATAACGACGCCAGAATTGGATGTTGGTACTGTAGGGGTTGGGGGCTGGCAAGATATGTTGTTTCTCAAACTGGTATATATAGAGGCCAGCAACACTGGGCGCGAAAACGCTGCCGATGGATGTCCCATTCGTCTGCAAATAGAACTCTCCTTCAAATTCAAAATAATTCTGTTTTAGTGCCAGGGTAGCGCACTGCAAAATGAATTCTCTCGGTGTTGTGTGTTCCCAGGTGGTTTCGGAGAGCATGTTCCTTAGCACTCGTAGGGTATCATCCTGTGGGAGGCTCGTGTATAAGCTCTTGATGTCCAATCCTACTATGAGTTGAGAAGTGGGGTCAAATTCAATGTCCTTGATGAGGTTCAAGAGGTGCTTGGTGTCCTTTATATAGGTAGAGGACGCTTAAACCATAGGATTTAGAAAAAAATCACAAAAGCGTGATAATGGTTCAAGGAGGGAGTTGATCCCTGATACAATTGGGCGTCCAGGCGGAGGTCTGGTTTCTTTGTGGATTTTCGGGACCGTATAAAAATACGGTATCTTGGCCTTCTTTGTGCAGAGATAATCAGCCTCTTGTTTGGAAATCTGGTTGTTGGTTTCCGCTGTCTCTACCAGGGCGATTATGGTGTCTTTGAGGCTGGCTGTGGGGTCTTCTTTCAGACGTTTGTAGTTCCGGGTGTCGCTTAGGAGCCTTCTGTATTCTGTGGTGTAGTCTGTCTTGTTCTGAATAACTATTCCTCCCCCGTTGTCTGCTGGTTTTATAACAATGAGGGGGTTATCTTGGAGGTTACGTATAGCCTCTCTTTCTCTGGTAGACAGGTTGTTGAAGGGCCTAGGTGGATCGAGGTCTTCAATTTGGTTGAAGACTGCCTGCTCGAAGGTGATGATTTCCACGGGAATGCAGGAAGGTGGTGGGCAAAAAGATGTCTTTAATTTCAGTCCCGTTTCGTTGGTTTGAGGGTTAGTTTCTGTAGGAGGTTGCTTCTCAAAGAATGCCTTTAACTTCAATTTGCGGAAGAATTCAGCCAATTCCACATGGAGCTGGAATTTGTCCAGTCATGTGGTTGGTACAAAGGATATGCCTTTGTTAAGGACATCCTCCTCTGTAGACGTAGGAGTAATGTTGGACAGGTTGAAAACCAGTGACTGTGCCACTTGGTTGTTCCTCGTTATCTCATTCCGCTGTGTCCTGGTAGTGGTTCCTTGGTCTTGCTCCTCGTGTGGGTGCCTACTGGTCCCTCGTTGTCCGACCAGTGTACCTGTTGGTTGCTCCGTCTCCTGCCTCGTGCAGGGCGGCCTCTTCCTAAAAAAGGCGGCCTCTGGTTGGGTTGGTAATAAACCTGTTGCCCGGGCGGGTACATGGGTGGCCATCCAAAGAAGGGGTTCTGAGGCGGATGGTTGAACAAGGGTGGGCCTTAATTAGAGCCTGAATGTTGGTAGTTACTCCATGGCTGTTGCCATTTGGGTGCTCTGTCCCTGCCTCTTCGCTTGTATGTACTTCCAGAGGTGGAGCCACTTGAATGTGAGCTGTCATCCCCACTAGTGTCAGATAATGTGTCTTGTCGGCTTGGGGCGATGTAGTTGCTTGTCATCTGCGTATGGGTACACTTTGTTGTATGCAAATTTATTAAGGTCCTTTTGGAATTTGTTGAGTTTTGCCTGGGTCAGGTATTCCTTGTATTCCGCTAGGTCCTTGTTTGATTCATCCAGTTTTTTCTTGAAGGATGTGATTGTCGTTTTAAAGTGACTTTCAGTGGCCTGAATGTCTATGATCATTGCATCAGAGAGGCGTTTGGCGGTTTTGATGATAAGCACCAGCCAATCCCTGGTGCAATGCCATGCAATTTGAGCCCAGTCCCTCCTGAAGGCAGCATCCTCCAGGAAGATCCTGGGCGCATTGGTTACCAACAGGCCCTTGGGTGCGGTATTAGTGCGAAGGTACTCAGTTCGGATCACACCATGCAGGATGGTGCGAATCCTATTTCGTTTCTTCTCGGTGAGTTTATCCCAGTCAGTGGTCTGGGCTATTGTTTGTGATATGTTTAGGTCAGCCATTAGAGGGGGGTCCCTCAGTATTTCGCTAATGTCCTCTTCTGAGAATGTTAGGCAGGGATTGTCCGCCATGGTAATTGGCGGATGGTGTGTAAAAAGAGTGTTTAGATAAGAGGCTCCCACAGCTGTGCGCTGCCAATAATGGTAAGTATCAAAAGGAGAGGGAGGAGAGGTACTGGAGCCAGTTCACTTCCCCTAGTATGTGTGTTTAAATCAAAAGGAACTAGCTCTAGAGTGGGTGCTCCTAGCGTTTGTTTGCATTGAAAAGGAAACCACTTTATGTTTTGAAAAAAGCCCTCACTCACCAACCTAGTTGGTGACATGCTTCATCATTGGGCCCCACCCAAGGCGCCGAGTGCACCTCGGGTGTGCTACAACGCCTGGATACAGCGGAGCGGGTATTGTAACGTGAGAGTGCAGTGATAGTGGGTGGATGGATGTTAAAAAGACTGTCCTAAGGGTCCCACAGGGCAAAAATGACTAATTTAATGTATGGGCCCTTGGCAGTGAGTAAAAACGAGAGGCGGATATTATAGGAGGTCTAAGGTAACTCCAATATCATAGTCGGTCAACATGTTTCAGCCTTGCTCCCTTTAATGGTATGGCTTTCTTCAGGACCTATGTGTAGTGCAAAAGTGAGTGGTCTAAAAAAAATTTTTGGGAAAAACCAATTATGTGACACACGCGCTAAGGTGTGATATGTGGTAGAGGAGTATTTCCTCTAACGGCGCATTCCTGTGGGAGAAAGTAACAAACAAACATACAAACAGAAACACATTTAAAATACTAATATAGTACATGGTGATAGGTGCTTTAAGGAGCGATGTTTCTGTGCTCTAATGCGGGCAATGGCGGAGTGAGTACGGAAAGTAGCGTTTGGTGAAAGGTTATAACTAACGCCTAGATCTCATGCGTTACCTCGTGGTAATCAATATGCGTATTATGTGCATAGAACGTACATGAGTAAATAAAATCATGGAATCTTACTCAGATAGTTTTTGAGAAATGCCCCATGAGTTCCATGTGGGGCTCGACCTGTAGTCACACTCTATGTGACAGAGAGAAAGAAGACAAAAGGATTTTGACAATCAACCGCCTGCTCAGCGTTGCACGTCTGCCTGCAGCGGGTGAAAGAGCACATATTGCAGAGAGCCCCCGAGAACTTCCCACTTACTTCGTCAAGGTCTAGAGTCCTGCTCGGTACCTGCTGCGGCCGCCATGGATCTCCATGGTTGAATGTGTGGAGCCGGGCCAGTGCTTAAATACACAGCTGGTTTCCCGGTGATCGCAGACCTGTTAATTGGGAACTGCCGGGGCATGTTAATAGGTTGCACATGCTGGTTTGCACCTCTACCGTCACTGCAATCTGTGAGAAAAATAAATAAACAGAGAGAAAAGACGCGCCCTTGCACGTGTGTCTTGTGTTCCTGTTTATAAATAAAGTATGATTTGAGGAAAAAAATCTAAAATGTTTACGACACTTCTCGTGTCAGTTTGGGGCATAATAATAGGCATTGTGATATCTTATGCGTGAGCGGCTGAAGAAGGTGAAATAAGTTATTGGTTTTAAACATATCACAAAGGGGAAGAAGAAAGACTAGGTAATGGGGTGTATCTGAAGTAGGTACACATAGAACCTACTCTAAAATATTAGGTGATTGTAAGAATGATACAGGGTCTTTGTATTGTCAATAACCATAATTTCACCAAGAGGAAGCTGTCGTCTTGGATGAACTGGGAATATTGGGGGGTCTATGTAATGGCAGCAGTGATTAATCCACCAAGGACAGGATACCTATGGCTGCCATGGCTGGGTTACCGGTTATTGGCAGTCATTTGGGTAGTGTAGACCCATAAGTGTGTTTGTGTGTATACACGGTGTGTCCATGGAGTATAGACAAAGTGTCTACACGGGTCTGTTAATATAAAGGTAGAGAGCAACTTGGAGGCACCAGGGGATTGGTGGTCTAAATTCGCTGTCAGTAAGGGGCATAGTGTTGTTGTTTAGGTTCGGTTCAGGTTATTCCAGGGTATGTTATCATTGAGAAGCAACCTCCTACAGAAACTAACCCTCAAACCAACGAAACGGGACTGAAATTAAAGTCATCTTTTTTGCCCACCACCTTCCTGCATTCCCGTGGAAATCATCACCTTCGAGCAGGCAGTCTTCAACCAAATTGAAGACCTCGATCCACCTAGGCCCTTCAACAACCTGTTTACCAGAGAAAGAGAGGCTATACGTAACCTCCAAGATAACCCCCTCATTGTTAAAAAACCAGCAGACAAGGGGGGAGGAATAGTTATTCAGAACAAGACAGACTACACCACAGAATGCAGAAGGCTCCTAAGCCACACCCGGAACTACAAACGTCTGAAAGAAGACCCCACAGCCAGCCTCAAAGACACCATAATCGCCCTGGTAGAGACAGCGGAAACCAACAACCAGATTTCCAAACAAGAGGCTGATTATCTCTGCACAAAGAAGGCCAAGATACCGTATTTTTATACGGTCCCGAAAATCCACAAAGAAACCAGACCTCCGCCTGGACGCCCAATTGTATCAGGGATCAACTCCCTCCTTGAGCCATTATCACGCTTTTGTGATTTTTTTCTAAATCCTATGGTTCAAGCATTCTCTACCTATATAAAGGACACCAAGCACCTCTTGAACCTCATCAAGGACATCGAATTTGACCCCACCTCTCAACTCCTAGTAGGATTGGACATCGAGAGCTTATACATGAGCCTCCCACAGGATGATACCCTACGAGTGCTAAGGAACA